>CM053769.1:172941434-172972735 GCA_028658325.1 Potorous gilbertii
TGAAAAAAATATGAATCAAGCTCAGAAGCCTTATTTTGCTCATGAATAGAACAGAGAAACAAGAAATTAAAATAGCACTTAAGAAAATACACATGGAAAGAAAATTTAGACCACATGGAATCACAGAAACTATGTGCTCTAAATTCAGGTCAATACAGTTCAGTAATCAGGGGTGTGCTTCAATTGGCTTTCAAGAACTGCTTGTTTAAATGTTCACTATTAGTAATTATAGCTCAGATTAACAAAAAATACAAATCAGAGCTTGATTTACTGTTTTCTTGATTGTTCAGACTTATAAATGATGGAGGGAAAATGTTAATAATGTAGATAAAACTTGAAAAGTCTGCTATGCTAAACATTATCCAAGACATCTGGTTCAATTCAACAAACAATAAATGACTACCATAAGGAAAAGTACCGTGGTAGGCTTTGGTATTACCACACAGACATGGAAGAATTCTTGCTTTCAAGTAGCTTACATTCTACTGAGAGGAAAACCATGTACAAAGTAAATATATACAAAATAATTAATTTTAAATGCATCAAAGTCTTGATTTTCCAGGTATTTTACGGAAAAATTCTTATTTTATTTTAATAGATTGAGATAGAGTCTTTCTAACTCATCTGGACTGAAAGTACAATAGTGAGTCATGGGTCTAATCTTAATCCTGAATGACTATGAAGCTGTTTAATTTGCTCCATTTTTTTTTAATTTGGTCAAGTTTGCAGCTCCTTAGGCAGTCCTATGGGTTTCTGCTCTTGGGAATCAGCACATTGGTGCCAGATAGTGCAGGTAGGTGGTCAAGCAGCTTTAGTCCTAGTATGGTTCAAATATCTTGAACTTAATGATGATGCTCCAGTCTCAGGGTTCCTGAGTATTTGTAATGCCAGTGTGAAACCCACAGCAGTTGTGATGAATATACATGTGTATCTCCATGATTGCTTCACAGATTATAACAAACTGTCTTTCTCCAAGACAAAACCAAAATATTTATTTGAAATATCCCTATTGGGATATCAGAAGGCAAGATTTAGTAAGGAACTCATCACCAATCTAGGGAGTGCTGACATTTCTCTCCATCAAGCCTCCTGGCGAGTAAGTTCCCTAGGCAAGTTCTTCCCTCTGCCTGTTTCTCTCTCTGCCTGCTTCTCCTTCTGCACACACCTTTCTCTTCAAGGGATATAATATATACTGTTTCCAGTCAAAGTCTCTAGATTGTCTTAGTGCAAGGAAGCTTGGAAATCAGTGCTTCATTAGAAAGGTGTGGGACCCTCTGGCCCAGAGACTAATTGGTTGTGCAAGAACCATGTGAGCTCTCTTGGGCAGATATTTTTAGATATTTGGAGAATGTGACAAAAAAGTAACAAGAATACATAATGTTATTATTTTTGTGTGTTGAAGAATTATGTATGTACAAACTTACATTCTTATATCTAAAAAAGTTTATGATTGGTTGTTCAACATATCAAAAGAAATTTTTGAACCAAGTGTTAAGTCAGAAATTTTTTTCTATAGTAGACAAAATTTTCAGTTACAGAAGTGATTGAGAGGAATAAAGAACATAACATCCCTCATTGCTTTTTGTTTTATAACTATAACAATGCATTTTACTAAATGAACCAAAATGCAGTCCTAAAAGTTCTTGTATCACAAGGTGGCACCTAAATATTTCTCTTAAGTAATATTTATTAAGAAATATTGCTTGCCTTCAACAAAAATGGAGACAAGAAGATTTAATAAAGGAGGGAAAATAGTGAATTAAGTTTTAGTCATATTACACTTAAAGTATTGAAGGGAGAACCAATGGGAAATATTCATTAGGCATTTTATGCTTTTCAGTCTAGAGGTTAAGAAAAGTAAATATTGGAAATGTAATTTAAGAGGCCTTTTCTACAGAGATGATAATTGAACCCATAGGAAGCAATGAGAACACCAAAATTCAAATAGAAGAATCACCTGTAGATGCCCTTCAATTCCCTCCTGCATTTCTCTGTACTTAGCTGCTTTGTCATACCAGCAACTTCATCATCACAGAAGTCATTGTCTTGCAAGATTGCATTAGACTTGATAGTCATACTTCACAAGTAGCCTTATTACTATTTGCTTCTCTGGTTGGAGAGCAGAGCAATGAACTCTTTCCAAAACTTCCATTTTAAAGGACTTGCAGACCATCCTGTTCTGGACCTGACTCCATCATTATCATGTGTTTACTGCTTCCTGGGTCATCTCCAGTCATCCTGATGAATATATGGTCACTGGATTCAGATGGCTCTGGATGAGAAGTGAGGCTGGTGACCTGCACAGCCCTCCCTCACTCAAAACAAAGTGAAATGCAAGTCATGTCATCGTTTCTCTGATGGCGTGGTCTTCTTTGGCAATGAAGGACAAACACACACAAACACACACACACATGTTTGCACCCTAGTATGTACCTTCCTTCAAGTTCCTCTTGTTATCAGTCCCTTTTTGCACAATGTCTTCTCCTATTAGATTGTAAATTCTTTGAGGTCAAGGACTAATTTTTTTTATTTGTATCCTCAGTGTTTAGCATACTGCCTAGCCTGTAATAGGTTTTTAATAAAAGTTTATTGAATATTGATTGGAGATTGTGAGAGCCAAGACTTCTTTCATTTATGTTATTTAGATTTGTTGCAGACATTTATTCCTGTTCAGCTCTTTGTGACGATGTATGGAGTTTTCTAGGCAAAAATACTATAACGATTTGTCATTTCCTTCTTCAGTGGATTAAAGCAAACAAAGGTAAGTGACCTGTCCAAAGTCACAGAGCTAGACAGTATCTGAGGCTGAATTTGAAATCAGGTTTTCCTGAGCAGTTTTCTATCCACTGAGGAACATAGCTGCCTCCATTATCTGATTATACCTAGACCAAAAATAGTATTGAATCTATCTTCTCAATGAAATCTGGAGCCACTCAAAATAGGTAAATTTAAAAATCTATATGGGAGAAAAGTTAATTATAAAAGTCTAATACTCGTGGGCGAATTCTTTTAACTTAGTTTATTAGTACATATGTCTATGAAAAATATGACACAGACAAGCAACAAGTTGGAGCAAGAATTAAAGAGTAAGGAAGTTGGCAAATTGTGTTTGGCAAATTATACAATACTTCAAATATTTCAAGATGCCCACTAACATTCAATAAATCTTTATTTTATTTTTTTTCAGACTTTTTAAAATTTATTTTCAGTGTTCTACAATCACTACAGTATAACTTAGATTTTTTTCCCCTCCCTGACATGGCATTCAATTTTATATAGGTGCTACACATGCATTCCTAGTAAATATATTTTCACCATAGTCATGTTATATAGAAGAATTAAAATAAATGGGAGAAATCATATAACGAACCAAAATGTAATACAAAAGAAAATGTTCTGCTACATTCTGCGATTGAATTCCATAGTTCTTTCTCTGGATGTGGAAGGCATTTTGCCTGAAAAGACCAATGGGAATTTTTTAAGATTGATTTTCTTCCACTGATGCTATATGAGTATACACATACATATACATAAATGTATATGTATATTTCAATAAATACTTTCCAATCACATGTAAAAAAAATTTTAAGAAAGTTTTTTTTTTTAATTTTGAGTTTCAAATTCTTTTCCTCCCTCTTGTACTTCTCCCCTTTTTTGAGAAGGCAAGCAATTTGATGTCAGTTATGCATGAATAGTCATGAGAAACATTTCTATATTAAACATTTTGCAAAAGAAAATACAGTCAAAAATAAGCCAGGAGAATAAAGTCTTAAAAAGTATGCTTCAATCTGCATTCAAAATTCATCAGTTCTGTCTAAAGGTGGATAATATTTTTCATTACATGTCAATTTTAGTTATATTGAATCATTTTCTTGATCAGAATGGCTAATAGTTAATCATCCTTACAACACTGATGTTATGGTGGACATTTTTTTTCTCATTTTGCTCCCTTCACTTTGCATGGCTTTATATAAGTCTTCCCAGGTTTTATAAAAATCTTCATGCTCATCATTGTTATAGTGCAATAGTATTCCATCACAATCATATACCACAACATTTTCAACCATTCTTCGATTGATGCAAATGCTCTCAATTTCCATTTTTGCCACTACAAACTTTGCCACTACAAATATTTTTGTACAAAGAGACGTTCTTTAATTTTTTTTTTTTTTGCTTTCTTTGGGATAAAGATCCAGTAGTGATATTGCTGGGTCAGGGAGAATGAATAATTTTATATACTTTGGGCCATGTTTACAAATTTTGTTCTCCAGAATAGTTGACCAGGTCATAACTTCACCAATAATACATTAGTGTCCATTTTTTTCTACATCTCCTCTGGAATTTTTCATTTTTATTTTCTCTCATGGTAACCAATCTGATAGGTGTGTGGTAGTACCTCAGAATTGTTTGAATTTGTAATTCTCTAATCAGTGGTGAGATAAAGCATGTTTTCATGTGACTATTGATAGCTTTGATTTCTTCTTCTGAAAACTGCTTGTTAATTTCCTTTGATAATTTACAAACTTGGGAATGGCTTTTTTATATATATAAATTTGACTTAGTTCCTCATATACTTGAAAAATGAGGCCTTTAGTGGAGAAATGTGATGTAAAATGTTTTGCTCATTTTCCAGTTTTCCTTCTAATTTTGTTCACGTTGGTTTTGTTTGTGCAAAGCTTTTTAGTTTCATGAAATCAAAATTATCTACTTTACTTCCTGTGATCCTCTGTCTTGATTGGTCATAAACTCTTCCCTTATTCATATATCTGACAGGTACATTTTTCCTTGCTCTCCTAATATATTTATAATACCCTTTATGTCTAAATTACTTTTTTCTATTTTAACCTTATCTTGATATATGATATGAAATGTTGGTCTATATTTAGTTTCTGCCAAATTGCTTTCCAATTATCTGAACAAAAGTAGTGAGTTACTTTCGCAAAAGCTCATATTTTTTTAGTTTATTAAATAATAAATTACTACACTGATTTCCTGTGGTATATTGTGTAATTAACCTATCCCACTGATCCACCACTCTATTTCTTATCTGGTATCAGATTGCTTTGATGATTGCTACTTTGTAATATAATTTTGAATTTGGAATCTGGACAAATCTGGAATAGTATTTTTTTTATTGATTTTTCTTGATACACTTGAACTTTTATTAGTATAAGAGGATTTCATTATTACTTTTTCCTGTGTCCATACAAAATTTCTTTGGTAGTTTCATTGTTTTGGCCCTGAAAAGCAAATTGAGAAGAACTGTCATTTTTATTATATGACTCACCCTACCCATGAGCAGTTGATATTTCTCCAATTTTTTGTCTGTGTGCAAAATTATTTTGTAATTTTGTTTCTACAATCTCAGTGTTTGTCTTGGAAGAAAGATGTCCAAATATTTTATATTGTCTGCAGGTATTTTAAGTGGAATTTTTTTTCTCTTCCTACTGAATTTCAGTGGTAATATATGGAAATTCTTATGATTTCTGAGGATTTGTTTTATATACTACAATTTTGCTGAAGTTAGTGTTTGTTTCAGCTAGGGTTTTATTGGACCTTCTCAGGTTCTTTAAGTATATCATAATACCTTTTACAAAGAGTGACTCTTTTGTTTCCTCATGGATATTTTTTTTTTCAGGTTCTTTTCCTTGTGTCATCACTGTAACAAGTATCTTTAACACAATACTGAATAAAGATGGTGATAATATACACCCTTGCTTCACCTTGCATTATTAGGAATGCTTCAGGATTATCCCCATTATAGATAATATTTGCTCTTGTTTTTAGATAGATAGAATTTACCATATTAAGAAAGGTTCCATCAATTCTTATCATCTCTAGTATTTTTAAAGGAATGAGTGTTGTATTTTGTCAAAGGGTTTTTCTAAGTCTATTGATATAATCATATGAATTTTTGTTGTTATTGATATGGTCCTGTATGCTGATATTTATCCTAATAGTGAACCAGCCCTGCATTCCTGTTGTAAATTCTACCCATAATGTATCATCTTTTTGTTTTACTTCTGTAATCTCTTTCCTAATATTTTATTAAAAATTATTGCATGAATATTCAATAAAGAAATTGATCTATAATCTTCTTTCTCTGTTTTTGTTCTCCCTGGTTTAGCTATCAAAATTATATTTGTATCACAAAAGGAATTTCATATGACTCCTTCTTTACCTGTTTTATTTCAAATAGTATAGTATTGAAGTTAATTTTTCTTTAAATGTTTGATGGAATTCATTTGTAAATCCATCTGATTCCTTAGGGAGCTTATTAATTTCTTATTTAATTTTTTTTCTAAGATGGGGTTATTAAATTATTTGATTTCCTCTTGCGAATCTGAACATTTATATTTTTATACATATTTGTCAATTTCACTTAGTTTTCAGTCGTCCTGGCATATAATTGAGCTTTAATTTCATCTTCATTGGTGATACATTCCCTTTTTTAAAATTTTGTACTGGTGATTTGGTTTTCTTCTTTCTTTTTTAAAATCAAATTAAACAATTGTTTATCTATTTTACTGGATTTTCATGAAAACAGTTCGTAGCTATTTATTTTTCAAGCTCATTTTACCGATAAGAAAACTAAGGCAAATAGGGTTCAGTGAGCTGCCCAGGATCACAGTTTGTAGGAGTCTGAGACAATATTTGAACTCACAAAGTTGAGTCATTTTGACTCCAGGCCTGACAATTCAGTGTGCCATCTAGCTGCCATTTCATAGAAAGCACTTCTAAAAATTGAAAGTATAGGTTTCAGAGGCAAGATGGTAGAGTAGAAGCAGGAATCTGCCGGATTTCTCCACCCAGAACCCTCAAAATTCCTGTACAAATAACTGAACAAATTCTAGAGCAGCAGAAGCCAAAAAATGACAGAGTGAAATAGATTTCCAGTCCCACATAATCTGAAAGGCCAATAGGAGGGATCTATTGTTTTGGGCTCAGAGCAGAGCACAACACAGCCTAGCATGGAACCCATGGGCACAAATGGGAATAGAGCAGGCCTCAGGGCACTGAATCACTGCACCATACTTTCCAGACTTCTCAACCCACAAACACCAAAGACAGTTTCAAAGATCAGTGGGAAAACTCTCTCAGCTAGATGAAAGAGGAACTTTGTATAGCCCCAGTCCAGCCCCAGGGCAATGGCAGCCACTTCTGCAATGGTTTGTTACTTCTGAAGCTCTCACCCTATAGTTGGTGGGGGAATTGAGTGGCTAATCTGGGTCACAGTCCTGCATGATGGTCCTGGAACAAGGACTGGCATGACAGAGCTGGTGGTTGTTGTGGAGAGGGAATCCTACTGGCAGATCCAGAGCCAAAAGAGTACTTGTGGTTGGTCACAGACCAGAGCAGAGGCCAGGAGTGGGTGTGGAGGGAGGAAGGGAGGGACCAACCATGTGGAACTCAAAATTTTAAAAATGAATGTTAAAAATTGTTTTTTGCATGCAACTGGGCAATAAGTTTTACAGGCAATGGGGTTAAGAAATTCCATCTTGTCCTACAGGAAAATAGAGAGGAGAGGGATGGCATAAGGGGAGGTGATAGAAGGAAGGGTAGATTGGGGAAAATGTGGTTGGGGTGCACACTGTCCTGGGGCAGGGGGGGGGGGTAGGGAGAGATAGGGAGAAAATTTGGAATTCAAAATCCTGTGGAAGTGAGTGTTGAAAACTGAAAATGAATAGATTATATTTTTAAAAACTGTAAAGTGAATTGTGTTTTCATATGAACTTTTGAATGATATTTTTAGAACTTAATACTTTTATAACTTTACACCATTTGTTCAATATGGGGAATAAGCTTCACAGGATCTGAGCTAGACATTATGATGCTATAACTACAGTTGGGAAACAATTAGAATAAAGCATAATGTTACAAGTTTTACCAATAGGATATGGATTTTAGGATTATCAGACCCATGAACCCCTAAAATTACCATTCAAAGTATAGTAAAATTGACTAAAACATAAAAATCATAAAAAATTCTGCTACTTGGAAATGCGGAGATTAAATAAAGAAAAATTTTCATCAGCAGTATCAAGGTTCTTTAGGGGCTAATAAAACTTTAGCAAGCAAATCTCTTTTGTTCTGATAGTGTACTCTCCATGTAGTATCACAAAAATCACAGCTATAGAATTAGTTAAGAACCTGGGGCTATTTAGTCTAAATGTTACCTAACTAAAAATTCTATGATATAGCAAGCAAATAGTCATCTACCCCTTAAATAAAACTACTACACTATCTCCAGAAGTTTCCCTTTCCAATTTTGAATAGTTGAAGTCTTTGGAAAGGTTTTCCTAAATCCTAAATTTCCATCTTTAAAATTTCTCCCTGTAATACAGATTCTGTCCATGGGGAACAGTCTAGTCCCTTTTCCAGAATATAGTTCTCTAAACACTTGAAGACAGCTAACAAGTATTCCCTGAGAATTCTCCCTTCCCTATCACTAAGGTGATTATCAAGATGACTGACCAGACCTTTTACAGTCCTTACTAACTCACGAGAGAGAAAAAGAGAAAAATAAAGGGGAAGGAAGAAAGGAAGAAGAAGACAGAGAGCGAAATTATACTCTAGAGAAAGAGCAAAGAGAAATTTCTAGCTGCTTCCACAGGAAAAAAAAATAGGAAGCCCAATAAAGGAATAGTTTAATGATGTAACAGCGAAAATGCTACAATAATTAAGGCAATCCCTAAATTTTTTTGTTTACAAGAAATACTTCTAAAAATCAGAAAACAAATAAACAGAATAAAAATGAGATTGCTACAAAATTTACTTTGTACAAACTGCATAGGAAAAGAAAAAAGTATTATAATCTTGCTATAAGACAAAACAAAAATTAAAATTCACAATAGATACATTCAAGGAAATTATATTATTATAATTCCTCAAATAACATTAAATCTAAATACAAAAGGGAAACAAACGGAATCAGAGAAGTCAATTAAATTAGTACAATAAAAGGAGTTTCCAGTATTCCTCTTCCAGGGTTGAAAACATGTTAGAAATATAAATAAGAAGAAAATTAAAGACTTGAACATATTTTTGGAAAAATTAGTTAAAATTATAATGGAGTCTTTTGAAGTGGACCAATTGAAATTCAGGTGTTTCTCAGCAAAAAGAAACATTAATGCCATATGGCACAGAGATATTGAAAATAAACATAAAAAGGCAGAAATATTTTATAGACTACAACAAAATATAACTAATAATCAGATCAGGGAGTCAAAGAAATGGACAAAAATAATTAGAAAATCAACAATGAAAGTCTAGATTAAAACAAAATATAGAAATGATGAGCAATTATGTAAAGAGACTATGATAGTGATGAAAGCATTTACTAAAATTTCTGTAAGGTAACTCAAGTCGTCCTCCAGGAGTGAGGGATAGATCACTAAAAAAGTAGATTAACAGAATAAAAAATGTAAAGATTAGTTAACTGAATATTTTTTTTAAATTAGAAACTCAGCAAGAAAAAACAAAAATAATAAAACTGAGGGAAAATAGATAAATGGGATACAACATTATTAAAATGATAAAACTAAAACCTGGTTTTTTTGAAAAGATATCAATAAACCTCTAGACAGCTTAAATAAAAAGAATAAGGCAAAAAAAAATCAAATCAACAAAATAGCAAGTAAATAGGGTGAAAATACAACAAAACCAGAAAGAATAAAAAAAGACTTATTAGAATCTAACATGAACAGCTGTATCTAATGAAGTTGAGGAGAGAAAAGAAAGGATGGTCCTATACTCAAAAATACAAAATATCCAAAAATAATAGAATATGAGTAACCCAAAATCAGAAAATTAAAGAAAATTTTTGATAAAAAGAACAACCAAAAATACTTAGTACGATGAATTTGCAAGATAATTTTATCAAAATATTCAATAAAAATTAATACTAATACTATACAATTGTTCCCCTCAAAAAAGAGGGGGTAAGTCATTTTGATCTCTTTCTATAAGATATAGTTCTCATATGTAAAGCAAGGAAAGATAAAGCAAAGCAAGAATTATAAGACAATATCAGCAGTGAATGCTCTTTATTTTTTAAATTACATCCAACATATAAAAGCAATTCATCTAAAATATCATGCATTATAACTAAGTTAGATTCATACAAAAGATGCAAAGATAGTCAAAATCAGGAAAACAATGCAATTAATCACAAAATTTTATTTTCAAAACCTCATGATTATCTCAAAATAAAAAGTTTTTTACAAAAAAACTGCCAAATCTCTCCACTATTATTTAATGTTGTTCTAGGAAAAATTAGCAATAAACAACAAAAAGATAAAAATATTAAGGCATAAATGTAGTAAAAACAAAAAAAAAGATTAAATTATCCCTTATTTGTGGATGACATGATGGTTTTCATAAAAAAAAAAAAACAGAATCAACAAAAACGCTAATCTGAAATAAGTTATAGATTCACAAAGATTCAGGACACAGTAATCCCACAAATATCAACAGTTTTCCCCCATTATAACAACAAAATCCAAGAGGCAATAATAGAAGGAGAAATCCCTTTCTGAATATGCAAAAGTTCACAAAATAATTTGGAGTCTGTTTTTGAAAGCTATTTTATAGCTTCACAGATTCAGTTGCGGAATGCAACTGAAAATGCAGAACAATTTATGTAGATGGAGAAATAGTCATTGCTCATGACGGGGCCATTCAAGGATAACAAAAAAAAAAGAAAATACTGCCAGAGTTAATTATACAACGTTAATAGTATTCTAATCAAACTACCAACGGGACAATTGATAGAGTCTGATAAAATAATAGCAAAATTTGCTTGGCAGAATTAAAAAAAAATACCTAGAATATAAAATGAAACGATGAAAACGATGAAAAATAAATAGAATGAAAAGGGAATAATACTTTAGAGCTCAAAGTATAACACAACAAACATCCAGTGAATTTATTTTTGACTTAAGAGAAAAGCAGACAAACAGAATAGACTAAGTGAAGGATAATCAGAAATAATACAATAATCCAGTGTTCAATAAGTTCCAAAAGAAGTGTTTCAAAAACTAGAAAGAAATCTGGTAGAAATTAGGCTTAGTTCAATACGTTACACCAGACTTCAAAAAAAAATCAAAAATCATGAACCACCCGAATATTAAAAATTAAGTGAGGAGAAACTTAACTTTTCACAAGTGATGGCAAATATGTGTTCGTCCTTCATTGCCAAAGAAGACCATGCCATCAGAGATACTGACATGACTTGCACTTGACTTTGTTTTGAGCGAGAGAGGGCTCCTCCAGAGCCAGCTGAATCCAATGACCAGGCCTTAAACACAAATTATTCTGAAGTGCATAGACTATACAATAGGTCCCTGCCCACCTAGCACAGCGGGAATGTAAATAGTAAATAGAAACTCTTTTTCTTTTGGGTACAACCCTCTCAGTTTGATTGTTTTTATTAAAGGGGGCCACCACTTCACTCACCTCTTAAGAAGGTCTGTTCGCTGAATGTGCATTACCTCATTCAAAGTGAGAACCTGAAAAGACCTTAGCCTAAAGGGGCCAGGGTCTCCCATTAGATTCTAGGCCACCTTCAGTTGCCCTGACGATTATCAGGCCACTGGACCCAGATGGCTCTGGAGGAAAGAGTGAGACTGGTGACCTTGCACAACTCTCCCTCATTCAAACCCAAGTCAATTGCAAGTCACATCATCATTTCCTGATGTCACCATTCTCTTCACGAATGAAAGGCAAACACAACAACACCAACAAGAAGATTGTTCTTTCAGTATCAGATGAGCAGGTCTGTGGTTAGACCTAGAATCAGAACAGCCTCAGATTTGTAGACTCTCCCACACATCCTAACTGTGAATTGTTTTTCAGAAGCCAGGTTAAACTTCCATGTTACCCTTGACTCCTTCTTGTCCTTTACCAAGCTTCTCCCTCCCCACTCTGTCTCATAGCGAATCACTTGGGAAATCTTGTCAATTCTACTTCTCTCACAATCATCCTCTTTTCCCTGTTCACATACCTATCACCACTTCAGATCCTCATCACTTTTCTCCTGGGCAATTACTATGGGCTCCTAGTTGGATTTTCTGACTCTATGTTCTCCCTTCTTCAATCCGTACTCTACATAGCCACCAAAGTGACAGTTGTGAAACATGTGTATGATCTTGCTATTTAAGAAGCTCCAGGGACTTCCTAACACTTCTAGAATCAAATATAAATTCTTCTGTTGAGCATTTAAAGACTTCACAAGATGGCTCCAAACTACCTTTCCAGATACATTATACATCTTTTTATGTTTACTGTGGTAGAAACAAATTACTTTAAATGTCCCTCATGATTTCTGTTACACAGCTCTGTCTGCCTTGTCCTGAATGCATTGCCTTCTCATTTCCACCTCTTATAATCCCTTTCATCCTTCTACAGGAGACATTTCCTGACTTCACAAACGTGCACACACACACACACACACACACACACACACACACACTCACACACACACATACACTAGACTCCTAGTACCTCCCTGAAACTGTATTGTATTATTTATTTATAATTTGTGTCTACTTCTTTTTTTTTGTACATCTGCCCCAATGGTATGCAAGAAGCTTGAGGACTGAGGTTGTTGCATTTACACAATTTGGTTCTCCAACATCTAACATAGTGCCTGTCATTTCTAGGTGCTACATAAATCCCTAATTGATTGATTCATTAATTTATCCATAATCACTTCAAATGAACCATTAGAGGAAGACTTTAATGATGCTTTGCACCTATAAAGTTCCTTCTATTTATCTCTTACAAACCTGGAGAAAATATTTGTTAGTATCACCTGACATTAGCTGATTCTGTATCTCATTAAATGAATAGGAAACAACAATTTGAACCAAAAATGAAACAACAAGCATTCCTATCAATCTTTTCTCCCATTGAAAATCCAGGAAATGAATACTTGTAATTTCCACCATCCACACTATCTTTTAGATGTCCACTAGGACCAATTCAAAATTAGTAGCTTGGTCACATGTTATGATTCAAGATGATCTCACTCTTGGTGGTTATTTAATTTTTGTAAGGAAATGGATTTTATCCTTCTTTTTCCTGGGAGTGAGTTCATGAAGTAGAGAAGGAAATTCAAGTATTTTCTCTCTAGTTTTGTGTCCAATGGACCAAACTCAAATGACACTAATATCAACATTCGTCTCTTATTCAGAAAGTCTTGGATTGAAAATTAAAAAACAAAAACAACTTAGGAGCACTAAATGAGGGCAAATGACACATGAACATCCCTTACCCACAAAGCATGTCCAAAGGCTTCTTCACAGAGAATAAAGTCATCTTGTGCTACTGGGCTCTGCTCATATGTCAAAAAAAACCCACAGGAGCTCAAAAACAAGTACGATAAAAGAATCACTTGTTTCACGACCAAACTGGGACCAAATGGAAGCTCATATGGAACATTCTCAGTTGTTTGTTCTCCTTTTTCAACTTTGACTTTGAAAGTTTAACTTTTAAAGACAAATTGAAAAAAACACCACTTATAAGAATGAAAAGTCAGCATAATGAAGAGTTTTTGTCAGACTAATCTGAAGAAAAAAGTGAAAAAGATTGATAAATTTCTTTTAGGTATTGGATTATCTATGTGTTATTAATGTGTTTATATTAACTATAAGATTCTAAACACTGCTTACTCACATTTGATCACAAAGGGAAGCCAAACAGAACCAGTGGAGAATATAGTTATTGTAAGACAGGAGAAGACTGAAATAGAAGTGTGTTTGATCAGTATTTTAATGCATTGAATTAGGTCCTAGCTAGATTACTGATTCTTAAAGAGTCTGCCTCCATATTCCCCACCCCTGCACTTCCCAAGATTTCCATATTTCCCAGCTCTGAACCTATCTCTGGCTACCCTCATGATATCAGCTTTATGTATTTCATTACTCCTTGCCAATTCTGTGAGCATAAAGAGGAGTGAGAGGGGCAGAGGAGGGGAAGGGGAGGCAGAGGGATTTCATGGCCCAGTTAGTGTCCAGTTTCCTGGGGAAATGTTCTTTCATTATGCTACCATCTCTCACATTGTTTTTAAAAATAAAGCATTTAAGAATCACTGGTTTAGATAATTTCCTGACTTGGTAACATTTTTCAAACTAATTTACTATTTCCTAAGTCACTATTTCATTGTATTGAGCAACTCATTTAAAAAATCATTTAAGCACTGGGAAAATCTTGTTCACTGTTAAGATAATATGGGAGGAATCATTACAGAAGGGCAAAGAAGCAGGTTTAATCACATGTAAAGATAATGAAAGATTC
This sequence comes from Potorous gilbertii, assembly GCA_028658325.1. Classification (NCBI taxonomy): domain Eukaryota; kingdom Metazoa; phylum Chordata; class Mammalia; order Diprotodontia; family Potoroidae; genus Potorous; species Potorous gilbertii. The sequence goes on from CM053769.1 coordinate 172,955,733, forward strand.
TTTACTATCAGTTCAAAATTGTCAGATACCAAAGAAAGTAATAATAAGGGAACTTTAAACAAAGGTGGCTAAGTCAAATGCTCTGAAGAAGCGTAACACCCTCTAAAAGCTCATTAATCAAAAAAGGAAGGGAGTGGCATTGGACGAGAGGAAGAGGCATGATTGGGAAGTCCATCGGTGTGTGCCCAGGAGGGAAATGAAGAGGTAGAAGGACTGGGGACCCTCTTAAATTAAATAATAAGTTCCTCTGGAAGGAGCTGTCCTCCCTCCAAACAGAAGGATGGGCCGCAACTACAGGGGTGACCAATAAGGAGTGAATTCTAGGCCTGAAGTGATCTTTCAGAATGAAGAAGTTCTTAGGATGCGATGGAGAAGTCCAGAAGAGAACAAAAAGTTACAGACATTGCAAAACAACATTTTTGATAGAAAATATCTGGACAATATTTAAAAAGAAATAATTCTTAAGTATATAGTCAACTCTAAAAAATATTTACCAAAAAAGGTCTTAATAATTAGATAGAAATTGTTTGTAGTTAAAAAGGTCAAATATTATAAAAAATAGGGCCTATATTAATTTACTTATTCAATGCCATGAAAAGCTAAAAATAAACAATGCTGAAAGTCATCTAGATAAACAAAAAGTCAATAATCTCAAGGGAAATAACAAAAAAAAGTGGGAAGGAAGAAAAGGCATCTAAAACCAGCTGTAATAAAGTTGTGATATGTAAGGTATAAAAGGAGAAGAGTCCAATTAGAGCAAAAGCCACTCTTCAACATCAAAATTATTAAAGGATGTAAACAGGCAGTTATTCAAGAAAAACATAAACTATCAATAGTTATGCATAAAAAGGTTTGAAATAATAAAAATAGCAAATTATGAAGTTCCGTTTTGACCCCATAAGATTGGCAAAGAAAGCAAAAGAAGAAAATAACAGATAATGAGTTGGCTATCACACTCATTTAGTCTTGGTAGAGTTATGAATTGTCCAACTATTCTGGTATACAATTTTGAACTACACAAAAAAGTCACTAAACACTACATACTCTTTAACCCAGCAATGTCATTTGTAAACCCTAAGGCATGAACAATAGAGAAAGGGCTTTATATGAGTTATAATGTAGAATACTTTACATCAGTTGTCTTTGTTAGAGCAAATAATAGGAAACATATGGAGGTACCAACAATTAAGTAGTGACTAAATAAGTTTATGTATATATATATATAGAGAGAGAGAGAGATGTAAATATATCGAAATAGATATATCTATATATCTTTATGTATATAAAGTAGTGACTAAATAAGTGTGTGTATATATATATATATATATATATATGCAATATTACTGTGCCATAAAATATGACAAAAAAATTGTTCCAGAGTAATACAGGAAAGCTTGAATGAACTGATTTAAAGTGAAGAGAATCCAGAGAACAACTGATACAATGAACAACTATATGGTAAACAGAAAGTTTTTGAATTCTTAAGAATTATGTTAAATGAATGACCAACCACAATTCAGTATCACTGATGAAGCAAGCTACCTATCTCCTGACAAAGGTAATGTACTCAAGGGGTAAAATGAAATATACATTTTTAGATAAGCCCAGTGTGGTCATTTGCTTTGATTAACTGATTATTAGAAGGGTTTGGTTTTGTTCTTTTTTTTTGAGGGGGTTAGGTAGAAAATTTGTGAGGAATAATTGGTTATTGATCTACTCCCACTTCCCCAAAAAATAAAGAAAAAAAAGAGAGAAAAAAGAATCATTGAAACATTATTTTAAATGAACAAGAGTTTAAAAAAAGGGCAAGAACAGAAGGAAACACAGGAAAGTAGAATATCTTTGAAAATTCCATGTTAGAAGAAAATGAAAGTATGTGTGATGGGAGCTGGGGTGGAAGATGCAAGGCTGTTACAAGCAACTGTCCAGGTAAGAAGAAGACTATAGCAGGAGTCCACCAGGTCAGCATAGTAGACTATGAAGAAACACTAGAGAAAATCTGGAAAATGTAGACAAATATTTCAGTCCTTAAACAAGGAGAAATAGTAAGACAGATGGGCAAAACCTTGCAACAGAACATCAAAATCTTAAGAAACTTACTGTCTTTGGAGATGGAGAAAATCTTGATTTGGAGTTCTTGTTGGAGTCGTTGAAGAAGTTCAGGAGTATGTGAATATCTTTGGTTTTGCTGTTGATTTATTACAAATTATTGGAGGACCCACCTTTTTTTCAGAAAGACCTGGTCAAAAGCTCATTGAACAGTGAAATCCTTTGGGCTTAGTTGGAATTGTCACTGTATTCAATTTCCCATTACCTAGAATAATGTCACTTCTTGATTTGTGGAAATGTTCATCATTGGAAAAGTGCACCAACAACTTCACTTATTAGTATAGCTGTCACAAAGATGGTTGTGAAAGTTTTGGAAGAAAACTTACCTGGTGCAATCTATTCCATGACATGTGGTGGTAATGATATTGGCATAATATTAGCCAGAGATGGGAGTGGGGAGATCTGTTGTACCTCACGGGAAGCAATGAAGTGGTAAAACAGGTGGCAGTTGTGGCACAGGAGACGTTTGAGAGAAACTTGTTAAAACTTGAAGGAAACAACACTATTATTGCTTTGGAAGGCTCAGATCTTAATTTAATTATTCCTTCAACTCTTTTTGTGACTGTGGGAAGAACAAGCTAAAAATGTACAAATGTTAGATGACTGTTTTTTACATGAAAGCATCCATGATGAAGTTGTAGACAAATTTTAAAAGTACACAATGTACAAATGCGCATTGGAAATTTATGGGACTCTAAGTCCCTCCACAGCAAAAAGGGCAGTAAACGTCTTCATTGGTGCAGTATAAGATGCCAAAAAGCATAGTGCCTATGATGAGAAGACTACAAAATGCCTAGAAATTATGTAGAGACAACTATTGTGATTGGTTTTGATCATGATGCATGTATTATGCACAGAGACATCTGCTCTTAGTCACTTATGTCTCACGATTTAGGAATGAATAAGCGATGTATATGGATGTAGATAAGGAAGATAGATAGATATAATAAAGTAAAACAAGGTCTTGCAAGTAGAATATTCACAAAGGATTTGGGAAGACTCTTTTAATGGTTTGGGTCTAAAGGATCAGACTGTGACATCATATATGTTAATAATTCAACAAGTGATGTTGCGACAGGAGGTGCATTTGGACCTGAAAAGCACCCTGGTGGTAGCAGAGTATCAGGAATTGATTCACAGAAGCAATATGTGAGATGATCAACTTACACCATTAACCACAGTAAATTTTTCTCTGGTACAATGAATCAAGCTTCAATAACAGTGTTTCAGGTTTATATGACCTTCACACTTTTAGAGATTTCAAAATACACAACAGAGGCTACTCTCCAATCTTTTGAAGATTTTAATAAATTATGGGCTTCTTATCATTTGAAAGTGGATAATAAAGTTGCAAAAAAGCATGAAGTCATTACTAAGTGAAAGAAGGATTACTCGTCATTCTTGTTTTGTAAGCGAACTTGGATTTGAAATCAGCATATTCATTTCCTTAAGAACAATGAAAATCTGACTAATCTACTTTCTGAAAAGAAAACAAGTGTTAAGCTTGAACAATATTTGCAGGACACTGTGAAATGCTAACCATATTTCTAATGACAGTGGCCATAGATAAAACAGCTTTTTAATCTGTCTACTTCTGTACTGAATTCTATAAATTTAAGTAAAAACTTAGAATTTTTATGAATCTTCCAAACTAATAAACCTATTGTGAAAGAAAGTCTCCTAGACTGTGTTGATCAGTATTATGGCACAGTGATTTAGGTTCTTAGAAGTACTATGAAGAGTGTTTTGGCAACAGGACATACATATTGCGGTATGTATATTTAGAATTATACATAAAATAGTCTCATTCTTGTCCCTTCCTCCCCTCCAATATCACAGCCTAGGTCTGAAATAAAATTGAGTATATTTTATTTTGTTATTTCTTTTGGTGAGGCAGAGTTAAATGACTTGCCCAGGGTCACATAGCTAGCAGGTGTCAAGTGTCTAAGCAAAATTTGAACTCAGTTCCTCCTGACTCCAGGGCTCATACTCTATTTACTACACCACTTAGCTTCCCCAGTTGTGTGGATTTATAAAGAAAATCTATTTTGACCATCAGATTTTTCTATTTTGTATAACTTCAGCTAATTGAGATTCCATATGATTAAGGATGCCAATACAGGTTTCCTGTATATTAGAGAGTAACTGTAAAAATTAGCAATAACTATGTTAAAAGTTCTTAATCAAGTAATCTTGAACATATATGATTTAATGAACTTCCTATAAAAAATAAGCAGAGTTTGAATGATTTTTCTAACTGATTGTATACAGCTTTTGTTTTAAAGTTTGACTTCTCATATTCTCATATTCTATTGCTCAGTTCAAAGTGGTGAACCTAAATAAATATGCTATCTGAATTGGATTTAAATTTGCTTACATTTGTAGCTTTTCTTTTTACCAGTAACTTCATGAGATAAGTAATGCATGTCTCTAAAGTGCCCTATGAATTGAAGGTTAAGAGTCCAATTTTGGACACTAAAATAAATTTCATATAAATAACTTAGAATATTTTCTTTATAGAATGAATTTCAAAGCAATAATAAATAAATGTTTCCTTGTTTTCCTTTGAAATTGGAAAAAAATTATGGTCTTAAAAGCTACTATTTGGAGCTAGAGCATTTCTATAGGTATGAAGAAACACAGTATTCTTAATTGGGAAAAAAAAAGCAAAGAAAGAAAATTTCATGTTGAATTTATCATATACTTAAAATATAGCAAACTCATAATAATTTAAATTTAGCTTCATGTACATTCTTTTTTACCTGTATTATTTTATATAAGGAAATATTGATTTTATTTGTTGTTCATTAAGTGTATTTTTTTAAATGGAGTTTTCCTTATGCTAATTTTGTGGAGTAGTTACTACAATTGTTATACCTCACATATAGTATAGTTGTCACCTCCCTATTATCATACAGATAGTGTAGAAGTCAGATAAAAACCCAGGTTTCTCCTAAAACCAATTTTAGTACTATAATGATATTTGAACTGGAAAATTTTTCCTATTCATCAATAGGCACATTAAATCATCTGGCAGCTTAAGTCACATGTGATGGGAAGAACTTGCTGAAACAGGCACAACAGAAAGGGTGGAGCAGAACCACAAGATAAGTGAGTAAGCATGGTCGGGACAGAGGAAAAGGGGCCGAGGTGAGAGGTCATAGGCAGGTGTGCAGCAAGGCTCAGACCCATGAGTGCTTGTTTGTGAGAAGGCCCTGACTGAGGGGGGCAAGGCTTGGAAATGGCTTTGCTCCCTGCAGTGATTATGCTTATTAACTTCTTGACCACCATGATGGATTTTGCTTTCTGGTTCTGGAATTTGACATTTTCAGATGACACATTTTGTATTAGCAGCTATTAGTAGCTACCCCTCTTTTTAGCACTGAACTTTTTTATGTATTTGCTATAGATCTAGGCTGGATGTAATTTTTATATGCCTTAATTCTGGATAAAAGTATTCATGCTTTTTGAGTTTTCAGTAATTCTGCTCCCTCAAATAGGCATTTAGAAGTCAAAACTATTTTCAAAAATGGTATTTCTTCATTGTCATTCACTTATTCAACTTAAAGTAGATTCTGTCACTAAAAACCACTAAGATTATAGAATATCTCCTCAATAGAAATGCTAACATAGAACTAGATAATTTCATAAATGGATAGAATTTCAGTACCCATCTTGCCAAAACCAATACTTGAAAAATAATCCCTTTGCCATCATATTCAAAAGACAAATGATCATCCAGTCTTTGCTCAAAGACTCCAGTGAGTTGAAATCCTTACCTCCTGAGGTAGACCATTCTATGTTTGTATTATTCTAAATGCTATAAAATATTTCTCTACATTGGAAATAAAATTGTCTGTTTTGCAACTTTTATTCATTTCTTCTACTTTTGCTTTCCAGTACCAAGAAAGTCTAGGAAAAAAATTCAACATAGAATTGTTAAATTACCTGAAAACATTTGAAGGTAAAGATATTATTACTAGTTTTTTCTTATTGTGATTTTCTGAGTGTTTAATGTGATATTTCCATTCTATATTGTAACCACTTTTTCTATAATAGAATCTAACTTGACACATATACACGGGAAGTTCTATTCCTTTCCCTGCCTTTTCATTTTAAAGCATCTTTGTTTAGATTTTCAATACTAGAAAAATATATTTTTTTATCATTCCTTGTTTGGTTTGCTCCATCTTTGGCTAAGAGGAAGCTTTTAAATTTTAATTAATATTTCAGATATTCAAATATATTTGTCAGTCAGCATTTTCTTAACTGACCATTTACTTCTCAAATTTATTTTTCTCCTGGGTATAGTATTTCTTCACTTAGCATTGATGTGGTTATCAGTAAACTATGGCTTTGATAGGCTTATACTCCAAACTATTTCAATAAAATTATTACAACTTGGTTTTTAGATTACATGAATTGATATTAAAAACAATTAAACAATTAAAAACAATATTTTGGCTCTCTCTCTTTTTTGTTTTTTGTTTTTGCTAATAGTTCAATTCCAATTTTACTAAGCCTTTGGTTAATTTTTTAAACTATTTTCCCTTTCCTCACTCCCTAGAGGAAATAACATAGGTACATATTTAGTGGAAAACTATCTATGATTTCTCTGCACCCAAAGTCCTATCTCCATAGTATCTAACATAAGTTTGAATACATAATTGATTCAGGCAGTTAATGAAATGAAATAATGAAAAAATGAAATGATGTCCTCAGGGCTTTTGGCTTATGGCACAATTGATTATATCAACCACAAATTTATTGTAAATATAAAGATTAGGAAGAAATATGACTGTGGTATCATAAATATGACCTGCTTTTTAAACCATTTAGAGATTGAAGACCTCTACCACTTGGAGAATTTTCAGAGCTTAGCCATACCTCTTATCCCTCCTGAACTTCACAACAAGTGATACTCATCTTTATAGAAAGGAAGAATGGACACTGCGGGGTTAAGTCACTTATCTATGGTGCCTTAGCTGTTTACAAATGGCACTGGACATAAAGCTTTGTCTCTGAGATTTGTGTTCATTCCATGAATGACTAAAATGGGGTGGAGGCAAGGAAACAAGCATTTATTAAACACCTACTATATTCCAGGTCCTATGCTAAGTACTGACAAATATTACTTTATTTGAATTTTATAACAACCCTGAGAGGTAGGTGCTATTGTGATTCCCATTACAGTTGAAAGAACTGACAGAGAAAATGGTTAAATGATGTATCTAAGATCTTGACGATAGCAAGTATTTGAGTTTGATTTGAACTCAGGCCTACATGGCTCATGGTCCAGTGCTATAATTCATTGTGACATTTAACTGCCTGAATCAATTATGTATTCAAACCTATGTTAGATACTATGGAGGTAGGACTTTGGGCGCAGAGAAATCATAGATAGTTTTCCATTAAACATGTACTAAAAAGGGGATGAGGGGTATTAGGTAAGCAATTTATTATATATTGGATAAAAATTGGATGTTTAGAGGTATGTATTAGGCCAATCTCCTCCCCAGTCCACCTCACAGCCATGTAATTTAGATTAGTTATTTTCCTAAAAGATAAGGATATTGTCCTTGATAGTTGATGAACCCAAGGGATCATGGCTGAAACCATCTCTCTATTAATGCAGTTTCCTAGAGGTCTGAGTCCAAATTGACTAGATTCCTATTAGCTTAAGAGGTCCTCCCAAGTAGAGGACTCCCTTCCAACCTGGTAGATGTTCCAAGGCCTGGCAAGTCACTGTATTCTATTCTGCTGACCAAACGAGTTCCTTCTAGGGGTTTAGAGTAAGTGGAGCTATGAGATATTTTAATGCTTCTCTTTGTTCATCATTATGTGATCTTAAATTGTGTGATTTTATTCCAATATCTGATCTAAACCACCAGAGGAATAGCCTTAATCAGTTTAAACCACTACGTCACAGAAACTTAAATTTAAAGCTATTTACAGAAAGTATGAGAATATTGTATATAGGTAAATAACAAGCATGATTATCTGCTCCCTACAACTTTGAAAAGAAATCTGATCCTAAGGATTCTGAAAAAAAAGGTATAGCTGGTCTGCAGTTAAACTAAGAGAAAGAGAAAGGAAAGGAAGGGAAAGCATTGGGGTATGGGGCTCATTTTAATGTCATGCAACTACTGCCTAGGATGGACATTACTGAGTTGGTGGGAGGGCACATAAATCTACTTCATCTGTGAGCCACAAATCTCATGATAAATGAGGTTATATCTCAATGTTTACTTCATTAAGTAAGCATCTGAGTTACTTTTTATCTATAGGGAGGGAGACTACAAAAGATAAAGAGCTAACATAAATAAGGTCTATTGTCAATCATCTACATTTTGAGGGGTACTAAAAGCAGTATTAAAAAGTAGCAAATAGTACCAAATATTACATAATTTTGAACATATGCGCATAAGATGTAGTAGGTGAAATCCAAAAGATCTGGTTTCAAATCTCACCTCTCATACTGACTTTATGCCTACAGAGTTATTAATGTCTGAGCGTTAGGCAACTAGCTAAGACTATAGTATAAATGGGTTTTCATTTGTATTGGAAGAAGGATTTCCCACATCAGAAATTACTTACATTGACTCAAGAGAGATCCTTGTCATAATCAAAGACTGACAGATATAGTATGTCTCTAAGGACCAACTTAAGTTTGGAATTGTCCATCACCACTAGGAACAACCTAAGTTTGGAATGGTCAGTCACTTCATTGTGATGGGGTTCCTTTTGGCCATCACAACTTTCAAAGATATTCTACTATGTTGCAAAAAGGTGATGATATGCCTTTGTGGAGGGAATAGTCATGCCAATAAAATTGTAAATCCTTGAAGTTTTGAAGTAAGTGAGACAAAGCATAAATGTGCTCTGGCACAAGTTGTGGGACTGCTATTCCAATATCTAATTATGCAGACAATCTGGTTCCCAGAGTTTTATAACAGTTTCTCTCCCCTTCAGTTCCACAGTAACTGAAGATACACAAGGCTGAATTTCTCATAAGCCCCCACCAATGGTCTTCTTTCAAAGATTATCAACTAATGCCAATTAAAATTAAGAATTTATTACGCTTTTAAAAATGGTTATTTATAAAAGTGGCATATTTTTAAAAAACAGTTGAAAAAAAAGCTTTCTCCTCAAAAAGCTGTAACACAATTTTACTAAAATATATGCAGTATTTGAGAGTAAGTGGGTTCCAATTGATAGACCACATAAAGCAAAGAGGTAATTCACAATTCTCGTTTGCTACAAACTCTTCTATCCTTTGTGAGAGCTCCTCATCTAACTTTCAGAACGCTTAAGCTGTCATTTGTCAATGTGTTTGTTATTTGCCGCTGGTTCCAGGTACATATACAGTTACCAGGTTCTGCTGCTTTGTGGACACTGTTCATATACTAGCATTAAAGCATTCCAGAAATTTTGAAGTCTGCAAACTCTTCTTCTTGTCAAGTGTCAGAGGGTCAGAAAGATATGAAAGCTCCTTTCCTTCAAACTCCAGTGGTTTCCTCTCAGAGACACTGATGGAACTACCCTCTCTTCCAAATTCTTGAATGCCTGGTTCCTAAATTAGCCTGCTATTTTTATATAATCCCCCCAGGCTGTGACTGAGTTTCTTCAGTGAATTCTCATGCCCTTCTTCTCTAACCTAGTTGAAACATTTTATTAATGCAATAGAAATGTCTAGTCTTTGTTCCCACCTAGCTAATACTTCTGAAAGGATATGGTGATAAAGGTGGTGGCAGTTTGACTTGCATGGCATATGATGCCTCCTCTCTCCCTACAAGGAGATATTAATATATAATAAATATTAATTTAATATTATTATTAATAAATATTGTTCCATTTTTTAAAGTTAATTCTGTCACTTTCCCTGTTGGAAGAAAAGTCTAAAGTTTGTGCTCAAGTGCATTTGTTAGCAAAGCTGGACTTAAACTTAGGACTCTGTCAAGCTTCCCTAATAGATATAAATAATGTTTCCAAATCTAAAATTCTATAATTCCATAATTAATAATGCATTTCTTTCTTTAATGTCATCTTTGACATGGTCCTTTTAAAAACAAAAGAAAAATATTTTGAGCAAATAGGAGGCAAAGTAGATAGATAACTTGGAATTATGTTGAGTAGAATTTAAATCCTACTTTGGACATTTACTATGTGACCCAAGCAAGTCAATCTCTCTCTTATTTTTCTCATCCTAAAAATGGGAATGATGATGGAACCTACCTCACACAGTTATTGGAAGCAAATAAAATTATAGATAGATAGATAAATTGATAGATAGACAAATAGTATACGTGTGTGTGGGTTGGGGGTATATGTAAATATATATCATGCATATAAACATTTGGTTTTTTTATACATAATGTAAAAATGTATTGCAAATCTTAGAAAGACACATAAATATCAGTTAATATTAATCCATTCAGGTAATAACTTTCAAGTATTACATTGTTAGAAAGAGAAATTAAGCATTGCATATTTTCCAGAAAGGAGCTAGGCACTAAAATGGATAAAAAGGTGATCCAGGAACAAAGCTACCATTAACATAGCACTTTATAATCTGCAAAATACTTTACAAATATTAACCCATTTTGTCATTACAAAAGCCCTAAAAGGTAGGTGCTATTATTTTCCCATTTTATAGATGAAGAAATTGAGTGAGATAGAGGCTAAGTAACTTTTCCAGGAATACACAGCCATAAGTGGCTGAGACTGAATTTGAATCCAGGTCTTCCTGACTTCATATCTTTCTAACTCCAAGTTCCATGCTCTAGCCATCACAGTAGCACCTAGCTGTCTTAGGTATAAATATGGGTGCCAAGTGTAAATGACAATTTTTCATTCACATTTTTTTCCCTTTCTTGATAAAATATCACCAACTTCAATTTTAGATGCTATGACTAGAGTGTTCAGTTAGATGCTTTCTTAAGTGAGTTTCTTATTTTGTGAAGCTCCAAAAAGTTTATCTTTATTCATTTTTGTTTCTGTTCACTCACTGACCTTCCCCAAATCCCTACTCCAACCTTCCTACGGATGGGCTACACTATTGAAAATGAGAAACACCAAGAGATAGTCTGACTGGTCATATTTTCCCCTAATTAACAAAATACCAAATAAACAGCAATCTTGGAACCTCCCAAGGACAGTGACCACTTTGTCAGCTGATTTAGTTCAGATAATATACAAGATTTATTCAACAAGCCCCATTCTTTGATAGACAGTCATGAAGGAAGCAAGGTACTTGGGACATGATGTATTTTCATTTTAATCTAATGCTTTACTCCCTTGCAAGTGGATTCATTCTGAGCCATTCTCGCTTTCAAAATTTCAAAATAAAAGGACTGATATCTACTATCGAGTTGCCTGATCCACCACTCAAAATCCTATATTAAAGTCAGTGGAGGGATAATCAAAAGGAACACACTTGAGTAATTCTGTTTTCCATAAGATGAAACAAAGGAAATGATGACTCATGCTATTCTTTGGTTTTATTCTATCTGATTCATTTTAAATTTTAGGCATCCTAGTCAAAAACAATCTTTATGAAGCCCTGATTTCCACAAATCTTAAACAAACATTAGTGTGTATCACAGATGGTAAATTGTTATAATTTCAAAAATGTGTGCTTCTTGATTAATCTTTTTTATTATTCATTTGTTACTTATTCTTTTGAAAGTACATTTTTTGTATCCTTGGTCACAAAACCTTATGCTCAGTAGATACGCAGAAGACTGCAAATTTGAAAGATTGGCCACTTCATCACAGAGGGGAACCTCCAAATGTGGAAATTTCCTCGGGTAGATCAACGGTTGGACTAGGATATATAAATCCTAGGAAGTTGCCTGAGGTAATCTACCCTGTCTTCCATGAGCCCACCTTATGCTCCTCACCCTAGGGAATGTGAATCACTTGATGTTGAAGTTCTTACCCAGGGGCTGAACTGTCTTTACTGATAAATGAGTACACACTCATATAGACAATATATCTAACTGCACCCATACCATATTGTGCACAATCCATGTATGTTCTTCTCCTGACTTTCTATCTTCTGCTTTGAGCCCAATAATCAAATCATTGCTACCCTTCCTTTGGGAAAGGGTGCAAACCAACTTATCATCTCATTTACTCTCCTATATAAATTATCTCCCCTCCTATGGTGCAAATTCCTTAACGGCAGAGTTTCATTCATTGTGTGTTCTAAATGATTTCTATGTTTATTGGTAACAAAAAATTATATGGCTCTTAAATGATTTTATTTTTATGTTAGATCACTGAGTTTACAAATAGATTAGAAGGTATGGTCAAATATTACTTCTAACTAAATAAATATTTGACCCTGGACAACTCACTTAACTTTGATGAAGGAAGGAAGGAATCATTTTTAAGCACTGAGCTTACTATGTTGAGAATACAAATATAAAAATTTATTTACGTATATGTACAAAGTTAATGAGTGGTTATTTTGGAGGAGGAGTAGAGAAGAAGTCTTTAAAAGCAGCTTGAAAGAACAGAAAAAGCCACTGTTAGAATCAGTTCTTGAGCTGAGCTCTGGAGGAAACTAGGTTTTTTAAGAGTCAGAGATGAGGAAGGAGTATTCCAGACATGGAGGAAAGACTGTAAATGCATGCGCATAAGATATGAAATATCAAGATTGTGGGAAGACAAGAAGGATCATTGTCTAGACCCAAGTGTGTTTGATAGTACACTGGATGAAAATGAAGCAGATTCAGTAGATGCTGTCAGGTACCAAAAATAAACTAATAAAGACAGCTATACTGAGAAAAGTAAGCAATCAGTATAGATTACCAGGTAGATAGATAGATAGGTAGATAGATAGATAGATATGGATATAGATAGATAGAAAGATACACACAGACACATACATACATATATATATATGTATGTGTTACTTTCCATACATATAAATATTCTCTACTATTCCTTGTTAGTAATTTTGTTAATGACCTTACTTTTGTTTCCAATATTTCCAAAAAAATTAATGATCCTGCACAGAACTGGCCATATTATCTTTAAAAAAGTCTACCATTGATTACTTCTCATTAGTGTAGACAAAGAAGAAGTAGTGGTCTAGGTCAGGAACATTGGACTTGGATTGAATACAACTTTATTTTAATCATGGGTGTGTGACTTACTACCAGACTGACTGTTACCAGGTCATCTAAGTTTTATGGATCCTAGTTTCTTTATCAATAAAATGAAAGCAATACATTATATTTTAAGATTTCTTGAAGTGTGGAATCTTATAAATATTTTCCAGCAGTGCTCCCCCTATTCCTTGCATCCTACTTTCTTCATATTTTCTTCTAATATATTCTGTTTCTATTTCAAAGGCCCTTTATAGAAGCTGTGTATTAGCTACTAATTGCTAAGTTTTAGTTGATGACCATTAATGTTAACTTTCTGGAGGGTATTTAAATTTCAGCTTGAAATTCTTGAAGACATATAAAACTTTGAGACTCAAAGCAATCCCAAAATGTTAGAAACAGAAGAATCTTGTAGATTACTTGCATTTACAACCCCCACCACCACTACCATTCTAAACACTAGACACAGACAATTCGTATCAAAACAATAAAGGAAATCAATAATGAAGACTGAATTCAACTGGAACATTACGCCTGAAAGGCCCGCTAACAGTAAACTCGACCTTATCTCACCCTAATCACTATTTTCTTCTGCCTTATCGTTTCCCAGTGTCCTCTGAAATCCTTCTTCATTGTAATTCAGTGGGAATATTCCTGGATTCAGATTCAATACATATGTGTTCAAATTTTGATTTGCCATTTACTATGTGACTTAGAATAAATCACTTAACTGCTCTATAACTCAGATTCTTACATTCTAATATGAGGTTATTGAACTCAATAACCCATAAGGATACCTTAAAATCTAAATCTATTATTCTGTGAACTTTTCAGCTCTAAATAAATGATAATGTGATCCTACGTGTTTCTGAACTAGGAGTTTCTAAAAACAACAATAACTGTGATAAAGTTTATAATGGAGAAATTCCTGTTTTTGCCCTCAACACTAATGGAAAGAATGGTCTCTGAGCCATACATGATGCCTTGGGGGTCAAAGAAAAATACTAAATGCTGTTAGAAAATTCCCCAGCCTGAGTTTTTGGAGAGCCTAGGGAGAATCTTACCTTCCAGCTATATCCTCTGTCAGGTAAAATAATTCAAGTATTCAAACTGAGAAAAAAAAGATTTATTAGCAAGTTAAGGACTAAAGACTTCTTATTGATAGCAGCCTCAGCTTCCTAGAGGACAGATTTTGTTTTTGTTTTGTTTTTTACAGCTTTTCAGGTCCATTTTGAGTACATAGTCAATTAGCAGAATCCTGAGACAATTTAAGATAGATAGCACCTTTCATTGGAGAGGAAGCAGTAGAGAAAAATGGCATTAGCCAAAGGAAAAGGGAAGTTTATTTTTATTTTTATATTATTTTATTTTAAAATTTATTGGTTTTCAATTATCACTTCCATAAGTTTTAAATTTTCTCTCCTTCCTTCCCCTCACTTTTCCCAAGATGGCTTGCAATCTTATATGGGTTCTACACGTATATTCTTATTAAACACATTTTCACATTAGTCATGTTGCAAAGACAAATTAAAATGAATGAGAGAAACCATGAGAAAAACAAAACATAACAAAAAAGAAAATAGTCTGATTCATTCTGCATTCTGACTCTATATATCTTTCATTGTATATGGATGGCATTTTGCATCATGAGTTCTTTGGAAATGTTTTAGATCTTGAATTGCTGTGAAAGGCTGAGTCTATCAGAAATAGTACTCATACATTGTGTCTCTATGTATAATGTTCTCCTACTTCTGCTCATTTCACTCCGTCTCAGTTCATATAAGTCTCTCCAGGCTTTTCTGAAGTCTTCCTGTTCATCATTTCTTACAATACAATAGTATTCTATTACATTCATATACCACAACTTAGGTCTGTCATTCAAGTGGTAGGGTTTGTTGTCTAGTGTTTAAGAATAGAAAAGGAGGTGACTAAATGCTTTCATAATTGTTCTAATTGATAGGATTGATCTAATAAAGCAGGATTAGGGGAACTATTTAGACAAAGTTTCTGGTATCACTGTCCAAGGACTAAAAAAGGTTTTTTTACACTGATGAATGAGATCATCTCCTTTACTATGTCTTCAATATCCACCCCAGGATTTAATCATTGGTAAGGTAGCAGGACATAGTCATTGGAGCACTAAATGAAAAGTCTGAAGGCAAGGAATTTAGTCATCCCTAAGACTTATACATTCGTGAGAGCTTGGATAGTTCATTTAATTGCAGAACCTGAGTTTTCTCATATATAAAATGGACCAAATAATACCTTAAGTATTTACTTTACATATTTGTTGAGAGGCTCAAATGAGATAATGTGAATTAAAACATACTAGTATTAATTCTGACTTTCTCATTGTCAGTATTCCATTTCACTGAAGAACGTTGCCGTGCTCATTACTCAGAATAGGATTCAAACCCAATAACACTAATTCTAATTCCAATGTTCTTGACAATTCACTTCCGTTGACACTTTAAAATTGGATAAGAAAATATCATCTATATATAAATGATATTCTAGAGGCAATATGGCTGAAAAAACATCATCACTCTGAGGCTAACTGAAACTTTAATAACAGATAGATAAAATCAAAGAGTTCCATATCCAAAATCTTTTCAACTTGGTGTAATTTCTCTGAACTAGCACTTCATTGACTCATCTTCCAAAACTTAGTTGTCCATCTACACATCCGAGGCTGCAATATGTTCCTAGAAAAAAGCGTAATTAATTTCTTTGTGACTCATATTTTAAAACTTTTATGAAAACTCCAATGTTACATTTTAAAGCATGAAGATTTTTTTTGAATATTGAGCAATATATCAGGCTTAACCTCCAAATGTATATGCTTTGTAAATATAGGTACCAAATAGCTTTTTGATCGAAGCCTCTCCTCCTCACATCAGTTTTTAGAGACTCCAACCTAATCACTTAATATGTTTGCATTACATGTGCTGGTGTAAAAGATGTTACAAAATTCAGTGAACTAAAGCTGTCTGTCTATCTAAATACACATACATACATATATATAAATATATGTATATATATATATATATATATATATAATACCACATATGTGCATATAAAAATACTACAAATAGAAATGTATGCAAGCAATTTATGTATTGAAGGACATTCATTGAGAAGTTCCTCTCTCTTATTCCCTCTTCCTCATCACATAGCTCTCAAAAGTCTTCTGCCAGTTTCCTTTAATTCTGCCTTATAGGATCCCAGAAGGGATTAAAGACCATAATACTACAATATGTTGCTTACAAGAAACATATTTGAAGCAGAAAGATAAAGGGTAAAGGTAAGGGATTGGAGCAGATTCTATTATCCTTCAGCTGAAGCAAAGAAAGCAGGGATAGTAATCATGACCTCAGACAAAGTAAAAGCAAAAATAGATCTAATTTATTTTTTTTAATAAATTTATTTAACTTTTTACATTCATTTTCACAAGATTTTGGGTCCCAAAATTTTCTCCCCATTTGTGCCTTCCCCCCCTCCCCAATACACTGGACATTGTAATTACCCATATCACCAATCTGCCCTCTCTTCTATCAACCCTTACCCCATCTTCTCTTTTGTCCTGTAGGGCCAGATAACTTTCTATTCCCCATTACCTGTATTTCTTATTTCCTAGTAGCAAGAACAATACTCAACAGTTGATCCTAAAACTTTAAGTTCCAGGTTCTCCCCCTCCCTCCCTCCCCACCCATTCCCTTTGGGAAGGCAGGCAATTCAATGTAGGCCATATCTGTGTAGTTTTGCAAATGACTTCCA
>CM053769.1:172988773-173007922 GCA_028658325.1 Potorous gilbertii
AAACAGGAGGCCAGATTAGTGTTTCTTTGAGATATCTCACACACAAGTCTGACACTGAAAATGAGAGCCTGAGAAGCTTAGCACCTCCTCCACCTTTCTGTCCAGAAGAATGGAGGGAATAGACAGGCCTCATATAGCAAATGGAAAAAAGTTGAGGTGTTTTCTAGTTTCTGCTGCTGAGATAATGCCAACCCGGTTCTGAGAGATGAATAAAAAGAAGGATAAGAAGAAGGGAGAAGAAGTGGGGTGTGTGTGTGTGTGTGTGTGTGTGTGTGTGTGTGTGTGTGTTCAATGGTCTCAGCACTAATTGATGATGGTCTGTTGAGAACACCATGGAAGTGTTCAGTCCATCTTTCTAGGATCATGCCTTCATCATTAATCAATGTGGCTCCATCAGCACTGAACAGTTGTGATGCACCATAGGTTTTTGATCCATAAATAGCTTTCAGGTAATCATAAAAGCACTTTGGATTGTTTCAATCAGCATAAAACTGAATTTCATCTCTCTTCTTACTGAGCCAGGAATCCTGCATCTCTCTAAGCTTTGCTTGTACTTTGCTTTTGATGGAATTAAATGCTGCCTTCTTAGAGGTGAATGAATTATCCTGCTGGTAAATCCTATGGAGCTCTCCTTTTTCATTTAGCAGCTTCTGAATTTCCTCATCATTTTCATCAAGCCAGTCTTGGAGTGTTCTGACCCAAATTAGCAAATGCAGTGCTGTACAGCAAATCTATGAAAGCTGTCCACTCCTTTTCTGCTCCACGGTTGCCAACTGTGTGTTGGCTCAGCTTCCCCTCCAAGTCAGCAACAAACTGTTCACACTCAGATAAGAGCTCTAATTTGTTGACATTAATTCTTCTGGTAGTCATTTTGCTTTGGGGGCAGCACTTTTGATGAATGTGAATATTTAGCTTGGAAAGGATAAATCTATGATCAGTCCAGCACTCTGCACCACACATTGCCTTTGTAACTCTCACATCTTGTCTATCTCTTCCCCTTACAATCACATAGCCTATTAGATGCCAATGCTTGCTGCAAAGGTGCATCCATGAAGTTTTATTGGGTTGAGGTAAATGGAAGACAGTGTTGGTGATGAGAAGGTCATGTAATGCAGAAGTCTTCAGCAGTAAATAACCATTGCTATTGATGCTTCCAACTTCATTCCTCCCTAGGATTCCCTGCCAAGTCTGTGTCTACTCTAGCATTAAAGTCACCAGGATTATAAGTTTGTCCTCTTTTGGCTCATTGACAATAAGGGTTTCTAGATCTGCATAAAATTTTTCTTTGATTTCATCAGGGTTTGTCATGGTGGGAGCATAGGCACTGATGACGGTGGTATGGTGTTTTCCTGTGAGTGGCAATTGCCTTGTCATGAGCCTGTCATTCACTCCTTTTGGCATACATATCATATACATATCATACTATTAGATTAGTTTTGATTGCAAAACCCACATCAGCTTCAGGGCTCTTCCCTTCACTGCCCCCACTCCAGAAAAAAGTATATCCAACTCCAGCTTCACTAAGCTGGCTTTCATTTGCCAACCTTCTTTCACTCAGGACTGCTATTTGAATGTGATGCTTGTTGACTTCTCTTGCAACAAAAGCAGCTCTTCTTTCAGTTCTACTGGATTTTATGTTGTCTGCTAACATGTGCATGTACCATGTGCCAATGATGAGAAACAACCCTATGGCCTGAGCCACATGTGTGCAAGGTTGTGACTACAGCTCCCAGTGTATCTGCACCTGTTGCTTCATCACTTGCCTGTAGCCACTGAACTTTGAGGCATAATAGTGAAATGATATGGATGATATCTTTTGATTCATGTGTAAATTGTATTTAAGTGAGGCAGAGTTACATAAAGTGTCAGCCTCACTCTCTCCTCCTGAGTCATCATAGTCTAGTGGCAGGACAGAATCAAGACGATTGATGATGGCTCAGGATGCAGAGGATAATCTTGGCACTTCCAGTGTCTAACCAAACTCCACATTGCCTGTTTTATCTGCCTTCATGGCCGTTGGAACAAATTGTTCTCATCCATCCATTCCACCAAATGAAGTCTGCACATGCTTGTGATAGATACCCCCTAACTCAACAATGGGTTTGAAAATCTTTAGATACCCTCAACCTAGTTTGGCCCATCTGCCAAAATGATTTCCTGGGGTGTGGCCACTAAGCATGCTGCAGCTTCTTGGAGGCACAGGTGAGAGTTAGGTGGAACAGGTGGACACCAAAGGTGGAAAGAGCCCCGAAAAGGGCTCAACAGCCATCACACCAAAGGTACTGGTCCTCCCTCAACACACCCTATGTGGAGGGGGTGGTGTATATATACATATATACATGTATATATATACATATATATATACACAGACATATACCTATACACATACATAGACAGCAGACACAGTGTGAGCTGAATAGGAAGGGAGAATACTTTAAAAAGTAAAATTTACTGTTGAGTGGAATATACTAGGAGTAAGAGAAATGGGGAGGTATAATGTAACAAATCATCTCACATAAAAGAAGGAAGAAAGAGCTTTTACAATGGAGGGGAAGAAGGGGGGGATGAAAGGAAACAAGTGAGCCATACTCTCATGGGATTTGGTTTAAGGAGGAATAAATAACACACATTCAATTGAATATGGAAATCTATTTTAACCTGTAGGAAGGGATTGGAGAAGGGGATTGGAGAAAGAAGATAATAGAAGGGACAGCAATTGGGGAAAGGGATAATCAGAAGCAAATATTATTGTGGATCAAGTGAGAAAATAGAATAAATGGAGGACAGAATAGGACAGAGGGAAATGTGGTCAACATAACCATTATGGAAGTGCTTTGCATTGTTATGCATATATGACCTTTATTGAATTGCTTGTTTTCTCAATGAGGATGGGTGGGGAGGAGGGAAAGAGTATGGACTCAAAGTTTTAAGAATGAATGTTAAAAATTGTTTTAGCATGCAACTGGAAATTAAGCTATATAGGCAATTGAGTACAGAAATCTATTTTGCCATACAGAAAAATAGAGGGGAAGGAGGATGGAAGAAGTGTGGGTGATAGAAGGGAGGACAGACCGGAGGAAGGGGTAGATGGGGTGAATGCTGTCCTGGAATGTGGGGTGGGGAGAGAAGGGGAGAAAATTTTGAATTCAAATTCTTGTGGAAGTGAATGTGGAGAACTGAAAAAATAAATAAACTATATATTTAAAAAAAAATAAAAGTTCTTTTTCAGGCCTCCCAATAAACATCTTAATGCTGACACACAGAATTTTCATTAATGCAGTCACTCAGTTTATTCACCTGGCTTTACCAGAGGCTTTTCCCTAGATTCCAATTTAAAATGGACCTTGGAAATTATTGATTACAACAAATATATGATACATATTACTATGGAAAGGAAATGAACTTTTCCATTCTTACTACAATTAATAAACCTCCAAAAACTGAACTTGTGAAAGCAGCAATTTTTCAGGGAAAAACAAAGCCAAGTTCAGCCCGATGGGATTTGCAAATCCCTGGAGTCTGCAGCCATCTCTTGATACTAGTTGGCAAATGTATCCTGTGGTATCATCTTGATTTAAGATGAATGATTTGACAATTTATCATTGTCTGCCACAAATGGCCTGCGTTAACCTGAATCCTTGATAAGTTATAACCTAAAAACATGGTACCCAAAGGTACTTTGACAAATGCATGTGAATTAAAACACATGCTTTTAAGGCTAGAAGCTCAGTCTTCTAGACTTAATTTAGCTAGAGACTGTTTTGACCATTTCTACTATTTACTTTAAAAATAATTTAGAGTTTCTTTTTCTTTTTTTAGAATATCCAAGACAAAATTCTTTATTTCCTATCTGAACCTCAAATCACCTCTTCCTCAAATTTCTAATTCTTATGACAGGGCTTGATTTTTAACCTTTGTTCCAGGGTCTTTCATTAGTCAGTTAATAAGCATCCATCAAACATCTATGATGGATATTAATGATACTAAGTGCTGGACCAGCTCATGAAGACCAAACCATAGTGCTAGCACCTGCCTCTCCAAGATTATCTTCCCTATCTAACCTATAAATGCCTATATACATACATGTTGCTCAGGTAGAATGTAAGCTTCTTGAGGCAAGGACTTTTATATTCATCTTTCCATTCTTAGCACACAGAATAAATGGCCTATAATCATTTGTTGATTGAGTGTTTAATCAAGGAAGGGCCTAATTATAGTGAATAGGATTTTCTGACATCACTTGAATTGAAATCCCCATTTAGGAAATTGGTGCAATCTATCCTTATATCCTGACAGACTTCCCAATGGCAAGCAGGTACTTCATACTATTAAAGGAGGAAAGATTTATCAAAATATTGAAAAAAACTGAACCTGTGGTACTGATGACGGTGATAGGAGGAAAAGAAGAGAACAAGTGTGTGTATGTGTGTTTGTGTGTGCATGTACATATGTATTAAATAGATATAGATATAGATGACATGGATATAGGCATAGATATAGATATAGATATGGATATAGATATAGACAATAACTACTATGTGCCAGGTACTGTGCTAAGGACTTTTTACAAGTATGATTGCATTTGACACTCAAAACAATCTTTCAAGATAGGTGCTATCATTATCTCCATTTTACAGAAGAGACAACTGAGACTGACAGAGGTTAAATGACTTGCTTTGTCTATATATACATATATATGTGTGTGAATATACGTCTTTGCTATAAAAGATGGAGGGCTAGACCTAAAGTCAGTAAGCCCTAGATTCAAATCTAACCTCAGATACTTAATAGATATGTGACAATGAGAAGGTCATTGAACTTCTCTCTGCCTTAGTTTCCTCCTTCGTAAAATGGAGATAATGACAGCATTTTTCGCTCAGGGATGTTGTATCAAATGACATCATATTTGAACAGTATTTTGAAAAACTTAAAGTATTATAAAGAGCAGTTGTCATCATGACCATATGAGAAACCCTTTAATGAGTATTCCTGTCCTAAAGACAGAAATTCTCATCAAACTCAGATCTAAATATACAATATCTTCTCCCCCTATAGATTACATTAGGTGGTCAGTAAAGTGGACATCAAACCTATTAGTGAAGGATTCCTAAGAAAGAATCCTGGCTTCTCTAAAAATAGTTCTCTAAATATTCATCTCCTGAAATACTCTTTTACTCCCAAGAAATATCCAGTGTCGTTTTCTACAGCAACTCGTCTTGCAGTCTTTCCTCCTTCCTAATAGCAGCCAGTGCTCTGTCACTCTTTAGTGTCTTTTAACTGGGAATCCAATGGCTTTCTCACTCAGTTATGCCCTTGTCTTTTTGTAAGGAAAAGTCAAAAGCCCTTGGGGTAGCATAACTTTTACTGTCAATAGAAACAGTCACTAGCTCCATATAAAAAGTGGCAAGAGTTACTGCTTCTTGGATTAGGCCTCTTTCCCTGTGTCACATATCTAATCACAAAGACCTTGACTAGGAACTTCATCTCTTTGAGGAGGCTACCTTTCTCCTTATTCTTGCTTACCTTTGGAAACACAAAAACTTGCTCAGGGTACAAATCTTTTATTAGTCTATATGACTTAGAAACTCCAGGTTCAGGCAAGGTGGCTAAAACGTTGTTGTACTTTCTATGTCTGGCACCTGGCAGGAATATCTTCTACTCCAGGGAATACTCTACCCTCTAGGAGTGAAGAAAGCATCCCAGATTTCTCTTGAATTAGATCTTTTAAGCAACTGAATGGGATTCGTAAATTCATCCTTTGGAGTAAACAGACTCTGATAGGTAAGAGAAATGCACTTCATTAAATGATTAATACTGGATGCTCTTAGACAAAATAAACCCCATTTATATTGGGTGAATGAAAAATTTTTTTAAAAAAATGCTTAAAAAACATTAACACATTTTACTAGTCAAGTATATTAAAATACTTGGGTTTGTCTTTGGGTACACGTATAATAAGAATCTTCAACTTAACATGTCCAAAACTGAAGCCATTTCCCCCAAAAAACCTTTCTCCTTAACTTTCCTATTTATGTCTAGGGCACCACTATGCTCTTAGTCTCACATTTGCAACCAAGGAGTCATCCTTAACTCCACACTATCTAAGATATCCAATCAGTTGCTAACTCCTGGTTTGTTTGTTTTTTTCCTCTCTATTATGTCCTTTTTTCTCCTCTAAGACTGCTGTCATGGGGAGGGAGGGAGGTAGCGGGGGGAAGGTGTGCGGGGGATAAAATCTTAATTTTAAGGAAGTGATTGTAGAACATTTATAAATAAACAAAATTAAAAATTAAAAAAAAAGACTGCCACTCCATTAAATCATTGCATGCTTTTCTATTACTGTAGCCTGGTGATTGGTCTGTCTGCTTCAAGCCTATTTCCATTCCTGTCTATCCTCCACTCTCGTCAAATTTCTCTTTCTAAAGCTCAGGTCTGATCATGTCACTCTCTGTCCCCTCTACCCCCATTCAATAAACTCCAGTGGCTCCCTATTTCTTCTAGAATCAAATATAAAAACCTTTCACTTTTAAAAGTCTTTCTTCTGATGCTTTCTTATCTTTCCAGTCCCCCTACTTACACCTTTTCCCTTATGTGTACTCTATGAACCAATGATACCAACCTCCTTGTTGTGCTTCAAACAAGTAATCTATACTTCCAGTTCTGGGAATTTCCATAAATGTCACTTGTATGTGGAATCATCTCTGTCTCCTGCTTCCCTGACTTTCTTTAAATGCCAGCTAAAATCCTATCTCAAACAAAAAGCCTTATCCCAATTCCCCTTAATTCTAGTATTTTAATGATTATCTCCATTTTATCCTATCCATAAATTTATTGATCATATTGCCTCCTTCATTCACTATGAGCTCATTGAAACAGGGAACATTTTCTTTTTGGCCTTCATTTATACCTTCTGCACTTAGCAGAGTGTGTGGTCCATAGCAAATGTTTCATAAATTCAGGTTGACTTTGTGCCATGTTAATGGTTATTACCGAGTTCTACTGATTCTATAACTGAATAATCTCTCTCATTCTTCTCTTTTATCCTTCCTATTCCAACCTATAGGAGGCCCTCCTTTTTGCCTGCATCATTCCAATAGTTTATCTCATCTCTATGCTTTCATTACTTCACCCCTATGATATCTATCCTACACACGCTGCTGTATGTATCTCAAAATAACAATTTAGAAGCATGTCTTATCTCAAAAACCTTGAATGATACCTTACTGCTTACTAAATAAAGTTCAAACACCCCAGCATAGCTTTCAGGGCCCTTTATCATATGCAATCCAATTTCCTATGTAGTTTATATTACCACTCAATACTACAACCATTTTTTTCTACTATACATTTTTTTTAACCACTCCATATTTTACCACTTTTACATTTATTTCTAGCATTCCATCCTTTCACTTAAAAAAAATGTGTTGGTAGTAAGAAATTGACATGTAACCTTGAGTAAGTAATCATTTTTGTCTTTATAACAATAGGGCCAATCACAGTGCTTTCCAAATAGCAGTTACTTAATACATTCTTGTTGATTTGTATTAAAATAGATTGCCTGGAAGGCATCTACATACTTCAGGGACATCTAGATGACACAGTAAATAAAGCACTCCTGTAGGAGTCAAGAGAAGTTCAAATGCTGTCTCAGATATTTTGCTGTATTACTGTGGGAAAACCTCTTGAATTATCTCCATCTGTTTCCTTACCTGTAAAGTGAAAGATTTGACTTGATACATTCTGAATTTCATTCAAGTTCAAAATCAATGATCTTATTACTCCATTTTCAAATCTATAAAATAGCGCAGATTGGACTAGGTGATCTGTACGGATCAGTCCTAATCTGAAATTCTATATATCTTTTAATTTTTTTTGTCTTTTAAATTTTTAGTTAAACAAACAAAAACATTTTCTCTCCCACCACCCCTATCTGTAACCCATGATACACATACAAAATTGGTTAAACATTATATTTGCTAACTAGAGCAACAGAAATATCAGTCATGAATTTTAATAACCTAAATCTATTAATCAAAACATTCAAAAATTAGTTTATCTATCAATTAGAGAATATAATTCAAACCACTTATGTGATTTCACAGGGCTTCACAGGAAAAATATGTTATATTGGTAGTCAATGCCAAGTTCCCTCTCTGCCCAGGCAGAGACCTTATGTCTCCCTCCAATGTAAAGTCTGAAAAGTTTAGTCTTCATCAGTATGTTAGCATTACATATTTTTTATAGTAGGCATTTTATATTTCCATAAATATTCTTCTATTTCCTTTGTGTTGTCAGTTTCATGACATGTAACTGAACAAAACCATTTCTAAACATTTTTTTAATTTTCTTCTTTCATCATAAATTTTCTTTTTTCATTTTTATACTGATTATTTTGTTTTCCTCTTCTTTAAAATAAAGTGAAGTAATGTTTTGCCTATTTTTTAGATTTGCTTACTTTTTTCCAACAATCAGCTCCTGATTTCATTTATTAACTCAATTTTTCCAATAGTGTTTATCTCTTCTGCAATTTGAAAGATTTCTATTACGGTCTTTAAAGGAGTTTTTGAGTTTCTTGCTTTTTAAAGGATTTTTTTTAGTTGATTAATGAATTTATTCCTTTATTCTCTCTTCCTTTTGTTGATGAAAGTGCTTAGAAATATAAATTAGAATAGAATAGAAATTAAAATTAGGTGCAGCCAAAACATTTTGTAATATTGTCTCATTGCTGTCATTATGTCAATGAAATTATCTATTCTTTCTATTATTTGTTATTTGACTCATTCACTCTTTATGATGACGTTATTTAGTCTCTACTTTTTAACATTTTCTTTAGCTTTCCTTTATTCAATAAAATTTAATTGAATTTTGATTAGGAAAAATATTTGATATTTACATTTTTATATTCATTTTTTATATTTTTATGTCCTTATACATAATCAATTTTTGTAAAGGCATGACATACATTTGAGAAATATGTATACTCTTTTCCATTCTCATTCACTAATTCCTACAAATCTGTCATATCTGACTTTTTAAAATTTTATTCAGGTCATTAACTTCTTTCTTGGTTTTTTGGTGGGAATTTTTTTTAGATTTATGTAAATCTCAAAGAGGATCCATTGAAGTCTCACAAATAAAGTTTTATTATTTCTCCCTTAAACTCATATAATTTTTCTTTTAAAGTTTTCATGATATATTTTGATGTATATATTTTATACCAATATAAATTCATAATCTATAGTACCTTTTATGATAATGCTGTTTTTCATGTTTATCTCTCATATTCATATCTCTCATATTTTCTGTTGCCTTCTTTAAGATCATGATTTTAACCTCTGCTTCTTTTTTCAGTTGAAGCAAAATAGATTTTTCCCCAATACATATTTTATTTATGCATGAATATTTATGTTTCAAATGCACTTCTTGGTCCTAATGTATTCTGCCATCCTCTTTTTAAGGGAGAGAATCCATTCTATTCATATTGATAATTGTGATAAAAATTATATACTTCCCTCCATCACATATGTATGCATGTATGTAGGAATGTATGCATGCATGCATGCATGATCTACTTCTGCTCCCCTGATGTTTTTTTCTTTCCCTCTCCCAGAACCCAATCACAAATTCTTACATTTTTCACTCTTTACTCTCTTTTGGGGGGATTTATCCTTCAGAGTTAAGTTTATTTGGATTATGACCAACCACTCCCTAAATCTTTCCACCGTCTTTTTTTTTCCATTTTCACCTCATCCCCTTCCTTTCTGTTCTTTTTTATTTGAGATGTATTTCTCTACTTAACTCTGTGATTTTTAAATTTATTTTATTTCAATTTATAGAATAAAAAATTCATTTCCATAACATAGTTTAAGAACAAGATGATTATACATAAAACTGCAAATTTATTATATAAAATTTGCTGTTCCTATTAAAGATATAATAATTATCATGTAAATTTATTTTTCTCCTTTTCTTCTTCCTTCTCTGCACCTTACCCTAGAGATGGTTAACAATAGACACAAATATCATTTACATAGATATGTAAAACTATTCCATAAATACTTCTATTTATTAGTTCTTTTTCTGGATCCAGATAGTCTCTCTTCATATGTTGTTTATTTTTAATTTGTGTATGTATAATAATAAAAGTTACTTAGTCACTCTAAGTCTTCCTTAAAACAATATTACTATTACTGTATACAATTTTCTCCTGGTTCTGTTTACTTTACTCTTCATCATTTTGTGCAAGTTTGTCCATTCCTTTCAAAAATCATTGTGATCATCATTTCTTATAGCACAGTAGTGTTCCATCACAACCATACACCACTTTTTCTGTGTGCTTTCATTCTTTTCTGATTTAGCCAGTTCATATGCAAGTGATGTTCAAGTGTTATCTGTTCCACAAATTCTTTCTCCTTGTTTATATGTTTTGATATACAATAGCTCATTCTCCCCCTCTTCCTTACCTCTACCATTCTGATGCCTTCTACCATTATCTTCTCCTTTAACTATCTCACATGATGAGGTGGTGCATCTCCTTGCCAAGGGCAACCCTTCTACCTGCTCAGGTAATCAAAAATTCTATCGCATCCTCTAGCAGATTGCCGACTCTATTATTTCCACTCTCTCACTTATGCTCAAATGTGTTTATTTGTTTGTTTATTTTTCTCTGCACTGGTTGCTTTCCTACGGCCTAGAGAAATGTTCATGTTTCACCTAGTCTTATAAAATATCTCCCTTGATCCTTCCATCCCTATTAACACTTGTCCCATATCTTTCCTGCATTTTGTAGCTAAAATCCTTGAGAAGACAATCTTCAATAACTGTCTCTATTTCCTCTTTTCTAGCTTTCTTTTAAACTTTCTACACTCTGCAACCTAAATTCATTATTCAACTGAATCTGCTCTCTCCAAAGTTATCAATTCATCTCAATGGCCAAATCCAATGGCCTTTGTTCAATCTTCATCCTTCTTGGGAAATTTGCAACATATGTCTCAGTTGTTCATTCTCTTCTTCTTAATATTCTCTTCTATCTTAAACCTTCCCCACTTTCAGACTTTCTTATCTCTATCAAAGGCATCAACATACTTTAGCTCTCCCTGGTTTAAAAGCAAGATATCATCATTAATTCCTTACACATCCCTCCCTGCCACATGTCCAATCTATTGGCATGGCCTGTTGATTTCAACTTTGTAATATCTCTCAGATACTTCCACTTTTCTTCTTTGATACTACTACCACCCTGTTGCAGGCCCCCATCTCCCTATGCCTGCACTTTTGCATTTGTCTGCTAGTTGGTCTTCCACAAATTTCTTCCCACTCCATTCCATCCTCCATTCAGTCACACAAGTAATTATTCTAAACCACAGGACAGACATATCACCCCCTTCCTCAATAAAATAAAATGACTATACATCACATCCAGAATCAAATTCATTTTCCATTTGGCATTCAAAGTCTTATATGACCTAGTCTCCCCCTCTGGACTTATATATTACATCTCCCTCTGCCATATATTCCTTGATCTAATGACTCCTGAGTCTTTGCAATTCCTTGCACAAGACACTCCATCACCTAATTCTGAGGATATTTACCAAATATCCTCCATGCCTAGAATGATCTCACTCCATATATCCTGTTGGCTTTTCTGAATTCCTTTAAATTCCACCCCAAATCCTACCCACAAGAAACCACTGCCAATTACTATTAATGCTTGTACCTTCCCCCTGCTAATTATTTCCTATGTTGTATATAGTTTGATTGTATACAGTTGTTTTGCATACTATTTCTTTCATTATATTTTTTAGTTCCTTTAAGGCATATACTGCATGTGTATATTGGTAGATTGTCCATGTTTCACAGGCATACAACAATGAGGTCAGCACAATGGCTCTGTAGACCTTCAGTCTGGTAGTCAGTCTAATACCTCTTCTCTCCCAAACTTTTCTTCAGAACTTCCCAAACCCTGAGTTAGCTCTGGCAATATGTGCCTCAACCTCATTGTCAATGAGTACATTCCTGAAAAGTACACGACCAAGGTAAGTGAACTTATTCACAGCATTCAAAACTTCTCCATTTATTATAACCAATGGTTCTATGTATTGATGGTGTGGTGATGGCTGATAGAGAGCCTATGTTTTCTTGGTATTAATTATTAGGCCAAAATTAGCACAAGCAGCAGAGAATTGATCCATACTTTGTTGCATCTCAGCTTCAGAGGCTGCATTAAGTGCACAATGATTTGCAAACAGAAAATCATGCACCAGCACTCCCTCCACTTTGATCTTGGCTTGTAGTCTTTTCAAGTTGAAGAACTTACCATCAGTCCAGTGGTTTTCATCCTCATTGAAAGAATTTGACAACATGCCTGAAAACATCATGCTAAAAAGCATGGGAGCAAACACACAGTCTTGTTTCACTCCATTGGTGACTATGAAGGCACAAGAACATTTTCCACTATCCAGAATCTGGGTAAACATGACGTATAATACTGATGAACTTCTCTGGGCAACGAAATTTTGACATAATTTTCCATGAGACTTCACAAGTAACATTGTTTTCCTTTTACCTAAACCCAATAAAACTACATGGATGCACCCTCACAGCAAACATTGGCATCTAATAGAGTATGTGATTTTAAGGGGAAGAAACAGACGAGAGGGAGAGTGACAAAGGCAATGTGTGGTGCACAGTGCTGGATTGATCATAGACTTATCCTTTCCAAGTTAAATATTTGCATTCACAAAAGTACTGCCCACAAGGCAAAATGACTACCAGAAGAATTAATGTCAACAAATTAGAGTTCATCTTTGAGTGTAAACAGTTTGTTGCTAACTTTGAGGGAAAGTTGTGCCATCACACAGTTGGCAACAGTGGAGCAGAAAAAGAATAAGCAACTTTCAGAGATTTAGTGAACAGAGCTGCATTTGCTCACCTGGGTCAGAACACTCAGAAACATGAAGACTGGTTTAATGAAAATGTTGGAGGAAATACAATCAGGATAACACAAGATCTAACAGCTTCTACATTAAGCGATGAAAGGCTGTGGAATATGATATTCCAGAAGTCAAAGGAACTAGGACTAAAACCAAGAACACCTACCCAGCAAAACTGAGTATAATACTTCAAGGGGAAAATGAACTTTCAATTAAATAGAGGACTTTCAAGAATTCTTGATGAAAAGACCAGAGCTGAAAAGAAAATTTGACTTCAAACACAAGAATCAAGAGAAGCATGAAAAAGTAAACAGCAAAGAGACATCATAAGGGACTTACTAAAGTTGAACTGTTTATACTCCTACATGGAAAGATGGTATTTGTAACTCTTGAAACTTTTTTCAGAATCTGGATAGTTGGTGGGATTACACAGAGAGAGAGAGAGAGAGAGAGAGAGAGAGAGAGAGAGAAAGAGAGCACGCACAGGGTGAGTTGAATAGGATGGGATTATATATCTTAAAAAATGAAATTAAGGGGTGACAGAGAAATATATTGGGAGAAGAAAGGGAGAAATGTAATGGGGCAAATTATCTCTCATAAAAGAGGCAAGTAAAAGATTTTTCAGTGGAGGGGAAAAGGTGTGAGGTGAGAGAAAAAACATTAAGCTTAATCTCATCACATTGGACTAAAGGAAGGAATAAATTGCACACTCATTTTGGCATGAAAACCTGTCTTACAATACAGGAAAGTGAGGGAAAAGGGAATAAGCAGGGTAGTGGGGAAGATGGAAGGGAGGTCAATAGGAGGAGGGAGTAATTAGAAGTCAACACTCTTGGGGAGGGACAGGGTCAAAGGAGAGACTAGAAGAAATGGGGGGCAGGATAGGATGGAGGGAAATGTAGTTAGTCTTACACAACATGACTATTATGGAAGTCATTTGCAAAACTAAACAGATATGGCCTATATTGAATTGCTTCCCTTCCCAGTGGAGATGGGTGAGGAGGAAGGGAGGGAAAGAAGTTGGAAATCAAAGTTTTAGGAATAACTGTTGAGTATTGTTCTTGCATACAACTAGGAAATACAGGTAATGGAGTACAGAAATTTATTTTGCCCTACATGTAGGACAAAAGAGAAGATGGGGATAATGGAAGGGAGGGATGTTAGAAGGGAGGGCAGATTGGTGATGGGGTAATTAGAATGCTCGGTATTTTGGGGTGGGAGGAGGAGAGAGATGGGGAGAAAATTTGGAACTCAAAATTTTGTGGAAATGAATATTGAAAAATTAAATAAATAAATTAAAAAAAATAAATTGAATATGCTTAGGAAAAAAAGAAAATGATGGGGAAATTCAGAAGCTAAAAAAGGAGAACTTCACAGGATTTACCAGTAGGATTGTTCATCCACCTCTAAGAAGGTAGCATTTAATTCCATCAAAAGCAAAATGCAAGCAAAGCTTAGGGAGATGTAGGATTCCTGGCTCAGTAAGAAGACAGATGAAATTCAGTTTTATGCTGATAGTAACAATCCAAAATGCTTTTATGATTACCTGAAAGCTATTTATGGGCCAAAAACCTATGGTGCATCACAACTACTTAGTGCTGAAGGAGCCACATTGATTAGTGATAAGGACATGATTCTAGAGAGATGGACTGAACATTTCCATAGTGTTCTCAACAGCCCATCATCTATCAATGCTGAAGTCATTGACTGTTTACCTTGGGTTGGAGTCGTTCCCTCCTTAGCTGAACTTCCAACTGAAGAAGAGGTTTTGAGGGTCATTAGGGTCCTTTCCTGTGGCAGAGCACCTGGTGCTGATTCTATTCCAGCTGATATTTACAAGGTAGGGGGACCATTACTCATATAAAAGTTGACTGAAATTTTCCAGGTTATATGGCAAGAGGAGGTTATCCCATGGGGTTTAAGGATGCCTCTATTGTCCATTCTTATAAAGATAAAGGGAATAGATTATCTTGTGACAATCACAAGGGATGTCCCTCTCTTAATCATTGCTGAGAAAATTCTTGCTGGAGTCCTCCTTAATAGGCTGATCCTTCACCTAGAAGTTGGTCATATACCTGACAGCCAGTGTGACTTCAGAAAGGGTCAAGGAACAGTTGATATGGTGTTTGCTGCCTAATAACTCCAGGAGAAATGCCAGGAACAGAATAGAGGTCTGTATGCAATATTTGTAGATCTGACCATGCCTTTGACATAAAGTAACCACAACAATGAAAATATGGAGAAAGGGCACAATACATAAATCAAAAAGCTAATATATATAATTATAGAAATCAAGTGGGATTCAAGCAAAAGATATGATAGATATCCCCAACTTATTCCTTGGTAGAAGTGGGATGTGTGCAGGTATTAGATATTGCATATGTTTTTGGACTTTCTCACAGTATCAATCAATTATACTGTTTCCCCATCTAAAAAATAATCCACATAGACAATGAAACAATATTTAAAAAGATTACACTGAGTTTCTCCAATAAAGACCTTATTTCTCAAACATATGTTAAGTATAGAATTGAATCAATTTTATTTTAAAAAGCCATTCCACAAATGATCAATGATTAAAAGATATAAGCAAAAGAAAAAGTGAAAGCTATCCATATTCACATTAAAAAATGCTCTAAATCACTACTCATTAGAGAAATACAAATTAATAAAACTCTGAGGTACCACCTCACATCTATCGGAAGTGACATATGTTGGAGGGGAGATAAGAAAATTGAGACTCTAATGCACTGTTGGCAGACAATTTGAAAAATAATTTTGAACTATGCTCAAAGGCTAGAATTGAGCAAGTAGAAGCTAGTGACTCTTTGCGACATCATGAATCAATCAAACAAATTTTAAAGAATGAAAAAAAATTGAAGAAAATGTAAAATACTTCATAGGAAAAAACAACTGATCTGGAAAATAGCTCCAGGAGAGACAATATTGGAAGCACTGGACTACCTGAAAGTCATTATCAAGAGGAGGACCTGAACAACATCTTTCAAGAAATTATCAAGGATGACCACCCTGATGTACTGAACCCAGAAGGCAAAATAGGCATTGAAAGAATCCACAGAAAACTTCAAGAAAGAGATACCCTCCTCCAAAAAAAAAAAGACCAAGGAATATGATAGTCAAATTTCAGAACTATTAGGTCAAGGAAAAAATACTACAAGTGGACAGAAAAAAAAATTAAACATTAGGAAGTCACAGTGAGAATCATACAGGACTTGACAGCTGAAACATTAAAGAATAGGATGTCATGGAATATAATGTTCCAGGGACAGAACTGCAACTAAGAATCACTTACCCAGCAAAATTAAACAAAACACATCAAGGTGAGAAATGGTCATTCAGTAAAATAGAAGGATTTCAAGTCTTCATAAGGAGAAGACCAGAATTAAACCAAAAATTTGACCTCCAGTATCAAGACCCAAGGAAAGCCTTAACATACAAAAAAGGGAAAACATAAGGGATTAAACAGAGCTAAATTGTTTACATCCCTACATGAGAAGATGACACTTGTAACTCTAAAAAAATTTTATCACTAACAGAATGGATAGACAGAATATACACATACACACATACATACATGCACCTCATATGAGTATAAGGTGAATTTGAGAAAATGATATAAAAATATTAAGGATGAAAGAGAGGAGTACAATGGGTACAGAAGGAAGTCAGACATAGAATGGAGCAGATTATCACATATAAAGAGGCTCAAAAGACCTATTATAATGGAGGAGAAGATAAAAGGATGATTGATGAATATCCCTTGACCCTTACTCGCATCAGTACTGAATCAAAGAGGGAATAATATACACAATCATTTGAATATAGAAGTCTATCTTACCCAACAAGAAATAGAAAGGGATGAAGATTATGTAAAAGGGGTATCTGTGGACTGATAGTAGAGAGGGAAGATCAGGAGAGATGTTGGAAGCAAAACGTTGATAATGTGGGAAAGGGTGAAAGGAGAGGACAAATAGCAGAAAGAATAGGATGGAGGGAAATACACAAGCAGTAATCATAGCTGCGTAAATGCGAGTGGAATGAACTCTCCCATAAAACAGAAGTGGATAGCAGAGTAGTTCAGAAACAAAATCCTGCAATATGATATTTATAAGAAACACACTTGAATCAGAGGGACACATACACAGTGTAAAGGTAAGGGGCTGGAGAAGAATCTATTATGCTTCAACTGAAGAAAAAACTAAAAGCAGGGACAGCAATCCTCATCTTAAATAAAGTTAAAGCAAAAGTAGACCTACTTAAAAGACATAAGGAAGAAAACTACATCTTCCTCCAAAGGAACACAGACAATGAAGAGTAAGGAATAGTTTACCTTTCAGATATATGGGGAGGGGAAGAATTTATGACCAAGCAAAAGATAGAGAGCATTACAAAAGGCAGAATAGATAATTTTGACATTTTTAAATTGAAATGCTTTTGTACACACAAAAGCAATGCCATCAAAATTAGAAGGAAAGCAGAAAGCTGGAAAACAATGGTTACAGTAAGTGTCTATGATAAAGGCCTAATTTCTCAAATATATAGAGAACTGTGTTAATTGTATGAAAATATAAGCTATTTCCCAATTGATAAATAGTCAAAGGGTAGGAACAGGTAGTTTTCAGATGAAGAAATCAAAGATATCTATACAGATAGGAAGAAGTACTCTAAATCACTTTTATGCCAAATAAAACAACTTAGAAATATCACCTCACACCAATCAGATTGGCTAATATGACAAAAAAGAAAAAATAATACATATTGGAGAGTATGTGGAAAAATTGTGACACTAATACACTAGTGGTGGAGTTGTGAACTAATCTAACCATTCTGGAAAAGCACCTTGGAATTATGCCCAAAAGACACCAAACTGTGTATACTCTCTGCTCTGGTAATATTACTGCATCCCAAAGATGTCATAAAATAGAGAAAATGACCTACATATGCAAAAATATTATAGCAACCCTATTCTTGGTAGCAAAATAGTAGAAACTGAGGGGATGTCCATCAATTGGGGAATGGCTGAATAAGCTGTGGTATATGAATATAATAGAATACTACTGTGCAATAAGAAATGATGAACAGTCAGATTTCAGAAAAAACCTGGAGTCATATAAACTGATGAAAAGTGAAATGAGCTTTGTACACAGTATCAGCAACATGGTGTGATGATCAGCTATGAATGACTCAACTCTTCTCAGCAGCATAATAATCCAAGACAAGTACAGAGGACCCATGAAGGAAAATGCTATCTATATCCAGATAAAGAATTGATGTATGCTGAATGCAGATTGAAGCATAATTTTTTTCACTTGATTTTTCCTTGCATTTTTTCTTTTGATTTGTTTCTTTTTCCACATCTGTGATGAATACGGAAATGTTTTACATGATAGCACATGTATAAACTATATCCAACTGCCTGCCATTTTCAGAAGAGGGGAGGGCAATGAGAGAGGGAGAGAGAAAAATTGGAACTCCAAATCTTATAAAAATGAATGCTAAAAATTTTCTTGATATGTCATTGGGGAAAAATGCTATTTAAAGAAAATAAATAAATAAAATCTAGTAATCTTCAACATACCTTCCTACCAATGTTCTCCACTCCCTTTTTATTTTCTTATTCATATTTCTATATTTTTTTTCTGAATTTTTTTAAAAGATGGTTTTCTTAGAGCTAATTTCTATGAAAATAACTCTCCATGAGGATTCTAATTCTCAAATACATTCTCCCCTCCCATTTCCTCCCAACATTCTATCCTCCCCTTCATAAACAATATGTAATTTTTCTTTTTTTTTCAATCACCTACACAAAGGGGAAACAGCTTAAGGAATAAACTCATAGTTGCAATTAGTTCAAAGTCAAATATAGCCTTCAAAAAGGAAGCAAAAAAATAGACTAAAAGTTCGGTGGTTGTCACTTAGCAGCTGTGCAAATACTTAAACTTTCCTTATTAAATTCAAATGAGAACCCCATCAAAACAGAAGACAATGCTGGGAAGACAAGTGACTCTTTAAAAGATTTTAGGAAATAAAACTATACCATTAGGCTGACAAATGTGGATTCTCCAGAAATTACCAATGCATTGTAGAATGTAAGGGAACAATTGTTCCAGGGATAAATGTGGTGATTGTTGAACACTGTGTTTTGTTTTTGTTTTGCATCATTCTCATTGTAAGAACTTTAAATCTGCATGACTCA
>CM053769.1:173008422-173035575 GCA_028658325.1 Potorous gilbertii
GAGAGAGAGAGAGAGAGAGAGAGAGAGAGAGAGTGCATAGGGTGAGTTGAATAGGGAAGGATCATATCTTAATAAAAATTAAGGGGTGAGAGAGGAATATGTTGGGAGGAGAAAGGGAGAAATGGACTGGGGCAAATTATCTCTCATAAAAGAAGGAAGAAAAAGCTTTTTCAATGGAGGAGAAAATGGGGGAGGTGAGAGGGGAAAAAGTGAAGCTTACTCTAATCACATTTGGCTCAAAGAAGGAATAACAGGCACATACATTTTGGTATGAAACCTATCTTACACTTCAGGAAAGTAGGGGAGAAGGGGATAAGCAGGGTTGGAGGATGATGGAAGGGATGGCAAATGGGAGAAGGGAGCAATTAGAAGTAAACACTCTTGGAGAGGGACAAGATCCAAAGAGATGGGGGGAGGATATGATGGAGGGAAATATAGTTAGTCTTACACAACATGACTATTATGGAAAGTCATTTGCAAAACTACACATATATAGCCTATATTGAATTGCTTGCCTTCTCAGTGGGGCTAGGTGGGGAGGGCCGAAGGAAGAGAGAAGTTGGAACTCAAAGTTTT
This sequence comes from Potorous gilbertii, assembly GCA_028658325.1. Taxonomy (NCBI): domain Eukaryota; kingdom Metazoa; phylum Chordata; class Mammalia; order Diprotodontia; family Potoroidae; genus Potorous; species Potorous gilbertii. Next base: position 173,008,999 of record CM053769.1, read on the forward strand.
AGGAACAAATGTTGGGAATTGCATTTGCATACAAATGGGAGATAAGAAATACAGGTAATGGGGTATAGAAATTTATCTTGCCCTACAGGACAAGAATGAAGATGGGGATAAGGGAAGAGAGGGGAGTTTGAAGGGAGGGCATATTTGGTGGATGGGTTAATCAGAATGCAAGGCATTTTGTGGTGGGGGGAGGAGAGAGATAGGGAGAAAATTTATAGCTCAAAATTTTGTGGAAATGAATGTTGGAAACTTAAAATAAATAAAATGCCCTGAAAAAAATGAAAAAAATATTAATGAAAAATCACCTCCAGAAACTACATGTTAAGTCAGATGAAGCCTTCTACACCTTCCTGTCAGGACATTTTGATCTGATGAGCTCAAATAAACTCCAAATGTCTTTTGTAAAACCTGCAGAGTGTCAGATATTGCCAATAACTTTGAGATAATGTGGATAAGTTAATGAACTAATCCAAAGTTGATAGAGACAGGAACTATTTTGTCTCCTACGACAGGAGTATATATATTCTGAGATGAAGTTTTGCTTTGGAGCTTATATTTTGGAAGAAGGTTTATGTGTCAGATGAGACTCTGGGCAGCCATTTTAAGAAGGTCCCTGGCTTTGAAAATCCTGATATTGGTGCTTCTCTCTCTGGTAATGATGTATGTATTGTCTATGGTCAGACAATTGGAAACCCTCTCTATTGGTCTTTCTGTTTGCCATTTTTGTTTGTAATTTCTGTTTGTATTTTCTATGAAATTCAGTAAGCTGACTTTTCCCTGTGAACTAAGTGAATGATATATGTGCCTGATTAAAGTAGATTGTTGTAAGTTGCTTTTCTTTTAGAAAAACAGATCTAAGAACCTGTACAGCAGGCCCTCCTGTGTATGCCAGGGTCCTTGCTAATACAGATGCTTGAGTGCTCCCAACTCCAATCTATAAATGACTCTCTCCTTTCCCATTCTTTTCCCCATACTTCCTACATTATCTCTATCCCACACAATCTGACTGTATCCCTACTCCCCTCCTTTGCACTATTTATCTCTGCATTTTCTGTGCTGTTTGATCCTATGCGCTCTGTGGCTTATTAAAGCAGAATTAAAGCCTGACTTCCCACTGCCATCATGGCCTTTCCCAGAGAGTACCCAAAGAACCTGGCATGGCTGCTTCCATTCCTTAATTCCATAAATTAATTAGCAGTTCAAAGGGGAAGACTAGTGCTTCTATTTTGACCTTGACATTCTTTCCCACTTCCTCTTTGACTGAAGGAGGACTTTGTGGGCTATGAAGGGTCTGAAGGATTTCCCATTGTCCCATTGGCAGCCCTGGAACATCTGGCAGCAAGCTCTGCAACAGGAACCAAGGAGAGACTGGATACAAATCTCTATCTTTACAAAAAACTCAGGAAGGAAACAATTCTATTTATAATGGAACCTATTGAAGACCCCATGGAGGTGAGGAAAAAAATTACCAGTAGGCACATATAGTCTGAGTTTCAGCCCACTGTCTCTTGAACTCTGCATTTGTAGGAGAACATATGACAGATATCGCTACTAAAGTAAATGCTCCTTGCCAAAAGCTACTTAGGACTTACCTAAATTGATTTCCAACTAATTATCTTGTAGACAAGTTTACATGATGGGGCCTGCTTTTCCTAGCATTAGGGAAGAACTTCCATCCTCTCATGACTAACCCAAGAGTCCTGAAGGGACCTAGTAGCACATTCTGGAGACTCACTGTAAGGAGTGTCATTTGGAAAAATAGCTTTTGAATCGTTTAATAGGGAGTGCTCCAAGTAGATAAGAAAATGTAAAGCTGCATGCTCTTACCACTACACATTCCTCTAAGTACATGGTGCTAGCATCAGAGTACTCATTGAGTACTTGAGTCATTTGGTTACCACAGGATGAACTCTGGTTCCCAACCATTAGAGTAAGATGTAGGGAAGGAAAAAAGTTCAGCCAAGCATTGAGACTAAATCATGGCCTACATTTAAAGAAGTTACTAAATAACCTCACCTCCACAACAGTTTTGGTCACAACCATCAAGTTAATCCTGTAGATATTTTTCCCCAAGAATGTCGAAATTCATATAGTAAATAACAATCATCTATGATAGTATTATTCCAACAAAACATACTCCCAAGAGGGAAACAAGTTTTAAAGAAGGGGCTGGGATCTATGAATATGTTTCTTAGAATTTTTTTATAACTATTTTTCAATGTAATTAGTTTTTTTCAATTCTATATATTCTGTTTTGTGCATTTGAACATATTTTCCTATCAGATTGTATTCTTTATTGGAGTGGGGGGGAAGAGAAGGGGAAAGAGGGAGGAAAGAAAATTTAGAAATCAAAAATCTTACAAAAGTGAATGTTGAAAACTTTACATGTAATTAGGAGAAATAAAATACTATCAAGAAAAAGATAACATTTTCCTGAGGAAAAGTTCACAGACCACCAGATTTCTGAAGGGGTCTATGACACAAATGGGTTAAAGAAACTATTTTTTAAAGGTTTTCTCTTTATCACTTCTCTTTTCCTGGAATATATGCCTCATCATGAATATTCCTATTATTAGTAACTCAGGGGAATGAGTTGGAAAAATTGCATGCTTGAAGAAGATTCAGGCAGTCTCTTATAGCACTTCTGAAGTGAATAGTTCCCTTATATAACACAATTAACTCAAGTATCCCATTCTCAGCCAGGAATATTAATTATCAAGATTCTTATAGTACCAAATTCTAGCTGTGGAAATGATGTGCTGTTGAGCTGAAGTTAGGATTCCTTAAAACTTGGCTCTTATAAAACAATATTTAAGGGTTCTCTGTTATTTACTTATTAACTTGGGCATTGTGCAAAGAGTCTATTTATATGGGGAAAGTGGAAGAAGATTCATTGCTTCTAGTGAAACAAGGAAAATGAATAATTTTTGCGAGTTAAAAATTTTCTGAATGGAATTCCCTTCTCATCAAAGGATTACCAAATATGACTCATGCTAATTCAGTTTGATTGCAGCAAACCTTTCAGTCCTTCAACAGCATAGAAGCAATGGAGATTTGCAACTAGTTAGCAAGAATGATTCATTAAAATAACAAGATAATACCTCATGGCAACCATATTCCTGATAAATTCTGCCCTAACCTAATACTATTCTTTTCCATTGCTCTTAATTTCTCTAAGAGCATCCTCATAGCCTCCTGAGCTTTCTATTGACATCATCTTTCAACCTAATTATAGGTTTTTGCATTTCTTCACAAAATATTTTGTATTTCTTTCCCTAGTAAGTAGCTGCTCCACTTGTCTTGGGATGAAAAAGTAATTGCTTCTTTGAGTGAATAAATTAGTTACACTAATGAATTAATCATAGTTGAAGTATTTAAGTAAATAAAATTATAGCAGCCTACAGAATTAACTTCTCTCTACATAATATACACCTATGCACATGTATGTGTATATATAAACATATATTATGTATAATATATACTATGTTTTGTTACAGAAACAGATGTATGTGTGTATATGTGTGTATATAAACACATACACATTTTGCATTTTGCATCTGAATTTTTCACAAGTAAAAGTTGGAGGAGACTTGGATTAGCAGAAATTTTGTTTCCATATAAGTTGCGACTTCACTGGACTGGAAGGTAGCCAAAACTTCTATTGCAATCTTGCTGCATAGTTTCCAGGAAAAGGGACATCATCTTCTTTCTTCTGATCTCTGTCACATCCAGGCAATTTTCATTATGATCAGATCTGGGTCCTCTATTTTAGAATGGGGATTTATAAACTGCAGGTAACCAGTTTCTTGAAAGGCCTCAAGTTCAAGCCATTCAGGGATTAATTATAGAAAATGGTGTGTTTATAGAGGAGAGCAGAAGACTGTGTGAGTGGGGATGCTGGCTGTCTTAATATCCTTGAAAGGTTTGTAATGTGGATTAATCCAGCTTAATCCTAAACGGGAGAATTTAGAACAATGAGTATAAATTGCAAGGAAACCCCTCTAGGCTTAATAAAAGGCAAACTTCATTAACAATTAAAGTTATGCAAAAGAGAAAGAAGTTACTTTGAGGAGAGGTGGCCCATTATAGAACTTGGAACAAATGCCACTTGTGGTGCTCCTTGTAATGGCTTCTGATTCAAGTACACTTTGGGCTTGATTGCTTCTGAGTTCCCTTTAAATTCAATTCCAAAATCTTATGATCTCATTCGGTATCTTCTTCATTGCACAGAGACCACTGTGGGTTCCTGGAGACTTTTCCAGCTGATCTAAATACCTTAAAGTAGTCATCTGATCCTTAGATAACAAACATGCAAACCAGTACCAGAGTGACTGGACTGGGCAAATATCATAGAAGAGACATTGAGGGCTCAGTTACATGAGCTTATATGAGTTATCTCAACTTACTATGTGGAAATAATCCAATATGGCCACTAAAATGTAATTCAATACTTTAAAATATTTCTTAAGTATCTGTTATATGAGAAACTGTGCTAGATCATAGGCATACAAAGACAGAAATGAATAGTCATTATCTGAGAAGAAACTAGGTGGTATAGTAGTTAAAGAATTGAACCTGCAATCAGGAAGCCCTGAGTTCAAATATGACCTTAGATACTTAGTAGTTATATGTAACTGGGCAAGTCATTTAACTTTTGCTTGCCTTAGTTTCCACAGCTATAAAATAAAGATAATGACACTATCTGTCAACCTGAAACAAGTAGGACTCCCAAAGTTGCAAAAGTAATGGTATTTAATCAAGGTAAGGGAGCTGCAGTTTGGGGTACCATGCAGTAGCAAAGTACTGGTGTGCACAGGAATGGCAAAAGAGTCAAGTTTTAAGTACACTTCAACAGGGAGGAAGTCACATGGACTGTATAGCCTCTGGAAGCTAGAAGTTGCTTTGCAATAGAGTCAGAGGTCCTAAGAAGACTCAGGGAATGGTGATAGCTGATCACAATGGCATTCTATCTTATTTGGGTACTACATACATTCTTATTAAACACATTTTCGCATTAGTCATGTTGCATAGAAGAATTAAAACAAACGGGAGAAACCATGAGAAAACCAAAACAAAACATGGTTGGTTGGGTGGTTGTTGTCCTTTGTTCTTAAAGAGGACCAAAAAGACATTGCCATGATAAAGTGAAATTTCACTGTGTCCTGCTGTGGCTGATCAGATCAATATGAGCTTGGAATATTCTACCACAGGTTGAGAGCACAGATAGCCCATGTGAATATTTAGGGTGGATACCCCAAATCTGCACATCCTACATTTACTTTGTGCTATCTCAATTCTGCTTTGCTCATAGAGCACAGCACCTTTTCTTATGTGGGCACACCATGCTGAGCAGTCCTGTGCCAGTGTCTCCTATGTTGCATAGTCAAATCCAAAGTTCTTGAGAGAGACCTTGACAGTGTCCTTGTATCGCTTCTTCTGACCATCATGTGATTGCCCGCCCCATGTGAATTCTCCATAAAATAGTCTTTTTGGCAAGTGCCATACATTCTTATTAAACACATTTTCACATTGGTCATATTGCATAGAATTAAAACGAATGAGAGAGGTCATGAGAAAAACCAAAACAAAACATAGCAAAATAGAAAATAGTCTGCTTCATTCTGAGTTCCTGATGCAGGAATGAGGGGCTTCCAGAGAAACTACAACACCAGCTCCAACTGGTTTGAACTTGCTCCAGCTGTGGAGTCAAGGTCAGGTAACCCCCGGCTGCATTCAAGAGAGCAAATAAGATATTTATAAAATGTCTTGCACATAGTAGGTACTTAATAAACACTTGTTTACTTCTTTTCTTCCTATCCTCATGGACAATATATTTCACTAGAAAAGCGTTAACTCAAATTTAGGCTATATTAATAGGAGTGAAAGTGAAGATCACAGGGTGCAGTAGTCAATTATGTACTGCAGTACTGAGACCACATTTGGAGCATCACATTTTTTTTCTTTTAAAATTCCATGTTCCATTTTCTGGGTTCCATCTTAATGACCTTGCAACTATCACCTAGTTTCAGGGACACTAGCAAACTAAACTAGAACAAATATAGAACAAGACTTGTTAGGACATTATATAAACAAAAAAAAAGTGTTAAAGACCGTGATTGTGTTCAGGCAAGAGAAGAGAAGGGGACAGGAGATAAATACTAGAACTGTGATTTCATTGACAGAGGAATGAGAGGGCTCCCCCTACAAATTCAGATCAATACCTCTTTACTTAAATTAAAGGTAATTTAAATCTTGGCAAGTTGCCTACAGCACCAATTAAGTAACACAAGGGAAATATTTGAAATGTTTAGATTATTTAATGTTACTTCCTCATTTTATAGGGAAAGAAATTGGGGAGCAAAGTGGTTAAGTAACTAATAGAAGACTCAGACCTGGAGTTCAGACTTCCTAATTCCTTGTCTTTCCAGTACTGTATATGGTCTGGAGCTATTTGGAGGGCTATTACATAGAAAAATGAGTACAGTTATTCTCTGCTTCTATTTTTTGTTGTTAATAATTAATTCATTTGTTTTCAGTTTTAGGTTTTCAACAATTACTTCCATAAGTTTTGGATTTTTCTCGTCCTCCCCTCCCCTCTCCCTTCCTATACGAGTTCTACACATACATTCGTATTAAACACATTTTCACATTAGTCATGTTGCATAGAAGAATTTTTAAAAATGGGAGAAACCATGAGAAAAACCAAAGCAAAACACAACAAAATAGAAAATAATCTGCTTCATTCTAAGTTACGACTCTATAGTTCTTTCTCTGGATGTGGATGGTATTTTGCATCAAGAGTCCTTTGGAAATATTTTAGGTCCTTGCATTGCTGTGAAGGGCTAAATCTATTATAAACAGCCCTCACACACTTATTCTCTGTTTTTTGAATAGGTAGAAGGAGGACTAATGGGTAGATTAAAAGGGTAGGGAATATTAGCACAACGTAAGTTAGAAATTCCTGTTAGACTAGTCTATAATTAGAATCGATAGTCTACCACCTCTCTATAAGTTACTGTAGATTTTTAAAGGAACATTAGATGACCATGGATGCTCTAGAATACGTGTGGAGTGGGAAGCTGGACTGGCTGGACTTTTAAGGGTCTCCTTTTTCTTAAATTTTAAGATATAGAGGCAGAAAACTTCAATTTAAATCCCAGCTATTGTGAATGTCCTAGGGCTAGTGATTTAATTTTCTGCACCTTAGTTTATGCATTTGTCTAAAGCAGGGGTTTCACCAGGTAATCACCAAGGTTTTTCTAGCTCTAAAAGTCAGTTTTTCTGTACTGTGATACAAACGACTGTATTAACTACCTGACTTGAATTAGCTAGCTACCACAAGAGGGCAGTCATGTCTTGAGATGACTGGCTAGCCCCTCCACCCCCAAAATGTAGTTTTACCAGAAAAATTAAAGCATAAACTCAGGCAAGACAGGGAAATGATTGTCATGGTTACAAGGATACAAGAAAAACTCTAGGGACATTGGAGGAATAGAAGAGCTAGAAATGAATCATTTGTGTATACTGGGAGAGATTTGGAAATTTGCCCTTCCTTTCCATTACAATCATGTAGAGTTTTTGAGCTTTCACAGGGAGATCCCATGAACTTGACACATCACAAAAGGATGGCTACAATCTAAGCAGAAGAGATGATTCTGAAATTTAAAAAGAAATCATTTATAAGAAAATCATGTTTAAAAATGTTCCTTGTTTTATGTTGTCTCTCCTTACCATTCCCCATCTACATTTTTGGCCCCAAGGCACAGTCTATATTGATTAACCCTACTCTTAACTTTGTATGACAGATTTGAAGGTCATGGCCTGGCTATGTGGACCCATACAGGCAGAAAAATGCTCTAAGCTACATAACCACTAACTGATGTTTCTGAATTTCCCTTTATAAATCTTCAAATCTCAACATGAGTAAGTACTGAATGGATATTGAAATAGTATATAAGCCTCTTTTGTTTCCTTTCTGAATGAAGGAAGCTTGTGTAGCAAGTGCTGTATTTAAATTAGTAAGTGTTACATGTCTAGTCATTTCCTTTTACAAGTGCAACTAGATGGTGTAGTGATTAGAGAGTTGGACCTGAGTTTAAGATACATATACATTGTGTATAGTTTTTAAAAAGTATCACTCTAAGCCCCTAAATTCCTCTCAGTCCCATAGTTCTCCTCTGAAAAATGGGTATAATACTTACCGAATAGGGTTATTGGATGTATCAAATGGGGCAGAATATGTAAAGTTCTTTTCAAACCTTAAAATACTCGTTAAATCTTAAAAAAGAATGATGGTGGTGGTGATGATGAGGATAAACTTATTCAGGTCCGCAGGAAGAAAATGAAGTCCTAGAAAGAGTAGCTCGTTAAATAGAACCTGAACAAATACAATTTCCAGTACAGGATACAACCTGACACCTGAAAGAGTCAAGTTCAAGTTCTGGGCCAAAGCTCCCTCTCATAGCACTTAGGAACAGAAACTGAAGCAAAGTGGGAGGGTGGGGGAGGGGGAATTACAAAGCCATGTAGCTAGAAGAGCAGTCTCTTTCCCTCTCTCCAAACTTTTTTTCATCTCATGAACTTAATCCTTAGGAGTATTCTGTGGATGTAGCTGCTATTTTTGATCTAAGGTCGTAGATTTAGAGCTGAAAAGGATCTCAAAACTCATCTAGTCCAGGTCTCTTACTTTGCAGATGAGGAAATCATTCCAGAAAAATGAAATAAATGACTTTCCCAAGTTTACAAAAACATAAAGTGTCTGAGGTGAGATTTGAACTTAAGTCCTATGTTTTTGTGTCTAGTGTTTTAATATTGCCACTCTCCTTCCACATGATTAATGTTTTTGCACTAATTAGGGACCTTTATCTTGACAGAATTACCCTCTTTGGCAGGTCCCCAAACAGACCTTTTCTGATCACTTTTTTTCTCTCTTTCTCCCCCATTGCTCCTATAACTGGGCAACAAATGTTGGTAGTTAATTGATGAAAATGGCATAATGAATTCTAAAAGCTTAGGGTTGAATGAGACCTTTGAGGTCATCTTGTCTGACTTTTATGTTTTTTATGAAAAAAATGAAACTCAGATCAGTGAAGTGGCTTAATTAGTTCATAGCTGTAGAGTGGGAAAGGATCTCAGACTCCCTTCAGACACTCTAACTCTTTTATTTTTAGAGATGAGGAGGACGATGCTCAGAAAAATTAAGTGACTTGTCCAAGGTAGCACAGGTAGTACATTTTAGAGGTGGGATTTGAACCCAAGTCCTTTGACTCCAGAGTCAATGATGATGATGATGATGATGACAGCTAGTATTTCTACAGTACTTCAAGGTTTGCAGAGCACTTTACACATCCCATCTATCCTCACAACAACCCTGGAGGGCAGGTACTGTGACTATCTTCATTTTACTGATGAGGAAACTAAAGTTCAGAGAAAGTAGAAGATCAGCAGAGGGTCACATGGTTAGTAAATGTCTCAGGCAAGATTTGAATTTAGGTCTTTTTGACTCTAAGTCCGGTGAATGCTGTCTCTTTATTTTTCCACAATGGTCTTTACCCCATACTATACAGCCTGCTTCCTGGTCACACAGCTGTCAAGTAACAGTGTTGGAATTCAAATTTAAGAATTTGATTTCAAAAGGGTGGCTCTTTTTTAAATGTTCATCCTTTGATCTTTATGAACTCAAGATGAAGAGATTGAGTTTGCTTTCAGGCATCACTTAAAATGACTAAGAACAATTTTTCTATTAAACTTCATATTAATATTAAAATCAACCACAACCAATATCCAACATCTCACCCCACCAGAACAAATGGATACAGAATAAAACCCTTGATTTTCATTTTTTTTTTCTCATTGAGGTTGCTCTGCTTGGTAATAATATTTCAGGACACCAAGCATACCAGCAAATGTGGCAGATCAGTTGGAAGAAATGTTTTTAGAGCTGGTGTTGCTAGGTTGTGGCTAATTTAAGTGAAAAATGAAACTCTTTCCTGAAAAATATAACTCCTACCAACTTCACACTACTTTCAGCCAATTGTGTGCCTTTTAAACCAAACATCTCCCATGTATACAAAATCAAATGGGGAAATAAATGAAGGGAATGTTTAAACTATGCTATTTCTCTTTCATGCATTCTTACATTTACATATTTCCCCAGAAGGATTTTGAACACATTTGATAATAGATCATCGCTGTCTGTCTAGTTAGCTACTAAATTCTGTAATGACAAGGAGAATATCTTTTCTTTACATTTTCAAGTGCTGTTCTTGCTTTCTTTAAGCCTTTAATATATTCTTTTTGTTTGTGTTGTTTTGTTTTTTAATACTATCCTTTGAGATATATCCAAGACTTTGTTTCTTTTCAGATTACCAAGAAAGAATGTGGCTTAGTGGAGACAGAGCCTACCAGAAATCAGAAAGGTCTTGGTTTAAGGTTTACCTTTTTCATGTGCTAGCTGTGTAACCCTGAGTATTCCAGTTGTCTGCTTGGTGCCCAAGGTCAAGCTCCAACATGTCAAGTTTTTCAAAGTTATCAGTTTCCAGTGTTGAAATCAATTCACACATGTACACACACACACACATACACAAACACATGGACACACACAAAAAAACAATTAATTACCGGACCCAGTTCTCCAAGTTTGGGAGAGAAAATACTCCTGTCAGCTCAATTACCCAGGAATTTTTATCTCTTCTTGTGAGAGTCAGGGTGCCATAGCAGAAGAAAACTCTGGTTGGTATAAAGTCTAAATCTACCACTTACTACCTGTACTATGTTGGGTGCCATCTCATTTGTCATTTCATTGGTAAAAATGAGGGGGACCTCAAAGGCCTCTGAGACCCTTTCAGGCTCTAAACTATGTGCCCCTATGATCTTTCCCTGCTTTCAGGCTTTCCTGGCTCTTTCTGCTCTTTCCTGTTGTGTTTCTTCTTAGGTCTTACTGGATACAAAATTCTCCTCTTCCAGGAGATTGAACAGTATAATCTCATGCTTCTCTCAATAAATTTCTCTCCAACCACTTATACACTGTTCAATAGTAACATTTTCATCCCTTTTACTCTTATCAAGCCGGTGATTCTAAAATCCTGTTCTCCATCCTCAACCACTTGTCTATATCTTTCCACTTTAACCTTATACTCCTATTCCATTTGCCCTAAGGAATGCAGGCTCCAAAATGAACAATCTTCTTTGATCTTAAAGCACTTTCTTTCTCAACCCTTTCATCTTCTGATTCTCACTGAGACATGACTCCCTACTAACAACACTGCTTCCCTTCCTTGTGTCTGCCATTCTTATTAGGCAAAGTATCCCTAGTTTCTTCTCCATTCATTCTATTGTCATTGATTTCTCCTTATGCATTGGCTCTTTCTCTGCTTCCTCCACACAGATCAATGTCTTCTATACTCTAAAAAATAAACACCAACAAACACAACCCCCTCAGGAAAACTGAATTGACCCTACTATCATCTCTGCCAGGTATCATCCCGTCACCCTCCTCAGATTAACTCCTGAAAGCCATCTACAAAAGGTTGCTCTACTTCTTCCCTTCTCACTTCTAAGTCTTCATCCTTAACTAAACTACCCTCTCTAAAGTTTCTAATCATCTCTTAATTGCCAAATCTAATGGCTTTTTCTTAACTGTGATCCTCTTTGATCTCTCAATAGGATTTGTCAGTATTGATCACCTTGTCCTTCTAGATATGCTCTAGTTTTTCATGATACTACTATGCTCTCATTCTACTGCTATCTTTCTATCACTACTTCTATTTAACTTCTATGATTCTTAATTCATGTTATGTCCATTAACCATAAGTACAAACTAAGGCTCTTTCTATTCTATATCACTTGAGTATTTCATTAGTTCATAGGGGTTCAGTTATCATCTATCATCTATCTTTAACACAGCCCTAGTTTTGCTCTTGAGCTTTAGTCATACATCTCTAACCACCCTTTGGATATCTCAAAATGGATAACCCATATGTATTACAAACTTAACATGGCTACAATAACTCATCATCTTTCTTTCATTGTCTTCTCCCCAAATCATCTATCCTCTGAACTTCTCTTTTATCACCAAAGCCACCATCATTCTTCACCACTCAGGCTTGCAACCTTCTCATACTAAACTAATTAATACCACTCACTTCACATATGTAATCCATTGCCAAATTTTGTGTTTTCTATTTTTATGACATCTCATATTTATACTCTGATAATTTTAGTTCATCATGAAAATTAATTTTATGAATTAGTTAATGAATTAATCATCATGAATTAATTCACCTCATGAACCTGGACTATTACAGGACTTTATTAATTCATTTCCTTACCTCTAAACTCTTCCCACTCTAATCCATTCTTCCCACTCTAATCCATTCTTAATTCAAGTTCCAAAATTATCTTCCTAAACTGTAAGTCTGATCATGTTCCAATAACCACCTCTCTGCTCTCTACTCCATTTAAAAAAATCCAGTGGTTCCTTATTACCTCCAAGAACAAATGCAAAATTCTTTGTTTAATGTTTAAAACCATTTGTTAGTATTTCCAATGTTTTCTTTGTTCCCCAAACTCCTTTTAACAACCAAAATATGTGTCATGAACTCCCAAGATAATTTAATACACTACACATAATGTTCTACAATTACTTACTACTTAAGGAGGAATTCAGAATTTTTAACACAAATACCTTGAGCCACTATTCTGAACCCACAAAGGATTCATGAACTATTGATTGGGAATTCCTTCCCTGGACAGATCTGACCCTTTCCTATGTCTCCACTCTTTTTTATATGTTATTCCCCTTCACGTAAGTTTCAGCTACACCAGCTTACTTGTAGTTCTTCAAATGCAAAACACCATCTCACATCTCCTTGACATTGAACAGGTTGTCTCCCATACCTAAAATGCTCTGGCCCCTCACTTCTACCTCCTGATTTCTCTGACTTCCTTCAATACTCAACTCAAAACTCTTTCCTGGTTGCCTCTATCTTCTAATGGCTTTTATTCAGATTATTGTTGTAATTAAGTTGTTTCAGTCATGCTTGATTCTCTGTGACATTATTTGGGGTCTTCTTGGCAAAGATACTGGAGTGGTTTGTCATTTCCTTTTCTAGCTCATTTTAAGGGGGAAAAAATGTAAGTAAGAAGAGTTAAGAGACTGTAATACTAATTAAGTTAATGAGAGTTACAGATTCCCCCCCCCCCATTAATGGGTCTGCCCATTAAAGGAAGCTTGATTAAGGGAGATTCCTTTTGTGGGAAGGGCCACACCTTTTGTTAATTTCTAATGAGGCACTTGTTCTCAAGGGTCATGATGACTTCTGGCTCTAAAAAATGTATATATACTTTGAAGTGAAGTTTTGTTTTGGGGTTTACCCATTGGAAGTGTTTATTTGGCCAGATGAGACTGTGGGTAAATACAAAGGAGTCACTGGGCTTTGAAAATCCAGATGTTGGTGCTTCTCTCTCTGGTAACTGTGTATGTATGGAAGGGTCAGACAGTTGGATCTGTCTGTTGATCTGTATTGTATGTATTGCTTATGGTCAGACAGAATCCCTGTCTGTTGGTCTTTATTTCTCTGTTTGCATTTTCTCTGAAGTTTAGGGTGCTGACTTATTCCCCTGAACTGAATGAATGATATATGTGTTTGATTAAAGTGATTGTTGACCTCTCAAAAGTTGCTTTCCTTCTAAGAAAGCAGATCTAAGAACCTACACAGCAGATATTCCTGTGTGTGCTGGGGTCCTTGCTGATACAGGTACTTGCCCAGTATCATACATTATATTATTATATTATATTATATTAATATATATTATATCATACATCATTTATTAAGTGTTTAAGGGCAGATTTGAACTCAGGTGTTTCTGACTCCAGGTTGTATACACTATCTTCTGTACTACCTAGCTGCCTCAGATTGCCCTTAATCTACTCTGAGTCTATAATATGTAAACCTAATTATTTCTGTGTTCTCTCTGTACATTCCTTGAGGGTAGGAACTATTTTTTTTGGCCTTTCTTTGTATGCTCAATGTTTAACACAGTGCTTAGACCATAGTAAACACGTAATAAAAGCTAGTAAACTTGATTTCTGTGTCCAAATTGATGATCCTTCAAATGAAACCAACATATTTGATGTCTGAAAGAGGTTGTGGCATTTGCTTGTGTCTCTATGGAGACATAGACTGAGCATATGTGGATCTGACATATTCACATCTCAGCCTGGATTTTTTTTTTTTGCTATCCGATCTGCCTAATCAAATTAATTCTACCTTTGGGACTGGAAAAGGGCTTGTAAATCAACTCTTTTATGGATTCACTCACTCTTCTTGTTGCTTCTCAATGAAAACACTCCTTCCTGGCAATCTCTTCCAAATATGTTGACTCCTCCTATTAAAATGCATTTTGCTGGAGATCAGGGATCTGTCTTACTTTTGAATTTACATCCAATGGGAACAGTGCTGGTGGAGAGAGTTTTGGGCCTGGAGTCAGGAAGTCCTGAGTTTAACTCCAGTTTCAGACATTTACTATCTGTGTGTCTCTGGGCAAGCCATTTAATTTTTGTCTGACTTGGTTTCTTCAATTATAAAATGGGTATAATAATAGTACTTAATACTCAAGATTGTTGTGAGTATCAAATAATAGATTTATAAAATGTACTTAGCCAGTGTTTTTCATATAATCCTACTATATGAATATTTTTGACTTTTCTCCCTTCACTACATAGCAAGAATTTAATTATGGATTTTTTCATTAAGAACCAAAAGATTTAAAAGTAAAAGTGACTTCAATGACCCCTGAGTCCATTTAATTCATTTTACCTAAGAGGAAACTGAGGTAGAGTGAAATTAAGTGTCTTGTCCAATTTCACTTAGTTAAATATCTGAGGCAAGATTAGAACTCAGGTCTTCTCAAATCACATCACTGTTCAAGTTCTAATCCTGCTTAAAACTAACTTTATAACTGTAAGTAAGTCAATTCCTCTCTCTGGGCTTATTTCCTCAAATTTTAAATGAGTAACTAGGACTAGATGATCTTTAAGGTTCCTTCCAGTTTTAATACTTCATGACTAGAATTCTTTCTCCAGCCATGTATCTACTGAGATTCTTTTCACCTCTTTTAAACCTCCACATTTGTTTTCTATACCAGCTGCTCTCCCAAGCACAGATGTTTTTTCAGAAAAACAATGGGGTACCCAAATAATATGAGCTCTATAGAGTTTGATAGAATTCACTCTTCATCTACTAAGATTCCAAAGCTGAGTAGCTAACTTCTGTATACTATGAGAAGAACATTTTTATGAAGGGGGAACATAATAGAAAGAACTGGATTTAGGGTTCAAAACTTAGTGTTCAACTCAAGTAATGGCTCTTCCATTTGTTGGCTATGCCATTGTGGGATAGTCATTAAATATATACTCACACATACACCCATATACATGAACACATATACATACACTATAGAATCACACCCATATACTTTTTAGTTTGTGATTCTGCTATGTGTGGGAACTCTCTGTATGAAAATCCTCTCCATCAATGAAAATCAGAAATCGTTTTGTAATTTATGGTCTTAGAGAGAAGACTGTGTGTACTAAGAAGACATTTGTCTTTCCCAAGTACATGAACTTATTAGAAGTCACAAGAAAGACTTGAATCAAGACCTTCCTTATTCTATAAAGACTCTGTCCTCTGTATCATGGTACCTTGCCAGGTAATAATAATGGTTGACATTGATAGCACACTTCGTGGATTACAAAGTTCTTTGCAAACATTGTCATTTCATGCTCAACTATATCAATTACCTTGTGAGTTAGGTGGTTAGTACAAACTTATAGACTGAATTGGTGGGGAGGAGATCATTTGTGACTCTCTTAAAGTCACTCAATTGTTAAGTGGCATCTCTGACTCCAAATTCAATGCTCTTTTCACTATAGCCCTTCGGTATAGTGGGATATTTAGACATTTTGCTATATTTTGGTTCACTGTTGATTTACTTTAAAGAAATGAATGATCTGCCTGCTCCCTAAATTCTAAAATGGCAATGAGAGTATCCTACCTTACAAGGTTAATTTAAATAAAATAGTTTATAAAATTGGTATATACATGAGAATTATTATTTTAAAGGGTTAACTTTTAGGGAGCACCACCATTCAACTACAACTACGGTAACTTCTTCCAGTTAGGATGCTGATCCAATTCTACTGGATATTTGTATGTGCCATGTAAGTTGTATTCATTGTACAAAATATGGATTCTCTGGAGAACATGTATGCATATATACAAAAGTGGAGCTGCTTATTATTCTAAATCATTAATAAGTTTTTCTTTCCCAAAAGGGATCATTACTCAGAATGCATGCAGCATGAAAGCCATGTGTATATGCCTTTGGCAAGCACAGACATCCTGGGACTCAATTTCCATAATTCAGTGCAAAATCATTTTTAAAATTTCTTCATGTTATTTCTACTCTATTCTGTTACTCCCTCCCCTCTGGAGTGATTCATTTTATGGATGAAAAAATTGAGTCTTAGAGATGTGAAGATGCTTGGGATGAGTCACACAGACAAGTAATTGTCATATAGTTTAGTTCAATTTAACAAGTGTTACCTAAATATCTACCATGAGGTAGGAATTGTGCTTAGGCACTAGGAATAAAGAGACAAAACCAGAATACTTCCTGATCACAAGACCTCATGGTGTAATAACCTTCTGATTTGGTCTCCTTGACTCAAGTCTATCTTTACTCCAATCCCTCCTCCACATAGTCATCAAAATGATTTTTTTCTATAGAACAGGTTTGATCATTTTATCCCCATACTCTATAAATTCTAGTGAATTCTTATTGCCTCTAGGATTAAATGAAAACTCATCTCTTTTACATCTAAATATCTTCACAAATTGACCCTTCTATACATTTCTATTCTTATGAATTATTTTCTTCTATACACTGTATATCCCAACAATACTGGCTTTTCCAATACTGGTTCTTTCCATGTAACAGTGACTGTTCCCCAGTAGCTCAGAATCAGATATGTTACATTTTAATCTTCTACCCGCATTCTCCAATAGCCCTTAAGAGGAACTGAGATATCTAATGTCCACCATTGAGTCAAGCATCTACGGACTGCATTCCTTCAGTTTTACAGGGTCCCTACCACCATAATTCCATTTAATCGCTATTAAGTTCTATTAAGCTTTACAAAGGAACAATGACTTCATGGATAAAGTGAGAGAAAATCTATCATTTTTCAATCTATTTTACATCCAAAAGCAGATGCTAGGAAATCAGTTTGATATTGACATCCTGGAAAATCTGATGACTTGCAGGAAGATGACTAGAGCTGAAGGAAAGAGAAAAGAAGTGAAAAGAGGCAAAGATAGGTAATCTAGTTACATGAAACTATCTGGCACTTAGAGAAAATGAGGAAAGAGAGTCCACAGTATTTTCTCTTCCTCCACAGAATGTCCTTAGGACTTAATCTCTTGATAGTTCCTTTGCATATTGGCATATACTGTCTTCAATCAAATGAGATAACATGTCAGTCAATCACTTTGCAAACCTTAAACCACAATATAAATGCTGGCTATTATTTTTTTGTTATTGTTGCTCTTGAGGTCAATCTGTCATGGGTTACTTTTGCATGTTGTATACATGGCATCTCCTCAAGACATTATCACGGCAGGAATTCAGTTTTATACCAGTCACAGGTCCTCTCTTTATGTGACTTTGAAATTTTCCTCTCTGTTTATTTGATGTTTCCTGATATATTTTTTTCTACCTCACTTTTCTAAGGCCTCATCTGTTCATTTGATTTTTTTTTCCCGATGTCAGAGCATCAGATGCTTGGTCAGGTTGTAGTAAATGGCCAGTCAGCATATATAATACTGGAGGCTGGAATAGGATAATAGTTGATATTTCTAGGTATTAAAGTATAATATATATATAGTATATATAGTACTTTGTATATTTTCTCTCAGGTATTGTTCACCATGACCCTGTGAGATATTTACTAAAAAGTGTTATTCTCATTTAATTACAAGGAAACAGAGAGGTTATGTGTCCTGCTCATTGTCAGGCAGCTAGAAGGTATCATAGACAGTAATTGAACTGAATTGTCATTTAATTCCAACTCCAGAAGTCTATCCCTTATTCTGCTGTTCCTCTAATTTATTAATCTGTGAATATTTATAATCTAAGACATAGATGGTCAGGATTTAGCCTTACAATGAGGACGTTAAACTACAATCTTTTGGAACCTCAAGTTTATAAAGGATCTCAGAGATGATTAAATCCAGTGACATCCGTAACTTAGCAGGTACCTACAATGTTAACAACAAATGCTCATTTAGACTTTGCTAAAATACATTAAGTGAAGCCAAGTTTCTCCAGGGCAGATTGCATCAAAAGTCAGGGACTGCCTGCTTTGTCTCACTCATGTATATATGTCTCACCCAAGGGCATAGTCCATTGAAGATAGTAGCTGATCAATGAGCATCTGTTGGTTCACTGATTGATAATAAGGATAGAAACAGAAATCAACTAAATCGTGAAAATAGAATTTTCATTCTTTTCATTCAATGATCATTTCATTTGTCCACTCTGTTCCACTAACTAAAGGCAAAAACATCACTAAGCAGAATGGCATTATTGAAAGGCACAAGAGAAGCAGAGAAATAAGGTTAAAAGGAGGAAAAGAAAGACTATAGAAGCAAGCCCATTTGCACAGAGGAAAGAAAAGCTGATTTTCAACAGGCAAATAGGAAGTTTAAGCAGCATGCAATTCAGATGTATTCATAATGAAGAAAAACAGACCTAGAAAAAAAGCCCTGAAAACAATAGCACTGGGAAGAAAAATGATCATGTCAAAAAATGAACTGAGCCCAAATGAACAGTTAATGAAAGAATAGCAAACAGAAGGACTGGGGCATCTCAAAGGAAAGATAAATAGACATCTAGGATAGGCTCTGTACATGGTTGATCAGACTCAGACATCTGGATCTGCCTGTCTGGATTTTGAGATTGAAGTATTGACTTGGGGCTGGTTAACACCTATGGATTTAGGTCCTGCCAAGAGTGTCAGCATCAACTGGAGACAGGTACTCTCATTCAGGACAATTACATTTGACTTATCTCATATTTTCTATATCTTTATAAACCTCCAGTCCCCAACCAATTATGAAATCAGTGGGAGAAATCTTTTTCCCCCTTATGGAAGGCAACTCATTCCCAGGAGAAAAAGCAATCAAGGACCACAAATTAAAATGCCCAAATGTAATTTAATTTCTTCTTCAAAAATACAGAATAGTTTTCACCTCCATTTACATACTAACAATGGAAGAAAAATGTTATTTAGCAAATATTTCTATGAACATATACCATACGTACATATATAATTACTTCAAATAGTTTATAATATGAAAACAGTACAGATTTTATTTCCATTTATACATATATGAATAAGTTTTTATGTGGGAGATATGAGTAGGAGAGACAAGAAAAAAAGAAAAAAGGATGAGAGACAGGCTTATGTGGATAGAAAAAGAGATTGTGACATATAGATTTGGAGACAGACTTTCATGGTGTAACATTTGTCACCAATTTAGCCTTATGGAATATTAAGGCAATGTTAGAAATTCACAACTCTATCCTTAAATAGACAGTCCTCTTGTTATATATCAGTGAAAAAGATAAAATCAGTTGAGGACCACAGGTTATCTACTCATACATAGAATCTTCAATAGGATGAGATAACTTGGTCTTTTTGTCCCATGACTTAGAATATAGAAGGTGCTGATGAGAAATTCAGCAGCACAGAGACAACAGAAGTTAGCACCTAGCTGATAATTATAATTCATTCAAATAAGAAACTACCAAGAGGAATAGTTGAGGGGATTCCCTCCTTTACCTTGTCATCTTCCTTTACTTTGTTTGCTTCTGTGTGCTCAGTAATCTCTCTAGCATCATGCTTGCATCCTGCATCATTCACCTGAAAGTATGCTTCTTTCTATTTGGTCCAGGATACTTTGTGATAATTGCGGTAGGTGCAAAAATTTCTACTTATAACTCTTTTTTGCAGTATAATGGAGTCAACTCCATTTAACATTTCTCAAAGAAGGGAGTAGTGTTTCACTTCTTGGTCTGAGTCTCAATGGATTGATGGGCTACTTTGGTCACTGATAGCTAATTTCTGCAGTTATATTAATTTATGAAATTTACAAAACAAAGGGATGTCAACCAAAGTTATTGTGTCCTAATTTGGGGGTATTCATGTTTACATTCTGAGAACTTGAAATGTTGGAAGTAGGCACTGGTCAGAGTTATGAAGAAAGACAGAACTGGAATCAGAAAGTAGATGTATTTCTGATCTATGCCCTATCATTTCTTCTAACACACATTAGAGATTCTGGACTGCAGGGGAAAGTTTCCCCAGAGCAATTCTCCAAACAGCTCTCCTAATGAATTTTGTCCTGCCATGCCTGGAATCTTTAGCTTGAACATTTGGACCAGGATATCAATTTCTCCCTGATCTCTGCTTTCTCCTTTCTTCTTTGTCTCTTCCTCCAGCTAAGTGGCAGCCTGAAAGGAATACTGGTCTTAGAGTTACAAATCTTTGAATTCCAACTCTGCCTCACTTATTTCTCAGTTGTGTAGCTACTAACACATCACATAAACTTTCAGCTTTAGTTTCTTCACATGTAAAATGGAATGATAATGGAACTACTTTAGATTGTGAGGATTAAATGAGATAATATTTACATGTTACTTCGACGACCCTGAAATACCATATAAATGCTAAGAGTTATTATTGTATTTATAGTTATAGCTATATCTGTTTCAATGAGAGGAAGTTCATCATAAATAAAGATTGATAAAGAATTGGCTTTGGATTCTGGAAGAACAAGATTCAAATCTAGCTTCTGATAGGTATTGTCTGTGTCAAGTATAGGCAAATCATTCAGGCAACTCTCTAAGGTGGAACACTGGTGATCAGATTGGATGGGTAGAGTTTCCCCACAAGAAGTACCCTCTATCTATGAATCAATTACAGATCTGGACAAAAAAGCAATTGTATCTACATCTATGTCTATAGCTACAGAGAAATAACATAGTCTAGAGGACTTTTCAACCTAGATTTATCAAATATCTGTTTGAAAAGCACCCAGCCCCTAAATATCAATTTCCTCATTTGTAAAATGGGATCATAATACAATATCAATCACATTCATCTGTTGGGAAAATAAATGAAATAACGTGTGCAAGCTGCTTTGCTACCTTTAAGTACTTTATATATATAAAGGTAAAAGATCTGTCTGTCTATCTCTATATCCATCTGCCATGTTTCATATATACACATCTATATCTACATCTGGAAATAAATGATGCATTTGGGAAGAGGAAATGAATAAGCATCTGTACAGTGCCTATTACGTGCTATATGTCTGGGATATTATCTCCATTTTAAAATTGAATGAAGTATGGCAAACAAAGTGACTGCTCAGCCAGATTTGAACTCAGATCTTCCTGACTCTAGGCCTAGTTCTATCCACTATGCCACCTAGCTGTAAGATCACAAACCTGACACAGAGGCATGAGATAAAAATTTTGAGAGACTTCAAGTTTCCAGAAATCTGCTGGAGGCCTCTCTGATAATATTTTTTTTTGACTTACTATAATGAAAATTTCATCCTTCAAAGTGTAAAACTAACAAGGGGGGAAGTCTACATTCAGCATCATTTTCACTAACATAAGAACAATTTGATGGGGTGGAAAACATGTTGTGGAAAAGTCACCTAATGTCCTTCCCAGACATTGTTAGACTCATATACTACAAGTTAGGAAAGTAGATTTCAAAGGTTTTAAATGAAGCATAATCAGGATTCTGTGGCCTAAAATTCTGTTAGGAAATACTTCAAGAGTGAAGGTAAACTCTCAAGCAAAAAGAATTCAGAAAAGACAAAACGAGTCAATTCTAATAAGGTGGGGAAATGGAAACCTTGAGAAGGAAACAATGGAGTTACACAGGGAGGATATTGATCAACTTATTTGTAAAAAAATATAATATGAAGAAGACGGAAGCAATGGAAAGCAGTAGAGGATGAATAAGAGCATTGAATGGTCCTATAAAAATAGTGTCAGGGGTGCTGAAGTTCAGAATGAATTGAAGTTGATAAGGGGAAATGTGATCAACAAAAAATATGCTATTTTTCCAACTACATTGGGAGAAAGAAGATAAAAGGAGGGACAATATACTTCTTTATAGTTGATACAATAATGTAATAATAGTAACAGTTAGCAGAGAGAAGGAAATATCAATTTTTATTTTCCCTGGCAAAGAGAATAACCTTTGCACTGGAAATGATAGAAAAACAAACAAACAAAAAAGACTAACGTAAGATTGATACACAAGAAAAGAGAGGAAATAGAAAGAGAACACCTAATTGCTCTTGCTGATTTCAAGAGGAACTACATCCTCAGATACTGAAAGAACTGGCCAAGTGGTTGCTAAGCAACTGTAAGTGATGTTTCAAAGATCATGGAAAGTGGAAATATATAGTAGAATTGAAGATTTTAAAAAAAATAGGAAGACAACAGAACCTTAAAATTATAGGCCAGTGAACTTGACTTAGATCTCTGGGAAAGTTCTAGGTAATATTTTTTAATGAGCTTGTTAGTGAACATTGGTCAATATAAGGAGTAATTGCAAAAAGCCAACCTGACTTTTTCAAGGACAGGGTATACCAAATTAAGATGATTTTTTCTGAGACAATTGATAAACTAGTAGATTAGGGGAATATAGAAAATAGATTTTAGCAAAGCATTTATATAGTATTTTATGCAATTCTCTTTGAGGAGACAGAGAATCTGGATCTTGACTCTGCCACCTATTATCTGTACAGTCTTGGGCAAGTCATGTAACCTTTATCAGGTTCAGTTTGCTCATCTGTTAAATGAAATGTTTGGACTAGATTATCGTCTCTAAATCTCTAATGCTTTGACCATACTCTGGTACCCTTAAAGAGAATGTCTCTGATATTTTTACCTTGTTTTAGTCATTATGCAACATGTAATTGAACGATGTTTTTTCTGTAGTCTCATAATGAGAGTGAGTAGTCATGAGCACTTCAGCTGAATATCAAAGTCAAGATGGTTACAGATATAAAAGAATACCATTAGCATTTTTCAAAAAGCATTGATTCTAATCTTGCCTTTAAGAGAGGGGAAAAACTTCAGCACTGGATAAAATCTATAGCCTCATTTTCATGAGTAGGAGTACATCAAACTGAAAGCAAGGTAAGGAAAACAAGTAAGTTGAAAACCTTTGGCAATTAAGATTCAGCTTGTGTTATTCAAACCAGCCACTGCCCTGGCATCCTGGGAGTCCTAGTTATGTTTATTTGAGGATATTGCATTAAAACTGAGAGAATAACACCAACAGATGTATGAATCTTCCCCAGTCTTATTATCATGAAAAATGTCAAGCCCCAGTCATTGCCACCTAAGTACAAAAATGATGGAGCGCATTCTGAAAACCAAAATAGAAGCACACAGCTTGAATTCTTGAATGTTAGTGATTTTGTTGTAGTTCTATTAATGGGAATGGGTATACACTTTTGAAATGCCCTAGAAAAAGAAAAACACAGAAAGATTCCTGTATGTTTATCTGGGATACAGAGCCTTATTTCAGTGTAAAATGAATTTTTAAAGACAGATCTTTTAATTAATTTAAAAACAGACAAACAACATTTTCACTGTTTGAAGGTATTTGAAGGCATGGTACAAGGCAATTATATTTCATAGCTTTTTGGAATCTTTATCTTTTGCTTCAGCATGACCTAGGATTGCTAAGTTTTTCCCCCCAAATGAATTTCCTTTAACTTCCATAAAGTAGGAGGAGACTTTCAGCACCTAATCTGGAGCAAAATAAAGGAAAGAAAAACTAAGGAAGAAAAAAAGATTATAACTGAAAACACGAACTTCTGTTATTTATTTTGTATAAAAAAACAACAACCTGAGAAAGCAGCATCAAAGGAAGCCTGGTTTTTTATTTCTTTCTTGTGTATTTAATGAGCTTTGCGGTCATTATTGTCAGCTTTATTTACATAGCTTTAGTCATTTCCTATATTGTTCTCTTATTTATGGTTTCTTTTATTTTTTTACTTTGCATCTCTTCATATGTCATTCCATATTTTAATAATTTTTATATTCAGCATTTCTTATGGTATAACAGTATTCTATTATATTTATATGTCATAATTTATTCATCCATTGCCCAACTGTTAGGCATGTGCTTTGTTTATGTCATTACAAATGCAGCTGCTAAGAATATTTTTGCAATTTTTATTTTGTATTTCCATATGCAGTGTAATGGGGAGATAAACTCAATATTGAGACACTAAGACCTGGGACCAGGAAAGGCAGAAAATTGAGTTCTAAAGGAATCCAAGGAATCTACGAGATTAAGATGAGAAGAGAGGACATTTCAGACATAGGGGAAAGCCAATGTAAATGCATGGAGTATTTTGTGTGAAGAATAGTAAATAGACCAATGTGGCTAGATTAGAGTTATTAGAAAACAAGAAAGTGTAAGAAGACTAGAAAGGTTGGAAGAGTTCAAATTACCACCACCACCACCACTGCTACTATTACTACTACTACTACTGCCATCAACACTAATTAGTAGTGATGATGATGATAAGTAACACTTACATGGTGCCTACTGTGTTCCAAGCACTGGGCCAAGCACTTTATAGTTATTGTCTCATTTGTTCCTCATAACAACTTTGTATGGTAGGTGTTTTTATTGTCTGAGGCAACCAGGGGTGAAGTAATTTGCCCTGGGTCATAAAGCTAGTGTCTCAGCCCAGATTTAAACTCAGATCATCCTTACTCCAGATTCAGTACTCTTTCCTCTATGCCAGCTAAATGACAAACATTTATATTTGATTCTAAAAATAATAGCAATAGGGAACCACTGGAATTTGTTGAGTGTGTGTGCATGTGCGTGTGTGTGTGTGTGTGTGTGTGTGTGTGTGTGTGTGTGTGTGTTGGGGAGAAGGTTGCTTAGTCTTGTACTATAGGAAAATTACCTATACTGACAGAGTAGAGAGAGAATTGTATCGGGAAGAGAGTTGAGGGAGGGAAACCAATTAGAAGGCTGTTAAAATAATCTAGGTAAGAAGTAATGAGCAACTATAGTAAGGTGATGGCTGTGGCTGTATGAGTGGAAATAAGGGCACTTTGTGTGAGAGATTCCGTGAATGAAGAAACAAAAAGATAGGACAACAAAATTTGTTCTGTGGATTGAGTAAGAGTGAGGTGTCATGGATGAAACCCAGGTTGGAGGATTAGTGGTCTCTTTTTAAATTATGCTATATTCCTACATAGTTATTACATACAAGAGTTTAATAAAAAAATGATTATGGCAAAGCTTTTCCCAACTGTCTCTTTCCCTTCTATTCTGGGTGCATTGCTTTTCTTGTACAAAAGCATTTTCTTATACAAAAGCATTTTACATACATATAGTTGAATTGATTTATTCTGTTCCTCAGAATTTTAAAAAATTCATAGAAATATTTCCCCCGAACTCAATTGTGCAAGATAGGGCATACTCTAGTTTAAAAACATCATATATTTTTTTTATTTAGAATATTGATTCATTTGGAATGTATTGTTATATATGAAATAAGTTTTGTGTTTACTCATAAAAAACCCCTGCTAGTTAATTATTCAAAAAATAATGATGGATTATTTCCTCTGTGTTTTGTGATCATGGATATTTTGAAATATTCTCTATGATGATTTGTTTAATACCAGAGCATAATATTTATTTGATCAATATAAGTTTCTTGGTAATTACTACTATATAGTTTTTATTAATGGCAATTGTCTCTGCTTTCTTTTTGTATGTGAAAGTTTTCCTTGATATTCTGAACCTTTTTAAGAAATTCTTTTTTTACACTGAAAGGATTTAAAAAAAACACTTTATCTGATTAAACAAAATATCTCATTTTAATTTTGATATTATTACCTCAGATCTATATACTAATTTGGGTAATATTGTCATATTGACTCTATTCAATGTCTCTTTCTTCAGTATTTAATTCTTATAAAAACTGTCTTATGGTTGTCTTTATGTGGATCTTGTGTGTGCATTTTAATCACTCCAAATTTCCTTTGATTTTTTTCAGTTCTAAGTTTTGTTAGAAACATATAAACATTGATATTTTATGTATTTATCTTATAACCAGTTATTTCCCTGAAGTTTTCTCTTAGTTACATTAATAGTCATATGGATTTTCTTGTGTATTCCAAAGAAGAAGCCATATCTGTAAATAGAGACATCGTATGTTTTCTTTGCTAACACCTATTACTTTTTTTTCCTCAATTGCTTTAGAAACTATCCATAGAGCTGGGTCAAATAATTAGTGTCAGAATGAATAGCCAACCCTCTTCTCATCAGAAAAAGGTATTGATATAAGCACAATTTAACATTTATATGATTTAGTATGCTAATTTTTTCCTAAGATTGGATAATGGTGATGTTAATTGACATTTACATTATATGTTAAAGTTTGC
>CM053769.1:173042322-173075080 GCA_028658325.1 Potorous gilbertii
ATGGGTCCTCATTTCAGCAACCACTGGAATGACTCTCGGCTCTTTCTCCTGGGCCTTATCGCTACCCTGGCAATCTACCAAATCCAGTGTGCACTCCATGTCTGGACTTTTTGTGGCTTGCTATTCTGATCTTTTGAAGCTCACAAAGTGGTAGTTATTTCTAATATTAACCGAAAACAGAAAGAAAAGAACAATAACATAAAAAGGCATAAATAAGATGCTCATATTCATACAACACATGTCAGCCTTCAATAGGAAAGCCCCAAGGCCTCTTTTCATTCAGAGTGTGAATAATTCTCTCTCTTAAGTTACCACTATGGAGGGGGATAAAACAGTTGTTAATGGTTCAGTGTCAATGTAGTAGGAAGTCTCTAGTAGAACATCCCAAGGATCTATGGTTGCCTCATCCATTTTAATATATTTATCAATGACTTAGATAAAGGCATAGATGTAAGACTCATAAAATTTTCAGAGGGCACAAAGCTAGGAGGGACATATAATACAGTGACTGAGTCAGAATTCATAAAGGATCTTAGACTACAGTGTTGGTATGAATCTAATAAGGTGAAATTTAATATGTATAAATTAAAGTCATGTACTTGGATGCACACAAAATATCACCTTCACAAGTGTAAGATGAAAGGGTTATACGAACAGATAATAGTTGTTCTGAAAAAAGTATCTGGCCATCTTAGTGTACTGTAAGCTCAATTATGAGTTACCAAAGTGTTGTGGCATCCTCCAAAAGAGCTAATATGACTTTGGGCTGAATTAAAGGGCCTGTTTCTAAAACAGGGAAATGATAGTACACTGTATTTGGTTGCAATTCATTTAGAGTAATGTACTCAGTTTTGGGGTTGGTGGTTTAAGATGGACATTATTAAAACTAAAAAGAATCACAAGGACAACTAGAATGTAGAAGTGCCTTGAGCATATAATGAATAAAAATTGATTAAAGTAACTGATCACATTTAGCCTATTAAAGAGACTTGTGTGAAAACAAATTTGAAGAGCTCTCATATGCAAGAAGAAGTAGACTTGTTTCATTTGGTGCTAGAAGGCAAAACTAGGAGTCATGGGGATTAGTCAACGAGGAAAATTTCAGCTTGATGGAAAGCAAAAATTCCTAATAATTAGAGCTGTCCCAAAGAGGAATAGACTGCCTAGATATGTATTAAATTCCCTTTCCTTAGAGTTCTTCAGAGGCAGGATGACCTTTTGTTGGGTATGTTTTACATACATACATACATACTTGCATACATACATGCATATGTATGTACACCTATATACTTATACCCATATATACATGTGTCAAGATATATAACTATATGTTTATATGCACATATACTATATATGTTACATGTATATTTGTTATGTATATATTCATGATATATAGGTTGTATACATACATGACATGTAAAGATATATAGTTATAACCACATTAGGGTTGTCTTTAGTATATTGGTTGGATTATATGGGTACTGAGATTCTTTCTACCTATCAGATTTTTGATTTTGTGATATTTACATCCTTTTCCCCATGTTTTGGGGTAAGTCTTCCTCCACATTTCTTAATATTGGATGACTACCATCAGCTATACTTCCCTTCAGTTCCATGACTAGTCTGCTTTCTTTCATATGACACATTCTCCCAGAAAGCTCGTTTATACCATTTGTCTTGTGTAATTCTTCCACCATAACATCGTGTATCCTACTTCCACTTGCAACGCAACTGTCTGCTATCCTTTCAGTGACCTCTAACTTTGGTGTTTTGGAGACTGTGAAAATCCGTGCCCCACAGCCTGATGGCATTACTGGAAGAATATTAGCATCAAAAAAAATGTTTCAGAGGGAAAAGGTTCACTAAAAACACTGCATGATTTTTCAAATAAAATCTAGCACACTTTTCCTTTCTTATTCAATTTTGGACCTAATTTGTTATTAACCTGAATCATCTCTCCAATGTAATATGTACATATGTAATATGTACATATGTAATAATAATTTTGTTCATTTTATATATATATATTCAATATCCACTCTTCAGTGGATAGAGCACTGAACCTGGAGCCAGGAAGATTTGAGTTCAAATCTGGCTTCAGATTCTTACTAGCTGTGTGACCCTAGGTAAGTCACTTAACCTTCTCCTGTCTCAGTTTCCTCATCTATAAAATGGGGAAAATAATAGCCTGTTCCTCTCCAAATTATTATGAGGATAGCTAATAGTTATATAGTGCTTATTATGGCCAAGTATTGTACCAAACACTTTACAAACAGTCTCTCATTTGCTTTTCTGTGATTATATTTGTAAAGCACTTAACATAGTTCTGTGTACATAATAAATGCTAGGTAGATAGGTAAGTAGTAGCAGTAGTAATAGTAGCAGCAGTAGTAGTAGTAGTCATACAATAGTAGTGGTAGTTATAGTAGCAGCAGCAATAGCAGGAGTATCAGTAGTAGACAGCATATGCCCATACACACACACACACACACACACACACAGTCACACACACAAAAGCACATGAATACACAAAAAGGACAGTTCAATGGGCTTTGCACCCTATCGCCTATTATACTTTAGACAATTAGCATTCTCCATCCACTTGATTTTTCCTAAATGTATAGCTATGTGATTTTAGATATCATGAAGATGGCTCTGCAGTATTCTGAATCTTGGTGCAATCAGAACAGTATCATCAATAAACAGGAGTATTTGAAGGACCCCACAAACAGAAGGATTGCTTTTTCACTTGGATTCTGCGTTGGACATGTGCAAACACATTTGTTGAGTATACATCTCCCTGTTTCATGTCTAGTTTGAAGTTAATAGTTGGACAGTCTTTGGAAGTTGTCTTGTTATATTTTTAAAGGAATTTTGTATGATTTTAACATATGCATGGCAAACATCTTGCCTGCAGAGGCTATAAATTAGTAATTTGCTCTTGTGTATCAAATGCTTTTCCCCAGTGTCTAACTACAAATACAGTGAGACCTTATATTCTCTGAGTATTTCAATCAACTGTGTGAATGTCAGTTGTAACATATTATTTGAAAGAAAAACTATTTCTTCCCTTTTTTTACTTTCATTGAGGATGCTGTTAATAAGAATGTATCTTACTTTCAAAAAGATTTTGTAGAAATGAGAAAGCAGATATAGGTTTTAAGGCTAACTTTTCAGTTACCTTTTAAAAATTCAGTATATACATACACACACACACACAACACACACACACACACACACACACACACACACACACACATATATATATATATATATATATATATATATATATATATATATATATATATAGGCACAATCATATCTCATCAGTCCAGCGAGTCACCATTGTTTTCTGAAATCATTTGTTCTAGACTTTGTAATGGGGTAAATACAGACTATTATTATTTTTAATCACACAACCCCACTATCATTCTTCAGTCATAGGAAACGATTTATACATTTCATATGAACTTCTGGCTGCTCATTTAAATATTTAAATCTTTATTTTCTGTCTGTTTTAAATTCAAAATGAGTCTTCAAGTTAAATAAATTAAGCTAGTTGATAGAAAAGTACATGATAAATAATCTAGGATCACTGAAATTTTTAAAATTGGGTGGGAAAATTTGTTAAAGATGATTTGTTTATATGATTCACACAATTCATGTATCTACTAAGAAGACTCAGAACTCTGAACCTTTGTTTGACCTTCCACAGGGCCCACTTAATGCATTTTCATATTCTATAATGCACAAATTAATTATGTCATTCAAACCAATAAAATTTCTTTTCTTTTGCAACATTACTGGGGCATCATCAAGATTTGTTGGTTAATGCCAGAATAGCTGGGCATGGAAGCTATAAGAAGACAGACTGGATTTTGTGAAATTATTATAATAAATTTCAATGAATGTGAAATATTCCTTGATTTCCTGAGCAGAATTGAATTTGCCCTTTCTGTTGGCAGTACATTTTACAACCATAGTATTTACAGATATCTTCCACTAGAGGTCACTCTCTCCAAAGCCATAAAATTGAATTCCTGAAATGATATCATCTATCCTCGTGATTTATCTTTCATTTTTACATGAATCATTTTTCAAGTGAACAGAATACCTTGACAAGTGGGTTTACCTCACTCCTAAAGGCAAATACATTTTGAGAGCATGAAGATAGGTCTACACTTATACTTACAAGTCATTCTTTGATATGTCAGTGATGACTGACATATTTGTGCTTAGGGGGAAAAAGACAGAACTAAAGGTCAATCAATGAGTTCTTATTAAACACTCAGTATTTTATGGGTACTGTGTTAGGCACTGGGAGGGAAAGGAAGGAAGGAAGAAAGTAAGACAGAGAGGAAAAAGAAAAAAGAGGGAGAAAGAGAGACAGAGGAGAGAAGAAAGGAAGGAGGGAAGAAAAGAGGGAAAGAAAAAAGAAAATCCCTAATAAAGGGAGCTACATCATTTATGCTTCATGACCACAAACCCACTTCCCTCTAATAATATACTTCCTATGTATGGGAATTTCATTTTATTTTCCTTTGTTCCTTGAAACAATAGATCACAGCATTTGATAAAATAAGAGATTTTAGATAGGAGCAAAATAGTCTTTTTTTGCCCTAAGGAGATAAAGAAACACCTATGATTTCATCTTATACATAACAAGTTTTAGACCTTTTTCTTGAATTGAAAAATAAATTGCAATAGTGCCATCGAGATATGTATATATAAGATTTATAGCTGGAAGACTCTATAAAAATCATCTAGTGCAAGAATTATTGGCTTTTTTTTGTGTTATGCACTGCTTTGGCAGGTTTGTTGTAGAGCCTACTAGACCCCTACTCAGAACAAAATTTCTGTGTATGAAATTAAATATATAAAATAACAAAGGAAAAAAATTATATTGAATTTTTTTAACATCTATGTTTCTTGATCTCCTGAAATCTATCCCTGATATAGTCTAACCCTTTCATTTTATAGTTTCTAGAGGCTGTGATTTTGCCAGTACTCATTGTAAGCAACAAAGCTGGAATTCAGTCTCAGGAAATTTGGTATATGATTTATAGTTGAGAGGAAACCTAGAAATCAAGTCTATTCTCTTCATTTACAAGTTACAAAAAAACATACCCATACTTGCAAAGTGACTTGCCCCAAGTTATATAGATAAGAAACAGAGCAGAATCTTTCTCCCTCTCTCTCTTTAGTTATCTACAATGGAGAACTCCTCAATTTTTAAAGACTGAGATGTATATCTAATGGAGAAACTCATTAAGATTTAAACCTGTTTGAAAAATTAGCCAACAGTTCAAATGAAGAAAGGAGTAGCAGAGACACTAGTCATTTTACTCTCCTTGAAGATTCACTATCTTGCTCTTTTTTTAAGTGTAAAAAACATCTGGAAAACTATTTTGTCACCAGAAGAGAGAAATGTGTCAGCTGGAACTAAGCACTTTTGTTAAAGATATTTTTTTTACTTTTGAGATGATGTAATGAGTAGGAAGAAAACAAAGAAAGTAACTTGAGGAGTTTTGAGGCATCTGCTTAAATAACAATTAAGACACTAAGTGAAGATCCTTGTTGTTAATCATGCCCAGCTATATTTACTGGATAAGTGCCCATTTAGTTGCTAGACTCACATTAAATCAATTTACTGGAATAAGTAATATATTATCAACCTGTAGGTGCAATTAAACCCATCTGCAAGCTTGGTGGAGGTAGTTAGTGGCTCAGTGCATAGAGCAGTGGTCCTCCAGTCATGAAGACCTAAGGTCAAATCCAGCCACAGATACTGCCTAGCTTTGTGACCTTGGGCAAGTCATTTAACCTCTGATTGCCTACAAATGAATCCATGGGAGAAGAAAATGGCAAACCTTTGTAGCATCTTTGGTAAGAAAACCCCTGATAGAGTCATGCAGGGTAGGGCGCGATTGAACAGCAATACAAGTTTACTGGGCCTTCAAATTTTAGCTTCACATCCAAATGGGAGTCTATGATGGAATGATGGAAAAGAGAAAATGAAAGATGTTTTTTAATAGTCTATTTACATATTACTTAAGAATAAAGGCGATTCTATTTCAATATATGCAAAATATTTTTTCCAAGAAAATGTAAATTAACAATACTTCTGAAAAATGGAAACCAAAAAAACTTCTCAAATAACAATGGATGATAGGATATTCCACCAATATTCCCTCCTTTCTCCTTTTATTATTGTTAGCATATGGGTTGGCATGGATAGGCAGCAGTTCTGATGGTATATGGTCATCAAGGATAGAAGCCAGCATATCCAACCCCATCTCTAGCCTTCATCATCCAAATCTTATTTATTTAGTTATGTTAGTTTCAAAAATCTAGCATTTCTGTTAAAATGATAGAATATAGATATGTATTTAATTGTTTTGGAAATAAAAAGGATGTGTCAAGTGAGTAAGCTTGATGTAGCCAGTTTGGGAGTTGCAACAAGTCTTTCCAACCAATAGAGGGAACTTAATTGCAGAGATATGGAATTTTACCCCCCCAAAAATTGTATGAGATTTTCTCATTCTCATAATTAATAAGTTTTTTTTGGAGGGAGCGTGAAGGGAAGATACTGATTTCCGTAATACAAAGTTAATGACTTTTGGAGAATTCTAAAATGCTACTGTAGTTTTTATGATAAACCCATAACTCTTTTTTTCCCATGATAATGAGAATGAAGATGACAATGGTAACAGGTAAAACATACATTAAGCCTTGTAGTTTACAAAGTACTTTGTAAATGTTATACGATCTGGTTTATTACTTATTTTGAAGATGTAATCAATGACAACTCAGTACTTTAATGGTATGTGCAATGAGATTAAACTCTTAAAGGTCACCCCTAATTCTTAATTACCAAATTGTATGGCTATTTCACAGTTCACACTCTTTCATCTTTCTTTGCAATGTTAGCTTTTATTTCTTTTGGATTATTTTTAGTATATACTGACAAATCACATATTCATTACTTATGTAAAAAAAATGAAAGATAAGAAAGGCCTTAGTATTTTGAAGAAAAATAAACACCTACAACTAAATGCGAGTATAACAGACACTGAGAAGAATGCCTATAAAATTGTAAGCATCTGAGTTTTTAAAATTACTTATATTTAACATTCTCTTCTTTTTAACTTTGAGTTCCAAATTCTCTCCTTCCTTTGCATCTGTTCCCCACCCACTGAGAAGGCAAGTAAAATGATGCCAATTATTTTTTCCTATTTTTTCATTTCTTTATTAGTTTTTTTATTTTTCAACATTTATTTCCATAAGATTTTGACTTTCAGCTTTTCTCCCCATTTCCCTCCTTCCCCACCCCAATATGGCCTGCATCCTAATAACCCCTTCCCCTAGCCTTCCCTCCCTTCTATCACCACCCCTCCCTACCTTATCCTGTTCTCCCTTCCTTGTAGGGCAAGATAGATTTTTATACCCCATTGCCTGTATATCTTATTTTCCAGCTGTATGTAAAAACTTTTAACATTTGTCTGAAACTTTGAGTTCCAAATTTCTCCCTTTTTCTCTCTCTACTCACCCTCATTGAGAAGGCAATAAATTCAACATAGGTTATACAGATTTAGTTATGCAAAACATTTCCATAATGGTCATGTTGTAAAAGACGATATTTTCCTCCATGCTATCTTGCCCCCCTTTTTTAGTCTATTTTCTCCTTTGACCCTGTCCCTTTTCACAAGTGTTTGCTTTTGACTATCCCCTTCCCCAATCTCCCTTCCCTTCTATCCCTGGCCCCCTTATCCCCTTCCCACTTTCTTTCCTGTAGGGTAAGATACCCAATTGAGTGTGTATGTTATTCCTTCCTTAAGCCAAATGTGATGAGAATAAGGTTCACTCATTTCCTCTAACCTCCTCCTTCTTCCCTTCCATTTGTGAAATCTTTTTCTTTTATATGAGATAATTTACCCCTTTCTATCTCTCCCTTTCTTCCATTCCCAATATGTTCCTCTTTCACCCCATAATTTTATTTTTAGATATCATCCCTTAACTCACCCTGTGCCCCGCACTGTGTGTGTGTGTGCGTGCGTGCGTGTGTGTGTGCGCACGTGTGTGTGTGTGTGTGTGTGTGTGTGTGTGTGTGTGTATGTATTTTCTCCAAGTACCCTAATACTGAGAAAGGTCTCATGAATTACAAATATCATCTTTCCATGTAGGAATGTAAACAGTTCAACTTTAGTAAGTCTCTTATGATTTCTTTCCTATTTACCTTTTCACGCTTCTCTTGATTCCTGTATTTGAAAGTAAAATTTTCTATTCAGCTCTGATCTTTTTATCAAGAATGCTTGAAAGTCCTCTATTTCACTGAATATCCATCTTTTCCCCTGAAGCATTATACTCACTTTTGTTGGGTCAGTGATTCTGGGTTTTAATCCTATCTCCTCTGACCTCTGGAATATCATATTCCAAGCCCCTCAATCTCTTAATGTAGAAGCTGCCAGATCGTGTATTATCCTGATTGTATTTCCACAGTACTCAAATTATTTCTTTCTGACTGCTTGCAATAGTTTCTCCTTGATCAGGGAACTCCATAATTTGACTACAATATTCCTAGGAGTTTTCTTTTGGGATCATTTTCAAGAGGTGATAGTGAGTTCTTTCAATTTTTATTTTACCTTTTGGTTCTAGAATATCAGGGCAATTTTCCCCGATAATTTCCTGAAAGATGGTGCTAGGCTCTTTTTTTTGATCATGGCTTTCAGGTAGTCCAATAATTTTTATAATACCTTACCTCAGTAAAATGATACCAATTATATATATGAAATCATGCGAAATATATTTCCTTATTATCCATGTCAGAAACAAGGAGGGAAATAAAGAAGGCAAAAAATTATGCTTAAATTTGCACTTAGAGTTTGCTTGTTTTATTTCTGGAGATGAACACTATTTTTACATCTTGAGTCCTTTGGAACTGTCTTGGAAAAACTGCTTTGATCAGAGTAGCCAAGTCTTATTTTTTCAATAATATTTTATTTCCACCAATTTGATGTAAAAATTATTAATATTCTTTTTTAACTTTTAAGTTCCAAATTCTATCCTTTCCTCTCTTTTTTCCTCCCTCCCTGAGGCAGTAAGCAATCTGATATAGGCTAGACATGTGCAAACATGTAAAACATTTTCATATTTAGTCATTTTGTGCAAGAAGACTCAAAGAAAAAAGGAACAAAGAAAAAAGAAAGGGAGAGAGGGAGAGGGAATTTTTCAATCTGTATTCAATCAATATCAGTTCTGTCTCTGGAGTCAGATAGTCAGATAGCACTTTTTCATCATGAGTCCTTTGGGATTGTCTTGTATCTTTGTATTGCTGAGAATAGCTAAGTCATCATGGATTTTCATTACACAGTATTGATATTACCATGTACAATATTTTCCTGGTTTTCCTCACTTTACTTTGCATCAGTTCATGTAAGTCTTTCCAAGTTTTTTTTTTTTTCCGAAGGCAGTAGCTAAGTCTTTTACAATTTATCATTACAATATTGTAGTCATTGTGCACAATGATGGGAATCCTCTCAACTGCAAATTCATTGCAAGCATGAAAGAGCTGCTATAAACTTTTTTGTACCTACAGTTACTTTTCCTTTTTCATAGATCTCTGTTTTTGAAGAAGAAGAGATCTAGTAGTATTATTACTGGGTCAAAAGTATGCACAGTTTGATAGTCTTTTGGGAACAGCTACAAATTGCTCTCCAGAATAGTTGGGACAGTTTACATTTCCACCAAAAGTTTATTAGTGCACTTATTTTCCTTTATTCCTTCTAAGATGTGTTATTTCTGATAGATCTAAGGTGGTAACTCAGAATTGTTTTAATTTGCATTTCTCTAATAAAGAGTGATTTATAGCATTTTTCATACGAATATTTCTTTTTTTTCTGAAAACTTCCTATTAATCTTCTTTGACCATTTATCAATTGGACAATGTCTCTTATTATTTTTAATAAATTTGACTGAGTTCCTTTTATATTTGAGAAATGAGGCCTTTATTATAGAAACTTGTGAAAAATGGTATTTCTTGATTATCTATAGTACCTTTTAGCAAAATGTAATTTTCATGATCATCTTTTTTAAGGAGGTTTATTTTTGCTTTTGCTTTGTGTGAGATCATGATTGCTACCCTTGTTTTTTTCTTCCATTGAAGCATGATATATTATGCTAGAACTTTTTGTTTTAACTGTGTGTGTCTTTCTGTTTCAGTTGTATCTCTCTTAAGAAAAGAAAACATTGTTGGATTCTGGTTTCTAATCCACTTTACTATCCCCTTTCATTTAATGGGTGAGTTTATTCCATTCACATTCACAGTTACACCAGCTATGTACTCTCTTTGTTCTATTTTCTTCTGTTTATCCCTTGTTCTCCTGTCCCTTGTCAAAAGCCTGTTTTGATTCTGACCTCATCTCTCTTAACTTGCCTTTTAAGGTATTATTTTCTTCAATACTTTTGTACCTCCTTTAAAGAAACAAACTTAATTCTTTTTTTCATAATTTTCTTATATCATTCTTCTTCTTCTCCTCCCCATTTTCCTCTACTGTTCATCTCTTTCTCTAACTCTTTCTTGAATGTTTGTTGAGCTAGAGTCCAATTAGCATTTTTCTTTGAGACTTTGGTTGTAGTTGTTTTCACATTGTCTTTTTCTACATTTATAGTAGTTTTATAGTCAAGTTTTTTATTGGTTGTTTGCTAATTTTTCCATGCTATGTCTTAACTTTGAACTTTATTTAAAAGTTGTTTTCTTCTCATCTTAGCTTGGGGAGACACTGTCCCAAGCTTCAGATTTTTTGTATGTTGCTATTTGAAGACTTGGTTCTAGATTTCTGCAAGTTTTTGGTGTTTCTAAGGGAGTGTAATCTTTTTTTTTTTTAAATAATCTTTATTTATTTTTAATTTTCAACATTCATTTTCACAAGATTTCGATAATACCTTATCGAATAATACCTTAATTCTAAATTTTCTCCCCGTCTTTTCCTAACCCCACTACAAGACACTGTGCATTTTGATTACCTCTTCCCCTCTGCCCTCTCTTCTATAACACCCCTGCCTTCCCTTATCCCCATATTCTCTCTTTTCTTGTAGGGCAAGATAAATTTCTATACCCTATTATTTATATTACTTATTTCCCAGTTACATGCAAAAACAATTCTTAACATTCACTTCTAAAACTTTGCATTCCAACTTCTCTCCCTCCCTGCCTCCCCATCCCTATAGAGAAGGCAAGCAATTCAAAATAGGCTATATATGTGTAGTTTTGAAATAAACTCCTGTAACAGTCATATTGTGAAAGTCTATATTTTCCTCCATTCTATCATGGCCCCCATTTATTCTATGCTCTCTTTTGACCTTGTCTGACCCCAAAAGTGTTTACTCCTAACTACTCCTTCCCATTTGCCCTCCCTTTGATCATCCCCCAAACCCCACTTAACCCCTTCTCCCTTACTTTCTGTAGTGTAAAACAGATTTTCATACCAAATTGAGTGTGCAAACCATAACCTTCTTAAACTGATTGTTTTGAGAGTAAGCTTCATTTTTTCTCTCTCACCTCCCCTCTTTTCTCTCCATCGAAAAGGTTTATCTTGCTTCTTTTGTGAGAGATGATTTGTCACATTCCATATCTCCCTTTCTCCTCCCAATATATTCCTCTCATCCCTTAATTTTATTTTTCTAGATATCATCCTTTACTATTCAGCTTACCTTGTGCCCCTTGTCTGTCTGTCTGTCT
Source organism: Potorous gilbertii (assembly GCA_028658325.1). Classification (NCBI taxonomy): domain Eukaryota; kingdom Metazoa; phylum Chordata; class Mammalia; order Diprotodontia; family Potoroidae; genus Potorous; species Potorous gilbertii. The sequence continues at coordinate 173,054,060 of CM053769.1, forward strand.
GTCTGTCTCTTTATAAGTAAGAATGTAAATAGTTCAACTTTAGGAATTATTTCTTTTTCCTGTGTACTCTTTCATGCTTCTCTTGATTCTTATGTCTGAAAGTCAAATTTTCTATTCAACTCTGGTCTTTTTATCAAGTATTCTTGAAAGTCCTCTATTTCATTGGATGACCATTTTCCCCCAGTTTTGCTGGGTAGGTGATTCTTGGTTTTAATCCTAGTTCCTTTGACTTCTGTAATATCATATTCCAAGCCCTTTGATCCTTTAATGTAGAAGCCGCTAGATCTTGTGTTACCCTGATTATATTTTCACAATACTCAATTTGTTTCTTTCTGGTTGCTTGCAATATTTTTCCTTGACCTGGGAACTCTGGAATTTGGCTACAATATTCCTAGGAGTTTTTCTTTTCATATCTCCTTCAGGAGGTGTTCACTGGATTCTTTCAATATTTATTTTACCCTCTGGTTCTAGAATATCAGGGCAGTTTTCCTTTGCAATTTCATGAAAGATGATGTCTAGGCTCTGTTTTTGATTATGACTTTTAGGTAGTCACATAATTTTAAAATTATCTCTCCTAGATCTATTTGCCAGGTCAACTTTTTTCCAATGAGATATTTCATATTGTCTTCTATTTTTTCATTCATTTGGTTTTGTTTTGTAATTTCTTCATTTCTCATAAAGTCATTAATTTCCATTTGCTCTATTCTAATTTTTAAAAAACTATTTTCTTCAGTGAGCTTTTGAACCTCCTTTTTCATTTGGCTAGTTCTGCTTTTTAAAGCATTCTTCTCCTCATTAACTTCTTGGATCTCCTTTGCCATTTGGGTTAGCCTATTTTTAAAGGTGTCATTTTTTTCAGCATTGTTGGGGGTCTCCTTTAGAAAGCTGTTGACTTGCTTTTCACGATTTTCTTGCATCACTCTCATTTCTCTTCCTAATTTTTCCTCCACTTTTCTTCCTTGATTTTCAAAATCCTTTTTGAACTCTTCCATGACCTGAGACCAATGCATATTTATTTTTGAGGTTTTGTATGCAGAAGCCTTGACATTTTTGTCCCTTTCTGATGGTATGCATTGTTCTTCCTCATCTGAAAGAATAGAAGAAAATACCTGTTCACCAAGAAAGTCACCTTCTGTAGTCTTATTTTTTCCCTTTATTGGGCATTTTCCCAGCCAGTTGCTTGACTTGTGAGTCCATTGTCAAATGGAGGGTATAGTCTAGCAACCTGTAAGTTCTCAGTTTCTCCAAGCTGGCATAATCAAGTGAGAGGAGTTTACTCCTCTTCTGACCTGTGCTCTGGTCTGGTAGCAACTACAAGCTTTTATGCATAGTATCTATGAGTAGAATTCCCTCCCCAGAGCCTCCACCATCTCCACCAGACAGTGCTTTTTCTCACCCCAGGGCCACCACTTAGGACTGAGACCAAATTCCCCCCAGGTCTTTACACCAAGGGCTCAAAAAATCAATGCTGCTGTAGCCTGGGGCCAAGGCTAGGGGACTTGTTCCCTTCTCACCCAGGTAAAAGAGCTTTCTCTCTGGCCTTTAATGTTGTCTTTGGCATTTGTGGGTTGAGAGATCTGGAACCACTGCTGCCCGGGATTCCACACCCTGAAGCCTGCTCCAGTCCTGTCTGAGCAGCACTGTGTGTCCAAGGCTGGGCTGTACTCCATGGGCTGCACTCTGCTCTGAGTCAGGTGTGATAGACCTTTCCTGTCAGTCTTCCAGGGTGTCTTGGGCTGGAAATATCTTTTCCCTCTGTCCTTTTGTGACTTCTACTGCTCTAGAATTTGTTTAGAGTCATTTTTACAGGTATTTTATGGGCTGTGTGTGGAGAACTAGAACAGGTTGTCTTTCTACTCTGCCATATTGACTCTACCCCCAGGGGGTATCATCTTTAAGTAGAAAAGAATCATGTACTCAAAAGTCAATATAGCTTCAGAAAGGATCAAGGAATGACTGTTATGGTGTTTGCTGCTTGACAACTCCAAAAGATACATCAGGAGTTCATCAATCTATCTTTGATACTATTACTTGTGAAGGCTTGCTGAAAATTATGGCAAAATTTGGTTGCCTAGAGAAGTTCATCATTACTGTATGTCAATTTCATGATCGCATGTTTGCCTGAGTTCCGAATAATGGATAATGCTCTTGCCCTTTCCCTGTCACCAGTGAAACAGGGCTGTGTACTTTTTTCCATGCTCATTAGAGTGATATTTTCTAGGATGTTTGTCAGATGCCTTCAACAAGGATGAAAATAGCATCAAAGTTAGCTACCACATTGAGAGTAAATTATTTAACTTGAAGAGTCTTACAGGCCAAGACTAAAGTAGAGGGAGAGTTAGTGAGTAACTGTTTGTTTACACATGATTTTTTACTTAGTGCTTCCTCTGAGGGTGGAATGCAACAGAGTATGGATAAAATTTTTGCTACCTGTACAAATTTTCCCTAACAATTAACACCAAGAAAATAGAGATTCTTTATCAACCAGCACTACACCATCCATACCTGGAACCATTGGTTATAACTAATGGAGAAATTTTAGATGCTGTGGATAAGTTCTCTAAACTTGACAATATTCTTTCCAGGTATGCATACATTGATGAGGAGATGGACACTTGCATTGCCAAAGTTCCTCAGTGTTAGGGAAGCTCCAGAGAGAAGATATTTTTAGTCACTCCCTTCAAAGCTCAAATTAGGTTACAACTCCTCCAGCAAACCTTCTCTAATCCTTCAATTGTTCTATCCTTTCTCAAATTAGATCCTATTTACATTTTTTTTACCACCTGTAGAATAGACTGCTTTTCTTCCCTTCCTCCCTCCCTCCATTCCTTTTTTATATCCTTAGTGCTTACTCCAGTACGATGGATGTCATTGATACGTACAAAGTGTTTGATGAATGACATGGAGAGCAAAGTTCGTTGAATCCTAGATTTAGAGCAGGGTAGGGCCTTATAGATTAACTAATCTAGCTTCTTTGTTTTATAGAAAAGGGAGGGAAGATAGGAAGGAAGTGGGGAATGAAGGAAAAGGCAGGCAGATTTTCGTACTTCAAATCCAGCATTTTTTCTAGGGCACCATGTGCAAAGACTGACACAACTTTGAGGAAAATGCCCCCATGACTGGGCAGTTATCTGTCTAATTTTCTATTGCATACAGGGGTAGCTAGATGGTTCAGTGGATAGAAGACTGGACTTAGGGTCAAGCAGACCTGAGTTCAAATCCAACCTCAGACATTGACCTAGCTGTGACTATTGGCAAGTAATTTAAACTTTATCTTCCTCAGTTTCCTAATCTGTAAAAAAGTGTAATAATAGTACTTACCAACCAAAACTGCTATGAAGATAAAATGATGTAAAGTACATGTAAAGTACTTTGCAAATCTTAGAGTTGTTATATAAATGCTAAATTTTATTGTTTGATGGAACATACTTTGGATTGTGTCTGGAATAAATTTAGCATAAAGTTCTCCTTGACTCTGTGACCCCATTTACTCCATCATTTTGGCATGTTTTATATTATTTGAGATTTGTATTTGATGATTAGTAAATTTCAGATGCAATGAGACAAAGAAGAATATATATTTCTAGAGGTTTTTTTTAAACCATTCATCTGTTGTTTCTTTCTGTTCTCTACCCTTCAGCAAAGAAAACGGTCCTCCTCATAATGACTTTTAAAGGTCTTATTCTTGTATAGTGACTAACTTGCCAGAAATAGCTGAACTTTTAGCTCAAAGACTATTGTAGGAAGGTTTACAGAATGAGCTAAAAATAAGATGCAACTTTAACTCACTTACCTTTTCTCTCCTTGTACCAGCCCATCCCCATCACCTGTAAATTTGGCTCCCTCTCCTTCCCTCTGTGCTATCATTTTGGCCAGCCCTCCAAGTAATTCAACTCAGAACCCAGAAAAGAAGTTTCTGAGGCCTACAGAGGACTGCTATGTGTAAACAATTTCAGAAACTCTATCTCCATTCCAATGAAGATCAAGATGTGGCTCAGATATCTCCTAAGCTTTTCAGCTGTGCTACATACCAGCCAACATGAATGAATATCAGTTCTGAGGCAAAGTCAGTTAAGGTACAGGACCAGCTTCTGGAAGAGAGTCATAGTTTAGCATGATGACATTTTGTTGTCGAATGAGGAGTTCCTAAGGAGGTAGATATAAGGCTTAGAAAAGAAATAGGCCAAGTGAAATCATAGTATGTCCTATTCATTGCAAGTATATGTACCTGAAGAATCTTTTCTTTTCTCCATTCCTCAACTTCTCCTATCAACATGGTGTTATTTCAATGATGGACCACCATGGTACCACAGAATCCTAGAGCTGAAATGGACAATAGAGGCCATCTAGTCCTACCTATACTTGATAAAGAATGCTTTCTTCAGTATACCCCACAAATGATTGTTCAGTCTTTGCATGAAGCTCTCCAATTCAGGAGAGCCTATTGCCTCTCTAAGACAGCCCATTCCTCTTGGGATAGCTCCAATTGTTAGGAAATTTCCACTTACCTCAGGCTTAAATTGCTTATGTTGCAACTTTTGCCAGTTTATTCCAACAATAGTTTTACCCTCTGGTCAAAGGGAACCAATTTAATTTCCTTTCAGTATGAGGACACATCCTATTACTGAAGCCCTTCAAATAATGAATCATTAATGACTTGTTCTTACTAATTTGATATATCACCCTGAGGGGAACATTAGAAGAAACATTGTAACCCTCCCCCTTTTAATCAGTCTCTCTGATACCAAGTTCCAAACTATATCCAGGGATCCCCAGTTCCTACTCTAGCTCTAGCCTGCACCAGCTCTCTCTTTAGCAGAGATTCCTAATCTGGGTTTTATGAACTTAAAAAAAATACAGCCTGATAGTTACATTTCAATATTATTTTTTCCTGTGTAATCAAAATGCATTTATTTTATGCATTTGAAAGCATTCTTCTAAGAAGGGGTCTGTAGACTTCACTAGAATGTTAAAGATTCATGATACAAACACAAAGTTAAGAACCCCTACTTTATTGCATATCAAACTTCATAACAACCTACCCTCCAATAATAACTCTGTCACCTTACCCAGTTTGCTTCATACACAGGACATTCTCACTCACCAAAAAACAATAGATCTTCTCTACCCTTCCTGAAAAGGTCTTGTGTCAGTAAGTTGTCACATAGATCTTGACACTTACCAATCCTACAGCTTCCCATTCCCAAACAACCCTCCCTTGTCATTGCTTTATATGTATCATCTTCACTTTTATAGAATGGAAGCTCCTTTAGATCAGACACCGTCTTTTCCTTTTCTGTATTTATATCCTCCATGCCTCATAGTGCCTTTAATAGTAAACACTCTATAGATTTTTCATATATATGTGTGTGTGTTTGTGTGTGTGTGTTTGGGTGTATCATACATACCTGTAATCTGTGTATACGTATACATATGTACACATATATATTTCATTCATTCTTTATCCCGAGTCTCATAATGACCAAGTGCTTGAAAACACCTGCTCTGTCCCTGTTAAGTCCTTCCTTCTCCAGGTTGATCAGTCTCGGTTCCTTCCATAGATCTTCATATGGCAGGACATCAAATCCTTCACCATCCTTGTCACTTTTCTCTCAATTCTCTCTTACTTATTGATGTCCTTCCTAAAATGTGTTTCTCAGCATATTCTCACAATACTGGATAGTATCTCAACATTGTCCAAGTTTATATTATTTTTTGATTGCAATATCAGGCAAAAATCATAGAACTTTAGAATCAGAAAGAACCTTGCAAACCATCAAGTTTAACCCCTACTAGAAAATTAACCTCACCCAAAACAATAAGTCATCACCCAACATTTTCTTGTAATTATTTCAATGATGGATAACCTATGGTATTTCGTAGCCATCCATTCCAGTTTTCAAGAACTTGAATTTTAAGAGAGGATTATTTTTTTACCTTTATCAAGCTTTAATTTGCCCCTTTTCAACTTCCACTCTTTGCTCCTGATTCCTCCCACTGGAAATGAATAGAACAAGTTTAATCACTCTTCCATATAACTTCCCTTCAAGTTCTCAAAGACAAGTAGCATGTTCCCCATTAATTTTCTTCTCTAGGTTAAGTGAGCCCAATTCATAGAACAGATTTTTAATCTCCATGGAATTAAGGCCTTTCACCATTTTGGTTGCCTGGGTAATATGTGAAGAGGAATAGATATAAAAAGGAGTTCTGAAAAATGGGGAGTTAGCACTCAAAATAAGACTAGATCACTGGAGAATATTAAATATTAATTTCACATGATGTCTCCCCTTTAGACTATGAGGTCCTTGAGAACAGCAGTGTGTCCCTAGGAAGCAAGAAAACGGTGGTGGTTTTTGTAGGATTCTTGGATTAAAGGAAGTAGGACAAGACAGGTTCTGAAGCCATAGATGGCTGTAGATAATATCTGCCAGGAGTGTGATGGAAAGGCATAGATAGACAAGGAAGAACATACAGAACTCTAGTTTTATTTTCTAGTCTATAAAACAAGGATTATAATATTTTTTCTATATGTTTTGTGTGTATATGTGTGTGTTGTGAGGGAAAGTCCTAGATAAACATAAAAGCACTATGTAAATGTTACTAAAAATTATTTAGGTAACTAACTGCTAGGTACTGATACAAAGAAATGAAAGATATTACGTCTAGTTACAGAGGGGGAAGAAATATGAATAGAATGAATAGATCTAAAATTATGACAATTATGGGGCTAACATTGTAGCAGAATGGATCAACTTGTTCTACTCCTTTGGAAGTGAGAACTAGGAGCCATGGTTAAAAGTCAATGAGAGGAAGATTTAGTTTCATGGCCAGGAAAAACTTCCTAACAATTAGAATTGTCAAAAATTGAAATAGGCCAGTCTCAGAAAGTGTTGGTTCCTTCTCTGTCTTCTTCTCCCTCACTAAAGATCTGTAAGCAAAGACTGTTAGTCATATAGGAGAGACAATTAGTGCTCAGACTCAGTTTGGACTGAGGCTTAGAGGTCCTTTTTGTCACTGAAATCTTTTGATTTTGCATGGGATTTATAATAAGTGAGATATAAATTCATAGAAGAGAGAGCACAATATGGGCTGCAACACTCAGAGAAGATTCGGTAGTGGAGGTATGATTCAAGATGAGATTGAAGAACAGATAAGAAAAGAATGACTGGAGAAAATTTACAAGGTTATATCAGATAGGTCAGAAGGATAAGCCATGGGATGTGGGAATGCACATAGGAAGGTACAGCATGCAATAAAATAGATTTTCAAATAGTAACATATAAATGGAAGAAATGTAATTTTTCTTTCCTTCTTCAAACAACATACTTTTTCTTGCTCACTTCTAAAATCAGGTCAGCTCTTAATGATATTACCATTAGATATGAAGGATGATAGCAGACAGCCATTAGGGTATAGCACTCAGATGTAATAGAAAAGGCACAGCAATTTGGAATTTTAGATGAAGAGCTAGATTCTTCAATTGTACTGACTTAAAATTATTATTGGAAGCACTGTGGCATGAATTCACATATATTTGCATCACTCCCACATTTATTTTCATAGCAAAGCACATGAAAGGATGTGTTCAAATTCAAATTGCTTTCTTAAGGTTTTTTTTAAACCTAAGAGGATTCTAAATATACCCAAGCATTTATATGCCAGAGATATCTAGGTAGTTCAGTGGATAGAATGTTGGACCTGGAATCAGGAAGATCTGAATTCAAATCTGATTTCAGAAGCTTACTAACTGTGTGAACTTGGGTAAGTCACTTAACCTCTGTTTGCCTTAATACCCAGGAGAAGAAAATGGCAGATCCTTATAGTATCTTTGCTAAGAAACAGTATTAGAACATTATAGTTCCCAGGGTCATGAAGAGTTAGACGTGACTGAACACCTAAATATAAAGTGTAACAAAATTTGTACTCCATACCAACCTGGTCCATACATTTTGCTTTCCCCCAACCTCAACAAAAATCTCAATCTGTCTAGTTTAATGGTGGGTGAACATATTCTCATGATAAATATCTGGATGAAAAGTAGAAAAAATTCAAATTCTCAGATGAACATTTCCAAGTATTCAAATACATGACATCAAATACAATTAATAATTGGCCTTATATTTTCCTTGCCCTCTCGTAAATTATAGATTCTCTCATCACACATTTAACAATTACTTATCGGACAATTACTTTACTTAGCAGGACACTGTGCTAGGTACTAGGAAAGATGTGAAGATGAGAAACATGGAGTGTGTTCCCCAGCTTACAATCTAGAAAGGAATCAACTCCTAATGTGCTGGTAATATCTGTGCAGTTCTATTTCCTAAATGGATAAGTTAGTGCTTGATATATAGAATAGTTTGGTAAACTTCAGGGATTTCATGTTCATCTTAAGAAAGGAAAATACCTTGACACATAATGTTCATCTTTGTATCCAATATGCCACATCAATTCAGCATCAATCCAATCCGAAATATAAAATTTAACATGAATTTCTCCTTGTTCAGCTTTTAGTCCTGGCTATAGAATCTGTTTTGACAATGTCTGTTTGAGTTCAGCTTAAAGAGAACTTGTGGCCTATTTTGAGAGGGAGAGTAAATCTGATAACTCTATATGAATGACAGTAATGTTTCATATCTGATTCTCTTACCCTGAAGTTTGAGATCGCTATTTTTTCTGTGACATAAATTTGGCTTCTTCTTCTTCTCTTGAAGCTAAAAAAAGGACCAAGTCCTAACATGTTCTCCAGTAAAATGTTTGTGTAATTTTATTTCAAATAAAGAGAATGAAAAAGAAAACCTGTCCCATAGTTTCAGATAGTATTCATTCAAATTAGCATTCTGTTTTTAATAATGGAACCAAGGGGTATATTGTAGGACCTATGATTAATCTCTATAACATGAATTTTAAAGGTTAAGAATGTTCATCAATATGCACCTGTTATTCTAATAACCTGTTATGGCTCTATCATCCATGATATTATAGCTATAAAAAGGACCGCATAGACTATCTGTTTAAATCTCTTTAGTTTATAGATGAGAAAACCAGAGTCCAGAGAGATGAAATTAACTGTCAAAAGACAGAGGCAGTATGAGAGGTAGTTCAATAGTTTTTGAGTTCAATAGTTCTTAATCTGTTATTCCATTTATTACACCATGCTGACTCAAGGGAATATCACTATGGGATTCAAAGGGAGATAGAATAAATATCTCTAGTCTCTTCTGCCATGACTCTTATCCAATGGATAATTTAATTCTCATTAAGTGAAGACATAGGATATTGGGGTCAAAAGCTTGACTGTGATTTTCTCCTTAAAGAGGAGGGTCATGGTATTGGACTAGACTTTGGTTTTCTGGTTCAAGTTAAACATTTAGTTGTTTCTTAATGGAGAAAGGGGAACTTCAATGTTTATATCCAAGTTTTGATTCCTTTTCTAACAAATATCAGTTCCACAATGAACACACATATAGAAACACATTTATCCAAGTCAACAGTAAAACAGAAATCAGAGAATGTATACAAAGGAGGAGAATGCATACAGATAATAAAAAGTGAGGGAACTCTTTTATTAGATAGGATTAAGATAACTCAGTGCAATCAAGGGAGAATTTTAGATCTCATCCAAGGGAATGTTCTTCAGGGACATATTGAGATATGATAGAGATTTCCAGCTTTACTCATGTTAGCTTCTCCCCAGTATTTTCCTTTAGGAAACCTAAGGTGGAGTTGGCATCTTCCACTTTTTTCTCTCAGAAGTCATAAATGAACAAATTGACTGCAGAACCTATAGAAACTGAAGGCATTCAAAGACACTGAAGTAACTCAAGAGTTTAATGAGGCTCAAAGAAAATTCAAAGAGAGTGGAGTTCTCCCACTCTCATCCATGCTACCCTTCCTTGTCATACAGGTGCAAGTACAGATCTTCACCAAAGAGGAAAGAGTCCCACTACTAATAGACTTTTGTATTCTAGTTATATATGGACAACACATTGCAGAGCCAGAATTAAAACCTGAGACCTTTGGCTCCTAGGCAAGGCAATGAGTATTTATTAAGGACTTGCTATATTCCAACTAGGCAGTGCAGTGGATAGAGTACCTGGTTTGGAGTCAGAAAGACCTTAATCCAAATCCAGCCTCAGGTACTTACTGCCTTTGTGACCCTGGGCAAATCGCATAACCTTGTTTGTCTCAGTTTCCTTGTCTATAAGATGAGCTGGAGAAGGAAATGGCAAACCACTCTTGTATCTTTACCAAGAAAACCCCAAATGAAGTCACAAAAAGTTGGACATGGAGCAGCGACACATGCTAGATATCGTGCTAAGTATTATGGATATAAGTACAAGTAAAAGCAAAGACATTCTCTTCTGTAAGGAACTTACATTTTCATATGGAAGACAATATACATAAGGGAACTGAAAAGTGGGAAAGTGGGGGAGGGAAATATTCTTGAAGTCTCAAAATTCAGAGACAGAAGAGGACTGAAGTTGGCTTGGTTTGGGTATGTCTTCAAAATGGAGACTCTGGTGGAATTCACCAATGGGAATGGCATAGTACAAAGTATGGTTGGTACCAGCTAGTATGATAGAAGTCTATTCCAGGGTAAGAAGACTGGAGAGGTGGATAGACGTTCCAGGAAGAAGAAAAGCTAGGACAACTGGGGTGGGGAACGTGTAGCTTCAAGGCCACATGTGGCCCTCTAGTCCTCAAGTGTTGCCCTATGACTGAATCCAAACTGTGGCCTCAAGGTCACGTGTCCCCATCCCTGTTAGGTGTTGAGGGAAGTTCCAGGGTAAGCCAGCAAGTGAGGTTATGTTGAAATAGAGGAAAACAGAAGCACAGCTGGGAGAGGATTGAAGGTTGTCAGTTCATTGTAAGTAGCAGGCACTTAATAAATGTTTGCTGAATTAGTGAATGAATATCTTAAGAGCCCTAATTTTTGTATGTCTATCTTCCAATGACAGCTTCTCCATCTTTAGAACCATTTTCATTGTCCTCATCTTGGACTTCTATTACTTGTTTCTTCCCATAGTACATATACCAGTAGGATAATGTTTTTTCTTTTGTATGAATATCTACCATGGTGGGGGAAGAGGGAGAGGGAGAAGGAAAGAGATTGGGAGAGTCTTTGGCACCTCAGAACTGAGAGTAGGGTGGGGAACCTCAAACCTGTCAGTTACCCATCCCTGACTTAGGGTGAGACATAAAGATAATATGGCCTTCGACCTGCCTGCACGGTAAGAATGCTCAGAAAAGAGAGTAGTTCTACATTCACTTTTGCTATACACTTATCATTTCCCATCAAGTCAGATCATGTGAAATTACGTTCTAGTTTCTATCACCTTATCTTCAACTACCCTATCTCTTTCTTAGCCCCATTGTCATGTGGATATCCACAACTTTGGTGTTGTAAGATCCAAATTATGTCTGAACTTCAATGGGAATAGTGAACCATTTTAATAAGCAAGTGTATTTTAAATGAAAATGTTTTAACCCTGTTAAAAATAGAAAACTGCCTGTTGAAGGTAATCATGTGAACCTTGCTGCCAGCTACCCCTGACCCCTGCCTCCAAATCCAATGTTCTCTGTGGAACTGAACAGTAGTTCATAAGTAGTGAGATGCTAAGGTAATAAAGTATCAGAATAACATTATACATTAGGAGTTCTTTAGCAGAGGAGTGAGAAAATGACACTGGATAGGCCTGAACAGGGAAGGATTCATAGTGGAAGTGGTACTTAGTCTGGAACATTAAATATGGGTAGGATTTGCATAATGCAACCAGTCAACTTAACTGAACAAGTCAACTATTCAATTCAATTAACAAAAAAATCAGATCATTTGACTGAATTGTAAAGTTAATTCACTCTATATGATTTGTTACAGTAGCCCTGTCCATACAGAAATCATCTTAGCATTTAGAGATAATACAGTACACAAAGTTAGATTTCTTTTAAATTATAAACTGCTATTGTGGATGATAGTGTATCAATTTACCTACAACTGTTCTGTTCTATAGATACTATTAAAGTATACATAGAGTTACCTCATAGTTTAATGGAGATAAAGGGGCAGTGAAGTATAACGGATGGAAAGTTTGACTCCCTAGTGTCAGGAATACCTCATTCCAAGTCTCATCTCTGACAAATACTAGCTGTGTGTCACTGTGTATCACTCAGCACCCATAGGCAATTCTTTAAGACAATGAAATGCAGAAAAGTTGCTGATTTGAATTAGAAGAGGGAGTAGTTTCCTCCCAAAGAGTTCCCTACCCTCTTGAAATCTCAGTTCTTAACATAGAACCCCCTCAAAAAACTTGGAGAGAAAACATGTCATTCAGATATTCAACTAACTTCCTTACCTTTGAAGAGAATGGACATGCTAACCAAACATTGATGTAAATTTTATGACAGTCCCAGTATTTATCATTAAGAATAGAAACTCCCTGAGGAAAGGGACAATTTCATTTTTGCTATTGTATCCCAAGGGCCTAGCACAGTTCCCAGGCCTTAGAAGGTACTTAATAAATGTTTAATTATCATTCCAACAAGGACCTTTTGCACACAATAGGTGTTTGAACAAGCTTTGGAGCTTTTCCATGGGAAGATGTAAGATTTCTACTGAGTCGGTGTTTAGATGTAAGTAGGTACCAGCTGTGAGTTTACTAGCTCTTCAGGTTCTAAACTTAGAAATACTTGTGTGGGTGGAAAAAAGACAGGATCACCACACTCTGGTGTTTTCTAGCAGGGCAGATGCTGTTTCCTGCTGTGCAGTTTAGAGCATCAGCACTGACCCTGACCAAAGGAACCTTACCTATAGCTTTGCTGCTTAAATGCTTAGAAAATTCTTATAAGGTAAACTGTAACTCACACTTAAACAAAAGAATTCTTTTGTGTTATGAATAAATCCTCCCTAGTATATGTTTTGTGAAATTCCAATTTTTGAGGTATTAGTTTTTCTTAAAACAGAGCGTACATGAATTGATAATTGCCCAACATATGTTGAAAGTTAAGCTGCTGGAGATTCCTTGCCCCAGCAAGGACATGATTATTCATTTTTCTTGTAAATGATAGAAAACATGCCACATTTGCATAAAGTAGTGTTGTGCCCTCTAGTCAGCTTTAATGGTGACCTGATTTGGAGCACTAAGAAAAAAGACACAGGAGGCCATTGGACTCGATCTGGGGTTCATAACTTGGTATTCTGTAAATAGATTTCAGGGGTTCCATGAACTTGGAAGGAGAAAAATACATTTTTCTTTTTATTAACCTCCAAACTTAATTGAGCACTTCCTTCATTTACTTAAAAAACATTATTCAGAGAGGGCATCCATAGGCTTCACCAGACCACCAAAGGGGTCCACGACAAAAAAAATAGGTTAAGAACTCTTTGGGCTAGATTATCTTTAAAATCTACTCCACTTCTGGGAAAATTAATATTATTATTTACCTGAAGACTATTACTGGCATTTCCTTAAATATTGAACATTACATCTACTCTCTTTTTCCATGACAGAAAGAGGCTAAATCCTCCCTATCTACTGAAAATTTGAGTTGCACAGTAGAATGAGTTGCCTGAGGAGATAGTGACCTTCTTCACAGTGGAAGCTTGTCACTCACTGGTTCGAGTCATAGATGAGAGTATTACTGTACTTGTATAAACTGACAGTAGCTGAATTCTTCCAATAGATTCTGGCTTTTTCTGAATAATAAGACTTAGGAACTGTAATCAGAATTCAATCTATAATATTTCAGGACAAAAACAAATTGGAGTCAGGGGACATAAGACAGTTACATGGCACATGGTATATGTAGAGCTGGAGCTGGTGTCAGGACATTTGAATTTGAATATTACTTTGGGCACTTGTTGTGACCCTGGCCAAATCACTTAACCTCACTATTTCTGTTTCTTCATCTGCAAAATGAGAGAGTTAGACTCGATTTAATTCTATAATTCTATGACAATATCCACTGTAATGAAATGATTAAGGCAAATACTAGTTTTGTCTGATTGGGAAAATCAATTGTCAGTTCTTGCCACTACAACCCCGCCCCCCAAACCAAACCTAATAAAAAAAAACCTGCTGCTCCTAATTTATCTATTTGTACAGGCATTTTGCTACCATGCTCCATTTCTACTGCCCCTTCCCTATGAATAATAATTATATTGATTTATACTCAGTGTTCCATTATAGAAATCTTGTGACATAGATCATTGACATCATTTCATAAATATTAAAATTGAAGCCTAGAGATAACTTGTCCAAGACTACAAAGTGAGTCAATGCTGAAACCTATATTAAGACGCAAGTCTCTTGATTTCTAATCCACTATTCTTTCCATTATATCAAACTGAACAGCACATTGTCAGTCAATGCAAACACAATACCAAGAATCCTTGAAGTTATAAAAATTCCCCTAAGAAATTCCTAGTCATAGAATTTAGAGCTGAGAGGGAGTTCAAAGATCATTCTGTTCATATCCCTCATTTCACAGTTGAAAAAACTGATCTTTGTTGAGGTTAATTGACTTATCCAAGGTCACATAGACAGTGAATAATCATAATTGCATTTGTGTAGCCCCCTAAAATGTATAAAGTGCTTTATCTACAGTGTCTCATTGCTCATAATCATCCTGTGAATTAAGAAATACAAGTACTATCATTCCTGTTTTATAGCAATTTGAGGCTCAAAAAGTTTAAATGGTTTGACAGCACTTGCATGTCTAATAAACCTCAAAAATGAAGTTTAATTACTACCTCTGAGTCTATTGTTGCTCTCTTTACTGTTACTGTGCTATCTTACAGAATTATAGGATCTCACAGTTTGAAAACCAGATGGAACCTCAGCTGCTATCTAATCTAATTCATATGTAAAAAAAAATACCCATGAAAGCATACTTCACAAGTGGTCATCTAGGTTCTGTAGCTTCCTTCCAGCCTGCTGAGCACTTAGTCCAATTCTCCAAAGTCTATTCAGATAGTGTTCAATACAGAAGTTATGATCACAAAGAAATGAGAATAATGCATGTGGATGGCATATAGAAGTAATTTCCATTACTTTATAGCCATATCAGTGAACTTTCCCATTTCTTAAGTTCCATGATAAGTCCACAAACAATTATTAAGCTTTTATTGTTCCAGGCATCGTGATGAATGTTGGGGCGCAAAGGAATGTCAAAACTTTGCCCAGGTCCACAAAGAGCTAATATTCTAAAATGGAGGAGATAATAAGTAAATGACTATGTATATGCAAGATAATATCTCTCATTTATATAGCAGTTTTTGAATATATTTTATTTATTTTGCTAAATAGTTCCCAGTCTCATTTAAAAATTTTAACTTTTACTTTTAAAAATTTGAGGTTCCAAATTCTCTCCCACACTCCCACCCTCCCCCACCTATTGAAAAGGCAAATAATCTGGTATGAATTATACATATGAAGTCATGCAAAATACATTTCCATATTAGCCATGTTGCAAAAGAAAACAAACACACAACAAAAATCTTAAAGTGAAAAAAAATGCTTCCATCTGCACTGAATTCACCAATTCTCTCTCGGGAGAGCATTTTTCATCATAAGTTCTTCAGAATTGTCTTAGATCATCGTGTGGATGTTAGATCTAAGTCTTTCACAGTTAATCCTTGTTAGAATACTGCTCATTCATTTCTTGGAGTACAATAGTGTTTTGTCACAATCATATACCATGATTTGTTCCCCTCAGTTGATGGGCATCTCCTCAATATCCAGTTCTTTGCCACCATAAAAGAGGTATAAATATTTTTGTACAGATAGGTCCTTTAACCTTTTCTTTCATCTCTTAGGGATATAGACTCTGTGAGTAGTATTACTGGGTCAAAAAGTATGTATGGCTTTATAGTCCTTTGGGAATAATTTCAAATTGTTTTTTTCTCAGAATGGTTGAACCAGTTTATGATTCTACCAGTAGTGCGTTGGTGTTGCTATTTTTCTACATCCCCTCCAGTATTTGTCTTTTTCCTTTACTGTCATGTTACTCAATCTAATATATGTGAAATGGTACTTTAGAGTAGTTTTGATTTCCGTTTCTCTAATTAGTAGTGATTAAGAGCATTTTTTTTGTGTGACTTTTGATAGCTTTGATTTCTTCTTCTGAAAACTTTAACCATTTATCAATTGGGTAATGGATATTACTTTTATTAATTTGGTTTAGTTCCATATATATTTGAAAAATGAGATCTTTATCAGAGAAACTTGCTATAATTCAGTTTCTTGCTTTCCTTTTAATTCTGGCTGTATTGGTTTTATTTGTGCAAGATCTTTTTATTTTATTCAATCAAAATTATTCATTTTACTTCCTATGATCTTCTGTCTCTCGTCTGCCCATAAACGCTTCCTTTATCACAGATCTGACAGGTAGATTTTTCCATGCTTCCCTAATTTACTTATGATATCACCCTTTAGGTCTATATCATTTATCCATTTCGACCTTATTTTGGTATACAGTGTAAGATACTGGTCTATGCTTAATTTCTTCCAAAATGCTTTTCGGTTTTCCCAGCAATTTTTGTCAAACGGTGAATTTGGGGACCTAAATTTTTAGCTTTAACAAATGTTAGATTACTATAGTCATTTACTACTATGTATTCTTTATCTAATCTATTCCACTAATCCACCAGTTTATTTATTTTAGACAATATCATATTGTTTACATGATAACTACTTTGTAATATAGTTTGAAATCTAATATTGCTAGGCTGCCTTCCTTCACATTTTCCCCCATGAATTCCCTTGATACAAAATAATTCTTTGCTAGTTTAATTAGTACAACACTGAAAAGGTAAATTAATTTAGGTTGAATTGTCATTTTGATTATATTGGCTTGGTCTACCTATGAGCAATTAATATTTCTCCAACAATTAGTCTCTGTCTTCATTTGTGTGAAAAGTGTTTTGTAATTACGTTCATACTTTGCTTTGGTTTATCTTGTCAGGTAGAGTCACAAGTATTTTATATTGTCTGCAGTTATTTTAAGTGGAATTTCTTTTTTTCTGTCCCTCACTGCCTGGTTTTAATTGGTAGTATCTAGAAATATGATGACTTATGTGGGTTTATTTTGTATTCTGGAACTTTGCTGAAGGGAACTGTTTCAGCTAGGTTTTTAGTTGATTCAAAGATCTCTAAGAATACCATCATATCACATGCTAAATAATTGCCTATTTTTATTCTTTTAATTTCTTTTTCTGGTCTTATCACTATAGTTAGCATTTTTAATATAACATTGAATAATAGTGATAATGGACATAGTTTCTTTACCTCAATATTATTGGGAAGGCTTCCAGTTTATCTCTGTTTTAGATAAGGCTTGCTCTTTGTTGTTGTTCAGTCATTTCTCAGTCATATCTGAATCTTTGTGACCCCTTTTCTGTGTGTGTGTGTGTGTGTGTGTGTGTGTGTGTGTTTTGCTAAAATACTGAAATGATTTGGCATTTCCTTCTCCAGCTCATGTTATAGGTGAGGAAGTTGAGGCAATCATGGTTAAATTACTTGCCCAGTGTCACACAACTAATAAGTGTCTTGAGTCCAGATCTAAATTCAAGAAGACAAATCTCCCTGACTCCAGGCACAATACTCTATACACTGTACCACCTACCTGCCCTCTCTTGGTCTCAGATAGATACTCTCTCATTTTTCTCATTTTACAAAGGTTTCTTTTATTCCTATGTTTTCTAGTAGTTTTATCAAAAGGTTTTTTCTGCATCTATTGATACAATCATGTAATTTTTGTTGTTTTTTTCTTATTTTTGCAATCAATTATGTTTATAGTTTTTCCTAATGTTGAACTACCTTTGCACTCCTGGCATAAATCCAGCCTGCTCATAGTTTATGGTCTTTATGATATATTGACATAATCTCCTTATTAATATTTTATTTAGAAATTCATTAGGGAAATTGGACTATAGTTTTTTTTCCTGTTTTTGTTCTCCTTGGTTTAGATATCAAAATCATATTTATGGCATAAAAATAATTTTGTAGATTTCCTCTTTTACCTGTCATTCCCAAATAGGGGATATAGTATTGAGATTAATTGTTCTTTAAATGTTTGATAGAATTACTTTGTTAAAGCTAAGTGATCTTAGGGATTTTATCTTAAATAGCTCATTTATGGCTTATTCAAAATCTTTTTTCTAACATAGGCTTTTAAAAGTATTGTATTTTATTTTTTGTCAATTTGGGCAGTTGCTTTTGTGGTAACTATCTGTCCATTTCACTTAGATTATCTGTATTGCTGGCACATAATTACACAAAATAACTTCTAATTTAATGATTATTGCTTTAATTTCATCTTAATTGGTAGTTCACTTGCACTTCATTTTTGATACAAGTGATATTGTTTTCTTCTTTCTGTTATATCAACAGGGTTTAACTATTTTATGTTTTTTCTACTTTTATTCATTTGTTCAATTTTTTAACTTTTAATTTTATTCATCTCTCTTTTGCTTTTTTCGAATTTCCATTTTATTTAATTGAGGATTTTAATTTATTTTTTTCTAGTTATTTTTAGTTTTGTGACTAATTCATTGATCTGCTCTTTTGCTTTTTTGTTGATGCTTACATATAAACTTTCCCCCAAAGTATTGCTTAGGCTGCATCCCACAAATTTTGGAATATTGTTTTGTTGTCTTTTTTTTAATCAAAATTATTTGTTTTTTCTATGATGTATTCTTGGAATCACTGATTCTTTAGATTTTGTAGTTTCCAATTAATTTTAATTTCTTCTTTCATAGCATTTTACTTAAAGTAATTTTATTATATTATGGGCTGAAATGAGTGTATTTAATATTTCTACTTTTCTGCATTTGGTTGTGAGATTTTTATACCATAATACAAGGTCAATTTTTGTGAAGGTATTATATATGCTGAGAAAAAGGCATACTCCTTTCTATTCCCTTCCAGTTTTCTCCATAGGTCTGCCATATTTAATTGTTCCAAGATTCTATTCATCTCCTTAATTTTTTACTTAATTATATATTGATTAGATTTATATATTTTTGAGAGGAGAACGTTGAGGTCCTCTGCTATTATAGTTTTTTTAATGTTCTCTTGTCATTAATTTAACTTTTCCTTTAGGAATTTAAATGCTATCATACCAGATCTAAAGCTATATTATAAAGTGGCCTCTCTCATTACTTTTCAATACAATCCTGATGCTATAACAAAGATCTTTCTAAAAATATCTTCTCAACATACTGTGCTGATTTTTGAGCAGCCCAGGCTGATTAACAAAGTTTTCTCCTCTAGAATGTTAATCTTTGTTCACTGGCTCCTTAAAATATAGGTATCTTTAAAGGACTCATCCTGTGCCCATCATCACGCCTCAGCTCTCCTAAGTGGCCTCAATGAGTTGATCTTCTCCTTTTCAGAAATCCTATTTTACTTATTGTTTGCATGACTCACTTTGGCACTTAATCACTTACATCTTTTGGTATTTAACTGTATATCTTTTCTCTCCAACTAGATTGGAAGTTTTTGGGAAGCAGAGATAGTACTTAACTACCCCATTTGGCACTTTTTATAGTTCTATGCAGAAAGCAGATGATCAAACAAAATAATGGATAACAAGCAAATGGATAAATACTCCTCCCTGATAGCCAATAAATTCTATACAAAGTTTGAGAAGAGAAAAGGAAGATTGGAAGTTGAGGACTTGATGCCATGAGAAAAGGGTCTTGGGTTTTGGTTTAGAGAGGCACTAAGGTGTAGTAGAACAAAAAAGACTTGAGAGACAAATTTATATTCAAACATTTTCTCTGTTCACAAGTTAACCTGTGTCACCTTAGGCAAATTATAAGGTCTGAACTTTATTTCCTTCATCTAGAAAATGAATGAATTATACAAAATGGCCACTAAATCTATAACCCCATGAAACAAGCTATTTCATAAACAAGGAATACTCTCAAAAGTGTAGGACATTTTAAATATTAGCTCTACTTTTGTTGTCCAGTTAATTTAACAGGTTTTCATAATACTGCTCCTTTTCTATGAAGCATGTTTCTCATTAGAAAAAATATATAATTTATGAATTGAAAAATATCTTAGCCATTTCTTTTTCCACTCCCCTCACAAATAATGCTACTGAAAACCCAACAGGTAAAGAAATTTACACAAGGTCACATAGCTGGTTAGTGGGAGAGTCTACCTCCTGAAGATAGCTCAAAGGAGTATTTTTCTTATTGGCTCCCATCCTTACTTCCCATCCCATCTGCATCCTTCCTCTCTCTCCACTGACCAATTCTATAGCAGCTGCAGGAATCCTCTTGGAAAATCTTGAGTCTCCTTCTATTGACTGAACTTATTTACTGGTCCATATCATGTTTGTCTTTCTTAGTTGTTTCAAGTGTGTAGAGACTCCACCCACCTCTTAAACTTCTATTTAGGGAAGTTAAAGTAGAACCAAAACTAGGACAGAAAGAGTGAGACATTGTTCCAACGTAAATTTAGAATTAGCGAATTCAGAGAGGTTGATAATATTTGCAAGCCATCAATAGTTTAGAAACAGAGTTTACTAAGAACAACTGGTTAGCAGGAATAACTAGCCCAACTAAGAAACTATTAAGTTCATCCAGTAGAGTGAACTCTTCTGCCTCAGGCATGGTGTATGGTATCTGACTCAGGCAGAAAAAAATCTTGGCATTCCTCTGGACTGAGAAATTGACTTTTGCTGGAGCAAGGTAGGGTCTTGTGTTATCATACTTAGACTTTTCACAGCTTCTTCCATGGTACAGCAAATTGGGGACTAGTTAAACCTGTAATTCAGTTCACTAGGATGTGTTAGTGAATGCATGAGTGAGTGATGGCACCAGATGTTAGAATAAATACCACATCATTTTATTGTAATGATGCTTAACCACTGGAGACATCAAATATTTTAGAGCGAATACTGCTACTACTTGGGTGTCAGTCAATGGTTGCAGCAGCAAATCTCACATGATGGAATTAGATGCTCCCAACACTATCAAGCATGCCCTTGCTTTTGCATCTGTATACT
>CM053769.1:173075580-173090781 GCA_028658325.1 Potorous gilbertii
AAAAAAAAAAACTCCTAGGGATATTGTAGCCAAATTCCAGAGTTCTCTGGTCAAGGAGAAAATATTGCAAGCAGCAAGAAAGAAACAATTCGAGTACTATGGAAATACAATCAAGATAACATAACATCTGGCAGTTTCTTCATTAAGGGATTGAAGAGCTTGGAATATGATATTCCAGAAGTCAAAGAAACTAGGATTAAAAGCAAGAATCACCTATGCAGCAAAACTGAGTATAATACTTTAGGGAAAAAACTAGTCATTCAATGCAATAAAGGACTTTCAAGCATTCATGATGACAAGACCAGAGCTGAATAGAAAATCCAGCTTTCAAACCCAAGTATCAAGAAAAGCATGAAAAGGTAAATAGGAAAGAAATCATAAAGGACTTACTAAAGTTAAAGTGTTTACATTCCTACATGGAAAGATAATATTTGTAACTCTTGAAACTTTTCTAAATATTTGGGTAGTTGTTAGGGTTATACACACACATACACACACACACACACACACACACACAGCACAAGGTGAATTGAATGGGATGGGGTGATATCTAAAAAAAATAAAATAAACGGGCAAGAGAGGAATATATTGGGAGGAAAAAGGAACAAATCAAATGGGGAAGGTTAGCACTCATGAAAGAGGCTAGAAAAAGCTTTCTCAATAGAGGGGAAAAGGGGGGAGGTGAGAGGAAAAAAGTGAAGTTTACTCATCACATTTGACTTAAGGAATAACATGCACACTCAATTTGGTGAGAAAATCTATCTTACCCTACAGAAAAGTAGGGGAGAAGAGGATAAGTGGGGTTGGGGAGATGATAGAAGGGAGGGCAAATGGGAGAAGGGAGCAATTAGAAGTAAACACTCTTGGAGAGGGACAAGGTCCAAAGAGACAATAGAATAAAAGGGGGGACAAGATAGGATAGAGGGAAATATAGTTAGTCTTATACAACATGACTATCATGGATGTCTTCTGCAACACTACACATATATAGCCGATATTGAATTGCTTGCCTTCTCAGTGGGAATTGGTGGGGAGGGAGGAAGGGAGAGAAATTGGAACTCAAAGTTTTAGGAATGAATGTTGAGAATTGTTTTTCCATGCAACTGGGAAATAAGGAATACAGGTAATGTGGTACAGAAATCTATCTTGCCCTACAAGAAAAGAGAGAAGTGGGGATAAGGGAAGGGAGGGGTGTGATAGAAGGGAGGGTAGATTGAGGGAGGGGGTAGTCAGAATGCAAGGCATTTTGGGGTGGGGGAGGGGAGAGAGGGGGAGAAAATTTGGAACTCAAAATTTTGTGGAAACGAATGTTGAAAACTAAAAATAAATAAATAAACATAAAGAAAAAAGAAAAAAAGATAAAGTAATAACTTCTATCATATAGCATTGTGTGGTTTACAAAGTGCTTTCCTGTGAGGCAAATAGTATGTGTTATTGAACCCATTTTAGACATAAGGAAAATAAGATTGAAAAAGACTATGACTTGTCAATGGTTACACAAATATTAAAAATGCCAATTAGGATTTTAAAGTCAAATCTCCTGACTCCAGCTCTAGAGCTTCTTAGTAGTGCTAATTAAGTGCCAAGATGACTACTATAGACATAATATTCAATTCCAATACTTAAGAATTCTCACATTTAGGGTTTTATTTTGCAAATTATAACTGGTTTTGATTAAAAACAGTTCTGATTTTTTTCTATATGCGTTGGAGAAAGATGATTTCTGAGGTGGAATTCCTACAAGCATAGATCTGTTTTATTCTTGAAGAAATATCAGTAATACGATATTTTCTTATTCCTTCCTGATCCTAGCTTTAGAGTTCATGGACTTCACACAGTAATAAGGAGGTAAATATCTCTTCTTTTTCCTAAATGTCTCAAGCTAGTTAAATAGTTATTTCCACATTATTTTCTTTGATTTTTCTCCTTACCCCCCAAAAAAATAGGAGTGGGTCTGAGATTCTGCAGTTTATAACCTCTAGTATATATTTCAAAAATATATGGATTCAAAGTTGATTATGATACAAAAAAGACAAGCTGGATAATTTGCAGAGAGCAAATATTTTCTGCATATAACAATAAATAGCTGATAATATTGTTTTTTCTTAAGGAAACATTAAGATTTGGTCTTAACTTAGTCACTAATCAATGCACTAAAAAAGTTCTGTTTGTAGATTAAGGTGGATTGGTTTTAATAAGCTGAAGCAGTTTATAAAGCTGTGATTGGTTTATCCCTCACAAATTTCTATGATGCCAGGTCACTTTAAAGAGGTTTAAAGACTGACAGAACATTTCTTTACCTTAGAAAATATGAAGTTCTTAGTTGCTTTTCAGGTCAATGGACAAGTTTGAGGAATTCCCCAGACTAATAGGAATTCACCCACTAACAGGAATTGTTCAAAATCAGCCTATACAATGAATGAAGGATAACAGACATTATGTAATCACTTATGTACCAGGAATTGGCCGTAAGCCCTAAGAACACAAAAACAGAAAAGCAAGACAAACTTTCCCTTCAAGGAATTCACATTCCAATGACATAACATAACATAACATATAAGGGGAGCTAGCAGAATTGGGGGAGGGAAAAGGTCCACAAGCTTTGGTAATGGCCAGAAAGTGACCTGAAGTCTTGATTCCCAGGGAGATAAGGCAAAATCCCACCTATCAGACTGGAGAATGGTTCTAGGAACAAAGAAATTCCAGGGGGAGAGATATAGGAACTATGAAGATGATGGTTAAAATGAAGAATTTTAGGAAATGGCAAGGAAGTTATTTAAGAGTCTGGTTCCAGGTAACCATGTCTAAGTTCTAGACTCTGGGACATAGTGTGAGCAAACTTCTATCAAAATTTAATGAACTATTAGCTCTATGAGCTGCCAAAGTTAGAAATACAACTGAAGAGTTTTATTTAAAGAAAGAAACTAGGTAATTTTTTTTCAAATTTTAGTCTATTATTAAAACCTCAGATGACTTGGGGTGGGATTTGTTTTTAACTTCTACTAATGCCTTTTGTTTTGTTTTAGTACCAGGCTTTTCCCAGTATACCATCCTTCCCCGCCCCCCCCCCCCACCTTAGAAGTCTCCCTTACAGCAAAGAGAAGCTATTAAGTAAAACCAACTGGCACAATGACTAAATCTGATAACATATATAACATTCCCCACCCATAGTCCCCCACTTCTCTGCTGAGGAAATATGTTCAAAATCTGTTCTCTGAGTTCAA
This sequence comes from Potorous gilbertii, assembly GCA_028658325.1. Classification (NCBI taxonomy): domain Eukaryota; kingdom Metazoa; phylum Chordata; class Mammalia; order Diprotodontia; family Potoroidae; genus Potorous; species Potorous gilbertii. The sequence goes on from CM053769.1 coordinate 173,078,805, forward strand.
AATGAGTAGTCATATTTTATCTAAATTCAGTTGGTTTTTAATATTTTAAAATTTTTAAGATCCTTATAATCATTGTGCACATTGTCCCTTAGATTATATTTTAAACACTAATTCTTTTATCTCTTTTATCTTATGTAATATAATGTAATTATGTAATACAAGATATCCTGCTTTATTAAAATATCCAAATGAAATGTGCCACTGACTTACCAGTAGGTGGTGCTGAATAGTAACTCTAAATGCTCTAAAACCATTACTTAGGTATGAATGATATAATATTAATGCTTTGGTATGCAATGAAGAGGCTACTGAACAATATATTGTCAGTAGGTCACACAATCTGAGTTGACTTTTCAGTAGAGGGAAATGGGGCTCCGGTGAGCCATCCATACCTTCCAAAAAGGTACATTGACAAGATGGCTGGTAGCCATGGAACAGAGGGAAGATGCATTTACTGTGACCAAAGCTCATTGGCAGACACTTCTAAAGACATGATCTGAGCAGCCACAGTCTTTTCCTATGGTCCATCCCACTCTGGTACACTAATCCACTGATAATACTGTGCTCTCTTCAATGTAAGACATTACAAATCTAAGAAATGTCTTCCTCCCCCCTGCTTCTTCCATGCCCTTATAAAATACTAGCCAATATTCAGGAAATGCCAAAGGCAGGCATTTTGTTTCATGGTGCTGATACTAAGCAAGTCTATATTTCCTAGCAGGTAAGTCCTCCAGAGAAAGAGAATTGTTATTTATATTGCCAGGCACTTTAAATGTTATATTTCTTCTATCTTTAAAGGAAATATTCCCTTGCAAATCTTTTATTTCTTAAACAAGTTTATCTTGAGTAAGTGACTGATATCTATCAATTATTTGCTACCTTAGCACCATAAGTTGAATTTGCTTCAAATCAGAGTATTCAGTGCTAACAAAAGGATCTTTGCCATAAAATATTATTTGTAGAAATACTCATTTGCATATACGTATCTCAATTAAAATGCCTATGACACATAATTTGGGACCCTCCTGGAAAACAATTAGGACTAATCTGCATTAGCTCTTCCCATGATAATGTTTTTAAAAGCCTAGTCTTTTAAACCTATTATTGGGGGGCCTGCTATTGATCATATGCAGCTTACCACTAAGCATTTTATGAATAAAAAAGCACTTTCTGTTAAGTTCTTTCACACCTGTCTTCCAAAGACCAATGAGCTGTTTTATGCTCTGCTTTCTGTCTTTACTAAATTCCCATTGACCAATACAAGCTTTTTCACCTCCTGGGAACATATACACAATATTCTTGGGCTTTCAGAAGAAGACTGAGTAAGGGGGAGGGGGGAAGAAATGTGAAATCAGGAAATCTCCAGAGGGCTATTTCTACGCTGGTTTTATTTATCCACATCCAGGCAGAATGAATGATTGATTGTCTTATATACCCACAGGAGATCAGAATGGCCAGTTGAAAGGAGAAGCATTCAATCCATTTGACTATTTGTTTTATATACTTGATGAAGAACATTCATTTCAAAGAACCAAGATTTTTGAAGGAAATAAATGACAGTTGGTACTGTACATGGGTAAGACCTCAATGATCCTGCTCAATAGGCAGCCTTTTCGACAAACTCCCTATTGATTCATGACCTTGATCCTCACTGTAAAAACAACTAACAAATTCTATCGGTTAAGTAAAAACATACTCCACTAGCACATCAGCACCATCAAAAATAAATACAGGTTTGAGGATGTGTAGACAAAATAACCAATTGAATAAGCAGCATTTTTACTTTTCAATATATCCCCAGTTTCATTTTGTAATGCTTTCTCCCTCTCTCTAGTGCCATCAGCTGGTCAAGTTCAAACTGAGCAGATGAAGACAGAGCCATCCATGATATGGGAACTACAGTTTTTCATGAGATTTAGCATTAAGAAAGATGTTTTCCAACCTAACATGATTCAAGTTTAAATCCCAAATTAAATGACCATATGACACTTTAAGGTCAATCAGAAAGCATTTAGCAAGTGCTTATTATGTGCTAGGTACTCTGCTAAGAGATGCAAAGAAAGGTTAAAATGCAGCCCTACTTTCAAGGAACTCACATTCTAATGAGGGACACAATGAAAGAGCCACTCCATACATATAAGATATATGCAGATTAAATGGAAGGTAGAGGGAAGGCATTAACCATGATGGACAGTCGGCTAGAGGAGGTCAGTAGGCAAAGGTGCAGAGTGCACTGTAATAATAATATTGATAATTACATTAACAACTAACACTATCCAGCACTTACTATACACCAGGCACTGTGCTAGAATGAAGGACAGGGAGCTAGTCCGAAGGAAGAAAGCTCATGGTGTGTTCTTTGTGAAGAAGAGAAAAGGCGGCAGCATCACTGGGTCAAAGAGGATGAGAAGCTGAAAAAAATGTAAAAATGCAAGGCAGGGGGAGGGGTTTCAGATAACAAGCTAAAGACTTTATATTCGATCCTGGAGGTAATAGGGATACACACGAGTTTATTGAGGGCAAGGTTGTGAGGTTAATGGTCAGATCTTCTCCTTAAGATTTCCCAGGTAACTGCATAGAAAATGTACTGGAGTGGGGAGAGACTTGAGGCAGTAACAGACCATGACATTGTCTAGGTATGAACAAGGTAATATACCAGAGCTGAAGCTGGATGAAGGCAGAGGTGATGGAGAGGAGAGATGTTGTAAAGGTAAAGGAAGGAAGTTGGTGCATTGGATAGAGTGCAAGTCCTTGAGTCAGCAAGAACTGAGTTCAAATCTAGCATCATATACTTACTTATGTTAGGATTGATGAATCACTTAACCTTTATCTGGCTGAGTTACCTAATCTAGAAAATATGGATCATAATAGCTTTTTATTGCTCAAGATTGTTGTGAGGATCAATAAAGATAATATTTGTGAAGCACTGGGCAAATTGTAAAGCTTGTATGTTAAGTAGTAATTGGAGAACTGAGTGAAAAATTGAGGACACCAAGGTTGCAAATTTGGGGAAATGAAAGAATGGTGGTAATATTCTCAACAGTAATAAAGTAATACAGAAAGGGGAAAGGGAGGGAGAAAATGAGTTTTGGACTCTAACTGTTGAATTTAAGATAATTCAAGCTTTTTATTAGAGCTGCCCAAAAGGAAGCTAGGTATTTGATGGAGTTTAGGAGAGAGACTGAGGTGGGTGTATGAATCTGGGAATTATCTGTGCAGAGATAATTGAACCTATAGGAGATAATTGGCTCACTAAGTGAGATAATATAGAGGTAGTAAAGAAGAAGATACTGAACAGCCTCCATGTGTGAGGGTGAAGGACAATGCCACAATAAGAGGTTGTTACCTAGAGGAAGATTTAGCAAAGAAAGTTGAAAAATTGTCATATACGCTGGAGGGGAACCAGGAGAGAACAACGTAACAAAGATGCAGACAATAAAGTATATCTAGCAGAATAGTGTCAAACGATGCAAATATCTTAAGAAGGATGAGAATTGATCAAATATAATTGGATATGGCATTTAACAATCCACTAGTAACTTTAGGGAAAGGAATTTCAGTGGAAGGATGAGAAGAGGAGGCATCTAGTGTAGATGATTTTTCCAAAGAATTTAGCTGAGGAGGGAGAAAGGTGGGATGGTAGTTAACAGAGGTGATAGGATACTTTTGTTATTTCGTTTTAAGAATGGAGAAGACATGGACATACTTGCAAGCAGCATGGAAAGAAGTACATAGAAAGAAGCTGAAGTTTAGGGAATGGAAGGAATCTGTAGAGGATGAGAGGGAATGGATTGACTTGTGCATTTAGAGTTGTTTTCTTGACATGAAGATGGGTTGTCTCTTCATGATAGATGGGAGTGAAGGCAAATATAATGTAGGAAGATGCAATGTCTGCTTGCTGAGGAAGATAGAAGAAGAGGGAACTCTCATGGGGTGGCATCAGATTTTTCACTGACATATAAGACAAGGTCCTCAGCTTGAGGGTAGGCCTGGAACAGGGTGCTACTATAGGAAGCCCGAGGAGGAATTGAAGGGTTTGGAATAAGTGCTCTGGTGAGGGGTATATGCAACTGATAAGGGAGCTGTTAAATATTGACTGGCTGCAATGAGGGTCCAGTTAATAACATGTAACATAAATTTGTAATGCATCCAGTCACCACAGTTTCATGACTTCCTCTAGGTCAATTATTCAAAACATTAATAGAAGACAAGGAGGTAGATGGCTGATGTAATCCGTGTTTGGAATTCGGCTAATCATGATGGGCAATAGGACCAGGGGCAAAGGATTTGAGATTAGAGGATAGTGGAGAATGGAAGAGAGGAGAGTATAGTCAGTATGAAACTAATAGAAAATAACTGAAGCAAAGATGAATTTGAGGTAAGGATAAGAACAAAGAACAGGATTAGAGGTCATAAATCAAGGGAAAGATGGAATTATAAAAAGATTTGAATGTAAGTCTTCTTAACTTCTAGTCCAGTATTCTTTTCACTCTGCCATATAACCTTCAATCAAACCAATTTGTATTCAAATAAATTGGTTAATTTAGCTGCACATTTAGATCAGCACAAAAACGTGCTGATCTAAAAAGAAAAGTGGTTTCTACATCATATCATTCTTCCCCCTTTCTCCTACTTTCCTTTTATTCTTAAACTCCTGGTTTTTCTATTAGTCAGAATTCATATCACCTGCTAAATCATGTTTTCTCATTTTTTTTAAAATGAGTTCTTTCCCTAAATTGACTAGCTGTCAATATAACTGTCATGTATAGGATGGCATTGCCATTCTCTTGAAAGTAGAGTATAAAGTTGCTTTGAAATAAAATAACCTGAAGGCTCTTTCTGAATCAACTAAATAAATGGTAACTACTATGTGACAAATATTTTACTAAAGTTTTTTGCTCTGTGCCTAACCTCCATGTGACTAGATCTGAGCTAGGTTTTTCTATCTAGCTTCCATGTTAAAAATATTTGTATGTGTTTCTGTTTTAAGATGATGGCCACAAATGGATGCCTAACAACACTTCATATATGGGAGTTCTGCTCATGCACTTCTGTTTGATGATGTAAAATGCATTGAAACTCAAAGACCCATTAAAGAACCAAATGAAATATTGTGGCATTGGAAGCAAATGTCTAGTGCGTATTTTCTTTTTCCATCAAGTATCTCCCATTATCATTCTATTCTGCTACAACAGAAGTAGCTGTTCATTATTCTCTGTGACATTGAATTTGGGAAGCCTAACTTACAGTTGGAAATGTCTTATAAATAAATTCATTGAGTCACATTAACCAACCTCTATAACACTAAGGTAGCATTTGCAAAACTGCTCAGTGGACCACGTGTGCTTTCATGATAAGAATGCGGGACTGAGAGGAACTTTCATGAGGAAGTTATAATACTAGAAATGTTTTTACCCAAAAATATTGGAATGGAATTTGTAAATGCATCAAAAACACTTGTGAGGTAGATATATTTTGTATTCTACAGTCAAATGTCTTTGGGAAATACTGATTTTAGAGAATCATGGAGTTTTAGGGGCACACAATGCAGCCCAAGAAGCAGAGAGCACACACAGTGCAGCCCAGGAAGTGTGGATCACAGACTGATGTGGCAAGGACAGGACTCTGAACAGACTTCAGGGAGCTACTGCAGCAACAATTCACAGATTGCTCAATCCACGAACACCACAGACAACTTCAAAGGTCTGTGTGAGGGCTTTGTCAGTCAGGAGAGGGGAGCACAGTCAGTACCCCAACAGCATCCACTACAACGACAGCTTCCATTTTTGGAGCCCTTGTCTAGAGCCCCTGGGGGAATTGAGCAACTGATCTGAATCTCAGCCCTGAGCTCTGCCCAGACAAAAAACTCAAAAGTCAAGTAGCTGGCAGGGAAAATGCCCAAAAAAGGGGAAAAGAATAAGATAATAGAAAGTTAGTTTCTTGGTGACCAGGTATTTACTTCCATCCTTTTGGATGAGGAGGAACAATTTAGGTCTTCAGAGGAAGACCTAAAAGACAAGGCTTCTGCATGCAAAACCTCCAAAATAAATGTGCAGTGATCTCAGGCCATGGAAGAGCTCAAAAAGGATTTTGAAAATCAAGTAAGAGAGGTGGAGGAAAAATTGGGAAGATAATTGAGAGCAATGCAAGAAAGCTATGAAAAACAAGTCAACAACTTGCTAAAGGAGACCCCAAAAAAATGCTGAAGAAACTAACACCTTAAAAATGGACTTACTCAAATGGCAAAAGAGGTTCAAAAAGTCAATGAGGAGAAAAATGCTTTAAAGAGGAGAGTTATGCAAATGAAAAAGGAGGTTCAAAACCTCCTTGAAGAAAATAGTTTTTTAAAAATTAGAATGGAGTAGATGGAAGCTAATGACTTTATGAGAAACCAAGAAATTATAAAACAAAACTAAATGAATGAAAAAAATAGAAGATAATGTGAAATACCTCATTGGAAAAACAATTGACCTGGAAAATAGATCCAGGAAAGACAATTTAAAAATTATAGGACTACCTGAAAGCCATGATCAAAAAAGAACCTAGAGATCATCTTTCATGAAACTATCAAGGAAAACATCCCTGGTATTCTAGAACCACAAGGTAAAATAAATATTGAAAGAATTCACCAATCACATCCTGAAAGAGATTCAAAAAGAGAAACTTCTAGGAATATTGTAGCTAAATTTCAAAGTTCCCTGGTCAAGGAGAAAATATTACAGGCAGCTAGAAAGAAACAATTCAAGCATTGTGCAAATACAATCAGAATAATACAAGATCTAGAAGCTTCTATGTTAAGGGCTCGAAGGACTTGGAATATGATATTCAAGAAGTCAAAGGAACTAGGATTAAAACCAAGAATCACCTACCCAGCAAAACTGAGTATAATACTTTGGGGGGGAAAATGGTCTTTCAATGAAATAGAGGACTTTCAAGCATTCTTGATGAAAAGACCAGACCTGAAAAGAAAATCTGACTTTCAAACATAAGAATCAAGAGAAGCGTGAAAAGGTAAACAGGAAAGAGAAATCATAAGTGACTTTCTAAAGTTGAACTGTTTACATTCCTACATGGAAAGACAATATTTGTAACTCTTCAGTATTTGGGTAGTTGGAGGGATCATACGTACATACATACACACATGTATAGACAGAGAGCACAAGGGTGAGTTAAATAAGAAGGGATAATATCTAAAAAAAATAAAGGATGAGAGAGGAATATATTGGGAGAAGAAAGAGAGAAATGGAATGTGGCAAATTATCACTCACAAAAGAGCCTTATTCAATGCAGGAGAAAAGCGAGGAGGTGAGAGGGAAAAAGCGAAACTTAATCTCTTCACATTTGGGTTACAGGAGGAAATAACATGCTCACTCAATTTGGTATGAAAGTTTATATTACTCTGCAGGAAAGCTGGGGAGAAGGGGACAAGTAAGGTGGGGGAGATGATAGAAGGGACAGCAAATGGAGAAGGGAGTAATTAGAAGTAACACTTATGGGGTGGGACAAGGTTAAAAGAGAGAATAGAATAAATGGGGAACAGGACAGGATGAAGGAAAATATAGTTACTCTTACACAATATAACTATTATGGAAGTCTTTTGAAAAACTACATAGATATAGCCTATATGGAATTGATTGCCTTCTCAGTGGGAATGAGTAGAGAGGGAGGAAGGGAGAGAAGTTGAAATTCAAAGTATTAAGAACTAATGTTGAGAAATGTTTTGCATACAATGGGGAAATAAGGAATACAGGTAATGGGGTATAGAAATCTATTTTGCTCTACAAAAAAAGAGAAGGACTTGGAATATGATATTCAAGAAGTCAAAGGAAGCAAGAAAAGCTGGGGATAAGGGACGGGAGGAGTGTGATAAAAGGGAAGGCATATTGAGGGAAGCGGCAATCAGAATGCAAGGCATTACAGGGTGGGGGAAGAGAGAGATGTGGAAAAAATTTGGAACTCAAAATTTTGTGGAAATGAATGTTGAATATTAAAAATAAATAAATAAACAAACATTTAAAAAAGAATCATGGAATTTTAGATTTAATTTTAATTTATTTTAATTCCAATATCACCAAGTACAACCTTCATTTTACAAATGAGGGAAATGAGACAGAGAAAGATTAAGTAGCCTGTTCAAAAGATTTCTGGTTAGGTTTCATGTTAGAACTCTTGCCAAATAAGATATTCTTGAAAATTTTCAATAGGCCACTTGGGAACAATAAATATATTGGGGATACCAATTTTTTTAAAAAATTTTATTTAGTTTGTCCAAAAAGTTAATACATGGTGGAGATATAGAGTTGGGCCATGTCCAGTCTTAATCTCCATGATACTCTCCCCTACACATACTCATAAAATAATATCTTCTAACTGCCATTAAGAAGATGACCATACGAAAAAGAAAGGTAGCTTTTAGGCCATAGTATTTTCCCACTTTTCTCCTATCTTCTTTTTTTTAAAAAAAAGTCCTCTAGTTTGTTTTTTTTTATCAGTGACATTTCATTGCTTCTGTCAAATCATCATTTTCCTTAAAAGAGATGTCATTGGTTTTTCTTTGTTCTTTTCATATTATCACTAAAAACAAAAACATCAGTGTTGATTCCCTCACAGGTTGGGCACTCTCATATTCTATATTCCTCCTACATGAAAGTATGTGGGCTAATTGACACCTGTTGATAAACGACTTTACCCTTGTTCTCATGTACACTGAGTCCCTCCAGTTAAGTAAAACATTGTACTGCATGTGTGTGTGTGTTTATATTATTTCTATTCCTGATATCAGTCTTTGAAGTGACTTTAACACTGCAATATGTTTAAAATAAGGGAGATGACAATGGTGTACTATAATCTTTGTCACATGACGAATGATTGAAGGACTGGTTGATGTCTAGTCATGGGAGATGGGGGATTGGACAGGGAGAGTTCCTGTTGTAAGGTACTGTCCCTTTTATATGTGGACATTTTAGTTACTCAAAGGAGTAACAAAAAAGACTTTATGAAAAGCAAGTATAATGAGACATTTCTCTAAGGGCTTGAGAAAAATCTGTCCCTCATAAATGTATTGAATGTCATAAATATATTTTTGTATATAAGGAACTTTTTCCTTAATCTTTGATCTACTTTTATTATAGACCTAGCAGTGGTAGAGCTAGGTCAGAGGATATGCATTGTTCAGTAAGTTTTGTTTTTGGTTTTTTGTGTGTGTATTTCCAAATTGTTTTCTTAAATGGTTTTACACATTCACACAGTTCTACCAAGAGAGAATCAATGTGTCTTTTCCCCACAGACCTCCAACACTTATCATTTTACTTTTTTTGTTATCTTTTCCATTCTAATGAGACAGAACCTCAGCATTTCTTTCATTTATATCTCTCTAATTAGTAGTGATTTGATACATTTTATAGGACTATATAAAAAAATGCTTCCCTTGAAAACTGTGTTCATATGATTTATCAATACAAGAATTATTTTTTCTGATAAATCTGAATCAATTTTGTGGTGCCAAAAAAATGGAAAGTAAATTAATATCCATCATTTGAGTAATGGCTGAATAAATTGTACTACATTAATATTATAGAATACTATTTTGCCATAAAAATGAGGAAAGAAATTTCAAAAACACTTCAAAAGACTTATATGAACTGAGACAGAGTGAAGTGAACAGAACTAGGCGCAAAATTTATTTTATAGACTTAATATTATAAAGATGAAAATTTTGAACACTTTTTCAAATTAATTAAAAGTGAAATGAATAACATTTTGCGTAATAATAACATTATATAAATATCTTAAAAGGGATAAGAATTATGATTAAATACAATGACCATTATTCTAGAAAACTGATGATGAAACATGCTAATACATAGAGATGATGGATTTAGGGTACACAATGAGATATATTTCAATATAAAGCCACTAAGGGAATTTGTTTTGCTTGACTGTGCATACTTATTACAAGAAATTTGTTTTCTTCTCTTTTATTCCCAGTGGTATAAGGAGTGGGAGGGAGAAAACAAAGATTTTCTTTCCACTGAAAAAAATAAAGGGAAGATTCTACAGATGTGAAATGTTGCATACACTTTCAGATGAGATCACATTTTTTAAATTTTATTTAATTATTTATTGCTTAGTCACAAGAGAACTCTAGTAAAGTAAGATTAATCTGTAAATACAATGTAGAAACAAAACAGCATTTTTAAAAAATGTGCTGAAAGGACTTGTTTCCAAACAAAACATTGAGAGATAAATATCACAACAGTGAATTATAGTTCATTAGCTTATTAACATGTAATTGTTTTCAGAATCTTGAAACATATTGCTGAGACAATAAATTGAGTAGCTGAGAATTATGGAACGAGCATATGATGACTCTTTGAGGTCATATCTGAGAGACAGTTGGATTTTTTAGTTTCTCATTATAAAATAGAAAGAAGTCACTGAGTATAAGAAGGACCTGCTTTGAGAGCGGAAGAATCAAAAGAAACATTAGGATGAAAAAATGCACCACCTTCTTGAAGAGAGAATTTGATGATGTGTACTGCCTTCATTGTTTTAAATAAGTAGACTAGAGGAGAATTGGAATTCAGCTGACATAACTAATTAGTCAGACCAGTCTCTGGATTAATCTTCTCATTAGAAGAAATACCTATAGTTCTAGAAGCTGATTGGAGGAAACAGGATACTCTTGCTATGTGAAGATCTAAATGAGTTTGTTGCTCTTTAATGCCATCTAGAGCTTGAGAACTGAGAACAGAATAGTATTGTAGATGCCGTGGGAGCTGATTGGAGGAAAGTAGAATTCTGTTTTTAAAGGAAGTGATGAGTGGGGTTTATTATCCTTTATTGCCATCTACAGCCTGAGAGGAGGAACCACTCAGGACTTGACTATTGCCTCATATAGCTTTCTCTGAGTTGAAAGGAGAAACTTCTTAGAATTCAGCAGATCTGAGGAACTTTGCCTTAAGAGAACTACTTGGTACTGAAGAAATGTGTAAGTGCTTGGGTGCACAAACAAAGGAACAGACATGGAAAGCTGAAGATCCTGAGCAAAAAGACTCTTTTTCACTGACAGTACATCATGTTGGTTTACTCAAAAAGCACAGCACTGCTTCTGAGTTCTAAGTGTAGAAGAAAAAGCAACTTCATCTTGTAGGAAACAAAAAAATTTCAGAGGACTGGGTGTGGACACTTCATTGAAATTGACCATTGACAGTCAAGCCAGAAATCTTGAGGCATGTGTGTGTTAAAAAGATAGGTTTTCCTATTCATGTGCCCCATTCTCATACATCTATGAGTATTTTTGATTTTGCCTTCAATTAATTGTTATGATTAATATATTCTTTGTCTCCTTGTTTAGCAAATGTTTCATGTTTAAGAGTTATAATGATGAACAGTAGGAGTTTCCCCGCCCTTCTCCCAACACACACACACACACACACACACACACACACACACACACACACACCAACATTATGTCTAGAACCCTGAAAATAACTAATAGCCACATGGCCATACTTCTAGAGAATTACCACAACTAACTGAAGGGCCTTCAGATGGAATGTGCAATTAAGCTCCAGTACAAGAAGAGAGAGAGACTAGGAAGGGTCAGAATCAATGTCATACAAGAGCTATAATGTCTTCAAAATTGAAAGAGTCATGGAAGTGAAATAAATTTAGAACTATTCTGACCAGCACCAGCAGACAACATCTTGAAATTGCAATGAAGCTGTTTTGGGCTCATAATAAGAAAGGCATTTCTAATAATTTAATAGCACTGCCCTACAAGACAAAGCATTGCTTTGAGGTAATGAATTCCTCGATATTGAAAGTGTCCATGCAGAGATTGCCTTACCAGGAAGGGGCAAGTAGGTGGTGCAGTGGATAGAGTACCAGTGCAGGAGTCAGGAGGATCTGAGTTCAAATCTCACTTAGACACTTGACACTCACCAGCTGTGTGTGACTTTTGGCTAGTCACTTA
>CM053769.1:173090881-173151126 GCA_028658325.1 Potorous gilbertii
ATATTTGAAGAATCAAAGTTCAACAGCAAGTTATTTTTAAATCATACTTGTCCTTAAGGACTTTGCATTCTGCTGGGAGAAGGAGTAGAGGAACACAACAGATAAGTCTATCAGATAATTTGAGGAAGAGAATGAAAGCACCTCAGTTAAGGAAATCTGGGAAAACTTTTCATAGGAGATAGTACATGATCTTGGCCATCAAAAAAGCTATGAATGCTAAGAGGCAGAAGTGAAGAAAGAATGCGTTGTAGGACAGCTTGTACAAAGGCATAGATGTAGGAAATGGCATGCTAACAACAGAACAGTAAGTGGGCCAGTGTGGATGAATATTGTGTTTGAAAAGTGGAATAACGGACAATTAATTGGGAAAGATAAAATGTGAAGGACTTTCAATGCCAAGCTGAAGAGTCCATATTTTATTCTGAAGGCAATGGTTACTTGGACTCACGGTCATAACATTATTTTCAGCTCTCTATTCTCTCCCAAGAAAAATGTGCAAAAAAGCCTCTTTGCTTTTCTTTTAATAGCAAAGCAAACAGATCTCTGGTGATGTCACAAATCCCCAAACTTTTCCACCTTCAAATGTTCCTTCCCTTCCATCCTACCCCGCAAGGGATAACAGAGATATTTTAGCCACGTCTGCTGCACCTTTAACTTACAGAAAACTAAGCACTGAGAAGAACTGTTAAAATGGGATTTCTCTGCTCTTCAAGTCCTTTCTATAATCAGAGAATTTAGTATTAAGTGCTAGCTTTGTATTCTGACTTAGGACAATTCTAATAAATCAATTCAAGTCTGTGCTGAGCCCATCATTTTGAGTAACAGCAACTACAGTAAATTATGGGTTTCTATCATGACTAGGAACCTCATAAGTCAAAAGCACCACACACTTAGGGAGGGGTGGGTTGGAGGCCTTTGGAGTGAGACAGATGTGAAGCAATTATTCATCATTATCCGCACAACAGTTACGAGGCAGCTTTTAATGGCGATTTGGTAAATATTGCAGATTGTTTTTATTTTTAAGAAAATTCACTTAGCACAAAGCTTTATGGTCATAGAAGATGATAATTTATGTTCCTGCACTTAGCTGCTGTCTTTCCTGAAAGGGACATTAGGAGCAATGGCATCTGAGTATAACAGAGAACTAAGGGACAGCCATGGCTGCCACAACAGCTAGAAACACACCTCCTCTTGAGGTTGAAATTTAATGGATATTATTGCCCTTATGAATTCTTTTTCATCATCATACACATTTGTTTTATTGTGGCACTCTGATTTATAGATACAGAGTTATTGCATGTAGTAGCAGAAAGTGTGATGACATTGGCATTAAAGGACCTGGGTTTGATGCCCAGCCTTCTCACATATTATGTTTATGACCTTGGGAAAGTCATTTAAACTCTTGGGACCTCAGTTCCTTTATCTGTAAATGGAATAGAACAGATCTCTCTTTGGTCACTTTTAAATTTGCATCCTCTTTCTACACTTAAAAAAAATCAAATTCAAAACGCATGAAATTTCCCTGATGAATATCCAACCTTTTCCACAGCAATTTTTTTTAAAAGTTAACTTTGACAATTTGAGAATCACTCATTATCCATGATTCTGCATTCATAACATGTTACAAAAACAATTGCGTATCCACATGGGCAAACAATCCCAACTGAAAAAATAATTATGGTCATATAATCTTATAATCTTAGAGTTAGCAGGAACTCTGAAATCACCTATTCTAGTTCCTGCCCTAACAAAATTACTGTCCATAATATCCCTAAAAAGTAAATCATCTTGACTTCATTTGAAGATTGTCCAGGGAATGGACATTACCTCCAGAAGTTCATTCCATTTGGGGACCATTCTAATTATTAGGAAGCTGTTGTTTTTGTTAAGTCAAGCCTAAACCTGTTTCTCTCTCTCTCTCTCTCTCACTCTTGCTCTCGCTCTCGCTCTCGCTCTCTCTCTCTTGCTCTCACTCTTGCTCTCTTCCATTCAGTTATCCAAGTTCTATCTTCTGGGAAAAAAACAGAACAATTATAATCCCTCTTCTATGTAGATAGTTGAAGGTAATTATTCCACCCCAATCTACCCTTTCCCCCTTCTCTTCTCAAGGCTAAACATAACCAGTTCCTCCAACAAACCTTTGTTTTGAATGGTCTCCATTTCATTCATGATTCTGAGTCTCCTCCTCTAAAACCATTTCAATTTATCGATGTTGTTCCTAAACCATGGGACTCAGAATGGATCACGATAGCATCAATGTGATCTAATGAAGACAGACAAAGCTCTGTACTCCTTCATTCTGGAAACCAGAGGTGTCAAAATCAAGGCTGATACATTATGTGTGGCCAAGAAAACCCTCAAATGTGCCCTGAAACAGTGTAATTAGGAAATATTTAGCAAAATAAATAAAAATACAATATGAACATTGATAATGTTAATTTGTGTTTTTCTAAATCTATTTCTGTTTGAGCTTGAGATCACTGTTTGTACATTATACCTCTTCCAATGCAACCTAAAATGGAATGATATTTAACTGATTCATATTACTATTGAGTATTGATTCATATTGGGCATGAAAACTTAGTAGAGTAAAGGATGAGATCATATGATAAAAGAGGTAAGATTAGGGCCAAATTTCAAGTTTGAAGAAAGAGGAGATTATTTTGAATAACCACGAAGGGCCATGTTACAGGAATTTAAATATTAACAAAGGGATTGTCACACAATGAGAAGGACCCAGTTCATGTTAGAAAGCATTAATTTGTAGTGAATTCTGACTGCAGAATTTCATGACTACTTCTAGTAAAGATCTGTGATTCAAGAACAAGACCATAAAATGAAGACGATGTGACAGAAAGTTCAATATTAGTGCAACCAAAAAGAGAGCCTACACATCATCTTTCATGAAATTATCAAGGAAAACTGCCCTGACATTCTAGAACCAGGGGGCAAAATAAATATTGAAAGAATCCACCTATCATCTCCTGAAAGGGATCCAAAAAGAGAAACTCCTAGGAACATTGTGGCCAAATTCCAGAGTTACCAGGTCAAGGAGAAAATATGCAAGCAGGTAGAAAGAAACAATTCAAGTACTGTGGAAACGCAATCAGGATAACACAAGATCTAGTAGCTTCTACATTACAGGATCAAAGGGTATGGAATAGAATATTCCAAAAGTCAAAGGAACTAGAACTAAAACCAAGAATCACCTACCCAGCAAAACTGAGTATAATACTTCAGGGGAAAAAATGGTCTCTCAATGAAATAGAGGACTTTCAAGCATTCTTGATGAAAAGACCAGAGCTGAAAAGAAAATTTGATTTTCAAACACAAGAATGAGAAGAAGCACAAAAAAGGGAACAGCAAAGAGAACTCATAAGTGACTTTCTAAAGTGGAACTGTTTACATTCCTACATGGAAAGACAATATTTGTAACTCTTGAAAGTTTTTTAAGTATCTGGGTAGTTGGTGGGATTACACACACATACACACACAGAGACAGAGAGCACAGGGTGAGTTGAATAGGATGGAATCATATCTTTAAAAAAATGTAATTAAGAGGTGAGAGAGAAATATATTGGGAGAAGAAAGGGAGAAATGGAATGGGACAAATTATCTCTCATAAAGGAGGCAAGTAAAAGACTTTTCAGTGGAGGGAAAAAGGGAGGAGATGAGAGAAAAAAACATGAAACTTACTCTCATCACATTCAACTAAAGGAAGGAATAAAATGCACACTCATTTTGGTATGAAAACCTGTCTTACAATACAGGAAAGTGGGGGAGAAAAGGATAAATAGGGTGGGGGCATTATGGAAGGGAGGGCGATGGGAGGAGGGAGCAATTAGAAGTCAACACTCTTGGGGAGGGATGGGGTCAAAAGAGAGAGCAGAAGAAATGGGGGACAGGATAGGATGGAGGGAAATATATTTAGTCTTACACAAAACCACTATTATGGAAATCATTTGCAAAACTACAAAGCTTTTGAATTGCTTGCCTTCCCAGTGTGGATGGATAGGGGGGGAGGGAGGAAGAGAAGTTGGAACTCAAAGTTTTCGGAACAATTTTTGAGTATTGTTCTTGCTACTAGGAAATGAGAAATATAGGTAATGGGGTATAGAAAGTTAACTTGCCCTACAGGACAAAAGAGAATAAGGAAATAAGGGAAGAGAGGGATGTTACAAGGAAAGGCAGATTGGTGATAGGGGTAATTAGAATGCTCAGCGTTTTGGGGTAGGGGGAGGGGAGAAATGGTGAGAAAATTTGGAACCCAAAATTTTGTGGAAATCAATATTGAAATTAATTAATTAAATTTAAATACAAAAAAAGAAAAAAGGAAACATTGTTTATGGAACAATATTTTCTAACCATAGAGAAGGGATTTCAAAGCAGAGGGGGAAAATTACAGAAAAAAGGAACTGGAAAATACAGGAAGACCGAAGAGGATATAGATGAGCATATGAGGAGAAGAAGTAAGAGAAACAGATATTCAACTTGGCTGGGAAGGCGGGAAGGAGAGGTGGTTCTCAGTAACAAAGATGAGGGTATTAGGAGGACCTGACTTAATAAATGATAATAGCTGGCATTTATATGGTGTGTTATAGTTTATAAAGAGTTTTACATACATTTAAGTCATTGTTAAGAAATATAAATAAAAATATATGTGTCCATATGATATTAAAGTGATCCAGAATTAAATTCAAGTCAGGTAATGCAACTTATATGCCTCTGTGAGCTATGTACTTTAGGCATTATTAGTCTAACCTATAAATTTTATGGCCCTGCAATATGACTTTTAAATGGAAGATTGGTTTAAGTGAGACTCCAAATATGACTTTTCAGACTGATAAAAATTAGGATAAGGAAAAGGCTTTTTACATAATGGGGACTATTTTGATTTATTAATATTAAAATCTCTGCAAGTAGGAAAAAAGTCATACCTGCTACCTCAGGTCATGGCTGCTTTCTATTTCTTTAAAAAATTCAGTCTCAGTGACTTTGACCTGTTCAAACATACCATAGGTTCTCAAAATCACAGCATTGCTGTGGTTCAGAATTTCCAAGGAAGAAGTAATATCTGTGGCTCGATGTGCTGAGACATACCTGGAAATGGATAATTACTATATCATCCACTGAATGTAGCAACAGATATGTAGTAATTTTTTACCTGAGTAAGGTTGAATTATAAGAATTGGAATCATAGAATTTTTATGCCATAAAGGAAATTAGAAGCCTTTTAACCTTGACTTTCATAACCCTCCCTTTTATCAGTATAGGTGCTCTGTCACCCAAGAAATCATGAGAAGATTTGCTTTCACACATACCTAATGTGTGTCTTCCTAATATGAAAGTTGGCTAGGTAATTTCTCTATGACTGTTCCCAAATACTCTTTTGGTGCTGTTTTTCTCTTGTGTACATCAGAAATACATGATTGCATATTTTGTCCTTTGTGGGGAAATTATCATAAGATCAGAGATTCAGAACTCCAAAGGACCATTCAGCATTCTAAAGGACTTCAAGAGGCCATCTGGCTCCACGTACCTTAATTACAGATGGGGAAAGAGAAAAATTAGGCGACTTACTCATGGTTATATACACAGTAAATGATTAAGGTGGAGTTTAAAATCAATTCTTCCTAACTCCAAGCCTATGGCCCTGTCTACTTCATCATGATGCCTCTCAAGGTTTAAAGTGAAATGGATGCCAAATCAGAACAACTAAAAGTACCAAAAAGAATCAGTCAATGGAGTAGGTGGAGGGAGTATTCTAACTCATTATATCATTTGAAAACCATGCACTCTTGACACCTCCACAATGTCTGACTCTGATTCCTCATTATTATATGGAGATGGATCTTGCTTCTAGAAGCTATGCTAGGGAACTGTAAGCTCTGGATGATTCTGCTGTAAAAGCCTTCTAGTATAATAGTGGTAACATATAGTTTAGTTAACCATGGAGATGTTGCTCACCTGTAGATTGGTCACTTGGTGATGCCATCTCTGGCAATGGACAATTTCAAAATAGACCTCATTCCCATGAATCCCCTTTTTTTTATTCAGCAAAATATGAGGGCAGAAAATACCAAAAATTGTTTTAGGCTGTAATCATTTAAACTGTTTATAAATATTAACTTAGCTATTGGTACTGCAAATGAGAGATAATTGTCCAGGAACAAGTGATGGACTGAAGGAAATGAACAAAGTTAGTATTGATATTCTTGAAATGTTTTTATTTTTTTCCTCCTCCATCCAACTTTATTTTATTTTTAATATATAATTTATTTATTTTTCAGTTTTCAAAATTCATTTCCATAAGAATTTGAACTCCTAATTTTCTCTTCCTCTCTCCTATCCTCCACCTCAGGACAGTGTGTACCCCAACCACCCATTCCTCCCTTCTATCATCCCCCTTCTCTTATAACCCTTCCCTCTATTTTCCTGTAGCGCAAAATAGATTTCTATACCCCATTGTTTGTACATCTTGCTGCCCATTTGCATGCAAACACAAGTTTAACATTCATTTTTAAAGATTTGAGTTCCTTATTCTCTCCCTTCCTCCCTCCCCACCCAATCTCATTGAGAAAGCAAGCAATTTGATATAGGTTATACATGTGTAGCCATGCAAAATTAACCACATTTCCCTCTGTCCTTTGCTGCCCTTCATTTATTCCATTCTCTCCTATGACCAGCCCCCCCACAATAGTGTTTGCTTCTGATAATCCTTTTTCCCAATTTGCTGTCTCTTCAGTTGTCTTTCCTCTCCTATCCCCTTCCCCCTGCCTTCCTGTAAGGTAAGATAGATTTTCATACCCAAATGAGTGTGTGTTATTCTTTCCTTAAGCCAAATCTCATGAGAGTAAGCCTCACTTATTCCCTTTCATCTTCCCATCCATTGTGTATATGTACATATGTATGTATGTATACACATCCATATACCCACATAACTATACCTACCTACACATATACGTACACATATATAATATACACAGTTCAACTTTAATGAGTTGCTTATGGCTTTTCTTTCCTGTTTACCTTTTCATGTTTCTCTTGATTCTTGTATTTGAAAGTTAAATTTTCTACTCAGCTTTGGTCTTTTCAACAAGAATATTTGCGAGACCTCTATTTCATTGAAATTATATTTTTTCCTGAAGTATTGTACTCAGTTTTTCTGGGGAGGTGATTCTTGGGTTTAATCCTACTTCCTTTGACCTCTGGAATATCATATTCCAAGCCTTTTGATCCATTAGTGTAGAAGCTACTAAATCCTGTGTTATCCTGATTGTATTTCCACAATGCTTAGTTTCTTTCTAGTCAATTGTAATATTTTCTGTTTGACCTGGGAACTCTAGAATTTGGTTACAATATTCCTAGGAGTTTTCCTTTTGGGGTCTCTTTCAAGAGGTGATTGGTAAATTCTTTTGATTACTATTTTACTCTCTGGTTCTAGACTATCAGGGCAGTTTTCCTTGATAATTTCTCAGAAGATGATGTCTAGACTCTTTTTTCGAACATAGTTTTCAGGTAGACAACTAATTTTTAAATTGTCTCTCCTGGATCTATTTTCCAGATCAGTTGTTTTTCCAAAGAGATATTTCACATTGTCTTCTATTTTTTTTCTTTTTTTTTTTATAACTTCTTGATATCTCATAAAGTCATTAACTTCCATTTGCTCCAATCTAATTTTTGAAGAACTATTTTCTTCAGTGAGCTTTTGGACCTCCTTTCCATTTGACCAATTCTGCTTTTTAAGGCCTTCTTTTTATTTATTGATTTTTTGGATGTTTTTGCCATTTGGATTAGTCTATTTTTAGAGGTGCTATTTTCTTCAGCATTTTGGGGGTTTCCTTTAACAAGTTGTTGACTTACATTTTCAGAATTTTCTTGGGTTGCTCTCATTTCTCTTCCCAATTCTTCCTCCACCTCTCTTATTTGATTTTCAAAGTTGTTTTTGAGCTCTTCATTGGCCTGAGACCATTTCATATTTTTAGGGAGTCTTTGGATATAGGAGGCTTGACCTTGCTATCTTCCTCCACTTGTATGCTTTGGTCTTACTCTTTTGTATGCTTTGATCTTCCTCATCTGATAGAATGGAAGAAAATACCTAAGTCCCCTTCTATACTCTTATTTTTTTTTCTCCTTTTGGGGCATTTTTCAAGCCAATTACTTGACTTTTATGCCTTTTGTCAAGTGAAAAGTATACTATCCTAGGCTTCAGAGATTTTTGTGTAACTGTTCACCAATATATCTCTAGGAACCTATAAGATCTCAGTTCCTCCAAGGCGATGTAATCAAGGGAGAGGTGTTTATGCCTCTCCTGACCTGCACTATGGTCTGTGAACAACCACAAGTAATCTTTTCTGCCCTGGAACTGCAAGTAGCATTTCATCTCCACAAGTGCCACCAGCTCCACCAAACCAGCACTCCTCTTTGCCCCAAAACTGCCACTCAGGATTGAGATCCAGATCAGTCACTCAACTTCCCCATCATCTGTAGGCTGAGAGCTCTAGGAGTGGCTGCTGCTGATGCAATGGCTTCCACCACCATGGGGTTGGGGCTGGGGCAGGGCCAAGTTCCCCTCTGACCCAGTGAAAGAGCTTTCTCACTGACCTTGGAAGCTGTCTTTGGCATTGATGGGTTGAGAAATCTAGAAACCACAGCAGCTGCCTATGATTCAGCACCCTGAAGCCTACTCCAGTCCTGTCTGTGCCACATGGCCTACACTGGGCCGTACTCTGCTCCACTCTGAGTCAGGTGCAATAGACACTGCCTTTCAGCCTTCCAGGTTGGCTTGGGCTGCAAATCTGTATTACTCTGTCACTTTGTGACTTCTACTACTCTAGAATTTGTTGTCATTTTTCACAGATATTTTAAGGGCTCTAAGCCCAGAAAGAAGCATTTCTTCTATTTATCACTCCCACTACAAACTACTGGCTGCCCTGGCCACACTAACCTCTGGAAGTCTCATAGAGCAGAAGAAATGGGTAACCTCTCCTCACCAACTTTCCTGAAAATGCCCCTTTTCCCCTTCTCCCCCAAAGCGTAAAGTTGCCCTCTTATCCCCTCAAGGAAAGCTAGATACTCCATGATACTTGAACCCTCAGATTCATTTCCCTCTTCTCTGTGGTTGTGGTTGTGTCTACAACCCACTTCCATCCATTAAGATGAAGACTTTACTGCATCTCCTGATACTATATACCTTAAGGACTATCAGAGCTTTACATCCACCCTGCTGCTGAAATATCCTTTAAATGAATTATTCCAGAGGATGGAGTGTTTAAGGAAGAATATTACCTCTGGTGTTAGAGCTGATGAACCCTTTTTCAGAATTGCTTTCCACCTTTGATGTCTTCCTTATTCACCCAACTCTCATTAGTGACTCCAAAAAGCAGTAGAATGTATAGCAGTCACACCCTGGTAACCTATTTCAATAGACCAGCTGAACCACATTGAGGTTAACCAAAGAACCTCAAACCCATAAATGGGTTAAGGCTTTGTCACTCTTAAGCATGTGAAGACTTCCCCTTCATGAAATGGGCAGATGAAAACAATCTGTTCCAAAAGCCATGAAAGCAACTGAATCAGACACTGTGAAGTGCTTAAAGCCTGGTCAGATATTTAAGACACCAAAGTCATCCAATGCATCCTGAGACATTACCAATCATCTTGATTTGGGGATTGTCAATGGGCTTTAGTGACTCTGGAAGAGAGAGTGAGACTGATAACTTTATGCAACTCTACCTCACTTAGATATCTCCCATTTTACCATTTTTTACCTATCTCCAAGTCCTGTGGCAACAGGCAGGTGATGAAGCAATAAGCGTGGATACACTGGGAGCTGTAGTCACAACCCTGTACACATGCAGGCCGGAGCATAGGGTTATCTTCTCACTGGACTGAAGCAGCAGTGAGATTCAGCAGCCCCCCCTATATGTTTCAGCAGCCTTTTTAAGGACTATATTGCTCACCTCCCAGTAAGAGGAAAGGGAATAAAAAAGATGCCTTAAGAATTGTCTGCCTCACCCAACCCTGGTCTACCCACCTCAGCAGCTGAGGACCCCACCCTGCAACTGAAACATGAAAACAATGCATAAAAACTTTTGCAAAGATGATTCCACTCACCATCAGTACATAGAATGCTTGCACACTTTTGGACAACATGAAATCCAGTAGACCTAAAGAAAAACAGCTTTTGTTGCATGAGAATTCAGAAGGTATTGCATCCAAATAGCAGTCCTGAGTGAAACAAGGCTGGCAAATAAAGTCCAACTTACCAAAGTCAGAGCTGGATACACATTTTTCTGGAGTGGCAGCAATGATGAGGAACAGTTAAAGTTAGGGAAGGTTTTGCCATCAAAACTAATCCAGTCAACAAACTTGTATGCCTCCCAAAAGGAGTGAATTACAGACACATGATGATATTATTGCCACATGCAGGTAACATTGTGCCACCATCATCAATCATCCCTGATGAGGTCAATTAAAAATTTTATAAAGACCTGGATACTCTCATCATTGATGTGCTAAAAGAGGACAAGCTTGTCATTCAGGGTGACTTTAACACCAGAGTAGGCACTATCAAGACATGGCAGGGAGTCCTTGAGAAGAATAGATTAGGAAACAACAACTTACTATTGAAGACTTGTGTATCTCATGACCTCATTACCTATACTGTCTTCCATTTACCAAAATGCAACAAAATTTTGTGAATGCACACATAGGCATATAATAAACTGTGTCACTGCAAGGAGAAGAGACAGACAGGATATGAGAGTCATGAAGGCAGTGTATGGTACAGAGTGCTAGATCAATCATAGACTTATCCTCTCCAAGCTAAACGTTGGATTCTACAAAAGGCAAAACATCTATCAGAGAACTTAACTTCAACAGAATAAAGCCCTTCTCATAGAATGAACTGTTATATCTACTTTAGAGGGAAAGCTAAGTCAATCCATGTTTGGCAGCAGTGGAACAGAAAAGGAGTGGGCAATTTTCAAAGATTTGGTATACAGCATTGCATTTACTCGTCTGTGCCAGAACATCCACAAACATCAAGATGGGTTTGATGAAAATAATGATGAAATTCAGAAGCGGATAAAAAATGAGAACTCCACATATGCCT
This sequence comes from Potorous gilbertii, assembly GCA_028658325.1. Classification (NCBI taxonomy): domain Eukaryota; kingdom Metazoa; phylum Chordata; class Mammalia; order Diprotodontia; family Potoroidae; genus Potorous; species Potorous gilbertii. Next base: position 173,101,998 of record CM053769.1, read on the forward strand.
ATGAAAACTGGACAATATATGAGCACCATGTCAGGAAACTGAATCACTTCTATTTAAATTGTCTAAGGAATATTCTGAAGATTACCAGGCAAGAGAAGGTACTAGACAGTGAAGTTCTTTCTTGTCTTGAACTACCAAGCATTTAAACTCTACTGAAGAGGGTGGAACTTCTATGGGCTGTCCATGTTGTTTGAATGCCAAACATATGTTGCCCTAAAAGACTATTTTATGAAGATCTCACACAAGAAAAGCACTCACATGGACGTCAGAAGAAGTGATACAAAGAAACTTTCAAGGTCTCTCTGAAGAACCTTGGAATCAATCGTGACACATAGGAGAAACTGCCACAGGGCCACCCACCCTCTTGCATCAAAGAAGGCATTGTATCCTATGAGCAAAGCAGAATTCCAGTAGCTTAAATAAAATGTAAGATACACAAATTTAGAGACTTCTCCATTTCAAAAATTCACATGGGCTATTTGTGCCTAACCTGTTAGAGAGTCTTCCAAGCTAGCATTAGTCTGATCAGTTAACATTGGACATACTATAACAACTCTAACAGAGTGATGTCATTTTAATCATCTTCAAGAATGAAGGACAACAATCAAATTTATTCTCCCACAATTAGAATATGAGCCATAAGAGAAGTATCAGTCTATTTTTTCTATTTGTATCTCTAGCAATTAACACACTGTTTGACATATAATATTTAATAAATATACAATTCCTTCATCCATTCATTCACTCATTTACTCATTTATTCAGTAAAATGAAACTAAGAAAGCAGAAGAAATGTGTAGCTAAACGAAAAAATGCTCACAGTTTCCTCCTTAAAGATTACAAAGAAGTTCACTAAGTTCATTATTTTGTGCTTCTAAAAGAAATATGATTAAGGGGACTTTGGTCATCTCACATTACAGTACTTAGGATAAATTTAAGAAATTTTCTTTAAAAAATTAAAAATCACAAATTATACACCAATAGTTATAGTTAGAAGGTGAAAAGTACACCATTTTTCCTTGATTTGATTTTCTGCCCTCTTATTTTTAATGATACTGGAAAACTATCAAAGTTTTTAACCAGTTTCAGTGTTATTTTCCCAATCAATAATATTTTTATTAAAAATTTATCTATTTTTTTCTACCTTTAAAGATTTTTTGTCCTTTTTTAGGTTTGTTGATTTGTGTTTTTTTTTTCAGTAAAAGATGTTTTATTTTTTTATTCTTTTTTATTTATTTTTAACACAGTTTATAACAGATAAAGCAATTCAGACTTTTGGTCAGGTGATGCATCTTTTTAAAGTATTTACAATATGGACCACAAAAGAATTTTTTTTAAAAAAAACATTAACCAACTGAGACACAGATAATATTTATGTTGCTATCTTTACAAGCTCTTGACCTAATTGTCTCCACAGTATTACTAAGAATTAAAGGACCCTAACTTAATGTTGTTGATCTAAAGTCCTATGCCTAATAGCTTAATTTTAGACAACCTCAGATGTTCCCCGACAATTCCCCATAATCTATAATTGAATAGATCTGGTATTAAGCTTACAAACCTTTTGATTATAGAAAATCGCCACCAATAGTAAGGACATCGCAGGAATACAGTATCTCCCCAAGTTTTTGTCAGTTCCAGGCAGGATTAGATTATCCACTTGCATTCAGTCAAGCTTGAAGTCTACCAGGTGTCAGTGGGGGAATTGAGTCAGCAGAATCCCACCTCAGCCCATGCTGAACAGCCATTCTCCCACCCTTCCCTTGAGATCACCTATGCAGTTCATACCAGTATCTCATCAGCTTACTGGCATCATGTATTGGAGGCTCAGATCACCTTTCTTGCTACCCATACCTGGAGTTAGACTCAGAAGAACAGTCACTTAATAGTCCCATAGCATCTAAAAATGGCAAGTTCCAATAACCAGGTTTCAAATATGAATATAGTTTCATTTTGGCTAAGGAACATCTTTTGAGGCAAGTCTTAAGTGGCTCACATGTCTCTCTATACACGTTCTAGTTCCTGGTTAAATGGAAATCATAAAATCAAATTTACCATTAAAACCTTGACTTTTTCGTCAATGCCAAATTTTACCCGAGGTTACATTCATCTAGCAAATTTAGGCTGCAATTCTTTTCTCCAAACTAAAGATGTCATTGATTTATTCTCAGTAATTAATTCAGTCTATTGTTTTAATACTAATTGCTTTTACCTTACTATGTAACATGTCCAATTTTTCTCCCCATCACTCCCCTGTCCCCATTTCCTAATACTTTGCATTCTGATTACTCCTTCCCTTAATGTACCTTCCTCTCCAATACTCCCCACCCTTCTCCTATCCCCATCTTCTCTCTTTTCTTGCAGGGCAAGATGAATTTCCATACCCCTATCCCTGTAGTTCTTATTTCCTGATTATATGCAAGAAAAATTTTCAACATTTGTTCCTAATACTTTGAATTCCAACTTCTCTCCTTCCCCTCCTCCCTCCGCAGCCCCACTGAGAAAGGAAACAATTCAATACAGATGAAATATGCGTTGTTTTGCAAAAGACTTCCATAGTAATCATGTTGTGTAATACTAATTATATTGCCCCCTGACCTACCCTATCCCCCTTATTTTCCCCCCTACAATTGACCTTGTCCTTTCTCAAAAGTGTTTATTTCTAGTGACTTCCTTCTCTCATTTGCCCTCCCTTCTAACATTCCCCTCACTCCACTTGTCACCTCCTCTCCTACTTTCCTGTGGTGTATATAAATTTTCATATCAACTTTAGTGAGTATGTTATTCTCTCCTTCAGCCACATGTGGGGAGAGTAGCTTTATTCCCCGCCCCCTCCCTTTCTCCCTTATCTCCTCCATTGAATAAGATTTTTCTTATCTCTTTTATGGGTTATAGCCTACCCTATTCCATTACTCCCTTTCTCTTCTCGGAATTTTCCTCCTTCACCCCTTAATTTTTATTTTATTTTATTTGTGTGCGTGTGTGTGTGTGTGTGTGTGTGTGTATGTGTGCGTGGATATCATCTCTTCTGATATAACACACCCTATATTCTCTATCTATCTATGTGTATGTGTGTATGTACAATCTCTCCAACTACCTAAATACTGAGAAAAGATTCAAGAGTTAAAAATATTTTCTTTCCATGTAGTAATGTAAACAGTTCAGCTTTAGAGAGACTTTTATGATTTTTCTTTTCTGTTTACCTTTTCATGCTTCTCTTGATTCTTGTCTTGGGAAGTCAAATTTTTAAATACAGATCTGGTCTTTTCCTCAACATGAAATCTTGAAATTTGTCTATATCACCGAATGACCATTTTTCCCTTGAAGTATTATATTCAGATTTGCTGGGTAGGTGATTCTTGGTTTTAGTCCTAGTTCCTTTGACTTCTGGAATATCCTATTCCATGCCATTCAATCCCTTAATGTTAAAGCTACCAGATCCTGTGTTATCCTGATTGTATTTCCACAGTTCTCTAATTGTTTCTTTCTAGCTGCTTGCAGTATTTTCTCCTTGATCTGGGAACTCTGAAATTTGGCCATAATATTCCTAGGAGTTTCTCTGTTCGGGTTTCTTTCAGGAGGTGAACAATGAATTCTTTCAATATCCATTTTGCCCTCTGATTCTGTAACATCAAGGCAGTTTTCCTTGATAATTTCATGGAAGATAATGTCTAGGCTCCTTTTTTTGATCATGGCTTTCAAGTAGTCCAGTAACTTTTTAAAATTATTTATCCTGGATCTATTTTCCAGCTCAGTTCTTTCCAATGAGTTGTTTCACCTTATCTTCTATTTTTTCAAATTTTTGGTTTTGTTTACTAACTGCTTGGTTATAAGTCATAGTCATCTGTTTCCCTGGACTCAATTCTCTCTTTCAACAAATTATTTTGTACAGTGAGCTTTTGAACCTTCTCCTCCATTTGGCTAATTCTGCTTTTTAAAACCTCCTTCTCTTTGTTGACTTTTCGGACCACTTTTTCCAACTGAGTTAGCTTCTTTTTTAAAGCTGCTTTTTTCCTCAGCATTTTTTTGGTTCTCCTTTAGTAAGCTGCTAACTTGTTTTTTAAGGTCTTCTATTATCTGAGCCAAGTTTAAGTCCCCTTTGGAGGCAAGGCCCTTGACTTCCTCTGACAGAATACCTTGTTCTTCCTCATCTGAAAGGATGGGGGAAGACACCTGTTCCCCAAGAAAGTAACCTTCCATGGTCTTATTTCTTACCCTTTTCTGGGCATTTTCCCAGTCAGTTACTTGACTTCTGAGTTTCCTCTCCACAACCACCTTGCCTCCAGTTCTGCCCAGCCAGCACTTGGGGGCTGAGATTCAAATGCTGCTCCCAAGCCTCTGGGGCTTTCAGTGTGGGAGGGGCTGCTATTCAGTGTGAGATTAAGTTCAGCTGCTCAGGTGGGGGCAGGGCAGCCACAGGGGTTTAATTCCCTCAGGGGGTTTATGAGGAGACCTTCAATAATGGACTCAGGCCACTGCCTGCTTTGGGAGCCTCTGTCTGCTGCTGCCTCTGTTGCTGCCTCCTAAGGATGCCTAAGTTATTGGGATACCCCACTCCCCTCTTGGCCAGCCCAAAAGCCTTTCACTGACATTTGGTGCCTGTGAGTTGAGGGATTTGCACTGCTGCTGGAGATTCTGCCCCTAAAGTCTGCTTGAATCTGCTCCTCTCAGTGCCACGTGGTCAAGGCAGGGCTGGGCTCTGCTCCATGTCAGGTGCACGACAGACCTTTCCCATTGGTTTTTCAGATCTCTCTGGAACAGAACTCTTGTTCTGTGGATTCTTCTGCCCTAGAACTTGTTGAGAGTTCTTCTTTACAGGTGTTTTATGGGCTGTGGGGTAAGAGCTAAGTGTCTGTGTATCTATCTACTCTGCCATCTTGACTCCTGCCCCCTAGGTTTGTTGATTTATGAGATTTACTAATATTCTTTGGGTCATATTAAATGTTTTAGGGATATAATTTTACTTCTAAGGAATGTTTTCGTTGCATCCCAGAAATTGTGTATTTTGTCTCATAATTACCATTATCTTTCATATACTTATTATTTACTTTTTTGATTTGTTCTTTAACCCATTCATTATTTATTATTAAATGTTCAATTAAGTCTGTCTTTATATATCCTGTGCTGATTACTATTTGATTGTGCCATTTTATGTAAAAGATGTGTTTAGCATTTCTGACATTTAAATTTTATTTGTCATTTCTCTATGCCCTAAAACAGCCTAGTTATTTTTTTTGTAAAAAAAAAATTCCATGCGTTACTAAGAAATTTGTAATTTTAATGCTCTGATTCAAGAGCCAACATCAGTCTTTGAGATCTAATTTCTCCCAAATTTTATCAATTTTAGATTTTCTTTTTAATTTATTTTATTAGATTTGTCCAACTATGAGAGAGTAATACTAAAGCTTCCTGTTTAATAAAGATATAATTTATGTTTTTTTAAAAATTGATTTAATTTTTCCTCGAAGAATTTATGTGTTTTGCCATTTTGAGCATATGAGTTTTAAATAGTCATTACTTTGTTGTCTATGGCTCCTTTCGTCACATTGTAATTTCTTTGTTTATTTTTGTTTATATCATAACTTTTTGTTTTTGCTTTGTCCGATAACATGATTGTTACTCCTCTTTTATTTCAACCTAATGAATAGTACCCAAATCATTTTACTTCTTTCCTGAGGAACCTGTATATGGGCCAAGAAGTAGCAGTTAGTACTGAGCATGGAATAACTGAGTGGTTTAAAATTGGAAAAGGAGTATGACACGGCTGTGTATTATCACCTTATTTGTTTAACTTATATGCAAAGTTCATCATGTGGAATGCCAGGGTGAATGAAACAGAGACCAAATTAAGACTGCTGGAAGAAATCTCAACAATCTCAGATAATCAGATGATACTACTATGATGGCAGAGAGTAAAGGGGAACTAAGAAGACTCTTTATGAGAGTGAAAGAGGAGAGTATAAAGGCTGGCTTGACACTTAATACAAAAAAACAACTAAGATCTTTGCAATTAGTCTTACGTTTCTTGGCAAAAACAGGGAGGAAAAAATGAAAACAGTGTCAGATTTTATATTCTTAGGCTCAGAGATCACTATAGATGGCAACTGCAGCCATGAAATAAAATATACTCCTTTGAAGAAAAGCTATGGCAAATAGGGACAGCATACTAAAAAGCAGATACATCACCTTGCCTAGTAAGGTTTTGCAGTAGCAATAGATGGCTATAAGAGTTGAATTATAAGGCTTAACACCACAGAATTTATGCTTTCAAATTGTGGTCCTGGAAAAGACTTTTGGGAGTCACTTAGAAAAGAGAGCAATTAATTTAATACTTAAATAAATTAATTCAAGTTATTCACTGGAATGTCAAATACTAAAGCTAAAGTTTAAAAAGTCAGGCCACAGTCAACCAGAAGATGGAACTCATTGGAAAAGATGCTGATATTGGGAAAGATTGAAGGCAAAAGGAAAAGGGAAAAGAAGATGACACAAACAAAGAGTGTCAGGGAAAAAACAAACATGAACTTGGATAGACTGAAAGAGATAATAGAGGACAAAAGGGTCTGGTGTGCCAGACCTACTGTTTTTTTGTGTCTAGGGGATCATGAAGAATCGGACACAACTGAACAGCTAAGCAGCAACAAAAAGTACATAGTCCAGCCTCTCATTTTTTCAGTCTTTGTTCCATTGGTATGCTTGGTATGTCAGGAGAAGTTAAACAAAGTCCTACTTTGTTTACTAATGAATTTATGGAAGGAAATGGACAAGGATAGGCAGGGATTATAGGTTATAATCTATATCTCTGAAGGGAATATCTTCATCAACTGATGAGCAATTGAATAATTTCAACTTCATTGACCCTTTTGGAGTATTAGAGTGTTTATAAAAAGGTAGTTGGATTAAAACTTTCACTTTTTAATCTATTGCATTAGCATTATAAAGATAAATTGAATCAATACATGAAGAGTGACTCTTAATGTATTTTCCTTTCCTCTCTGGTAAACCCAGGCAATTCCTACTTTGGTAAAACATTGTCAACATAAATATGTTATGTATTTGGAAGAATATTCAATGTAAGCACCATATATTTTGAAATATTCCCTACATTATTTATTTTCCTTTTTGTGGAACAGAGAAGAATCCATTTGATATAAGTCCCCAACTCACGATTTTCAATTATATGTTTCCTGGGAAATGCCAAGCTTGCTGGTGGCCCAGTGTTAATGCTTTCAAGCTGCCTATTCTGTTAAATGTTAACTGTAGTATGGTAATGTGATAGTGTCTATATGAGAGTTCACCAATCAAAGTAATTATACCCCCTTTGCACATTTCACATGCGTCCACTTTTACAGTTTCTAGTAGCATTTAATTTGAACTCTTTCTGTATAGTTGAATTCTGACTTATTGACAAAAGAATCTCTCTCCATCAAACCCAATGAACTAAACTTCTCTTTCAGAGAAGACAATGTTAGGTGAAGTTTTCCAATATATAATAGTGGATTACATGATAAATTTGTAGGACTGTTCTCAATTAGGAGCATAAGATTTTAGTAGGTCATGGTAGCAAAGGACATGGTAGCAAAGGTAGCATGTTACAAATATGACCTCCCTGATATAGTTGGGCAGTAATACTTTTTCCCCCTGAAGAACTAGACCAATTCTACTTTGTCATTTCTTTTTCTTACTCTTCTTTTCTCATTCATCCATCCTACCTGAAAATAAGTTTGATCTACAGTGGATTACAGAAATTAAAAAAGAAAAGGCTATTGCAAACTGGTGAAAACTGGTTTGACTAGTATAGTGCAGGAGGCACATATGCAAAAGTTAATAAACTCAAAGATTAGGTATTCCCCACTCCAAACCCACCCTTTTGATGAATTGGCACAGCTAAGAGTTAAGTTCTTTTTTGCCCGTACCCCACATTGCTCCTTCATTAGAAATTTAGAAATTTAGAAAAAAATAACGTCATTTCCCTGATCTTAACTTCTCCTATGGATAACAGGACATGAGTGCCAGCCAGCTCTTTATCTAAAATTCCATATGTTTGTACTCTGAGGAGCTCTGGACTTTCTTCCAGGGTGCAAAAACTATTATTCAAGGGCAATGTCTGAAATCCACCCTAATGGTATCTGAACTCACCCTGAGAGAGCTATGGGGTCTACACACCGAGACTATTTTCCTATTGGCATCTGTTCTTCTCCCCTTGTGAGTAATAATAAAATTCTGTTAGCTACTATCTCTGCTTGACTCTTGCATTACTGTTATACCCAGGGGACTCTACCCCCTAACAAAACACACACACACACACACACACACACACACACACACACACACACTCACACACTCACACACACCATCCCATTCAGACATAGAGACAGAGGACAAAGGATAAGGAGGGCTTGCTGACTCAGGGCACTCAATCATAGCATCTATCTGTATAAGAAAGGACCCCATATTTGAAGAGCCAGGAAATAAAGTTGCTAGTCTCATCTTCACAACAAATTACATCTGTGTCTGTCATTTATCAGGTATAGGGTGCAATAGATAGGGTGTTCAATTTGGAGACAGGAAGACCTAAAAACCTCAAAAACTAACAAGTTCTATGAACCTGGGCAAATCACTTCATCTTGTTTGCCTCAGTTTCCTCATCTGTAAAATGAGATGGAGAAGGAAATGCAAACCACTCCAGTACCTTTGCCAAGAAAACTCCAAATGGAGTCACAAAGAGTCAGACTGTACAACAATCATTTATCTCTTCAGAACTTTATAGGGGCATAGACATGGACTGAACCTTGAAGTCCAGGTAGTCCAACTTCCTCCTATCTTATTTTATTTTTTGTGATTTTCTTTAGAAAAGTCAAGTATGAAAGGATACCTACATGTATTTACTTTTGTACATCTATATCATCAGGAAAATACCTTTTTAATCACTTTTAAAAATTAAACATAAAGAACTCTATATCTAAAACACTGAAATCTGATTTGAATGTAATTTTTGGCCTTCTAATGAATATTAAGCCCACGTTTTGAGAGAGACAGAGAGAGAGAGAGAGAGAGACAGAGAGAGAGAGAGAGAGACAGAGAGAGAGAGAGGAAGAAAGAGAGAGGAAGAAAGAAAGAAAGAAAAAAGAGAGAGAAAGAAAGAAAGAAAGAAAGAAAGAAAGAAAGAAAGAAAGGAAGGAAGGAAGGAAGGAAGGAAGAAAGAAAGGAAGAAAGGAACGAAGGAACGAAGGAAGAACTAATAGGCATCATGGGATAGTGTTAACACCAGATTTGGAAGCAGGAAACTCCAGTTTGTATCCTGACTCTATAGCTTACTACCTGTAGGATTTTGAGAGTACAAATTCACCTCCTTAGGTCTACAGTCTTGTGATCTTCTGAAGGGTGGGTGCTGTGGATAGAGCTCTGCTGCAGGAGTCAGGAAGACCTGAATTCAAATGTAGCCTCAGACACTTACTAGCTGTGTGACAGAGTACAAGTCACTTACCTTGTTTGCCTCAGTTTCCTAAATTATAAAATGGGAGAAATAATAGCATCTACCTTCCAGGATTGTTATGAAGATCAAATGAGTTATTTGTAAAATGCTTACTTAGCACAGTGTGTGGCACAAAAAAGGTACTGCACAAATTCCCTTCATTTTTCTCATTTTAATCTGTTTACCAGCCATCTTTACTCCACACACATATCCTTGCCTTTTTTCTATCCCACTCCCATTTTAAACTATCTCTAGTTTTGGAGAAATTAATCAAATAACACAACACCATCATTCTTGGAAAGAATGGAAATTTATGTCAATTGACTTAATACTCCATTCACCATCCCAGTGACTGACCAAAATATCCCTGCCTGCTGACCATGTTCCCTCTATGTATTGGGTTCCCTTACTAGATTTTAAGCTCCTCAAGAGAATGAACCATTTTGCTTTCTATATTTGAATCCATAGTACACAGCATAATGTCCGGTATATCATAAGCACTTAAAAAAATAACACACTCATTCATTCATCTATTCATCCATTCATTCATTTAAACTGAGACCCAGGAATTAGTTAAATGAATTGCTCAGGTTACATAATTAATAAGTAGCAGAGCAAAGATTTGAACTCACCTCCTCTAATGCAAAAAGATAACATTTCTATAGGGCAGCTAGTCTGTGCAGTGGATAAAATACTGGGCTTGGAATCAGGAAGACTCATCTCCATGAGTTCAAATCCGGTCTCAGACATTTACTTAGCTGCATGACCCTGGCCAAATCACTTCACCCTACTTGCCTCAGTTTCTCATCTATAAAAAGAGCTGAAGAAGGAAATGGCAAGCTACGTCAGTAAGCGTGACAACCTCCACCCACCCCACCCCCCACACACAATGGGTCACAAATAGTCAGACCCAACTGAAACAACGGAACAAACATTATATATTACTTTAAGCTTTGCAAATAACTTTTCATGAGTATCTTATTTGATTTTTTTGTTGTATTCCCAATACTTAGCACAATACCTAAAACACAGAGGGGACTTAATAAGTATCTGTTACATAATTGATTTTCACAATAACCATATAAGGTATATACCCATTTAATCGATAAAGAAATTGAGGCTGAGAGGTTAAGTGAATCACCTACAGACATGCAACTAGCAAGTTCTGGAATTAGAATTTGAAACAAAGTCTCTTCCTGACATCAAATCGAGTAGTCTTTCTGCTACACCAACCTGACTCTCCAAAGTGAATTAGCAGACTGATGAGCCAGTCTTCCTTTCATGTGGTTGACTTTTTTCAATAAAGCTCTCAACATATTTTTTTCAGAGTAGCTACTCTATGAAGACTTTTTTTAACACCAAAAATGATTAGTGGGGAAATTTAAAAAAATGTATATGGGGCTCAAGGCGGTCAGCCTAATTTTATAAGCAAAAATTCTGAAAGGGCCTTCCTACCTCAGCATAAGGTTAATGTGGATTCATGGCATAGGTGATACTCTATCATACCTGAAGGTTAGAAAAATTTCAATTAATCATGGAAATTGAAAAACATAACCTTCTAGGAAAGTATGACCAAAGGAATGTAACAACACAGAAAGGAATTGGAAATATACTCACAGAATTACAGAATTTTAAAGCTGGAAGGGATCTTAGAGATTTTCCAACATAGACACTTCTTTTGACAGATAAAAAACTGAATCCAAGAGTTAAAATGACCTACCTAAAGTCATATAGCTAGTAAATGGGAAAGCTTGGACTAGAATTTAGCTCATATTACTCATCTAGTGTTTTTTCTATTATTTATACATTATTTAGAGAGTCACTCTCCATCTTCACTGATGATTGAGAAAAAATAGACCTAATCTGCATCAAGTTACATTTAGGCTCATGACAAAAAGAAATGTACAGGTTGTAAAAAGCCCTGAAGGACCAATAAAGAAATATGTCTACAAATTAGACATATCCATTGAGGATTAAATTTTGTTTTACACTAGGTATGATATAGACAGTAGTATTCAACTGGATCTCAAAAAAAATTTCTGACATTTTTAAGTTTAACCTGAAAAATCAACATTTTTATCCACCACTTTCTTAAGTCTAGACAAAAAAGAAAGAACAAGTCAAGGTTTACTTTGTAGCATTTGTCAGTTGAAGAAGTGTAAACACTCATATTGCAAATTTAACAATCCTCTCCAGACCCATTCAGCTGACTCCAGCATACTCCTAGATATAAAATGAACTGATAGATTAGAATAAGTCTTCAGATACTACAAAGGTAGTTACCCTGGTTCAGTCTCTGTCTCTGGTAATTCTTAATTTCTCAGAATTAAATCTTGTATACTACTCCCAGACGACAGTTCACTATTGTGTCCCACATCAAACTTAAAACTTCTTTGCCTATTGTTTGAGATTTCAAAATCTAGCTTTATCCTATCCGATTTTTTCCTACTATTCCTCAGCTAAAATCTTCCATTGTAGTCATATCTTTTCAATGGATGTTCACCCTCAATTTTGCAATTTGTTCATGCTCTTATCCTTGCCTGGGATGCACCTTTTCTTTCCCTTCTACTTATTTAAAGTTGTGGAACCCTTCAAAGGGTAGCTCAGATCAAGTTTCCATCAAGAAGTTTCCCTGTTTACTCCAGTCCACAACAATCTGTCTAGCTTCTGAACTTCCACTGAATTTTGAATTCAGTAGACTGAACAACTGAATTGCTACTGTTCAGTCATTTCAGTTACATCCAAATCTCCATGACCCCATTTGGGGTTTTTGTGGCAAAGATACTGGAATGGATTTCCACTTCCTTCTCCAATTCATTTTATACACATGGAAACTGAGGCAAAGAGTGTTAAATAACCTACCGAGGGTCACACAGCTAGGAAGTGTCTCAGGTTGAAATTGAACTGGGGAAGAGTAGAGAGGGCTGGGCCCTCTATTCACTGAATCACCTAGGTGCCCCAATTGTGTTTTCAGCTTCTCCACAGCGTAATCCATGAATAACTACAATTACATATGGTTTCCTGTTTATCCAATAGCAGTAAGTCAGTTTATCTGGCATAACTTTTATGAGAGTGCTCACTGTCAAAAATACTTCTAGCATTTGGTTATGTGCATTAAATGGAAAAAATTCACATCCTATTAATAATCACATTCTATTCTGTTTAGTTATTTTAATTAATCAGTACGTGTTTTCCTTGTGATTTGTAACCATTTCTACTTTTCTCCATGTGCCAGCTGTCTTATAAAACACGATAATTTCCTGGGTGTGTGTTTTGGTCTCCTGCAGCCTAGTAGACGCTATATTTAACATAGAATCACCGAGAAATAAACCAAAGGAGGGCAACAATATTTATTTTCCACACTCCATTAGTAGCCTAGGAACAATTCATGCATGTTACTAGAATCTGAACCCAAGTTAATTAACAAAAATGTTCCAAAGTTAACACTGCTGTCTGTTGCATCTGGAGTGGGCTGGCTGCTGCAAATAAACATGCAGAAAACAAGGACAAATCACAATAAATCCAAGTAGACAGGTACAAGCAAATTGGTCTATGAAAGTGACATGTCTCTTTGCTTAAACGTCTCCCACAAATCCCAATGAGACATGGTTGGATTTAATCTAATTGGGTTTGCCACTTCCCTACAGCTTAATGCGTGAATAACTACAATTACATATGACTGTACTTAGCCCAGTTACAGAAATCCATTTATTAGGCTATTAGAATCTATAGAAACCAGGAGCTGGAAATCATTTGGATATGTTGGTTACATCCTTGGCCTGAGAGTTATTTTGTGGCTACCATTTCCAAATTGCTACTGATGAGGTGGGAGCAGACACAAAAACAAAACAAGGCTTTGCAATAGATAGCCTAGTCAGGGCTTTTCTTCCCCCAGCCCCCACACATTTCAGCATCTATAATAAAATCCTTTGTGATAGTTCATTGCTGTGCAAATGTTCAGACAGAGATCAGGGAAAAGGGTTTAATTCATGTTTGGAAATCTGATGAGTATGAGGCAATCCCTTCTCTCCCTTTGTGTAAAACCACCCCAAGACAGTGTCGTTACCTGAGACTTGGAAGTCCTGGTCAGATAAAGTCATAGCAGTAAAATATCCTTCACTCATTCCTTCTAGTTTAACTACCAAAACATTGTGCTAATGAGGCCCAGGGCTGGGGTTCAGTCCCCATATAGGCTAGTTAGCTTCATAGTGAGAAAAATTCTATTCTGTGGCCCCCAATTCCACCTCTAACCTTGGCTGACTTTCTTGCAAATGCATACCTTTGGTCACAAGGAGTGCTGAAAGAGAGAGAGAGAGAGAGAGAGACAAAGGATCCCCAACGTAGAAGAAAAATTTTCAAAGAGCATTGTGCTAATGTTGGTTTAGTAGCGTGATCCTTGTGAAGGACATTTCCAGGATAGTATAAATTCCAGCATTAACTGGCATAACTGGACATTCACTAGCAAAATAAAGTTGGCAACTGGATTGACTTTTAACACCCTAATTTGATTCTTTCCATAATCAGTACCATTTTTTGTCTCTAGACCATTAATGTCTCAGGCAGCAAATTTATTACATTCCCCCAATCCACACTGCATTTCTAGCTATTCACACTTTTTTTCAGAAATGATTATTAAATGGTATATGCTCTGCTGTGAAACCAGCTCAAAAGACACTAGGAGAAATTGTGTGTCTCTGCCAAGGCCCCCAATGGTGAAGTCTGGACCTCTTCTTAGAATAATGTTTTCAACTGCAACAAAATACATAGAATACAAAGGAAGCCAAATATATTAAAATATAGTTATCAAAATGTGAAAACTAACAAACATCACAACAACAAAACACACCCCAGGTTCAGAACCCCTGCTTTATGGATTCCTTCTAGACATTAAAGAATAAAGGCCCCTTACCAGGATGAGCTGTACTAAGATCCATGTCTTTTTGGGAGCATGTTGTTGGTTTCCTAGAATGAGGAGAATTCATAGTGATTCCTTCACTCAATATTTTAGGGTACACGGCTATTTTTGCTCAAATGAGGGGCCCATATCCCAGTTTATTCAATTCTCACAGTTATTGTACACTTACTCTTTATACCATTCACCCAACCCAAAATGCCTCTCTCTTCTCTGGTCATGTCTTCCCTTACTTCTCCACCACTCTATTTTACCAATGTGACTTTTTTAAATGTGTGCCTGTCATAGAAATTTTGTATCTATTTCAGTGAAGGTGAATAATGACTTTACGTAAGGTGTTCTGAAGCTTATTAAAACTGCCCTAAGACTTTTGGAACACTTCGTATTTCTACTGTAAAGCCAATCATTCAACCAGTAAGCCACTATTAATCACCTACGTTGTGCCTAGAACTTGGCTAAATGGTGGGGGTGTGGCTGATATGCAAACAACTGTGTACAAGCATGCATGATATAGACAATTTCAGAGGAATGATCCTAAGAAAAGGATGACTGAGAAGGCTTCTTGTAGGAGAGGGAACTTTTCATGAGAGTCTAGGGCAATGCAAGGATCTAAGACAACTCCAAAAGACTCACAATGGAAAATGCTATCCATATCCAGAGAAAGAACTGTGGAGTCTGAATGCAGATCAAAGCATATGATTTGCTCTCTTTATTTTGTTACTGTTTCATTTTTGTTTCTTCTTTCTTGGGCTTCTGCCAATCCGTTCTAATCCTCATTTACAACATGACTAATGTAAAAATGTTTAATATGAATGTCTATGTGGATCCCATATCAGATTGCATGCCATCTTGGGGTGAGGGAGGGGAAAGAGGAGAAAATTTAAAACCCCAAAGCATATAGAAGTGAATGTTGAAAACTAAATATAAACAAATTTTAAAAAATAAAAGGATTTAGGGGGGCCAGGAGGTAGAATTGAGGAAGTAGAGATGTGTGGTTTGTGTGTATGAGGACTCTTAGTGAGGAAATTCTCTTTACCAATGTAGATGAGCATATAATCTTCAATATATGGGTTTTAGAGAGTTGCTTCAGGCAGTTGGATATCAAGTGACTTATCTAGGGTTATAAAACCAAAATGTGTCAGGGACTGAAAGTTAGGTCTCCCTGATTTGGAGGCACCCTCTTCCTCTCTCTGTCTTTCTGATGGTGTATGTCACTGTCTGTCTCTCCCTCTTTAGATCAATACATACAAACATATGTATATATAAGAATAGATGCATGAATTTACTATATTTCTGTCTATTTACCTAGGTACATATATTACATATCTATGTAGATGGAGAAATATGAAATGTATTTATGTAGACAGACTGAGTAAATAAGGTTTAACAGCTTAAAGCTACACTAAAGCATTTTGGGACATCAGAGATGAAGACAAGAAAGAAAGCAAGAAAGTAGGAAAACAAGAAAGCAAGGAAGGAAGGAAAGAGTAGATATGGAGATAACTATGCATATGTACACATGTATATGATATGTATTATACATACAATTACAGTTTTAGTTCAGTTGTATGCTATTCAAACTTATTTATGCTATATGGGTACGTGTGTATATTACATGTACTTGTCTCTCCATAAAAATAAATGTAAGCTCATTGTCACTTGGTATTGTTTCATTCTTTCTACATGTATCTCTAGCATCTAATACATTGCCTGGTACACAGTAGGTACTTAATAAATAAGACATATATATATTAATATCTCTACCTATATGCAAAAGTACCATACACTTAGATTGGTGTATTGTGGTTGTACTTTGTTTTCAAAGAGGACCAAAATGACCTCACCACAATAAAGTGAAGTTTCAGTGTGTCTGACTGTGGCTGATCAGACCAATATGAGCTCAGAATGCTCTGTCACAGGTTGGGCACAGATACTCCAAATTTGCACATTCTGTGTTTACTTTGTGCTGCCTCAACTCTGTTTTGCTCATAGATGTAGGCACACCATGCTGAGTGGTCCTGTGCCAATGTCTCCCATGTTGCACAGTCAAATCCAAAGTCCTTGAGAGAGACTTTGAGAGTGTCCTTGAATCGCTTCTTCCGATCACCATGTGATCACCTGCCCCATGAGATTTCTCCATAAAATAGTCATTTTAGCAAGCGCACATTTTACATGCAAACAACGTGGCCAGCCCATCAGAGCTGCGCTCTCTGAAACTCAAGTGCTCAGCAGTTCAGCTCAAGAAAGAATTTCAGTGCCTGGTACATTATTCTGCCAAGGGATCCTCAGAATCTTCCTAAGACAGTTGAAATAGAAGCAATTCAGTTTCCTGGCGTGGCACTGGTAGACTATCTATGTTTCACAGGCATACAACAATGAGGTCAACACAACAGCTCTACAGACCTTCAGTTTGGTAGTCAGTCTAATACCTCTTCTCTCCCATATTTTTCTTCAGAGCCTCCCAAACACTGAGCCTGCTCTGGCAACGCATGCATCAACCTCATTGTCAATGTGTGCATACCTGGAAAGAACCCTACCAAGATAAGTGAACTTATTCACAGTATTCAAAATTTCTATATTTGTTGTGATCGATGGTTCCATGTATAGATAGTGTGGTGGTGGCTGATGGAGCACCTGTGTTTTCTTGGTGTTAATCATTAGGCCAAAATTAGCACAGGCAAAAGAGAATTGATCCATACTTTGCTGCATCTCAGCTTCACAGGCCGCATTGAAGTGCACAATCATCTGCAAACAGAAAATCATGCACTAACACTCCTTCCACTTTGCTCTTGCCTTGTAGCCTTTTCAAATTGAAAAAATTACCATCAGTACAGTAGCTGACCTTGATGCCCTGTTCATCCTCATTGAAAGCTTTTGACAACATGGCTGAAAACATCATGTTAAAAAGCGTAAGAGAAAGCACATGGCCCTATTTCACACCAATAGTGACTGGGAAGGCATAAGAGCATTGTCTACTATTCAACACCCGAGCAAACATGCCATCATGAAATTTCTACACAATACTGATGAACTTCTCCAAACAGCCAAATTTTGGCATAATTTTCCATAAGCCCTCATGACTAACAGTGTCAAAGGCCTTGGTCAGATCTACAAATGTTGTATACAGACCTCTGTTCTGCTCCTGGCATTTCTCCTGGAGTTGTTGGGCAGCAAACACCATATCGACTGTTTCTCGCCCCTTTCTGAAGCCACACTGGCTCTCAGGTATATGACCATCTTCCAGGTGAAGGATCAGTTCATTAAGGAGAACTCTAGCAAGAATTTTGCCATCAGTGACTAAGAGACAGAAGCCCCTGTGATTGTTTCAGGACAATCTATTCCCTTTACCTTTATAGATATGGAAAATGGAGGCATCCTTGAACTCCTGAGGGATAACTTCCTCTTGCCATAAAACCTGGAAAATTTTAGTCAGCTTAAGTATGAGCAATGGGCCCCCTATCTTGTAAATCTCAGTTGGAATAGAATCAGCACCAGGTCCTTTGCCACACGAAAGGAGACTAATGGCCCCGCAAACCTCTTCTTCAGTTGGAAGTTCAGCTAAGGAGGGATTGACTTCAACCTGAAGTAAACAGTCAATGGCCTCAGCATTGATTGATGATGGTCTGTTGAGAACACTATGTAAGTGTTCAGTCCATCTCTCTAGGATCATGTCCTTATCACTAATCAATGTGGTTCCATCAGCAAATAATTGTGATGCACCATAGGTTTTTGGTCCATAAATAGCTCTCAGGGAATCATAAAAGCTCTTTGCATTGTTACTATCAGCATAAAACTGAATTTCATCTGCCTTCTTACTGAGCCAGGAGTCCTGCATCTCTCTAAGCTTTGCTTGTACTTTGCTTTTGATGGAATTTAATGCTGCCTTCTTAGAGATGGATGAACTATTCTGCTGGAATACCCTGTGGAGTTCTCATTTTTCACTTAGGAGTTCCTGAATTTCCCCATCATTTTCATCAAATCAGTCTTGGTTTGCAAGTGTTCTGACCCAGATGAGCAAATGCAGTGCTGTACACCAAATCTCTGAAAGCTGCCCACTCCTTTTCTGCTTCACTGTTGCCAACTATGTGTTGGCTCAACTTTCCCTCCAAGTTAGCAACAAACTGTTCATGCTCAGAGAAGAGCTCTAATTTGTAGACATTGATTCTTCTGGTAGTCATTTTGTCTTGTGGGGGGGCGGAAACTTCTGATAAATGTGAATGTTTATCTTGGAAAGGATAAGTCTATGATCAGTCCAGCACTCTGCAGCACACATGGCCTTTGTTACTCTCACATGTCTGTCTCTTCTCCTTATAATCACATAATCTATTAGATGCCAGTGTTTACTGTGAAGATATATCCATGAAGTTTTATTGCATTTAGGTAAATGGAAGACAGTGTCAATGATAAGAAGGCCATGTGATGCACAAGTCTTCAGCAGCAAATGACCATTGCTATTGCTGTTTCCAACTCCATTCCTCCCTAGGACTCCCTGCCATGTCTGGTAGTCTGAGCCTACTCTAGCATTAAAGTCATCCAGAATTATAATCTTGCCCTCTATTGGCACATTGATGAAAAGCATCTCTAGGTCTCCATAACATTTTTCTTTGACCTCATCACTTCATCGGGATTCGTCATGGTGGAAGCATAGGCATTGATGATGGTGCCATGGCATTTTCCTGCGAGCAGCAATTACATTGTCATGAGCCTGTCATTCACTTCTTTTGGCCAGCATACCAGCATGCTGACTAGATTAGTTTTGATTGCAAAACCCATACCTGCTTCACAGCGCTCCCCTTCACTGTGCCCACAATATATTGGTGTATATATTATACATGAATACATAAATATATAGATGAATTACTATATATATACACTATATAGCTATATCTATGTAGTTATATACATAAAGAATAATTCTTCAGTATATCCAGGTAAAAAGTAGATAGACAGATACACTTAATATATACACTATAGATCTATGTAAATACATATATATCTGCATATATATCTATCTATTGATAAAAATACTCTAAGCATATGTAAACAGTATATATTGTGTATATGTATCTATTTTACATATATATACACACATATATATTTATATATACATACATATATAATTGTATATACATATCTATATAGATAGAGTGACAGATAATGCAAATATATAAATGAAAAACAGGCAGTATGGACTAGTAGATAAGCAGCCCTGGAATAAGAAAGATCTGAGTTCAAGTCCCACCTTTGACACATACTGGCCTTATGACCTTGACCAAGTCTGGCTGGCCCAGTTTCCTCATCTGAACAGGTGGAGTTGGACTAGGTAATACCTAAATTTCTTGGTTTTTATATCATTCTATAATCTTCTGTGCAATTAATTTTTAAATTAAATTTTGGAAATAGGTGCTTTTATTTTCTCCACACCCTATTAAAGGAATACAGAATGGGTCAGAAACAATGTTAAAAATGATATTTTATGAGGAAAAGTAAACAGTGCTACAAAATGTGTGAATGACACAGACTATGATTTCAATGATCAAGGAACTAAGGGATATAGTCAATAAAGAGATGAAAAATATCTCCTGATTGGAAAAAGGAACAAATATTTCTTTAGCTCCTACTATTTGTGATTTCAATGATCAAGGAACTAAGGGATATAGTCAATAAAGAGATGAAAAATATCTCCTGATTGGAAAAAGGAACAAATATTTCTTTAGCTCCTACTATTTGTCAGGAACTGTGTAATTTATTTTCCAGATATCTCATTTGACCCTCACAACAACTCTGAAAGGCAGGTGCTGTTGTTATTGCCATTTTACAGTTGAGGAAACAAACAACCAGAGTTTAAGTGATTTGCCCAGGGTCAAACAGCTAGGAAGTGTCTGAGGCCAGATTTGAACTCAGGAAGATGAGTGTAACTAACTCCAGGTCCAGGGCTCCATCTACTATGCCACAAAAACATGGGTCACTATGAAAACTTTCATTTTTCTTCTTCTGGACAAAAAAAAAAGGGTAGGAAAGATGCAAAATTATTAAACATGGAGAATTTGATTCATGGCACAGGGAAGGTGTGCCATTTCCTTCAAAGCCATTTCCAAGACTCAAAGCAATAGACAAGCTTCTTTTAGAGTGGCAGTTAAAAGTCTTGTAGGAGAAAGCCTGCAGGAATCCTGATGTAAAGGGAAGCTGGTTATGAAAATTCCAGTGCTGGACTATAAATTCTACTACAGTCAACTCCAAAATGGGGTACCTGAGAAAGTTGTGTTTTTCTAAAGCCTAAGATAAGAAATATTGATTTTCAGTCATATCTCACTCTTCATGACCCCATTTGGGTTTTCTTGGCTAAGATACTGGAGTGGTTTACCATTTCTTTTTTCCAGCTTACTTTACAGATGAGGAAACTGTGGTAAACAGGGTTCCATTGAGGTTACTATTCCTCCTTAGATGTTGGGGAAGGTCACTATTTGTCTTGTCCTTCTTTGTAACACAACTTTCATAATGTCTTTCACAAAGAGGCTCAAAAATTACTCAAAAAATGAAAGGATTTTGCTCTAAAAACTACATAATACTATAAAATATAATTTTATATTGATGCTATTTAAGATTTCTGCTTAATTATTTTAATAGATGGTTTTGAAAAGAAGCACAACTGAGTGAAAATTTACTAAACTTTGGCACAGTTAATCACACATATAGAATCTCTAGCTGTTCAAAATCCAGGGGTGACCATCAACATTGAATAACTCACCCAAATTGTAAGTGTTGTTCTTAGGAGTCAAGAAATTATAAAGAGTTCTTCAAAGTGTTCCTGGAACCTGGTGACCCCCAAATCTAAAAACTGAAGTAGAGATGAACATCACAGGGTCTTTAAACTTTAAAGACCCTTTGTCTGCCATGTCATCATAGGATTAACAAATGCATCACAGGAGGGCACATTGACCTAAGTGTGAGAATAGTTCATCACCACCTTTCAGTGGAGCGTGGAATCTTAGTCTACCCCATCCTCCTCACTACCATACCACTGGTTAACTAAATTGTCCAAATCACAAAGGTATATGCTTGAGCTATGTATGTACTTGTCTTAAAGCATTCTCACAACTGTATCCTGTTAGGTTTTGAATATATTAAAAGACTGAGTACCAGAGCAGAGGTAGGAAAGAAAAGCACATGTCCAAAGAATAAAATTCTCAGAGAGGGTTCTTTCCCCTATTTTTTCCACAGGAGAAATGCTTATGTTCATATGCAAGGATATCTTAAACTTGGAAAATAATTACTGCCCATTGAAGCATCTTTCCTTAGATACATAAAAAGAACAAACTATCATATAAATTTCCCATGATTTTTATATCACGCTCAAGACTGGTTTTCTAAAGGTGTTCACTGCCAACAGTGTAGCTAATACTAGGAGTGAATGTAGCCAACAGATGTCACTGTAGCCAGTAGGAAAACACCAACTTCTCAGATAAAAAGGGGCAAGATCCCCAAGTTTCTGGAAAATGATGAAGGAAGCTATCATCAGCCTGATCATTAGCAAGGCCTGAGTGTGTTCTCTGCCAACATCTCAGGTATAAACAGGTGGGCAGCAGTCTGGCAAAAGGCAATGGGAAGATTAAGTAAAACACCTCCCCTGCCCTAATGAGTAGCAGACCCCAAGAAGTTGTAATGAGCAAGCCAGAAGAAAACGGACAATTCAGAACAGAAAAAAAAGAAAAAATAAACATATAATGAGAGTAGGATCAAGGGAAAGAGGAGGAAAAAAGTGAGATGCAAAGGACATTTGAAATTGAAATGGTGAGGATGAACTATGATTTCTAGAGGGATGAGGGAAGGGTGAGTGAGGGGCTTGATGGGTCAGCCCATGCATATTTAGTCCGTTATAATAAGGGAAAATTGCTTCCTCATTACGAGGCCTGGAATGATGTTGATATGTTTTTGCAGTCTTTTCGAAAACTGAGCAGAACTTATAATTGGTGAGAGAAGGTATGGGCAGCACAGTTCAGACCCCTGCTCAATGGGAAAACCCTAGAGGCATATGCCAAGCTGGATGATAATGACGCCTGTGACTAGCAAATCAGGCAGGCAGCCATTCAGAGAAGGTAGAAGGTTGACCCCAGAGACCTGAAGGGTTACATCCAGATCTCTGAGGAAAGGCGTGGAGAACTTTTTCCCTGAATTGGCTGTAGAAATGACAAGTTTATTTAACAGGTGTAGAGAAGGTGAAAAGACGACTGGTTCTGTTTAAATAAAAAAAGAGAGAGATAAAATTATCTTCTCAGAGAAGCTTGTGAAAATGATTCTTAGGGACTTGACAGTCTGTTTAACATGAAATTCATGAAGTTGAAATAAGAGTTTAATTTCTGTTATTCTATCATATGGAATATAATTAATGTAGGAATTTTCATCCTTTGTTCAAACATCAGGCCTTCTTTCATGTCTGCTAAGTGTCCAAAAGATTGAAGAAAAGTTCCAGAAGCAACTGCTGTGTGTTATTAGACTAAAATACCACAATGGTTTATTATTCATCTAAGATCCAAGGATAATCTCTGTATTATAAACTCAAAAAGAAAAGAAACCTTCTTACCCCATGATTAGAGGTGTTCCTCCATAACTCTGCCTGGTGTGGGAGGGTAACAACTGAGATGAACTTTGGTTAGAACTCCAATCAAAGTTCACCTCAGGTACTGCCCTCCCACACAAGGCCTTTCCTAGTCCTTCAAGACGAGAGCTCTCTGACCCTAGAAATTACTTTGTATTTGCTTTATATGTGTTCTATGTACTTACCTGTGGACGTATTATATCCCTGCTAGGTGGAGGGTGCATGTGAGGATTGGAAAGAAAGACAGATTGTCCTCTTAGAGAGTATATTCCACTTTGTTTTCACCTATATATTCTCAGCAACTAACATAGTGTCCAGAACATAGTAGGAACTTAATTTATGTTTATGGAATCCAAATGAATGACAAAAATCTTAGGAAAATCCATTTAGCTAAAGTTCAAAGCTCACAAATTATTTTGAACAGCTGAGGCTTGATCTTTTTTAAAAAAGAAAGTCAGACAGGTGCTTTAGGTTCCTGATTCACAGAGATCCTATATCTCTATAGGAGGAAATATTTAAGTAGGTAATATAAAGATGTCATGGGAAGGCAGCTTATAAACTTTTTGCTTATGTCTCTGTGCTCTGTACATGTGAACTTAGATCACAACCATGTAGGTGAGCTTGCTATTTCATCCATAGAGCCCTGGATCATAACGAGCAATTTTGTTAGACTTTGATGGCAGCTGAAATACAAAAACAAAAAAAGGTAAATCTTCCCCTCTTTTTTATTATTATAATAATAAAATGCCCATTTATCTTCCTTTATATGGTAACTGCAATTCTAAGTTGGGATTTTTCCCTATTCCCATGGGACACATGCTCTTGATTATGTTATATAAAGTTATGTACTGCTTTTTACATTAAAAATTAGGATGCTATCAATATAAATCTCTCAAAATGCCTATCTTTAGCCTTCAGATTGGAATAAGTCTCTTCAGAATTCAATAAAAGACTATTTCATACTCATGAGTCTGTCAATTCCTTCCAAATGAGATTCATTTGGGCAATGCTGGAACATTAGTTTATATGGTTGAATAATAATGTTAAAATTAGAAATGTTTGCTATCTCAATAACTGCTCCACCACTCCTTAGATCTGTGACACGAGAGGTTTTCCATGACCATCAGTTGTATCTCACAGAAAAAAGTTTTATCACCTTTCCCAAATTCCCAAACTCTATTTGAGTTAGTGAGACTCTGATAGCCTTCCTTCCTTTCTTTTTTTATGCCTTCTTGCCTTCTCTTCCTCCCCCTTTTCTTTCTTTTCTTTCCTTCTTTCCTTCCTTGCTTCCTCCCTTCCAGTCAGAAACCATAGCATAGTAGTGGATAAAGAGCTGAGCTTGGTTATGTACACCTGAATTTAAAACTTATCTCTGACACTAGCTATGTGACCCTAATCAATTAATTTAAACTCTATGTTTCAGGCAACATTGAAAATCATAAGATGCATCATATATTTAGAGCTTCCAGTGACCTCAAAGGTCATACAATCCAGTTCCCTAATTTTATAGACAAAGAAATTGAGGTCCAAGGCTGTTAAGTGACTTGCCCAAGATTACACAGGTAATGGAGAACAGAGTTGATATTAGAACTCATGTCCTCTGATTCTAATCTCAGTTCCCATTACACTGTACAACACTGCCATCAGCTCCCTAGAGTTTATCTATTAAAGGATAGGCAGTTTACAACTTAAATTGGTGAGGAGATTTCTCCTGCAATACTCCACACTCTCAAAATCGCGGGTCCTTTGAATTGGCACACATACTAGAAAATGAAATTCGGAATTAAACCACCTCAATGACATTTTCAACATTAGATTCTGCACCTGAAAATGGTGGCAGGAACATTGATTTTCTAAATGTATTCTTTGTTATTACTTCTTTGGTGAAGATATAGGTCCAAGGTAAATAATCATCCCAATCAAAAATAATTACTCTGAACTTGGGGTTTTCTTACATTCAAAAATATCATTCTCTGGCAAATACCATAGACTTAGAGTTAGATTTAGAGATAAATAGAAGACGGCTTTTTGAATTCAGGTTAACTTCCTGAAGCAAATCATGAGAGAATATAGAGAGAAAGGTATCCATATAGGAGCTTTACATTCATTTTTTTAAGATTTTCTCTCTTTCACCCAAGATAGAAGTGAAGGGGCTACTCACGAAAAAGATACGATTACTGATGGCTCCATTTCCAACCTGAACCAGTTCTACCCCTCCCTAATAAGTTCCTTTCCTACTTTGTTCCCATACGCTCACAGTATAGATGCTAAACACAGTGCAAATACATGACCAACTTAGTCCTTTTCTCATCTACAAAATAACTATGTAGGCCAAGCTACAAAGATAATCCATCCTCAATCTTCCCAGTAGCTAGGATTATAAGTGTGTGCTACCTGAAATCACCAGCACAGCACAACTGCACTTGGCTGAATATGAGCTCATTGCCACAAACAGGGTTGAAGAATGCTTTTGCCTAACTATGATAGAGAAGGTGAGTGAAAACGTGAGGAACAGGAAAGAATATTGACTCGACTGGGCCACAGAGAAAGAAGGTTTGAAAACTCCAAGTTGCTATCAGAAAATTATGTGATTATGGGTTTTCAAGGTCTATAAAGTAGAGTGAAGACACGTATTAATTACCTGCAATATGCCAGACAATATGCTAAGCACTTTACAAATATTATCTCTTTTGATTCTCACAAAGGACCAATGACATCATGGAGTAATGTCTTGACTTGCATTTGATTTGCATTTAAATGAGGCAGAGTTGGACATGAGTTCAATGAGTCATTGAAGTCCAGTGGCAAGACAAAATTCAGGATGACAGACGATGGCCAGGGATGCTGTGCTTGGTGTCTGACCATCTCTAAGCACTTCAAAGCACCTACTTCAGCTGTGTTTGTGGTCATTAGAACAAATCGTTCTCATCCATTCATTCCACCAGAGGAAATTTTCACACGTTTGGGAGAGATATGTGCCTAACTCAGAGACTAGTTTGAGTTCAACCTGTTTTACCCCATCTGCCAACATGGTTTTACTGGAGTGTGTTCACTATTTCATGTTACAGCTTCTTGGAGTCACAGATAAGATCTTTACAACAACCCTGGGAAGTCATACAATACTAAAACGAAGTGAAGATGTTTAAAACTTCCAACTCTTTTTAAAAAGTTTTCTTTTTATGTGGTTTATTGTTTCTTACAAAAACAATAACAAATATTAGTGTCCTTGAGATTCAGAACTTGTCTGTGTCTTGGAATATGATATTTAATTTAGTATTGTTCAGTTTTAATTTCTTCATTACACTATCATACATCACAAAATCAGATGACTTTATTAGTCTGCAAATACATACAAGGGTTTGGTTTCTTTGTTTTGTTTTTACTCAAAAAATTTTAAAGCTATAAGGTAACAGAATTCTAAGTATGGGAGTATCTATAAAGCATTTTAGTCAACTTAAGCAATCAATTTCAGGGCCTACCTTTATGGAAGACCTTTTTATCAAATGCCATTAATGTATCAATATTAGTTACAAAGCTGAGAAAGCTGGTTTTTGAAGACTAAAATCTAAGATTTTCACAAATAGCTTTCTGCTACTCCTATTTTTCTAGCTGAGTCAGTAATATTTGAAGTTAGAGCTAAACTACTTATTCTGGTTCCAAAGTGTCAAACTTTGGGTTTACAAAGGTGCTACTCAATGTTGGTTTCTATCCTTGTCATATCTAACCCGGAGTATTACAATCAATCCTAGAGACTCTGGAATAAGAAGGACATTGGTAAAGTGGAAAGGTGATCCACCTACCTAACAGGGTGGTTAAGATTCCTGAGTCCATGTCATATGAAGACTGGGCCAAGTAAATGGACAAGTCAGCCTAAAGAAGAGAAGATGCAAAATGGAAACTATGATTATCATGAAGTCATGCAAAGGGGGCTAGATGACATGCAAAGGAGGGGTTAGATTTTTTTGACACCAGAGGTCAAGGAGAAATTAGCATAAGCTGCAAAGATTCAAATTTAGACTGGATATCAGGAACAATTTCATTACAATTTGAGCTACATAAAGTAGATTCCTCCTTAGAGATCTTCAAGCAGAACCTGAGTATATTAGAGTGGAACATCCTTCATGTATGACTTAGATGTGACAGTCACTAAGATCCCTTCCAAATCAAAGATCGTGTAATTCTATGATACTGATTGTGTCTCCATCCAGCTTTTTCCTTGAAAACCTAAAAATTTGGTTCATTTTATGGACATCTAAATCTCCCCTGAAAACAATGCTTTGTAGTTCTTATCAAAGTCTCTACTGATGTGAGAAAAAAGAAACCATATTTCCCATATAAGCATTTAAGCTAAGAATAGATAAAAGATGTCCAAAACTCTTAATTCAGTTTAGCTATTAATGCTTAAAACTGCATTAAGATTTTGGGGGATGCCCTCTATGCTTTTTAGTATCATGAAATCATAGATTTAGAG
This sequence comes from Potorous gilbertii, assembly GCA_028658325.1. Classification (NCBI taxonomy): domain Eukaryota; kingdom Metazoa; phylum Chordata; class Mammalia; order Diprotodontia; family Potoroidae; genus Potorous; species Potorous gilbertii. The sequence goes on from CM053769.1 coordinate 173,129,452, forward strand.
TGGAAATGTACTTTAGAACTCATTATGTTCAACACTTATTTTACAGATGAGGAAAATAGGTCCCAAAGACCAGAAAGTGATGTATCTGCCATCAAAAGCTTGGATAAAGCTATCGAGAGTATGTTTATCAAATCTGTAAATGACATAAAGTTAATATAGATAACTAACTCATTGGATGATTAAGTGAAAATCAGAAAAAGTTCTCAACAGGCTATAACATGGCCCTACTCTGCTTAGATGAAATTCAATAAAAGTGAATGTAAAGTTTAGTATTTAGATTTTAATAATCTTGATTTACAAGTACAGGATGAAAATAGCCTTCAGAATGGTTCCTTTGAAAATGTTCCAGGGATTTTGTTGGACTGCGAGTTCAAAGGGAGTCAATAGTGTGATATGGAGGCCATAAAAGCTAATGTAATCACAGACCCCATTAGTAAGTCACAGTGTCTAGGCAAAGGAGGTTATTGCCCTGCTATACATTTCTTTGTTCAGATTGTATCAAGAATTGGCATTGTGTCCTATGTACCACATTTCAGAAAGGACATCAATAAATGGGAAAGTGACCCAGAAGAAGGTAACAAGTATGGTGAAAGTCCTTGAGGTAATGCTACGTAAGTAGTGATTTAAAGAAATGAGAAGTTTCATACAAAGTCTGGATGAAAGGGAAGCATCTTCAAGTATTTGAAAGGTTGTCACATGTAATAGCAATTGAGCCAGAATTAGGAGCAATTACTGGAATAGAGAAGCCATATATTAAAGAATAACATAAGGAAAACAATTAGAGCTAGCCTAAAGAGGAATGAGCTGCCTCGGCAATCAGTGGCTTCCCTTCACATTAGGTCTTCACGAAAAGACTGGATGGCCACTTGACAGATATATCAGAGACAAGGTTGTTTCTAGTATGAGTTGGACTGGGTGGTTTCCTAAATGCTCTGATTCTTTAATATTTATCACCACTAGAAATAACTTATATGCAAGATTTACTACATCTAGAGATTTTTAAAAATGCTGCAGTAGCATTTATAAGTATACAGGAAACTGCTCTGAATGAACTAGTAACTCTTCCTCAAAGAACTTTCACAGAGCTTTGAGAAGCAATCTGAATTCCAGATTCCTTGTAGTCAACAGAAACAACAATAGAGACAATGCAGTTTAATTCAGTCAACATTTCTAACTCCCTCATTCCCCCACCACTTTTTTTTTCTAGAGAGACTCCTTACTATCCCTAAATCACACCCTATAATGCCCGGTTTTGTTTGTTCATCCTCCCCACTCTTGAAACACAATCCATCTCCTTTTCTATCCTATCTAAATCCCATCCTTCTTCAAAGGTCCAGCTTAAGTTCCATCTCATCTGGGAAACCTTCTATAACCACTGCAGCCCATAATAATTTCTCCTTTTTCTTAATTCCTCTAGCACTTACTGTGTAAACTCCTGCTTTGTCACCCAGTCCTATCCTTATTGCCTTATATCATTCATAATCTCCTAATATTTTTAACTTCTCATGTTTTCAGGATATTTTTTGTTGGGATGGAATGAATCATGGGATTAAATATCCAGACCTGCAATTTAATTTTTATAGGAAACTTCCCTAAGTGGGAGCCTCTCTCCTCTGATGCATTTCATCAACAAGTCTAAATCTTACTGTAGAGTTTTAGAAATTGCCTGTTAATACAGAGAGATTAAGTGATTTGCCCAGAATCACGTAGGATCACACATTGCCTGTGTAAGGGTCCAGTCTTAAACCCAGGTCTCCTTGAAAGAGTCTGGACTACCATCCAGTATTCCATGATGCCTCTCCATGTGTGCGTAGACAAATCAATAAGGATGCTTCCAAACTATACACATCTTATGATGGAATTGTAAAACACATAAATAACAGGAGCGGTTTTCAGGGACCCTTAAATTGACCACTGTCTCCAAATGCTTTAGTATAGCTAGGTCCCAAGAGCAAATCAACATTCCTAATTTCTGTGAGCTAACCAGCTTCCCCAGAATTTCATACACTTTTCCACACTATAGGACAAAAACAAAGAACCTCAAATGAATCTAATTGGGTCCATTGGACTTTCCCCCCATCTCATTCTTGTTCCCTGTTTTTACAAGAAATGGATGCATTTCACATGAGTATTTTGGAATGAAATGAAAATCAGACAGTGGAATCCCTTTCCCTTCCCTCTCCCCAATATGAAGTCAAGAGTCATAGTAAGTAAATCACAACTCCAGGCATAAGGAAAATGGTAGAAATTTACTCCAGTGTACAATTGTACAGATTCTTCACTTGAAGGAAATTCAGAGAACAGTTTCCAGAAGCCTGGGAGTAGGCCTACTGATATGTGGTGGTGAATTGCTTATGACTGTGAAAAGCATCCGTGACCGTGACAGAAACTTACTACCAAAGTCTGAACTCAGCATAGCAGAAGAAATCCTAAATGAGCCAAAGATGAGACAGTGCCAAACAGGATCACAGAAGTTCCAGTGACCCTGAGTTCCCTCCTAGCCTGAGGAACCAAAGATTCAAATATACATCCCTTTACAGGAAGAAAGCCCTAAGGCAAAGGGAACTGTCTATAGACTGAAAGGTGGCAGGAGGGATGTTAGCTCTTGTGTTAAGATGGTACTGAGGAGGTGACATGATACTCAGATGAACTGCCATTCCCTGACTCCTTTGCAGCAGAAAATAACAAAAAGAAAGATTTTCTCAGTGGAGAAAGCATCTGGATTCTGGGTGCTAAAATGAATAGCAGAAACCAAAGAAAGTGAGCTACTTTTTGAAATGTCAAATTAAAACAGGTAGGCAGGGAAAACTACTAAGCAACAGGAAGGAAGGAAGGAAGGAAGGAAGGAAGGAAGGAAGGAAGGAAGGAGATCAGTCCAAAGACAGGTTTTGGGCCTATGATGTGTGTATGATGCTGGCAGACACTACTTTTAAATGAGTAAAATAAATACATAGAATTAAAATGGAAAACAATTATAATAAAACATAGTTACCGAAAAATTTTTTTTAAAAGATTAAGTGCTTCAAACCAATATGAGACTCATACTCATTTAATCATATTCAAGTAAATCATCTGTCAGCAGTTATCAAGAATTTCCTATACATCTAATGTGCACAGGCTTTTATTAGACATTTCAGTGAGAGGAAAAAAGGTGAAACTCATTTCGTATTTTGTGCAAGATGGAATCAGGAGTTAAGGGGAAAGAGGCAGTTTCTATCCTCAAGACATTTTGAAAATGAGGGAAACATGAAAAACTAAGAATAAGAAGTTTTGTTTTATTGACTAAAAGATAAAAGATAAAAGTTTTATTGACTAATAGATGAGACGAGGGGATCACAGTGGGCTGGGATAGTCAAGGAATGTTATTTTGGGAACAGGAACTGAAGTGTGCCCTGAAAGATGACTATTATAAAATTGATAGGTGAAAAGATTTAACAGCAAGGACCCCAGCATACACAGGAGGACCTGCTATACAGATTCTTAGATTTCCATTATAAAAGAAAAGCAACTTTTGAGGGGTCAACAATCTACTTTAATCAAGCACATATGTCATTCACTTAGTACACGGGCAAAAGTCAGCACCCTGAACTTCAGAGAAAATACAAATACAGAAATAAAGACCAACAGACAGGGCTTCCAACTGTCTGACCATAAGCAATATATCCATCACAGATCAACAGATTTGACTGTCTGACCTTTACATACATACATAGTTACCAAACAGAGAAGCACCAATATCTGGGTTTTCAAAGTGGGGGGATGGTTCTTAGCAACTACCTAGAGTCTAGTCTAGACAAACAAACACTTCCAATGAGTAAAGGCAAAAACAAAATCACACCTCAGAGTATATATACACTTTTCACAGACTGAGGATGTCACCAGCCTTGAGAACCAGTGCCTCATTAGAAATTAACAAAAGGTATGGGCCTTTCTACAAAAGAAATATCCCCTAATCAAACTTCCTCTAATAGGAAGGCCTACTAATGAGTGGGGAAAATCTTTAACTCTCCTTAATATAATATTGTGTGTGTGTGTGTGTATTTGTCCTTCATTGTTGAAGAAGACCATGCCATCAGAGAAATAATGGCATGAAACATTACAAGGGAAGACAGGAAGTATTTCAGTTGGGAGAACTAGTGTCAAAAAGGACTGATGTGATTTGACTATGGCATTAAGAAGAGAGAGTGAAGAAATCAGGCTGAATGAAATGGAATGAGATATATATATATATATAGGGATTTAGTGGGAAATATATTGGTTAGGTGGAATGGGACCAAATTATGGATGAAAAGCAGGCAGTGGAATTTGAATTTGATGTGATTTAAAAAAACAGGGAACCATGATAAGTTCTTTAGGGGGGAAAGTATATTCAAATTCTACAATTTTATAGAGCTGTTGGAACATTTTTGGTAGGATAATTAAAATACACACACATACATACATACACACACACACACACACACAGAGCCAAATTTGTATATTTTGAATTTCAGAGAAGCAGATTTCACTTAAGTCATGGGGAAACTTACTGACAATTAGATTTATTTAAAAGTGGAAAGAGTTAAGAAATTGTCTTTCTCTAGAGTTTTTTTAAACAAAGGCTGGATGATTTCTTGGTGAAGTATGCTGAAAAGGAGGTGACTGCTCAGGTATAGGGGGGAATAGATAGCCTCTGAGATCTCCTCTCATTCTGGAAAACTGAGACTCTTTGAATAGGATCCAACTCAACAGATGTTTCCAAAAGTTCAAGTTTAGCTTGGTGGGTCTGAAAAATAAATCCTTTTTTATTCCTTCAGTGCTTTTATGAGGGATAAAAACGATTTTGCCATTATTGTTGAAAGAACCAAAAAAAAGATTACAAAATCAAATTGTCTCCATGCTAATTTAGATCATTAAGGTTTTCACCAGGATTCTACCACAATTTGCTATCCTGATAAAATGAAAGTCATAACTAAGTAACATCTGATCTTAGGATAAGCAGCTGGGGGAGAGGTGGGTGCAGCACAAGAAAGATGAACGCACCTGGGGTGCAGTCACTTCTCAAAGAGGAGAAAATAACCTGGAATTAACTCACTATCACCACTTCTGTAGGGATGGGACTAGATTTGAAAGGAAGAAATCCTAGGCTGCTGATCGAAAGTCCCTCTATATTTTCCACCCTGGGACAAATTCCCAGTCACCCTACCCTAGCTGTGAATCTGATTCTAAAAACCAGAGGTGATAATGAAAATCCTGGCAAGTCCAGCAGTTGTTTTCAGCACTAGAAGAGTATCTTAAATAGCATTACAGTAAAAGCCGTTGGATAAATTGTAAGGGCAGTGAGCTAACTCAGGGGTCCAATCATTGCTGCAAACCTCTCAAACCTTGCCTTTCTTGTTTATTGCCCTTGGCAGAAGCCCTTAGGTCCCTCATATATACATTTAGCATAGCCATCCTTCTTTTCTGATTAAGCATGCCATAAATAATCTCTTCTTATTTACATATCGATTACAAGGTAATGAAGATACTCTGCATTATGTGAAATACAAATCAAGTTCTAGACCCCATGAGATAATCACTGTCCTTGGCCCAAATCCCAAACTCTGTACTTTGGTTGAACTTTACTTGGTTCTCCAGGGTCAGGTGATGTTTCTAAATGTGGATAATCTGTTTATTTCATGCTTTCATCTCATGTTGCCTCTTCCTAAAATGTATCATAAAGTCCTATATTGAGATTTCCAAAGAAGCTTAGCTTTCCTTTTGTAGCTCTTAATTCAAATTCAACTCTATATATGATTCATACTTCAGCTGCCTAGGGACCTTTCAGGTTGCTTCCTCCCTTCCTTATGGCATTTGGAAAACTTCAAGCTGCTTGCATGAAAGAATAACTGGATAAAAATTCACAGTTGACTGTGGGATATTTTCTTTTCTTCACAAGTCTTTAATATGCTTTCCCTAATGATAATAACCTAGCAAAATGTCTTGCTGTCTCAAAGGAGTTTCCCCATTTTTTGACCTGCTTTTTAAAAACATATAGAACTGGTTTTGTTCATTCACTCACATCCTAATGCATTTTTAACAATTTCTTTTCTAAAAATCCAGCCTGAGCTGTCAGTTTCACATGGGGATTAAGTGAAACACCATGTCCACCTGAAAGAGTTGGTCCTCCTACTTGTCCTTCAGGCAGGACTGAGTACCTTGAAGCTGAGAAAGCCATGAAATCTAGGTTTGAAGGACTTTCAGAAACATGGAAGTGAGCCATCTTAAAAGACTCTTTCCTGAGTTGATTTTGAGTATTTCATCTCTATTATAGTGTTTCTTATCCTATGAACATTTGCTTACATGTTGAATTCTACTAATAGCATGTAAGCTGCTTGAAGGTAGGGATCACTTGTCATTTTGTTATTGCATCTCCAGTGCCTAACATAGTACGTTGCATAAGGGAAGCACTTAAGAAGTGTCTGTTGTACTGTCTTGAACTGTGTAGTCATTTATCTCAAAATGTGGACCCTACCCTATGAAGTAATCAGTCACTCAAGTCAATAAACATTTAGTCAGTGCATTCTGAGGATGCAAAGGAAAACAAAATATAGTCCCTATTTTCAAGAAACTTACTGTCTAATGCAGGCCTGAATAACTGATCTACCAAAGGACTTCTGGTGGCCCATGATAAATGTAGAGGAAAATATCCTGTACACTTTTGACAGGCTATATGCTGGTGGACAGTAAGCAGCCCTAGTGCTACAGGTTGTGTAGGCCTGGTCTAACGGGAAGGACAACATACAAATAACCATGTACAGTCAAGCTGTGTACAGGATACTGCAAACAGCAGGAAAAGATGATAATTAAGGGGGAGGGCTTGTGAATAAAGTTTTCCTGCTGAAGATAGAATTCCAACAGGGTCTAGAAATAAGTCAAGGCAGAGATGAGGAAGGAAAACATTCCAGAAATGAGGGACAGCCAATGAAAATGCCTGGAGTCAAGGGATGAAGTATCTTGTTCAAGGATGCCAATGGAACCAAGATAATTTTATTATGAAAACTACTAAATATCTGTGTAATTTTAGGCAAATCATTTAACCTATCTGGGTTTCATTCTCCTTCTGCAGAAAAACAGAAGTTTGGGCTGGTTAAAATGATCTTAACTTTTTTGTAACATGGACCCCCTTTTCAGTCCTATGAAGTCTAGGAACCACTTCTGAGAATAATTATTTTAAATGCAAAAATTACATAGGATTCCAAGGAAAAATAAGTGAAATGTAATTATCAAAATATTTTAAATAATTCAGGGATATCTGCATCACATGACTAAGACAGAGGACTAGACATTTCTTCCAGACCCCTCAAAACTCTTCACAATAGAAATTATATGTAAGACATAAAGAATTTCAGCTATCTCCATGATTCTCAGCACTTCTTAAACTGCGGGCTGTAACCCCATATGGGGTTGTGAAAAATTTGGCAACAGTGAAAGATTTCTGAACTCAAAATGACTAAAAGTTAATTCAAAATCAACTGCATAATGAATCCAAGGTGTTTCTGCATTGCATCAATTTCACTGCAGCCTTGGTTCTGAAAACAAAGCATTTGCACTTTGCACTGTACATGCCCTCAGGCCACACAACTCCAAGGAAAGCTGCCCAAATAGGAAAACGGGGTCTGTTAAGAAGCCCTGTTCTAGGAGACCAAGAACCCCATCAGGGTAACATTCTGAAGAACTAATAGCACAGAAAATTTAGGTTGGAGTTTAAGATTCCTATTCCATTCAAACCTTACCTTCTCCCACCTCCCACAATCTCTGAGTAGGCCTGCACCAGATGACAGAAGGTTTGCAATAGAACCTGGATCTACCTCCTTGTCTCTCCGTGCCACAGAAAACCAAATGGTTGACAAGTCCTTTGGCAGGTCCAGCAGCACAGCAGTTTCTAAGCTAGAGCAGAGCTCAGTCAGAGAACTTAAGAACATAGAGAACTGGAGCAGGGTGTGTAGTTGTGTGTGTGTGTGTGTGTGTGTGTGTGTGTGTGGCTATATGGTTATTTACTCTCAGACTGAAGGGAAGAATATAACATCACTTCAGGGTCACTTTTGTTCTCTTAGAAATCAGTTGCAACAGAGACTCAACCCAAAGTGGGAGGAGGTTAATATGACTGAGATCAAGTACACTCTCACCCTAAACGGGAATCTGGAAACAAAGGGGAAAGAGATTTTTTAAAAGTGAGCAATAGGAGAATAGAAGGGAAAAAAGGAGTGAAGTTACGAAAGATCTCCGGAGGAAGAACACTCAGAAAAAGACCTGGGGCATAAACTAATAGGGAAGTCATTCATAGTAGAAGAGAATATTGTCTCCAGATCAGCTAAAAGAGTCCAGAAATCCCTAAATAAATATAGCAAGACACAGGAAAATGAATTAGCACCTGATGAGGCTGAGAAATCTGTGGTTTCACAGAAGAATATGGTACCAGAGCAAGATGTTTCAGAATGTTTTGAAAGAGAAATAACTGTTCAAGCAGAATTGACGGCCTCTATAACAGAAATAACTGGCACAGTAGCAAAATTTGAATGCATACTCGCAAGTTTCACTAAAGAAACAAGAGAAAATAATTAATTTGGGGATACAAATTCACAAAAGTGAAGGAAAAGTTAAAAGAGAAGAAAAAGCAGTAACATTAAAATAAAAGATGATCTCCATACAAGCAAGATATAGTGATATTGAAGACAGGGTGCATAGAAACAATTTGAACATTATAGGTCTCCCAAAAGAACATGGTGGGTGAAAATACTCAAATGTAAGGAAAACAAAAAAAGGGCAGCTAGATGGAACAGTGGATAGAGTGTTGGCTCTGGAGTCAGAAAATTCATTTTCCTAAATTCAAATCTAGCCTCAGATACTTACTAGTTGGTCAAGTATCTTAACCCTATTTGCTTTAATTTCCTTATCTGTGAAATAAGCTGAGAAGATAACGGCAAACCACTTCAGCATCTTTGCCAAGAAAATCCTTAGTGGTGCCACAAGGAGTTGGACACAAAAAAGAAAATTATTGAAATACAATAGAAGAAAACTGCCCAGAACTTCTGAACACAGAAAATCAAGTTCCAATAAAAAATAGAGAGATTGTCTCAAGAAAATCTAGTTTCAAGGTCCCAGACTTTGGACAAGAGAATCTGCAGGCTTCCTTCTAGTTCTGTGAGACTATGATTCTATGGTTTTGTTTTTCTTTCTAAAGATAAACCATATACACCTTAATGAAAGTGAAAATTTGATGTATTCTAAGGTCGTGGAGATTTTTAAAAATTCTCTTTCCCCTCACTTCCTTAGAAACAGAAAGTTGAATATAGTTAAGGGTAAATGTATGCCCACACCCAAAAACATCTATATAAGGTTGGAACTCTGAGAATAGCAGGTTCCAGGAAGTTTCACACTGGCAAAGCATCTGTGCCTGACTCTTTCATAATCCATATCTCCTCTGCTGTCCAGCAGGATGTTAATAGCAATATATTGAAGTGAGAAGACATACTTAATTACAGTAACACACTTTAGGCCCATAAAATTCAGCAACTAGCATTTAAGACAGCACTTGCCTTCTGACCTGGTGCCCCACTCCACCTAAGCTATGAGTGATGGCCCTTCTGGGATCCACCGCTCCAAGAAGAAATATTGCCAAGCTCTCAAGTAGGCAACTGAGTCAGATTCAAATAGCTCTGCAGGCATTTACTAGGAGCTCCAAAGTAAACAATGCAAACATTCCAAATATACCTACCCTGAAATGAAAGAATATCTCTATCTTATTAAATGGAGGATTGGTAAAACTGGCCTACATGCTCCTGTTTGCATCTTTTTGTGACTTTTAGTCCTCTCATTAAAAGATACCATTACAAACTTAAGATTATTTTCATTTTCTTTCATCTTCTTTAACTATAAAGAATTCAGGCCTTAATTGTCTTCCACTCCCTTGACCTCATTGTGCAAAGTGGGTTGGCACATTTAGAAAATCCTGCTTCCATAAAGAGAATAATGATGAGTTTTAAAGTGTGTGTTGATATCATTTCTCTAGCCCAGTCTTGAAAATGGATTTTGTACAATGCAGCTGCTTTTAATGAGTTTTGCTTATATCTATTTTCTTCCATTGTATGCCTTTCACATTTTTTTTTAATATTTTAATGTACTTTCTGTTCCTCTCAGGGGGAAAAACACATTAGTAGGTTCTCTTCTTTTAATGGGGCCCCTCAGAATAATATATTTGCTTTGCAACCTTTAAATTTTATTAGTGTCTAGTGAGAAACTCGGTTGTTGACTTGCCATGTAAACTTGTTTCCAAATCTTTACGTATTCAGTGATAGTGAGTGGGCATGCATGCGCACGTACTTGTGAACATTACATCTGATTGGGGTGTGGGGACACTATGTGAGTATACATACATACATATATAAAATATATGCATATGTGTATGTATATTTGTTAATGTTGCTATTCAGTCATGTCTAACACTTTGTGACCTTGTATGGGGTTTTCTTGGCAAGATATTGGAGTGGTTTGACGTTTTTCTTCTCCAGTGAATTCAGGCAAATAGAAATTAAGCCCACAGTCACAGAGATAGCAAGTATTTTGAGACTGGATTTAAATGCAGGTCTTCCTGACTTCAGGTTCAGTGTTCTACTCACCCTGCGTGTATATGTGAGTGTGTGTATACATATACATATATATGTATGTAGAAATGTGCGCATATATATCATATATGTGTATTTATACATATATTTGTATATGTATTATATGCATATATGTGTTATTTTTCAGTCATTTTAGTTGTGTCCAACCCTCTGTGACCCCATTTTGAAGTTTTCTTAGGAAAGTTACTAGAGGGCTTTGCCATTTCCTTCTCCAACTTATTCTTACAGATGAGGAACTGAGGCAAACAAGGATAAGTGACTTGTCCAGAGTCACACAGCTAGTAAGTGTCTGAGAACAGATTTGAATTCAGGAAGATGAATATTTATGAATTTAAGTCCAGTGCTCTAGTCAATATGTTTATTTATGTATGTATGTATACATATATATGTGTGTGTGTTTAGTGTACTATATATACATATATCATATCTGTAAATATAAATTCTCTTAGATTATGAAGAAATAAGAAGGGCATATATTCTTAGCAGAGAGACAATGTTATAGAAGAGTATAGAAGAGTAAACTTATTTGACAGAGTCAAAAAACACCTAGATTCAAGGAAGTCAATGGTGCAGTGGATAGAACATGGATGCTGGAGTCAGGAGACTCTGAGTTCAAATCCAGACTCAGATCCTTACTACCAGGGCAAATCATTTAACTCAATTGCCTCCAGGAAAAATAAATAAATGAAAAAAAGAAATGTCTAGATTCAAGGAAGCCAGGGAAATTGTAGAGAGAGAGTACTGGGCCTAGAGTCAGAAAACCCAAGTTCAAATCCAGTCTCAAACAGTTACTAGTTTTGTGACTTGGCAAATCATTTAACCTCTGCTTGCTTTAGTTTCCTCAACTATAAAATGGTGATAATAGCAACAATCTCACAGTGTTGTGGTGATGATTAAATGTGATAATATTTATAAAGAGTGCTTAGTACAGTGTCTGGCATAAAATAGAAACTATATAATAATAAGTACATGCTTAAATAGAAATCCTGCCTATGACACTTGTGAGCTGGGTGACTATGACCAGCTCATTTAACTTCTCTGATTCTGTTTCCTTACATGTAAAATGAGGATAACAGTCCCCCTGGCAAAGAGATCATGAGATTCTTGGGAGTATTAAATAACATAATGTATGTGAAGTGCTGTATTAAATGTCAGGTATTATTCACAGTGCCTGGCACAGTAGTAGCATTTGATAAATCCTTATTGATTGATATTTTACATTCACAGATGACCACAACCCCTCATTTTAACATTGTCTATTTGTCCAGTAAGCCTTTTTCCCTAAACTATTAATGAGTTGAATAATTAGCTCCTGTTCTGTGCATCATCTTATTTGATAATATGGCTTTTTTTCAAGTGTCTGAAGGGCCGATGGGAAAGAGGAATTAGAGCCAGGGGCTAGATGTAGGAGCAATGGGTGAAAGTTGCAAACAGGAAAGATTAGGGAGAATGAATAAAAAATCTTTCCAACTATTCAATCAATAAATATTTATTGACCACTTACTATATGCCAGGCACTGTGCTAAGCACTAGGGATACAAAAAGGAGCAAAAGAGCTTACAATCTTATGGGGGAGATACCATGCAAACAAATATATAAAAAACAAGCTATATGCAGGATTAAACTATTCAATTCACATGTGTAAGAAGAGAATCAAAAGAGAATGAAAGTTGAGGAAAAAAGAAAGTGTCCAATAGGAGGAAATGATCAACAGTAACCAATCAGCAGAGGGATAAAGGAGGATGAGAACTGAGAAAAAGTTGGTCAGATTCAAGTTGACATTGTTGAAAACATTAGAGAGAGCAGTTTCATTTGAATAATGGAGAACAGAAACCAGATCACAAGGTGCTATGAGCAGGTGATGAAGGATAGGGAAAACATTCTTTTCTAAGGAGTCTGAGAATGAGAAAAAGCTATAGAATAATAGCTTGAGGGCATGTTGAGATCAAAAGAGGTTTTTTGGTTTTGCTTTGCTTTTTAAAGAACAAAGACTATCTGAATATATTTGTAGGAAATGGAGGCAGAGCCGTTGGACAAGGAAAGGTTGAATAGGAGAGGGAGAGAATGCTCTACAGGGTAAGTTCCTGAAGGAAACAGGATGAGATGAAATTGACGGTAGGAGCAGAGCAGTTGACCTTGGCAAGAAAAAGATTCCATCTCTTCCTTCTGAGAAAGGAAGACAGAACAGGAGAGGACAGAGTAAGAAAGGGCCGGAGAGGATAGGAGAAGAGAGGAGAGGACAGGAGAGGACACATAGAGAAATTTGGAGTACAGGATGCAGGAAAAGAATGAACTTATGATTGAGACTCTATTTTCCCAGTAACATAGGAAATAAGAATATTTCCTGAGAGAGTTACAGGAGAAAGAGACATTAGGGACTTGAGGAAAGAAGAAAAGATTTGGATTGGCTGCTAAGGGTAAGAGAACAGAGATTTTGTTAGAAGAAGAAGGAGGAGAAGGAGGAAGAAAAGGAGAAGAAGAAATGTGTTGTTGAATATCATAGGGCAATAAGCCTAGAGTCAGGAAGATATACCTTCCTGAATTCAAATGTAACCACAGTCACTAGCTGAGTGATCCTTGACAAATCACTTCACACTGTTTGCCTTGGTCTCCTCCCTCTGTAAAATGAGTTAGAGAAGAAAGTGGCAAACCACTTCAGTATCTTTGCCAAAAAAAAACAAAACCAAAAACCAGTTGGGGTCACAAAGAGTCAAACACAACTAAAATAACTGAAAAACAACAACATATCAGTGAGGGTCAACTTGCAATGAGAGAATTTTAAATTGCAATGGTGTGACTTCCTCCAGTGGTGTTCAGCTGCACAAGAGTATGAACATAGAAGATAGCTAATGAGAAGTAGTTCCAGATTAAGTACTAGCAGACTGAGAATTAAAGAATGGTGATGGGATAAGATGTCTAGGAAAATAAGGGTGGCCAATGGTGTCCAGTTGAATTATAGAGTCAAGGCAATAAAGAGAAAAAAGTGAAGCCAGAGAAGGTCTGATAGACTGGAAAAGATAGGGCTGGATAGAAAATAGGCCATCCATATCATCATTGATCAAAGGAATTGGGCATGTTGAGCCCTGAGAAAAGTCGGGAGAGGCATGACTGTTGTTCTGGAGTTCTGTCTTGTGAAAGAGGATTTGGACTTGTTCTAAAGGAACTTAGAAGGCAAAACCAATAGCAGAGGGTGAAAGTTGCCAAGAATCAGTTTAGGCTTGGAACCTAACCATAAGCCTTATCCCAAAGTAGAACAGGACACCTCAGGAGGTAGTAAGCTCCTTCACCTCACTGAGATCTCGAAGTAGAGAGGTGGATGACCACTTATGGAGTGTGTTACAATAGAGAGTCTTAGGGGGATGTGGTTTGAGTTGGACTTGGGCCACTGAGATCCTTTCTAATTCTGAGATTATGTAATTTGATTTTATGATAAGGAAGGAAGGAAGGAAGGAAGGAAGGAAGGAAGGAAGGAAGGAAGGGAGGGAGGGAAGAAGGAAAAAGGGGAGGAAGGAAAAAGGGGAGGGAAAGTAAAATTTCTTGGTATTGTCAAAAAGCATTTTCCATTATTGGGTGTGAGAATATATTTTTATCAGGTACCAAGTAGAATACAGCTACACCAGCTAGGTGGCACAGTAAATAGAGTGCTGGATTAGGAGTCAGGAAGAATCAAGTTCAAATCTAGCCTCAGATATTTGATAGCATGTGGCCTGGAGTAAGTCACTTAAAGTCTGTATGCCTCAGTTTCCTCAACTATAAAATGTGGTGTAAAGGTAAGGAAATTTGAAGATCTTCCCTGACACTTAATAGGATCATATGATCTGCTTTGACCTTTGGCCCAACGCATGAAGTCCATGGTGGGAGGAGCTTGCTGAACGGGTAGAGCAGGAGGAGAGAGTGAGTTAGAGCCGGGAAAGAGCATGTAGAGCAGAGCAGAGCAGTTAGCATGAGTGAGAGAGGGAGTGACTTTGACTAAGGGAGCTTGTTTGTGTGGAAGCCTGATGGAGGGAAGGCTTGGGGATGGCCGTGCTCTCTGCATTGATAATGTATGTAAGTTTCTTTGTCATCATGATTACTTTCTGTTATCAGACTCAATATTTTGGTTTCATCTTTGAGGAAGAGAGTTTATATTTTGTGAATTAACCCTGGAAATACACATGCATATCTAGAGTGACTGCTGTGGGTATAAAGTTAGTGTAGTAAAAGCATCTAACTCTCATGGCTATTATTAAGACCAAACAGTAAACTTGAAGTCAGGATAAACTGAGTTCAAATGCTACCTCTGACATTAACTATCTGTAAAATGAGGATGATAATAGCTCCTGCATTATAGAGTTGCTATAAGGATTGATACAATATTATATGTATGTGTGTGTATTATAACACATTTTATATATTATGCTTTACGAAAGTATTTTAGAGGCAAAGCACAAAATGCTGTATAAATGTTCAGCATTAATTATTATTAATGATGAAAATAAGAGAAACTAGAGGAAAGGAGCTATCCTTTTCCTCTAGCTATTAGCAGACTCCACCTGGCAGCAGGTAATTCTCTGTGTCTATAAAAGTATTTGCCCAGATGCATGTGCATTGCCTTACGTTGACTACTTTCCATACATAAATGTTTCTAGTATGTTTTAAATAGCTCTCATATCCAAGTTTTAGAAAAGATTAATGATTTCATTAAGCATTCCAACCACTTCTTTTTTAAAAGTCAATTCTATATATACAGACATATATATATATATACATATATATATATATATATATATATATATATATATACATATTCCTGAAGTGAGGAAGACCTGAATTCAAATCTGACCTCAAATGCCTGACTCATATTAAATACTATATAAATGTTGGCTATTAGATATTATTATTATTATATCCTCATTTAAAAAAGAAAGAAAAAGTGGTAAAATGTTAGAACCAACAAACTACAACCTGTTACCTTTGTCTCTGATGTTTCATGTTTGTGTCTTTTTGTAATTAACCTTTGTTTTCATAATGCCAGGGTAAGGTTCTGTCACTATCTATATCTAATCCTATTCAGGATTAAGTATCTGGAATTTTGTGGTTCATAAAAATGCAGAAATCCTATCTGCCCCTCAAAGACCTA
The DNA here is from genome assembly GCA_028658325.1 of Potorous gilbertii. NCBI lineage: Eukaryota > Metazoa > Chordata > Mammalia > Diprotodontia > Potoroidae > Potorous > Potorous gilbertii. The sequence continues at coordinate 173,145,214 of CM053769.1, forward strand.
GAATACCCTAATAGAAAGTAAATCTAATTTAGAATCAGGGGCCTAGATTCAAATCTCAGGTCTCCTATTTACAATTTAAATGAACGATTAAATGGTACAGAGATGGAAAGAACAGTTTCTAGAGCAGAGGTGCTTAAACTGAAAATAATTAACTTTTTAAAAATTTGTTAATAATTTTATTCCAGTACAATTGATTTCTTTTATAATCTCATATGTTTTACTGTATGAATTTAGAAACATTATTCTGAAAAGTGGCTAATAGTTTTTACCAGATTGTCCAAGTGAAAATGACACACAAAAAGTTAAAAATCCTGGTCAAAGGAACTTGATTTACATATTGCCACAGGTACTTACTTATGTAATTTTAGGCAAGTCTTAAGATTCCTGGACCTTAGTTTCCTCATCGGTAAAAGGAAGAGGTTATATCAGATGGCCATGAACTTCCTTCCAACTCTAGATCTATGATGCTATGAATTCCAGCTATCATATTCCCCTTATTTGCAAAATGTGGAAGTTGAACTAGATCATTTCCAAGGTCTCTTTAAGTTCTAAATCCTATGATTTTATGTTAGAAAATTAATGGAGGCTAGGGAAGCACACATGTGTAGTTAAATACTTCATCTAGTTTACCACTGAACCAGAGAATGGGTTAGGATATTTAAAGATGATTTTTAAAGAGGGAAAAGGAGGCAATGTTTAGACATTGAAAAGGAAGTTGTTCCAAATATTGTGCACCTGGGGTGAATAGAGAAAAATTTAGACAATCCTACAGGGAAGATGGAATGGTGGAAATAATAAATAAGTAAATGAATGAAATGAAGGTTGAAAAGGGAAAAAAAATGGAAATTATAAAGAGGAAGTCTTTAAGATATGGATACCAGCAGAATGGGTAGTCTTGAGCTGAAGAGTAATGAAAGAATTCAGAAGAGCTGGATTTTAACGCTATCTCTACTACTTACTACTTGTGTATCTCACCCCTGGACTTAATTATCATCTCTATTCTGACGATTCTCAAATCTACCTACCCTACCCCAACTTCTCTGTGACATCCAATCTCACATCTCCAATTGCCTTTCAGATATGTTGAATGGGATATCCAGTGTGGTTCATTCATTTAGTTGTGATTGAATCTTTATTACACCATGAACCATACTGTTCATGCAGTCTTCTTGGCAAAGATATTGAAGTGGTTTGTCATTTCCTTCTCCAGTAGATTAAAGCAAACAGAGATTAAGTGATTTATCCAAGATCACATCATCTAATAAGTGTTTGAGGCCACATTTGAATTCAGGACCTCCTGACTCCAGGTCTTACACTCTATTCACTAAGCCATCTAGATGCTTCTTTAAAAAAAGTGGTCATCGTTGAATGATTTATCACCAGGTATTCTAAGAACATTCATTGTACTCTAGGTGAGAGGTGGCTAAGTAGACATCTTAAGCTCAACATGTCCAAAATGGAGCACATTTTGTTTCCCCCTAAACTCTCCTCTCCTCCTGCCTTCCCTGTGGAGCATATCACAATCTTCCTAGCTTGTCATGTACACAATTTAGGAGCCATCCTGGATCTCTCTCTCTCACACACACACACACAAACACACACACACACAAACACACACACACACACACACCACCCAAATCCAAGCTGCTACCAAGGCTTGTCAATTTCACCTTTGCAACATCTCTCCAATTCACCCCTTTCTCTCCTCTGACACTGACACCACTGTTTAGCAGGTCCTCATCATCTCCCCCAGGTGGGTTTACCTATTTCCAGTCTCTCTCCAATCCAATCCATCTTCCATTCAGTTCCTACAGTGATTTTCCTAAAGCACAGATCTGACCATGTCACCCTCCTATTCAATTAATTTCCAGTAGCTTCCTTTTACCTCCATGTTCAAATAAAAAAAATGTTCTGTTTGGCATTCAAAGTCCTTCATAGCTAACCCCCTCCTACATTTCCAGGCTTCTTACACCTTACTTATATTCAGTTCACTGATGCAGGCCTCCCAGCTATTCCATGAACACTATATTCAGCCATTTTCTCCATTCCTGGAAATCTCTCCTTCCTCAAGTCCTCCCTGGCTTTCTTTAAGTACCAACTAAAAGCCCATCTTCTATAGAATCTTTTCCGAAAGCCCTTAATTCTAGTGCCTTCCCTCTCTGAATTACTTCCTGTTTACCTTGTATTGAGTTTGTATATAGTTGTCTCCTCCATTAAACTGTAAACTACTTGAAGACAGGAACTGTCTTTTGCCTTTTTCTATATTTCCAGGGCTCAGTACAGTGTTTGGCACATAGGAGGTGCTTCACAAATATTTACTGATCGATAATAGTTTGACATCTCTGAATCTCCTCTATGAAACGAGGTGGTTATATTAAAGAAGGAAGCAGGGTATGAACACATATCTGGGGTCAGAGAACTTGCATTCAAATCTTGACCTATTCTAATTACATCTATGACATTGGGCAACTCATTTAACTCATTTCTAGGCTTCTGTTCCCTCATTTTACAAATGAGGGGGCTGGATTAAATCACTGCTGGGATTCTTTGGAGGACTGGCTGTATGATCCTGTGATCTTTTAAGTCATACCCAGCTTTCAATCCTATAAACTCCATCCTAGTCTTCTCAGTTCTATCCCTCACTTACCATGCCCATACTGCTTTCATCTGATTAGTAGTACTATTATGTAGATGGCCATTGTCATTTACACAGGCCCTATGAATTAACGCCCTTCCGGGATCTTTTAGAAGCAACCTCAATCACTTCTAGCTGAAAAACTGAAAGATCATTCTGAGAAAAAAAAACATTTTGAATTTAAAGCTAAAATCTGCATTTTTTTTAAATTTGTGAGATTTCGAAGACCCAACATGACTTGTAACTCAACAAGGATACTTTTTATATGCTCTAATCAAAACACCATTTGTACTGAACAATTTAATTTGCTAGGGAGTTAATTTTCCTTGGTCTGTTTTTTCAGCTACAAACCAAACCTCCAATAGATTGCTATAATACAGTAAATACAATTTTCCAAATGGGAAACCATAGCAACCGTTTTTTCAATAACAGAACACGATTGGCCGCATGTGAAAAATAAAGCCACATTCTAAATAATTAAATTGTTTTTCAATATAAAAAACAATATTTCAAGCATTTTCATGTTTTATATGTACCGTGTGATACAGTGTCTTGGTCTATAGGGAAACCCATAATTACTAGACTATCTTTTCATGTACTACATTCTTTTTGTCACTAATCCATGAATTAAAATGATAATTCAAAGAAAATAACCTGTCTAGAGAAGAGAAAACTGAGTATAAGGTCCTTCAAAATCCATTCCTTTTCTATCACTCTAGCCAACTGAATAAGCTCCCTTTATGATTTTTTTTCAAAAGACATTTATAATGCTTGTGAAAGAGATCAGTGCAGGAACAGTGGTTTAAGTCAGATAGAGGTTCACTTACCCTTCATAGGCCTATATTCATATCTCCTAGGGAATTGAACACATCAACAAAAGCTCATTCCCTGAAGCCATGTCTACCCAGCACCAAACACCAACTGAAAAATAATAAATGTCACTCAGTCATCCAGTTATCTAGCCTCCACAGTGCAGATCTGGAGAACAAACACAGGAATGGGAGGGCTGAGAGGGTGGCTGACTGAAATTGCTTACTTCAACCAACAGGTGACCTACTATGTGCAAGGTGATGCATTTTGGCATAGGATACAAATATGAATAACAGTCTCTACCTTCAAAGAGCTTGCAGTCCAATGAGAAATGTCATGTTTTGCTTTAATTCTTCCAAAAATGACTTCATAAATGGACCTGCATATAAGGCAGAATATGATCAGTTTTACAGAAAATGTACAGTGGAAGCAAAGAGGGAAGATTGTTGTCATTTACAAGATCATCTTCACAGGGTCGGTGGCATATAGGTTGATCAATGAAAATCAGGAACAATCTGGGCAGTTAGAGTTGGGGATGAAGTTCTTTAGAAGTAAAAAGCAAGCACCCGAAAGAGAAAATATGTAGCCAAATTCAGGAAACACTGGAGGAGATGTTGAGTAGGCTGGTTTAGATGGATGATGGGATATTCAAAAGAAAGTCGTAAGGAAATGAGGCTGGAAAAGGAAACAGAGGCTGAGCTTGGAAGACCTGAAATTCCATAGTAGGGTAGTTAGACTTTATTTATAGTCAACTGTAAGCCACTGAAGGTATTTTGAACAGAAGAGTGGCATGACTAAGCTATACCTTCACAATACTTTTGTAACAGTGTAGAGTAAAATGGAACTACAATCTGGGCAAGAAGCTAGAAAATGAAAGCAATTGTTACAGACATGAGGAAATAAAGACCTAAATTGTCCTGGTGGCAACTGGGATCAAAAGAGGGAAAACTGTATACAAAAAACCACTGAGAATTCAGAAGTGATGGGATTTGCTAGTTAATAAGATGTTGGGTTGAAGAAGGGAGAGTCAATGTTAATTCTTTAGGAGAATAGTGGGTGATATTCACAGAGATAGGGTAGAGAAAAGAGGAGCCCTTTGGTGGGAAGGAGTAGGGATCTCCTTCTGAGACTCTAGCAAGACATCTGGAGAAAGACGCCCAATAGGCAGATGGAACTATAGAGCTGGAGTTTGAACAAACAAAAATGAGTAAAATATATTTTATCAAATGCTTACTAGTATTCTAAGCACTGTCCTAAGCACAAAGGAGAGAGGTTAGTAGAAAGGCTTTTGGATATCCTGCTTTTGGATACTCTCTCCTCCATAGATTTTCATAATGCTGTCCTGATGTTGTTCACTTCCTGCCTGTCAGATGGATCCTTCTAAGTCTTCCATTTCAAGATCAACGTGTGTGTCCTGGCCCTTTCCCTTGGCGACCTTTAGATCGTTCCCCGGGCCTCCCTCTTCGTATGTCTTCATCTGTAAGTGATCTCGTCACTCGCTTTGATCTCAACTGTCATGTCTCCACCGATGAGCTCCAATATTGCCATCTCTTTCCTGAGCTCTAGGCCCATATCTCAAACTATTTGACGTTTCCACACAGATATCCTGGAGGCATCTTGAACTCAACAGCTTGAAAATAGGACATATCTTATTTCTTCTTACCACCATACCTTCTAACTTCACTAATTCCCACCTTCCAGACACTCAGGTCCCTAACCTAGAAATCATCCTCAACCTTTCACTCTCCTTCATCCCTCTCCCACATCTCCAATCAGTTGCCAAATCTTGTGGATTCCATTTTTTTCCTACCTTTATATTTTCTGTATCCTCTCTGCTCAAACCACAACCGCTCTAGTCCAGACCTTTACCACATCCTTCCTGGTCTAATGCAAGAGTCTCCTAACTGGTCTTCCTAAACGCAGTCTCATCCTTCTTTAATCCATCATTCATGTAGCTGCCAAATTGGCATTCCCAAAACACAAATCTGATCATTTCATTTCCCTACTCAAGAAACTGGAGGGAATATCTTTTACATTTAGAATAAAAGGTAAACTCTGTTGAGAAAAAGAGGCATAATGGCATAGAGAGCTGGCCTGTAAGCCAGGAAAACTAGGAATAAAGTTTTGCCTCTGATAAATACTGACTGCAAGACCCTGGGTAAGTCACTTGATCTATCAGTGCTCTGTTACTGTCTGTTGTTCAGTCTGTTGTATCTGACTTTGTGAGGGCAACTAGGTGGTGCAGGGGATAGAACACTAATGCAGGAGTCAGGAGGACCTGAGTTCAAATCTCACCTCAGACATTTGACACTCACTAGTGTGACCTTGGGCAAGTCACTTAACCCCAATTGCCTCATCCTGGGTCATCTCCAGTCATCCTGATGAGTATCTGGTCACTGGATTCAGATGGCTCTGGAGGAGAAGTAAGGCTGGTGACTTGCACAACCCTCCCTCACTCAAAACAAAGT
>CM053769.1:173151226-173199445 GCA_028658325.1 Potorous gilbertii
ACCTCAGACATTTGACACTCACTAGTGTGACCTTGGGCAAGTCACTTAACCCCAATTGCCTCATCCTGGGTCATCTCCAGTCATCCTGATGAGTATCTGGTCACTGGATTCAGATGGCTCTGGAGGAGAAGTAAGGCTGGTGACTTGCACAACCCTCCCTCACTCAAAACAAAGTCAAGTGCAAGTCATATCATCATTTCTCTGATGGCATGACCTTCTTCAGCAACGAAGGACAAACACACACATCTGACTCTGTGACCCTGCGGGGTTTTCTTGGCAAAGATACTTGGGTGGTTTGCAATTTCCTTCTCCAGTTCATTTTACAGATGAGGAAACTGAGGCAAATAGGGTTAAGTGACTTGCCCAGGACCACACAGCTAGTAAATGCTTGGTACCAGATTTGAACTCATGAAAATGAGTTTTTCTAATTTCAGGCCTGGTGTTCTATCAACTGCACCACCTACATGCCATCAGTGCTCAAAGGCCTCTAACTTGCTTGTGTGTGTGTGTGTGTGTGTGTGTGTGTGTGTGTGTGTGTGTTGTTTGTGCTTTAATCCCCAGGAGTTTCTTAAATCACAGATATAGTTCTTATCCATTTGTTTGACATATTAAAAGCCCTTCACAATATAGGTCTAGTTGACTTTCACTTCTTATTACATGTCACTTTCCCTCATGGACTCCATGATTCATCCAAACTGCCTTCTTGTTGTTCAATGCAAACATTTCCTCTCTAGCTCTATGCCTTTGCACATACTGCAGCCATGCCTGGAATTGTCTCGCTTTTGAGCCTTAATGCAGGTAGGACATCCAAGAAGCATTTCCTGATTCTCCCACTTCAGTTGTGGCAAATGAATCTTCAAACTGTGTGTTTCTTTAATATATTTATTATTTTAACTTACCTGGGAACATTTTACATCCTCTCAGAACATAAGCTCCAAAGGGTCAGAGACAGTTTCATTTTTGTCTTTATATCCTGAAGGCACACATAGTACCTGGCCCATAGTAGATGTTTACTAAATGCTTATTAATCATCTGAGATAGAGATGGAATCATCCATATGTTCTGACTTTGTATTGCCAACTCTTTTCAAAATGGAGGAAATGGTTGAACTACCTTTCCTATGTTCTAAGGAAAGATTCAAACCATATTCTTTTCATGTAAAAAAAAAGCAAAATTCAGTTAATTATTTCAAAAGTGGGGAAAATTTGCATTTCTGGAGGAAGTGTGAACAATAGTACATGTGACTAGACAGATACTATAGAACACAAGATAGAAGGCTGGACTGAGAATCAGAAAGAGAGTTTCAAAACCAACCCCTGAGATTTCCTAGCTGTGTGAAGACCATCACATGACTTAAGTTCTCTGAGCCTCATGTGAAAAATGTGGTGCTCGGACTTCATGGCCTTAAGCATTTCCTCCAGCTAGCACTCTATGATATTATGACTGTGATATTCTATTTGGAATGGTTAACATAATATTTCTCAGGCAGGTAACTTCCAAGCTCTAGTCACTCACAGTAAACACAAAGAAGTTATCAATGATTTTGACCTGAGGGAATCCAAACCCACTCACAAGGAGTTAATCAAAAAAAAGTTAGAGCCTCTCTTAGATGTGACATATTTGGGGGCTGTGAAGCATATATTTTCTCAATAGTCATGTGTTGTTAAATATTTATGGATATTTTAAAAGTATATTCACATATTTTTCAACATATTGTGATCCATCTCTGTATTTTCAGCACAGATTCTATTGTAAGTCAGAGCATTTAATTTCCATAAGGTCACTGACCTGGCCGGTGAAACCAATTTTCTTGTCAAGATTACTGGAACTGCATTATTTTTCTTATTATAAATGTTTCTTTTAAAAACAAGCACTTTGAGGGTTTCTACTGTTTTGGAGACTTTGTAGTTTCGCTTATTTATGCCAAATTCTTTTATGCCATTTCTTTTCAAGTAATGATATAGAATATATAGTTATATATAATGTCATACGTACACACATATATTATACATATGCATATATATATAAACCTGTATGTCATTTGATATGTTTTCTCCCTAAATCTCACTGCATAGCTAAAGATAAACACGTGTGCTTTACACATAAGTCCTGCTGACAATGAAAAATAGGAATATTCCCAAATCTGGATTGTAATGCCATCAACCTGTTCTGTTAAAACGTGAGCCAAGTCAAAACAAACTGCTGTTTTTGTTGTTTTGTATTTTCTTCTGTTTTGGGAAACAGAAGAATGCTCTATGCTTCTTCAATTTAATAAGCATCTATTAAGCAACTCTTGGGAACAAGGCACTGTGCTAGGCACTTGGTTACAAACTCAAAAAATAGTTCCTATCCTCAAGAAGCTTACTCTCTACCTAACGAGTGCAATGTGTAGAGCAGTAAGTTAAGTATAAAACTTTTTTAAGAGAGAACAAGAGAGATCTTATGTAGGAGGCATAACCTGAGGTATGCTTTGAATGAAGTGAGGAGCTCTATGAGGTAGAGGGGAGAACCACTTGAACAAACAAAAAAGATAATGACCCTCTTAAGAACTTAAACTTTAAGGAACAATAACTTTAAAGGTTTAGTTAGCACATTCAAAATAACTGGATGCTATTTTAACTTTAATTTAGCCATAGTAGATACATAATACAGATATAGTCTAATTCACTTTAGTATCTTCAAAAGTAATAAATTGTGATCTTATTCAGTTCAGTCAATTTTCAGTCATATCTAACTGTTCATAACCCAATTTGGGATCTTCTAGGCAGAGATACTGGAGTGGTTTGCCATTTTCTTCTCCAGCTCATTTTATAGATGAGGAAACTGAATCAGAGTTAAGTGACTTGCCCAGAGTCACACAGCTGGTAAGTGTCTGAAGCCAGATTTGAACTCAAGAAGGTGAGTCTTCCTCACTCCATGTCCTGCACCATATCCAGTGTACCACCTAGCTGCCCCAATTATCCTCCGCACATTATGTTGTTGAATAAATGGCACTTATGTTATGCCTTGAAGTTTTTAAAGTGCTTCATCTTTATTATAGCATTTGAACCTCACCACAAATAAAACTTGTGGGATTGGTAGTATAGATATTAATGTCCCAAATATAGAGATGTGGAAACTGTGCTTCAGAGAGGTCCGGCAGCTGACGAGTGTCACCCAACTTGTAAGCACCAGAGAAAAGATTTGAACACAGATTTTGTTTACTCCAAGCCCAGAGCCTTACCAATTACACTATAATGTCTCTCTCTCTCTCTCTCTCTTTCTCTCTCTCTCTCTCTCTCTCTCTCTCTCTCTCTCTCTCTCTATATATATATATATATATATATATATACATATATATATATATATATATGTATATATATATATATATATCTCCAGACATACAAATGACAGTTTATGTGAGGAAGTGAGTCATAAAAACAATAAAAAGAACTACAGTGAATCATTTTGCCAACAAAGAACCCAAAAGATGTATTCTGCGCTTGTGTGAATGTTACTACTCAAAGGATTATGGCCTGTTCATCCACACAGGAAAGCCAAAATGGATGGAGACTGTCTATTGCCAAAATTTTAACATTTTTCTGGATAAACACCCTACAGAGCTTGTTTACGGTATGTATTTTTTGGAAAGACAGTATAGATGGAGACACTGGACTGAGAAATGAAAAGGAAAAAGAAAACTGACTGAATTACTTTTGGAAAATTACAAAGCACTTTTATTGACCCAAAGCTCCCCATGATACCAGACTCCCCTATTGTTGATACAAATATTTTACCAGTTTTTGTTTGCATGACAGCAAGACTTGGCATATCAACGTTTCTAAAGGACCAAACATTATCATCACACAGATGCCAATGGAAAGGTACAAAGTGGATGCAAGCCAGTTACAACATGCAACCAAGAAGAACTGAAGACCAGGAGCAATTGAAGCCATCCCAAAACAGAATGACAGAAAGAGAATATAAGCAGGTAACATGGCAAGAGCAAAATATAACATGCAGATGCTTCTCCTATATACTTGAAATGTCCAAAGAAAGCAAGAGAGACCTCGAGCACAGTGGGCAAACCTTTTGTGGTGAACTTCAAGGAGATTTTAGGATGAGAATCACACAAGATAGGTTCTGATCCCCCAAAACTAGAGGAAAGTCCTGAATAAATGAGATCACAGATGTATTTGAACGTTCTTCAAAGCACTTGATAATCAAATACACAAATGTGTATTTAAGTGCTTTGAAGAAATTTGTGCCTTAAAGAAAGCAGTTTCATCATCATTAGGAAAATATATATCCTTATTCATCATTTTAAATAGATAACAGTTTTTAGAAATTATGATTTTATGTTTTCTTTGTGTCCTCTGCAATTAGTACAGCTTTTAATAATTGCTCATATTCATTATTTTGCCTAAATACCTATTTATTTAAATTTAGTAAAATACATAATTTCAAAAATTGACCTGCAGTATGCCTAGACAAGTTCAATGTCTGCTTCTATCTGCTTTCAGCATCAAGTACAAATTAGGGAAATCCCTTAATTCATGTTTTTCTTTCCACCCAACCTCTAATCTGTATTAAACAAGGGCTGACTCTTGGAATTCATAGGTTTTTCAGTTAACAAAGGAATGGCAAGTTTTAAAGTACATTGGGGGTTAAAATCTATATCCTGATCACTAAATTTTATGACCCAAAGTGAGTCTTCTGTGGTGTCATTTATTATCACAAAAATGATTGGAACTGGGGGACCATGACACTATTACCTGTTACTGTAGATTTATTGAAAATTAGCAATTCCATTTATATCTATGAGATTTCAGGGATTATTCTGTTATAGACTAGAAAACGGATAGATTTATGAGTTCAGTGAATCTGGTTGTACCAACTAATAGAGCAACAGAGAAAATTTAGAGGTTTGTACTCCTAAAGGAGTTAACCTTTGGATAAAGAAACATTTTTCAAGTAGCATGTGAGAAATTATTGAATCTATAAATTATCACCACTACACTGTAAAAAAAATACTTACATCTCCAGGTTTAGTTTTTGTGAGAGAAAGATAGAAGCAGTTAAAGTTAATAAAAAACAATTTTCCTTACCACTTGGTTACCTAATATAATTGCTCAGGAGGTTATCCATTACTAAACTATTTTCTACTCTGGCTTTACAATTTAAGCTCCTCACTCTTAAACTGTTAAAGTATGTTTCATGGGACCATGTACACACATCTTGAATCATATCTTATGCTTTTCTGTATACCCTGCAGCACTTAATAGAGTACTTGGTACATAATAGGCATACGATATTTGTTGACTGATTTTTTTAACTTAATAAAACATTGATTGACTGTTCTTCATCTTCACAAAATCCTATGTCAATGCTTCATTATGGTATAAATGGATCCAGAGTTATTGAAGGCTATGTCAGTTAGTGAAGGTTGTCAGTTTGTACCACGTTGAAAGACCATGAGTATAATGCTGGCAATAGAATGCAGTCTGCTTTCTTAGGCTCAATCCAGTTAAGTATTGAGAGACTCATTAGCAATAGGCTAATCAGGTGGTAAAGAATCCTTTGACCATGAAGACCTTGGATACAAATTTGAATGCAAAATAGCCCTAGGTCCTGTTCAGTCCCTTTCTGCTTTTACAATGACAATAGTAAAATTAAAAGGTCAAAGGATACTAATAACTATAGCTTTTAGACTATCTATAAATATTAATTTGATATTTGGTATTTTAAATGTGAGATTTTTGTTCAGTAACCACTGAGTAGACAGACATATGACTGGAAGAACTAAATCATATATATCTTAACCTTCTAGCTATAAATGAAACCAGATGACAGAAGGAAGTTGGAGCTAAGTGAGAAGATGGCTCACAGGATCTCCTAAGAAAAGCAAATCAAGAAATTAGTGGAGTTGCCTGTCCAAAGGCAGCAAGAAACCATTTCATGGGGCATTTGCTCATGTCATGTTGCAAGCACTCATGATGGGTATTTATAAAAGGTCACATTGAAATGATAGCAACTTGTGTGTTACACATTTCAAAAGATGAAAAGACAAATTCCACACATAAAAGGTATTGTCCTTTGAAAATAAATATTTATTTAACATTCTTTGATTAAAATGTAAAGATGGGCAGATGTTGGGGTGGCAAAACACAGACTGGAAAATATTTATCAAGAGTAAGGAATGGGAGAGGCCAAAGTCTTATAGGCAACATTTAGAACTCTCATGCTCATATATAGTGAATATTTTCTTTGAGAAATGAATTCGAAGTCACTGTGGTGATCACCAAATAATAATACAAACCATTACCGTTAAAACATTAAGTTGACTTGCTACTGATATGGGAGTCACTCCTGATTTAGCTATCTATTTACAGTAGAACTACTAATGTATTCAAGCAAAGATTGAAATTAATAGAAGAATAAAAATGAGAAAATATAAAATGCAATTCCAACTTCACTTACTGACACAAATTATTGAAAATAAAATATGGAAAATGAATGTAGAAAGGAATAGCAAGAGCAATCACAATTTTATACAGAATTGTAGTGATTATAAATCACTCACTATAATTACCAAGAGGCCATGTGGGTGGGGCAAAGGAGGAATCTAAACTAAACTAGATTAAAAATGACCTTAGCCAACTGACAATTAGCTTACTTGCCAAGCGGAGATATTTTGCAGCCAAAGACAATATCGGTTTGGAGTAAAACATTATTTGAAAAATTAGAATGGTGAGTATGAATAATTTCACTTCATAAAACAATGAGAAGTGGAAGGCAAGGGGAGAGGGGAACAGTATTAAAGTACGTTGATGAAAGACCAAAGTAAATTTACTTTGAAAGCATTTCAAAAGGAAACTATATGGACAAAAAATATGTGATGGAAAAGATCTGCAAATATTTTCATAGAAAATTCTATCAAGGACAGTGAAGTCACCATAACTGGGCTCCAGGTGTTTCTACAGAAGTAAAAAGAGAGGTAATGAAAAAAGAGATGGGAAAAGCAATTGGTTTGGACCAAGTATAGGAAGAGAAGGTCCATGCTGGAGGCAGTAGTTTTGCGAATATTGAGGATCAATTCTCAAAGTATCTGAAAGATGAGAAGATACCAAGATATGGATTGAATTAATTTGGGGTAATTATAAGGTTCTCTTAACTTTTCCCTAAAGAAAGCCTATATTTTTAATATCAATAATCTTCTGGTGATCTTATACAGTTGAAGCATACAAAGGTCTCCAAATGGACTTGAAAAGATCAGTGAAATGGTGCTTGGTGGGTATGAGTGGAGGACAACTTATTACAAACAAGAAATTGTGATAGAGAAATATGCAAAGGACATGATTAAAGATTAAGTGATTTTTAGAGGTATGCTAAGAGTGAGAGATATTATAATTTTATATCTTTACTATGATTTCAGAACTCAAGGAATCCTCAAAGCACATTCAGTGAACTTTCTAAGAGAAATAATGGACAAAAATCTCACAGAATGGGAAGACACAGATGGGTTTTAATCTACATCGAAGGAAGGGATACCTATATTACTTAGATCACAACTCGATTGTTATATTAACATTAGAATCAGAAATTCAGGAATTATTAAGTCACTCTAGAGCAAGTCTGCCTGCTTATTACTATGGACTCTGGTAGATGCATTGTTGACTCTGGTAGATTTTGATCAAATTGGCTGAAGTCAATTTAATTATAGGAGAGGAGGATCATGGATTTAGATCTGGAAAGCACCTGAGAGATCATCCAGTTCACCTCTTTCTCATCTTTCAGATGAGGAAACTTGAGGCCCACAGACAGAATCTACTTGTTCTGGGTTACAGAGGGAATAAAGGACAGAGCTAGGATTTAAATTTGCATTTCCAAACACACCGCTCTTTCCACTGTGCCATTTGTAGGAATTTCTAATCAATGCTGACATTATAAAATAGTGATTTTTTTTTTCCTTCTCATTGATCCAACCTCAAAATCCAACATTTATTAAGTACTTCAAATGTACAACAGACTAAAGGATTATGCCAGTTGTTGAATATTTAAAGATTTTTAAAAATACTAATTTCTTTTGGTACCTGTGAGTACTTCTTGAATGATAGTTTAGATGTAACAATAATTAACATGATAAACAAGAAGTGACATATTTATAGTTTAAAACTGGCAAAGTGTTTCACACATATTATCTCCGGTGAGCCTCAAAAGTAACAATGTAGAATATATATTACAGGTACTTATATTTCCATTTTATAGAAGAGGAAACTGAGGCACAAAGAATAAATTATTTAACCATGGTCAACTAATTAGTGTTATAGGTGAGATTCTAATCCATATATTCTTTATGTCCAAACTACTGCTTTAGGCACTTGACAATATTCCTTCTCAAGGATTACTATGGCTCATAGTTATTGCAGAGGATTGTGTGGAAAGATATTTAGAAAGTGGATTGACTCGCCAGTAGATACTTAATAGATATGAATGGACAGTTTTCAAATGAAAAAAAGCATGTCATCAACAGTAATAGCTAAAATGCTTCAAATCACTACTAATAAGAGAAATGTATATTGAAAGAACTCCAAAGTTCCACCTTATATCCATCAAATTGTCAAAGATGAAAAGAGTGGAAAAGAGATAACTGGGGTATGGACTGGGGTTGTAGGTTTGGTTCAAATATTGTGAGAAGCAATTTAGAACTATATACAAAAGGTACTAATGTGTTCCCTTTGACCTAGCAAATACTATTATCAAACAAATATCATAAATAGGTCGAAGACAGAGGGAGAGAATTCATAATTTAAAAAATATTTATAGCAGCACTTTTTGTAGTAGAAAAGAACTGGAAACAAAATAGGTGCTTATTAGTTGAGAGAATGACTGAACAAATTGTTGTATATGCATGCAATGGAGTATTATTTTGCCCTAAGAAATTATGAATATGATGAATGCTGAGAAACCTAGGAAAGCTTGAATAAACTGATTCATAGGGAAGTGGCAAGAACCTGGGGAAAAACTGGTCATCACAATCACTTAAGAAGTGACATCAAATAGAAACAGTTCTTAAGGGCCACATTGACCTAGAAAACCATATGCTGACATTATCCAAGTTCTACTGTATTTTTAATTTTTTGAAAAAAGATTTGCCAATTACATTTCAGTCTGGTTTGGATGATCTTTTTGTGATAGTTTATACCTGTATGCTGCAATTTTGGAGCCTCTAATATAACAAAAAACAACTTTGAAACTTTGATCAAAGCAGTGACAAATATGACTTCAGAAGCATAAAAATGAAGCCTACCTTCCAACTATTGGCAAAAAGAGGATCTTCTGGAGGCACAAAATGAAACAGGCTTTTCAGAGATTGTCAATGTGTTCATTAATTTTTATTAACTATATTTATTTATTAAAAGTGAAGGCTTCTATTTTTTTCATGGAAGGATGACAAAAATTATAAGAAAGAAAGAAAAATTAATGACATTAAAATTTAAAGAAGGGAACAAAAAGAAGTCCCCAAAAGGACATAGACATAAGGTAAATTTGTGAAAATGTTTAATTAAATATTTGCTTTTAAAAAGTGTAGGTGAAAGAAATTCATAGTTTCTTATATAATCTCATTCTTCTTTGCATATTGGATTGTTTGCTGATTATTTTAAAATCATAACAAAATAATTTAATGAAAATGAATATGAAATATGAAATGAATTGGTGTCAAAACATAAAGGGCTTGATTGCTATGTCAAAGACTTAATCAGACAGGCAATAATGAACCATTGAAGATTTCTGACAAGACTACATGATGAAAACTACGGTATAGGAAAGTTACTCTGCAAATTGTGTGCTGGACAACTTTAAATAATTGAAAGCTAGAGGCAAGGAGACCAAATAAGAGAACATTGAGATTGTCCAGGAATTCTGTGATATTTTTAACTAGTGTGGTATCAACAGGAATGGAGAAATAGGGATAGATTTAAGAGACCAACTAAAAACTAAACAGATTTGAGCAACCTTTAAACAGAGAAAAATCAAGAGTTATTGAGGATTAATTAAATACAAATTGGGGGGAAGTAAGGTAGAAGGAAGATCAAGATGACTCATGTTTAATTTGACCTAATGATTAGAGAAAATGATGCTATTAACAAATCAAAAAGTTAGGAGGGAATTTGGTTTTGAAGGGAGATAATCAATTCTTGAATAAGCATAAGTAGTTTGAAATATAAAGCTCTATTGAGAGATTCCTTCTCCATACTTCTTTCTTTTGATCCCATTTACCACAGTATCCTTCTTCCAGAAATGAATTACATAATGAAATATATACTAGATATAATAATACAACACGAGTATTTTTTTAAACTGAGCATTTTTCTTCACCTCAGGAGCAAGACAACACATTAGTGGTCTAAATCGCAAAGGAAGAACTACTATATGAATTACTCTAAGAATTCTTTATGATCTTGATTATCCTCAGAATTTTCCTTCTTTTCATGAATACTTTGTTTATAGGTCCTTTTCTTGTTTGTTTTTTAGAGACATATAAGACAGTATATAAGTGATGAACCCAAATGACTTATTCACTTACCTTTTCACCTCTTGGCACCCAGGTTCTCCTTTTCTGAAAAGAATTTCTGACTTCTATGGCATATCCTGAGTCCTTCCCTTCACTTATCCTGATGATTTTCAAAATGTGAGTTACACATCAATTTCCTAAAAGAAGAAGAAGAAGAGAAGGGAAATGAGAATATCATTTTAGTACCATTTCTTTTTTTTTTAATTTCTTTCTGCTACTTTCCCTGGTACTCTACTACATTGCCCATAAACACCCTATCTCCCACTCATAAAAAAAAAAAAAGTAAAAAGAACTTTCAGGTTAAATCCTATCAAGTAATCAGTAAATATTTATTAAGCACCTACTATGTGCCTGGCATACTGCTAAGTGCTAGAGAAATAAAAAGAGCAAAAGACTGCTCCTTCCCTTAAGGAGCTCACAACTCAAAGAATATTCTTCTAACTAACTTCATAACTAAAATATGAGCTTTAGGAAGTGACTTCGCCTGTTTGGGAGATCAATTTCCTTCTTTTAAAAAAGAAAAGTGAATAATATCTTCTATCCTTTTGCACGTCTGAGTCATATGACTTTACTTAACCCTTGCATTATTTTCTCATCAAGAATAATAACAGCTTCTACCTCAGAGAGTTGTTATGAGGATCAGATAAGACACATATATAATATATATGTGTAAAGCATATACATACATATAGGTGAAGCACCTTGAAAATGTTGACGCACTATACAAATTCTATTATTATGATTATTTTTTAAAAAAATTTTTAAATGTGTAGAAGGAATTATGCTAAAATGGCAAAGATGGATTTGATCACCATATTGACAGAACTTCTGAAATTATTTGAGAATGTCAGAAGATTTGAAGGAGTCAATATAAGGAAAGGGTTGAAAATTGATGAAAGAGAAAAGTTGGTTTTGATTTTTTATTGGTTCCCCATCATATTCCCCATATCACCTCTTTCAAAACTTTTTTACTCTTTCGCTTAAGTATCTTACTGTACCCAAGATATAGTTCCCAGATGACTTTGCCTCTTACATTGCTAAAGAGACTGAGGTCATGTGATGAGAGTGTCTTCAACTTTCTTCTACTCTGCAAAAATTTTCAACCTCTTTTTTTCCTTTCCCATGACTCAGAGATAAAAGCTTCCCTACCTTTTACTAAGACTAATGTGCTTTACCAGTTCCTTAAATCCCATCCCTTCCACTCTCTCCCAGATCTTCTTTCAGAAAGCATACCTTCTTCCAGGCATCTTTAATTTCTACTTCATCACTCTCTTCTTCACATCTGCCTACAAACATTCTCCATTCCAAAAATATCTTCTTCTGGCCATCTATACCATTCAATATTCTACCTCAGATCCACAGTCAAATTTCTTGAAAATGAGCAACATCTGATCCAGTCTTCCCTCAAGAATTTCCAATCTGGTTCCCATCCCCACCACACTACTAAAATTGTTCTTTAAAATATCTTGAGTGATGTCTTAAAGTTATACATTCATGGGCATTCTTTTTAGTCCGTATCCTCCTCCATTTCCCTTTGTTTCTAAAACACCCATCCCCTTGGTTCTTGCCTTTCCAATTGTTATGGAATCAGTGGTGGGGAACATGTGGCCCTCTAGGTCCTCAAGTACAACCCTTTGACTCAATTCAAAAGGTCATATGTGGTCTTGAGGCTTCAGATTCCCCACCCCTGGAATAAATCAATTAATCCATATTTACATATAGCACAGTAAGGTTGGCAAAAAGCTTCCTTCATAATAGTCCTTTGAGGTAAGTGACATATTACCTCCTACTCTGCAAATGAGGGAACTGAAACTCAGAAAGGCTAAATCTCTCAACTAGTAACTGTTAAAGCAAGTATTCAAACTCAAGGACTTAACTCCAAATGAATTGATGGATGAGTGAGTGAGTGAGAGCCAAAGCATTCATTAAATAATTTCTGTGTGAACAGGCTAACTATCACCCTTCTTTCAAGGAGCTCACATTCCAATTAAGAGAAAGAACATACATAGGAAAGTTGAACTAAATGGTAGCTGGAAGGATCGAGAGGTCTTTAGAGTGCTGTGGTAAGGCAGACGACAATTCCCAGGGGAATTCACCAGAGGACACATGAGATGTTCCAGTAATGCTTAGGGTCCACTGGCAGTTCATACCATAAGATCCTAGATCTTAGATCTAGAACTGGGTGTTTAGTCCAATCATTTCATTTTATAGATGGGAAAACTGAAGCAGAGAAGCAATAAATATATGAGGCAAGATTTGATCCCAGGTATTTCTAACTCCAAGAATAGTACTCTGATGTACTCTGCTTCTCAGGAATGAGGGCTAGTAATCCTCTTACAGAAAGAACTGTAATAATAAGTGGTCATATGCTGGGGCCCTAATTTTGGGGAGGGGAGGTAGTCCTGGTAGTATCTGGGAAGGAAATGGCAGGAAAGGGTTCCTTCCAGTTCTGTTCTCTGTTACCTAAAAGAATGGGGTTCCCTCAAGTGCCTTCTGTAGTGATATCTGCATATATCCAGTATTCTTACTTCTAAGTCATGCAACCTCCCCTTCATTCACCTTCTCATTAGCTCTATTTTATTTCCAAACCCTTCAGACAAGTATTTGCCAAATTCTGATTCAGGTTCTCTTCTTTTCTTTGGTAACCTCATTAAGTCCTTGGAAAGAAATGTACTCTCCCCTCACTATTTCTGTCCCTGGAACCACTATTCATTGGCTTTACCAAGGTTAAAACCCTGTTTGTTATCTTTGACTCTTCCCTCTTCTTCACCTTTTCTATCCAGTGACTTACAAGTCCTGACCATTCTGTTATTGCAATATCTTCCATTTGTCCTAATCTCTCTATTCCTACAGTCATTATTTCATTACCACCTTCATGGATCATTGAAAGAGGTTATTAAGGACAACCTCCTCCCCTTTCTCCTCCTCCAATCCATCTAGCAAATGACTTCCAGATGTAACTGCCCATGCAGGGATCTGGTTGCATCAGTCCTATTTTCAAAACCTTGCAATCACTTTTTATTTGTTAACCAACTAAAGTTGAAGCTCCCTAGACTGATATTCAAGGCATTTATAATCTGGTTCCATCTTACTTATCTAACTTTGCAAATCAACCAAACAATCAAACAACAAGCATTAATTAAGCACTCAAATATTGTTCTAGGTGTTAGATACTAGGGATACAAAGACATAAATGAAATAGTCCCTTTCTTTAGAAAATTTGCCCCAAGTGGAATAGTGGGATATAGATAGACAGACAGACAGATAGATAGATAGATAGATAGATAGATAGAAGATAGGTAGACAGATGAATTTAACTCTTTCACTATACTCATATGTACATATATGTGATTCTAGGATACCTTTAGCCCCTTGTCTCTACCTCTTGAATTCTAGCCCTTTTCAAATGCAATTTAAATACCACTTTCTCCAGGCTGTCCTTCCAGATCTCCCAGTTAATAATCAAATTTCTACCATCAGATCTTCCATAACACTTTGCCTCTCTCTTAAGCATTTATGATTTATTAGATTGAGAAGATAAAGCATCACCCCTAAAATCAGGAAACCAACCTCAGTCACTTACTAGTTGTGTGACCCAGAGTAAGTCATTTAACTATTGTCTGCCTCAGTTTCTTCATCTGTAAAATGGAGATAATTATAATATCTACTTTCCAAGATTGCTGTTAGGATTAAAAGAGATAATGTTTATAAAGTACTTTGCAAACATTAAGGAGCTACATAAATGCAAGTAATTATACTTTATATATAACAGCTCTCCAAGTAGTCCCCAGGGACTCAATAAAGTGGTTTGGTGCATTTGTTCAGTGTGTGTGTGGCAGGGGCGTGTATGTGTGTGGTGAGATGGTGGTTTTGAACCAGTAATCATCTGCTGGCAACACAGAATCCATCAGCTTATCTTATTCAAACAAATTTTGTATCTTTCCAGCACCTAGCACAGTGCTTTTTGAAAGGAACCTATAGTATACATATGTACATACACACATACATATAGAATTTAACAATAAAATTTCCAATTATATTTCATTTTTAATCATTTTCTTCTTTAAGACAAATTGACTTTTAAAGAATCTGCTTAACTATTTCTGTCCATTGTCATGGAAAATGTGAAACTGAAATAAGATATATACATATTTATCTATCTCTGTTGAGCCTTGTACATATGTGTGTGTATGTCAACTGAAGAAACCTGCCTTTGTTTATCTAGGGCTATGAACTTTTTAAAATTGAGAATGATAGTTGACAAATGGCAGCAAGTATAAAAAAACAGGAGTCAAATCCACTACTCCCATAAATACTTTCTTGAAGCAAAGTCCACATAATTTCTTTTTTCATTAAAATTCACAACATGAAAGCCAATTTTTGTTTTCTTAGTAACAGATGAAAATTGTTTTTAAGGTCTTTACATGCCAGCGAATTGACTTTCTCTGGTCTAATACTAAGTGACAGCCCAGTATTGAGCAATTTTAAGCCAGGTCTTCGATTTAATGCAGATGTGTTGAAATTTGTGACAAATGAAATAGATATTTAATGACACCTAATGTGCAACAAGATAGTGTATGTAATATAGAAGATTCTGTTAGGAAAGACTTGAAAACATTATGCCACCCGAACAATGCAGGCTGAAAGCTTACCATAATTTCATAAGATATTCAGCAAAAAAAGATTTCATAATAGAAATAGCAGGAAAAATAATACAGTTAATTGAGAATATGAAAATTACCCTGTAACTCATTTGATTCTTTATATGCCATATTGAAGTATGTCAAGGTCTTTGGGGTTTAAATTTTATGTTTTCATGTGTTTGCTAGAGGTTCTTTGGGATATTGAAGAATGTATGCATGATGTTAATCCCCCATACTCATAAATTCAAAATGTAATATGATACAAAAGCCCATACATAGTATGTAAAAATTAATTGACAGTCATTCAACCTGCATTTGTTAAGTACTTAATACATGCCAGCATTATCCTAACTGCTGGACATAAAAGAAAAGAAAAAAAAGTCCCTGTCCTCAAGGAGACCACATTATGGGTAAAATTATGAAGAATTAACTAGATACATAAAAGATATATACACAGGAGATGGAAGGTGAAATTGTGGGAACAAAAAAGTCCTGCTGAAGCAGGAAGATTTAAACTAAATCTTAAAGGAAAGTGCAGAGGAAGGGAGGGAAAGTATACCAGGCACAGGGGACAAAGTTGGGTGATGGAGTGTTGTGTGGAAGAAACAGCAAGAAGGTCACTTTTGCTGTATCATAGAGTACATGGAGGGTATAAAGTATAAGCAGAGTGAAAAGTTAAGAGGAGGACAAGTTGATAAGGGTTTTAAATGCCAAACAGGAGTATCTATTTGACCCTGGAGGTAACAGAACCACTGGAGTTTACTGAGAAAGGGGTGACATGGTCAGAACAGCATGCTAGGAAATCACATTGACAACTGAATTGGAGGGTAAAATGGAGTAAGGAGAGACTTTTGACATGTTGACCACTTAGAAAGATATTACAATTGTTTAGGAAATTGATGATGAGGGGTTGTACTTATATGGTAAGTACGTGGGTAGAGAAAAGGAGATGTATATGAGAAATATTTTGAAGGTAAAAATGTCAAGGTTAGACAATAGCTTCCATATATGGGATAAATATAAGTGAGGAGTGGAGAGTGACACTGAGTTTTCCAGACTGGGCAACTAGCAGAAGGTCTTAACATAAAAGTTGAGAAGCGAGAAGGGTTTTTAGGAAAATATAATTATCTGTATTTTGGACATGTTGATTCTGAAATATCTACAGGATACCCAGTTCTAAGTATTCGATAGGTAGTTGGTGGTAGAGGACTGGTGCTCAAGAGAGAGACTAGGGACTGAGGGTCTTTGATTATGTCTTTCAAGCTACTTTTCCTATGGAAGAATATCTAAAATCCTCCTTTTAGTCACCCTATTGGCATAGAGGCATCAGGTTACAGGCTAAGTGTCAATTTAAAATCAGGTTTTGAAGTGATGTTCTTGTCTCAGATTGGGCAGGTTACCGAGTTACTGTGGGTCAGAGTGACTGCATATCATATTCATGTGGGGCTTTGAGAATTTGCCATTCTCCTAAGCATGTAGCCCCCTAAGGTTCAGGCTTGAGGCCACATACCCCGATTACCTGGGTCTAGGAACAGTAATGGGTGAGATGAAGTTATCCTCGCAAGAACAATGAGTTGAAGTCTAGAAGTAAGAAATATAGCTGAGGAAGAATGAAGATAAGCCATCCTGAGCCTCTCTTCAAGGTGTAGGCCCTGGGAGCAATTCTTACTAGCCACTCTTTCTACCTCATGCCAAGACAGATCTATTCCCCTCAAGGCTGCTTGAAGTCTCACCTACCCCTGGGAGAACTAACAAAGACCTCTCAGCAGGACTGAGTCATGCAGATCCACTGATAGGAACCCCAGGAACTTGTAGCAGTTGACCCAAGAATGAAATAGGCACCCTCAACAATCTCCTACCAAACGCCTTCCCCCTACTATTAACCACTGATAAACTACCCAATTACTGGCAAAGACACCTCCTCCCAAATATCTCAAGCAGCATCTCAAGCCAAAATGGCCCTGAACTGAAACTCACACCATCCCCCTAGTAGTTTCCTTTGATTAAGTTATCACCACTAATCTCTTTTTCAGATTTTGTGTGCCCTTGATCATAGCCTGGAAACCAGTGCCCAGGGAGAAAAATGTTAGATAACCTACCATGAGCAGTTGGACTTGGAAACTGAGGTATGACCTTAGTATCTGCCTTTATTTTCCTTACTGACTGCTACCACAATTTCTGGGAGCTAGGGCAGCTCCCAGTGGAGATGGGGGAGGACATGAAGATTTCTGAGCACCTTTTACCTACTGTTAAAGACTCTAAAACCTTGGCTGACTATGTTGGAGACCCAGTCACCCACTACAGCTGGGAGTTTGATCCACCTAATAAACTAGGCATAAGATCATGTGGCCCAGTAAGAAGTCCTGCTCACGCACTGATAGGAACCCCAAGATGATTCAGTAGCTGACCTAAGTATGAATTAAGCAACTCATTACTCCTACTCCACAACTTTTCTCCCTACTCTCTTAATTCATTACTTAGAAACCCATGCAACTACTGACATATAACCCAGTACACACTCTTGTACATTAAGATCCACAAGTCCAACTACAGTTTCTTGGAGCCCCAATGAGCCTGACCTGAAAGTTGCTCATACTCTAACTGTCACTTGTAGCTCTGTCCACCCATATATCACTTCTTGGGGACAGAGCCTGCTTCATTCATGTCCTGGAATATAGGTACTTAACAAATGTTTGTTGATTGATTAATTGATCAATTGATCACTAAGAGATAATGTCTCCTCCTGTGCAGAAGTACTGAATGACATGGGGTTGGAAAGAAAAGGTAAGGCACCAACTCCCATAGATAAGACAAAGAAACACGTTTGAAAAAGATTGAGAATTCTACCTTATTTGGAAGATTTGCCAGTTTCAATAGACCTAAGATCAGACATCTCAGAAACATGGAATTAGTAAATATATTCCTTATTGGTGACTCCATGATTCATGTAACCATTTTTTTGTAGTTTGATTTGCTTTATTAAATTTCATAATAAAATTATCTTTTAAATCTCTTAAGTCATTTGTAAGTTTTTTAGGAGATTCTAACAATGAAACGGGGGCTTTGATAGGAGTATAGATTTGGAATTGGAAGAGATCATAGAAGGGTAAGGAAGCTGAGGTACAAAAAGAAACAAAGATTTGAAAACTGTTTTCTGACTGCAAGTCCAGTACTCTATTTACTTTGCAACACTAGTTCTCAATGAATGTTTCACATGTGAGGAAAATATGTTTCAGAAGATTGGTGATGTTAGTGCAGGTGCTGGCTGTGGGGATTTCGTAGAAGAGACTGTATCACACATACTTAATCTGGTATAGATTGTTTTTGGGAGATCTTGTACCTGAAATGGATTATCAAGATTGTGTAAAGAGAAAAGAAAAAGAAAGGAAAGAAAATTAGAAAAAAGTTCTCTGCATGTTTAAGTCATTGGAGCATTGATTTAGAGCTGGAAGGGATGTTAGAAGTGGTTTAGTTCAATTTCATTGTGCATTAAAGGAACCCCCTCAATAGTCTCTCTAGCTAAACTAACTGACTCTTTTGTCATTATAGGGAGATAAGAAGAAATAAACAGCAGCAGATGCCGAAGAATAAGAAGAGGAAGAGGAAGAAAAAAAGAAAAGAGAAAGAGGATAATCACAATTGTTACTAACATTTTGTGGAAATTTAATATACATATTATTATTACATCCATTTTATAAATGAAGAAACTGAGGCAGGAAAAGGCCAAATGTCCTGGCCAGGATCACAAAACTAGTTAGTTTCTGAGATTGCATTGCAACTTTGATCTTCCTGAATCCCGGCCCAGTGTCCTCTTCACTAGCATCTATCGAAGTGATAGATTATAAAGAGATAGGTGAATAGATAGATGGATGCATGGATACATGGATGGATGGATGGACAAACAGATGGATACATACATAGATGGAAAGAGAGAAAGTGACCGAGATATAGAGACAAACAGATCCACTGGTCTTGTACACATAGTGGATGTTTAATAAGTGTTGGATTCAATTAAATATTTACATTTCAAGGATCTGTTTGTCAATGCAAGCAATATTTCCA
This sequence comes from Potorous gilbertii, assembly GCA_028658325.1. Classification (NCBI taxonomy): domain Eukaryota; kingdom Metazoa; phylum Chordata; class Mammalia; order Diprotodontia; family Potoroidae; genus Potorous; species Potorous gilbertii. The sequence continues at coordinate 173,170,487 of CM053769.1, forward strand.
GTGATTCAGATGCCAGTCTCTATACTTTAAAAGACAATTTTCATTAGTTGCCATGTTGGAAAAATAAATACTTGCTGTCCAATCTTCCAAAACTGAATTTATCCAAACTTAACTAAGTTGATCTTTAGACAATAGCCACACTATTCAGACCCTCAGAGAGGCATGGGGAACTTGTAGCCTTGAGGTCACATATAGCCTTCTAGCTCCTCAAGGACAGCCCTTTGACTGTATCCAAACTTCACAGCACAAATCCCCTTACTAAAAAAATTTGTTCTGTGAAACTTGGATTCAGTCAAAAGACCACACCCAAGGACCTAGAAGGACACACGTGGCTTAGAGGCCACAGGTTTCCCATCCCTTCCAGGATGATATAATATATCTGAGCCCATGCTCCACTGGTCTACTCTTTGAGAACCCAGTGTCACCTCTGCGAAACAATGAGTTATTCAAACAAGATTCTCATGGAGAACACTATGTTCAAAATAAACACACATATGCTCATAGGTAGGGATATATACCCAGAGAGATGCCATCTTTCCTTTGATCTGTGCCCATTTACAGCCAGCATTTCACTCCATCCTCACAAATAGCACAGTAACAGAGGATTAAACAAGTCTGATGCTGTTGCACTGCTGAATAGCCTTTCCCTTAGCTGAGGTATTATAAATATCTTTCTTAGCGCCTTTGCTTAGCACCAGCTGCTGTGATGGATGTGTATGTGATAATGCTCTGGAGCTTTGCACCACAAATTTTCACTGAATTCCCTTTTTATCATCAGCATATTGAGGTTATCTAGGCTACCCTTTCTTCTTGGCCCAGTATCGTTGGAGCAACCTTTATGAAAAGTTATGTTGTGGGGTGGAAGCTCTACCTCATTGCCAAGTTCTGAAGATTGCTTTTCCGACCTATCACCAAACACAACCACCAAGCTAATTTTGAATAACCTAGTTTTAAGCAGCAGAGTTGAGAGTAGGGAAGAGATTATAAAGCTAAAGAGTCATTTGATCATTCAGTTTATACAATAAATAATATGTACTGAGTGGCTATCAAATGTAAGTCACTGTGTTACATGCTAGACATACAAATACAAAATAAAAATCAACATTCTTACCTTTAAGGAGCTTACATTCCAGTGGCTTACTCTTAAAGATTCAAATTCAGTAGCCATAAAAGTAAAACTGGTTTTGCAAATGAACAAAATTAACTACTCATGAAATATTGCAATTTCTGTATTGAAAAATCTTTCCCCTATACACCTGCAACAATGTCCTACTCCAATGACTTACAATGTCTCAGAAATGTCTGAGTTCCCTTTCATGCCCGGAGTTCCTGCCCTAGGAGTACTGCTGTCTCAGTTGGTGGATGCCTCAATCACTTACTACATCTAGAACTCGGATGCAACCACAATTTACTTTGATGGAGACCAATTCACCAACTGCCATGCCACTTATGAATATCATCAGCCATCCAATGCTTCAGTTTCCTGTTCTGAAAACAAAATAAAACATCCACTCTGTAATGTTCCCTTAGAAGGGTCTGTCATCTGCTCAACTCTGGCTCTACTCATTATCAATTTTCCAGTCCAGAATTCTCCTGTGTGAGTTGACTCCCAGTGTCAGAATATAAATTCTTTGGATACAGGGACTGTCTTTGCTTTTGTATTTATATCTCCAGTACTTCCCGCAATACTTGGCACACAGTACCCACTTAATAAATGCTTTTTCTTTTGTTTTGTAATGGTAGACTAGGTCTGGCCAATGAGTCTAGACATATAGCCTGTGTGCATATGGCCCTGTTTTTGCTTCTTTCTCTTTTGTTTCATTCTGTATCTACTCTTAGGTGGAGTATTGGATAATAAATAGAATTAGAGAAGATCAAATCCTCAGAGTACCCCTAGTACCCTGAGCATACCATGTAATCTTACTGTGAGGGACCTGATTCCTTAGTATGGGTGTGAGTGGAATGAGATTCCCAAAATCAAATAAGGACAATATTTTCTTCTTTCTCTCCTTCCTACCTTCTTTCCTTCCACTCCTTCTTCTTTCATTCATTCATAAAAGGCTATGCCAGCAGAGTTTGACTTTTGGAGAGTCATACCAAGCTGGAAAGAAATCTGAATATAGGACCAGTGATAGATAGTGTCTTTTTTCAAAGGATATTCAAGCTTAGTTCAGAGAAGGTGATTGCCAGAAAATTGGCCACCAGACTGGGAATTTTGTTGTCTACCACCGCTCCTGAGGACCATCTCCAGAGGTATGGAGGTTTCATAATCTATGTTGGTGGAAGGCATAACCAAATTGATGAACCAAAGCTCTTTTGAGTTTTTGAGACATACCCACATTCATACTGTGACTAGCAAAGCTAAGTACTACTTAATCTTTCCTATAACTTTGCATGTATGAACACAGTCTTAGAACTATCTTGCTACTACACACACACACACACACACACACACACACACACACACATATACACACATATATATCTACCCTTGGCTGAGCTTATTCTTTGCCATATATGTCCTTGCCTCACCTGCAAAATTCTTGAAGTCTGGGCTTCATGAGGTTTAAGTCCTGTAGGTGAAATTAATATAGCTGCAGCTGTTTCTTTAACACCATGTCCAGCTAGGCCAAGTAATGAGCAAATATGCCTCAATAGGCCCTTAGTTAACCTATTGTGCACTCAGGGCTTTTCAAGGACTTTAGATCACTGCTCTGGCAATGGCATGACTAGACATTGACTTTTGTGAGCCATAAGTGAACAAGTCAGTATAGAGTCTTTACCATCAGGTACAGAATCATACCAGGTGCTTTGCTTCTCATTATATTATGTACAGAGAGACAGAATTATTATTATTTTACTGAAGTTTTTCTATATGCAGGGAACCAGATTTTTCTATTCTCTGAATTATATTTTTGGGGATGTATACTAATTTCTTCAGGTTATCAAGGATCTTAAAAACTAAGCTACCAATCCAATTGAATGAATAGAACTATGAAAAAGTAGTTGTTTTTACACAGTTATACCATTTCCATTACAAATATACTAGTCAAAATCCTTATTATCATTTGTTTAGAGTGCTACTGTGTGATCATAATCCATCCATCTTTACACCTCCAGTCTTTCTCTACTCCAAAACACGTTGAAGATCAATCCCCTATTAATTTTCTTATTGAATTGCTCTATATTGCTTTGCTGATCAAAAATCTTGTTTGGTCCTCTACTGAATCTAATACTCAAATACTCTAGTGTGGATATTCCCCTCCAATGATGCAGATCGCAATCCATCTGTGCCTGCTCATCCTGTGGAGCTCTGGTCCACATCTTTCCATTATTGTGTCAACTTTGGTCTACCTAGTATGCTGAAGGGCTTCTTTGAGTTCTCTGATATTCCAAGAATATTAGCTGCCATCCATTCCTTATTCTTACCACGTGTCTAGTTCTCTTATTTTTTTTTGATCATATATTCTTTTTATAGGCCTTCTGTTACAGATAAAGAAATTGAGGCCTAGATTGGTTAAAAGATATGCCTGGTTCATATAGGTGGTGAATGTTAAGAGGTAGGTTTTGAGCCAGAGCTCTTTCCCCAGTATCCATGAATCATGTATTCAATAGTTGATTTCATTAGAATGTTCATTGTTGTTGAACGTGTCCCACACCTTCATACCTCTTTTACCTTTTTACATTTTAATACCTAGAAAGGCCTCCTCTGCCCATCTTCACTAATTAATGATTAACAACAATCACAGTAACACTCACATAGCATTTACTATGTTCCAGGCACTTTGCTAAGCCCTTTATAATTAGATCAGTTACTGTCCTGTCCATTCTTCATGGCTTATATGAAAGGTCATCTCCATAAAGTCTTCTTTGATATCTCCATCCAGTAATGTTTATCTGTTCACCTAAACTCATTACACTTTGTGACTCTTTATGTACTAATCACATTCTTCTTTGTAATAGCTATTTGTGCATTTATCTTTCCCAATTTAGTGGATTTTCACTAAATACTAAAATTATCATCTAAGCTCCTTGAGGTCAAGAATTAAAACTTATCTTTGTATCTCTTCCAGCACCAGCCTTTACATTGTATATATAATAAAAGCTTAATAAATCTTTTTTCAGTAAATGAATTAATACATAGGGATTATATATAGTTGCTGATTAATAGAAGGCCATCATACTAACATAATACACCCATGAAAAGGATTCAGGAGCTTGCTGCTAATTTTTTTATGTGAATTCATCACTATCCAAACTCTTTCTCTGTGCAGAAGATCTTGTGAAAGTCAAATTTCACCCAGAGGCACACATACCATAAAGAAAACCACCAAGGAATAGTAGAGACCAGTAGAGCTTTCTGTGCTCTGCCCCAAAGACATCTCCTATGGCTCATTATCCCTTCCTCAATCTATACCAATCAGCACTGCAAACTCATGGATATCTATAAATGCCAGCCCAGAGGTTTTACTTAAGCTCATTTATATCTCCTATTGAGAGGCAGCTTTCAAGTGGTAAGGATGCTACTGTTCACAGTACTTGTTTGGGATAGTTCAGTTTCCCCAGAATCCTTAATGGGTAGGGAGAGAGAGAATGGAAGGGCTCCTACTTTTAACCTTTAGAATTACTTGAGGAAATGGCCACAGTAAGATTAGGATTGATAGTGCATCAAATTGGCATGAAAGAGCTTGGAAAAGTGGTTATAATGCTGTATTTACCATTTTGTTCTCAGTGCTAAATTTTATTCTCAAAAGATATATGCATTTGATGCACTAAGAGCTTCTAAAAAGGACATTGGTATTCAATTAAATAAATGTGCCTGAGCTGACACTTTTGTTTTAAACTTAATGGTTCATTCTATTAATTTGCTGATCATTGAAGGACATTAGCTGTTTGATGAGTTGCATTCTTATATTCACTTCCATACTTTGAAAGACTGAAATTGCACTCCTTTCACCAATGCAGATTGCAGCTATAAAAGTAAATTTACTTGCAACAAAATTGTTAGTTTAAAAATACCTAGAGCTTTCTGACAATGAAGTGCTTGTAGTGAGGAGAAAAGAGCAATTTTTCCCATCCCCAAATAATTCTGACCATTCTACTCTTGAAGGAAAAGAAAGAGGAAGAAAAATTGAAAGGGGGTTGGCGGAGATGGGGCATGGGATGGGATGAGAAGGTTGGTGTGTTACATTCATTCAGCCTGGAAGGAGATCACAGCTACTCATAATAAGCTGACTTTGAATCTACTTTCCCCAGAGACGATGTTGGGATAAAGGAGAGTATAGTTCTGATTTGGTTTGGTTTTTTGTTTTGTTTTGGGGGAGGCTGCTTTTTACATCTTCAAAGTAAATATCCCTTTCTAAAAGCAGTGATACTAAGTAGTGAAGTAGAGTGGGGTTATTCACTATAACCTAAGTAGAGGTGAGAGTTGACTCAGCAGGAGGAGGATAAAACTGGTGGCAGTAAAGAAGTTGTAATCTGCCTGACCCTAGGAGAGTGAATCCAGAGCATGATGTTCAATTGTGACCTCATTTGGGGTTTTCTTAGCAAAGATACTGGAGTGGTTTGCCATTTCCTTCTCCAGCTCGTTTTACAGATGAGGAAATTGAGGCAAATGGAGTTAAGCAACTTGCTCATGGCCATACAGCTAGTAAGTGCCCAAGGCCAGATTTGAACTCATGAAGATGAGACTTCCTGTCTCCAGGCACCAAGTTCTATCCATTGTGCCACTTTACTGCCCACAGGGGAGAGAGTGCCGAGCATATTGAGCTACAAAAGAAGAGAAGAAGTTCTCCCCTTTGTTCACTTTAAGGATATATTACTTTAAGTTCTAAAGCCATTTACCCTTCCCTTCCTTCATTCATAAAATAGTAAAGCAGTTGAACGGTGTTTTGGTTGTCTAGCTATAAATTGTCTATACCAGTAGCTTATTTGACAATGATGACAAACCAAGATGGTCAAAAGCTTGTCCTGATTGTTTTTAGGGCCCTACTCTTCTGACCAACCCCACCCCCCCCAAACTGGGCTGAAGCTCCCTCTCTCATTTTAAAGAAAGTACCCCTGAGGCCCTGGGAGGAACACTTAGCCTGCAGAAACCCAAATTAAACCAATGACTCAGAAGAGATAAAGTTTGACTATATCCCTTTGCCAAATGCTTAGTTTTTTATCATCATTAAAAAAGCATTTGGCATTGCTATTCCTCTAAAAATAAAACTGCATTAACACAGCTAGTAATTAACATGGAGAGTTTCAGATCCACTTTAATGGAGAAGTCCTTCGCTGAAATAATAGGAATAATATTGATCTGGAGCATTAGGGTGATTTAAGAAATGATAAGGAAGCTCATAGATGAGCTAAGATGAAGAGTTCATACATGATTGATTGATGTAAATCAAAACTCTACCTTTCCTTAATGTGTTCTCAGTCATTAAAAAGTCAAGTTTAATAGGCATAGCTCTCCTCTAGGACACTGCAGGCTAAGACAGTTCTTTCAAGGGATAGAATTCTCTTTGAAGTCCAAGGGACTGAGGTGCTGAAGGGTTGGCCAAAGGGAGCTGTAAATAGGGCTAAGGCTCTAATCCCACTATTTCCCTTCCCTTCATCTTTACTGGCTCTTGTTCAGGCTAAAATGAATGACTGTTAAAGCTAATTTTAAATTAATTGGAATTTGGGTACTTGGTCAGATTAGATTCAGATGGATGATGAGTATTTCAGTTTTTAATGAGCCTACAATCATATTTTTCACATGTAAGATAGCATAAAGAGGGGTCTAAAAATCTCAAGACTGATTGAAATGGATTGAGTGTTAAATTTCACTATGGGGCTTTTGGGGACAGGGGGACAGGGAAAGAAATAGGCTGGCAGTTCCTGAAATAAAGGGAGATAATCAGTTCACCTGAGAAGTTAGAATTGTGGTAACGGTAGGAGCTAACATTGTTTTTCTATACTCACTAAAAATCATTTGGTATTTCTTAGTCCCTTAAAAGAAAACTGGATTAAATGAGATGGCAATTAACATGGAAAGTTTCCGATTCCCTTTAATAAAGAAGCCCTTTCCTGATAGACTAGGAATAATATTGGCTTGGAACATTACAGTGATTTAAGAAATAAGAGTTCAGAAGCACCTCGGTGGGCTAAGGTGGAGTATTTATAGACAGTCCTTGATGTAAATCAAAACTCTACCAGGAAGGTTTAGAAAGGAATGGATACTTTATTAGGTAAGGTCCAATCTACATTTGTGAGTCAATTGAAAGTTAATAGGGACATTGTTAAAGGTCACAGATAAATGGCTACTGTAATTTTAATGAATATTTTATTCATGTCACCTTTAAATTAGTTAAATTTGGAAAGAATAATGATGTAATGCCAAAGGCTCCTTCCTGGAACACTCAAAGCAGAATTTAATGTTCGCCTCACTATCAGCTCTGAACTCCTTAACACAAGGCTTTTAGGTATTTGGTGCTTTTACAGAATGACCATTAAATAGCAATACTAAAGTGAGTTATTTAAAGTTATATGATTTACATGGAAAAGTGCCTTGGATAGCTTTATGTTTCTGAACCCCTGGAGAATAGAGTAGTTCTCATTTTAGTGAGGAGCCAACAGAGCTCAGGGAGGGTTCTGGGATCATCCAGTTGGAGAATGGAGCTTAAGCTGGTAAGAGAGTAGGAGACATTGAGTCACAAAGTGTCTCAGGCCTCTTTTCATCTCCTTGCTCAGGAGTGAGACCTGGACCGGAACTCAGAACAATAATCATTGACCGTGGCTGCTTCTAACTGGCAGGCATCCTGGCATTGAATTACCATCAACTTGTGAAGGATAAGAGGCTGTTGTGTCCATGACCCTGCCCCCCGGGACGTCTAATCATCAAAAACAAAAACAAAACATAGTTGAACTTTTTTATCCCTCTCTCCCTTCAAATTATGACCTTCAGATTAACATCTGGACTGCTAAAAGCCAGTAGTAACAATTTCAAAGATTGACCATTTGGCAACTAAATTTAAAGGAAGAATTCAGTAAATGACAAACTAACAGGTGCATTTCTATCCATTCAATTGAACTGCTTCACCTCTGATTCAAGAACTCTGCCGACTTCAATGACCAATCAGGATTCCTGAGGATGATGAAAGAAAAGAATCACTCAATCCATCTCCTGACAGGTAATAGACACAGTATGCATAAGGAGACGTGAACTTCTGCACATGGCCAATATGTGAACTCGTTTGGCTTGACTTGTTTTTTTCTTTTTTTTCTTTTCTTTTTTTTTCCATAAGGGGGAGGGTAAAGCGGAGGAAGAAAGCAGGGGGAAGAACATAAACATTTGATAGTTGAAAATAAATTAATTCTTAAAAATATAAATTCATTAATATTTTCTCTGTGAGGATGTACATGCACAGATCAGTAACTATTTTTCTCAAGCTGTACACAGTTGGAAGAATAATTCTCTTAAATATAAGGAATATCAATCAATAAGCATTTGTTAAGTGCCTACTATGTGCTGGGCACAAGGAATACAGAGACAAAAAAGAAAACATCCCTATTTTCAAGGAGTTATCATTCTATTAGGAAATTTAAAAAAAATAAAAAATATGAGTACAGGAGATTTGGGGTGGCTAGGTGGCACAGATAGAGTGCTTGGCCTGAAGTCAGGAAGACTCATCTTCCTGGGTTAAATTCTGGCCTCAGACACTTATTAGTTGTATGACCTTGGGCAAGTCATTTAACCCAATTTGCCTCAGTTTCCTTATCTGTATAATGAGCTGGAGAAGGAAATGGCAAGCCACTGTATTATTTTTGCCAAAAAAAACCCAAAAAAGGATCATGAAGACTCAGATAAAACTGAAAATGACTAAACAACAACAAATCAGGGTTAGATTTATTGATTTCTTGACTGTCTAGATTTAAGAAAGTATTGGAGAAAATATTAATAATGGAGATTAAATGTACTCGTGTACTTTTTTCTTTGAAAAATCACTTGTTAAATATTTACTAGACCACCTTTGCATGAAGAAGAAGAATGCACAAGAAATCTGGAAAGATAGATTAAAGCCAGATTACAAAGGAATCTAATTTCAGTTTATTAGAAATAAACTAACGAATCTCAGAACCAATATGTGATTGGTATTTCCCATTTGCTTTTCTTTCATTTCCAGTTATTTGAAGATTTGAGGCAAACTACACTACTTTTCTCAGCCTCCATTCCCGAATCCATAAAATAGGGACAACCATAGCACCTCTCTACTAAGTTATTATAAGGGACAAATAAGATAACATACGCACAGCACTTCACAAACTCTAAAACACTTTAAATGCTAGGTATTCTTGTTAACTATTACAAACCTGCAGTCAGATAAGCAGAAGATGATTGTGATTTGGATCTGCTCAGGGACTGAAACCTATTACTTAGAATCTACATCTAAGGTGAGTGGAGACTCAAGACTTCAAAACCTAGACTATGGCAGTTCCTACCAAAATGGCAAAATTTGGAGGCTAATTTTGGCAATGGACTATATGCCTATTATTGGCAGACTTGTCTAGCCAACATCACCAGAAGTTAAATGATGGGGCAATAGAATATAGATACAGATGATATAGAGATGGATCACTGATAAGTACATGATGGATATGGACAAAAATATACATATGTGAATGCATCTATCCACATATGTGTGTGTGAGAGTTGAAACAGAGAGAGAGAGAGAAAGAGAGAGAGCGAGAGAGAGAGAGAGAGAGAGTGGGAGGGAGAGAGGGAGAGAGAGAGAGAGAATATGCATTGGCTTAAGGGGTACTCACACAAACTGAAAATATAACTTCTGGAAACATTGAAGTAAAGGAAGGTAGGATAATTCCAAAACAGGATTCCAAATTGGGCATGGTGATAACAACACTTGTTAGAGAATTGTTGAATTGGGTGCCATGGAAAGAACTCTGAACCTCAGAAAAAATGAAGAGAAATCAAAATCAAAAGACAGCTCTTCCAGCTGCTTGACATTAAGCAATATATATATATATCACATATGAGCAATATATATATATATACATATATATATATGTATATATATATATATATATATATATATATATATATATATCACATATCAACAGACAACTGTCTGACTATACATACGTGGTTACCAGAGAGAAAAACATGACATCTGGGTTTTCAAAGTTGGGGGGCTGCTTAGTGACTTCCCAGAGTCTTATCTGGTACACAAAGCTTCTTCCAACAAACTAAGCCCCAAAGCAAAACCTCACCTCAGAGGATTTATACATTTTTCAGAGCCAGAGAGCATCACAACCCTTGAGAACCAGTGCCTCATTAACAAAAGATGTGGGTCTTTCTACAAGTCTTCCCAGGCCCATTAACTGGGGGCTAGGGGGGAAGGGGGAGAGAAAGGTCTTCTTTAATCACATTATTCAATCAGAGGCACTTGATTACACTAAGATAAAAAATGCATTATCAATACACAGACTAAAACCAGTCAAATCTCAGCCTTGGATCACTCCTACCACTCATTACCTTTACACTTATACACAGATTGCTGAATGAAGGTGAAGAAAGTCACATAACCATTCTAAAAGGGTCCATTACAAATTTATATTATATAATTTCAATTGGGTACTCATTGCTACTTGGCAATTTTACTACACCTTCCTTATAAATTCACTATCCCACTCTCCACAGTGACTCTTTCAAATCTTTTCATCTCTCCTCAAACCTCCCATTGCTCTCTTTCCTCCGCTCTTTCAACTGAGAACTGTCTCATATTTTACAGAAAAAAGAGGCCATTTGCCATGAACTCCCTCTTCCCTTTCTTTATCTTCTATCATTCAGATGCTTTCTGCCTCTCTCTCCTGCTTTGTCTCTATCTCACATGATGAAGTGGTCTTATACCTTACCAAGACTATGCACTTGTTCAAGTGATTTCACTCCATCCTGTCTCTTCCAACAGATTGCCTCCTCTGCCATCCCCACTCTTTCGTTTCTTTTCAGTATCTCCCTTTCTCCTGGCTCATTTCCTAATGTCTACAAATATGCTCATGCCTTCCCTATCTTGGAAAAAACCCTCACTGGATCCTTCCATCCCTGCTAACTACCATCCTATGTCTCTTCTGCTCTTTATAGTTTAACTCCTTGGTCCATCTGCAATAGTTGCCTCTACTTTGTCTTTTCTCACTCTCTTCTAAACCCCTTATAATCCAGCTTCCAACTTTCTCATTGCACTGAAACTGCTCTCCAAAGTTACTAATGATCTCAGTTGACAAATTCAATGGCCTTTTCTCTATCCTTATTCTTCTTAAAACCTCTGAAACCTTTGACACTGTTGATCCATCTCTTCCTTGATATTTTCTTCTCTCTAGGATTTTAGGACACCACTCTCTCTTGGTTTTCCTCCTACTTAAATGACCCTTCTTTCTCTGTCTCCTTTGTTGGGTCTTCCTTCATATATATTCTCAAGGTTCCCTGTTAAGCCCCATTTTCTTTTATTTCTATATAATACTTCCCTTGGTGATCTTATCAGCTCCTATGGCTTTAATTATGATCTCTATGTTGATGATTCCCAAATCTACCTTCTGTCCCAACTTCTCTGCTGACCTCCAATCTTACATTTCCAACTGTCTCTTAGACATTTTGCATTGGATATCCAGTAGATATCAAACTCATTTTTACTTCTTAAACCTCCTCATGTTCTATTTTACCTATTAAAATAAAGGTCAACATCATCTTTCTAGTTCTTCAGGTTCACAACCCAGGGGTCATTCTGAATTCTTCACAATCTATCACCAACCACCCATGTCTAATCTTTTGCCAAGGCCTGCTGATTTCACCTTTGCAAGAAATTTCACTTATGCTCCTTTCCCTCTTCTGACACTCCAACCACTCTATTCCCAGCCCTCATCATTTGATGCCTGAATTTTCACAATGGTCTGCTAGTGAGTCTGCCTGTTTCAAATCTCTCCCCACTCCAATCCATCCTCTATTCAGACACCTCAGTGATTTTCCTAAAGCACAGTCAATCATGTTTCTCTGTATCTCTCTGTCTCTGCCTCTGTCTTTCTCTGTCTCTGTCTCTCCCTGTCTCTCTCTCTCTGTGTCTCTGTCTCTCTCTCTCTCACACACACACACACAAACACACATACAAAGATAGAGAGAGAGAAATTTTAACTTCTCCCCATCCCCTCTACGGTCAAATACAGAATGTTCTGTTTAGCATTCAAGCACTTCATGACCTAGTCCCCTCCTCCATTTCCAATCTCTTTACCCTTTAACTGACCAACATGTACTCTTTGGACACTGGTCTCCTGGATGTCCCTCCAACAAGATGCTCCATTTCTCAGTTCCAGCCATTTTCTCTGACTGTGCCCCATTCCTGGAATACTCCTCCTCCTCCACAATGACTACTGACCTCTGTGGCTTCTCTTAAGTCTCAACTAAAATTCTATCTTCCATAGGAAATCTTCCCTCTTCCCTCTTAATTCCAGTGCCTTCGCTCTATTAAGTATTTCCTGTTCATCCATAAAGATTGTTTTGTATATATTTGTTTGCATGTTGTCTCTCCCATTAAATTGTAAGCTACTTGAGAGCTGAGCTTGTCTTTTGCTTCTTTTTCTATCCAAAATGCCTGACAGGGTCAGGCACATGGAGGTGTCTAATATTTCTTCATGAATTAAAATCAAAGATCCTTTCTAGAAAGCGAGAAAAGTTTAAACTACAGGACCTATATTTGCAGATGTGAAGAATTCATCTTTATTTCCCTTTGGACTGGTCATCACTAGTAATTATCACCATTAATAATTATTTTAATAGCTAACATTTACATGGCCATTTCAGATTACATTGTTTTACATAGATCATGTCATTTGACACTAAAGAAGCTGAATGAGGTGGCCTCTGCGGTCCCTGCTGGCTCTCGATCTATAATCTTATCATCCTTGGAATAATTCTATGAGATAAATACTGAAGGTATTAGTAAATTTATTTTTTACTTTATGGGTAAGAAAATCAAGGCTCAGGGACCTCAGGCAGTTTGCCTGTGGCCACGGAGCTATTCAGTGTCAAGAGTGCGTTTTGAACCACCCTCTCTCCTGACTATAAGACCAGTGGTTTTTATGCCATGGCATGCTGCATACCAAGCCCCCAGAATACCACTCCTTATTTAAATGAAGATTGGAGATAATACTATATTCCCCCATTAAAGTATCGTAGCTCAAATTGATAAGGAATAAATGATTATATAATTAATAATTCTCTAAGCCCATATGTCTTTTTTATGTATAATGAAGACCTAGGTTAATTACCACTCTGCCATGAGATAATATGATATTCTAGGGAGCATTACAGAAAAATGACTAGTATAGCCATGAACCATCCTGAGGAATCTTGTGACAGGGAAGTAATTAACTCATGCCACCTGTGCATTGCAGGCAATATAAAGAGTTCAGAGGTGCCAGAGAAATGGTTAGACAGAGAAGATCAAGTAAAAATTTCAAGCAAGCCTAATTATGTAGAACACTGCAAGCATTACCAAAATGGTTTTTTATCTGATGCCTACATCTGTCTTATTTCCAGTCCATTCCTGACTATGCCTGGTAGGGTAAAATTAGGATGAGTTGGAAGCTCAAAACTTCCCATGAATTTCATGCCCCACTCTATTGTTGAAGCAAGGATGTTTTTGGTGCTATCAGGGGAAGAAAAAAAAGAAATCTCATAGTGCTTGGGCAAAAAGAACTTCAAGAGCTCTTTTGGCCCATAGCAAATGGCCCAGACTGTGTGACCAGAAGTTCTGGAGTTTCTGTGATGTCCATGGCAGGTATTGCTATGTATTTCAAGAAAATACATACTCTCTCATTCTCCAAAGAATTTGGTCAATTTTCATTGAGTATTCCCAGCATGGGCTCTTCAATAAATTTTCTTGTCCTAAGAAAGAACAAAGTATAATGTATTTAAGGGGAGGGTGTTGAAGCAACCATTCAACCATCTCTACATCTTGCATTCCAGCCAATATGTCAATGAAGCAATAAAGTGACGTTCCAATCACTAAACAAAACTGTTAAACTGCTCAGAAAGACAATGAGTCAGGGATTTATTAATGAGTCTAAATTGTTACACATATTAATTAGTGAGTATTTAGGATGAGTCTACTCCACAGCATGGCAGAGTAAGCACTCTCCCCACTCCTATTAATTCAATCATGTATTCCATCAACAAGGACAAACAGCAGGACAGAAAACCTCACTCATCAAATTCTCACTTACGGAGAGATGATGTTTCTCATTGAACATTTTGCAGAGCAAGCTACTCTCCCATATAATTATATGTAACATGGGAGCTGTTTGATGGGAGACAACAAAAGGTAGAATTGGACAGGTACTGTTCATTATATCCCTCTATAGTAATGTTTCTCAATTTGGCATTCACAGGCCCCATAGGAATCTATGGATGGATTTCAGGGTTACTACGAATGTAGGTGGAAAAAAATTGCATCTTTCTTTCAATATAATTGATTTCCCTTGTCATCCATGGTATTTTATTTTATGCATTTAAAAATATTAGTCTGAGAAGAGGTCTCTAGGTTTTATCAGATGGTCACCAAAAGAGTCTGTGACACAATATAGACCAAGATCCTTTCATCTACACAACCAGATATATTACAAGTAAAGAATCTCAACATATTTCTCTGGACTCTAGATTTTTCAAATAAAGATACCTTATTCCCATCTACCCCAGCCCTACTTCTCTAGAGCTTCTGACCTACTCTGCCTTGCCCTTTCATTGTATCCTTTGGAAAAAATATCCCTTCACGACAAGTTTCTCTCATACTTTTTTCCCCATTTCTTACCCTCAGAGAAACCTGGGTACCACTAAGGGTATCCCCATCTACTCTCTCTAATATCAGAGTCATCTATTGTTATGCCCCCTGACACACTAGGCCAAGAGAAATACTCTTTACTCTTCTCTGGTCCTTCCAGACCCTCCCTTTACCACCATCACTTAGCCCTCTTTTCAACTATAAAATCCTATCTAGATCCTGGAGGTTTTGTTAGCTATTAACCCCTAAATTATTCTCTTTTCTTTATTTATTTTCTTTTTTATTTCTTTATTATATATTTATTCTTTCTTGTTTTCTCTTCTTTTCTTTATTTGGTTGAGTATTCTCTACTTCAATTCCTGCCCTTATATATATATATATATATATATATATATATATAATCAGTATACAGGCCCCCATCAATCAAAAACCTCCCTCAATTCTCATATTCTATACCTTCACTCTCCTTTAGCCATGCTAAAGGATAATCATATCTATTATTCTACTATATCTATATCTATATATCTATATCTATATCTATCTATATATGTATATATATATATATATATCCATATTTTTTCTTCTACTTCCAAGATCCAGAACTAGGAAATTCTTGTTGACCATAATCTGCTCTCCAATCTATTTCTCTCTTGCCTCACTCTTCCTAAATACATGCTTTATTTGCATGTGACCTCCTGTTACTCCACTCTTTTCTGTTCTCTTAATTTATCACATCTTTCACAGCCTTATTTTCCTTCCTTCAAAATGTTTATTCTTTAGTTAACTGGGTCAATTTTACAGTTTTCTACCACTGAATCTCTTGACATCTCATTTATGCCTTGTCAGACCTCAATTCTGAATTATTTATATCATCTAGATTTTTTTTCTCCTTCTGAACATATACTGCTGTGCTCTGCTAAAGGAAATCACAAAACTATGCCAGCTAGGTCTACTCCAAATTATGGTACCTGATCTTGAATGGGTTCTCATTATAGCTTAGCAGTTCTTTTCTTCTTCCATGATTGACTCTGTCACACTTCCCATAGCAAATATTTCAAACCTGCTCTTCTCCCCTCAAACCACCTATGCCACCCCTCCCTCTGAGCAGAGGACCTCACCTCCTACTCTACTGAGAAAACAGAGGCCATTCATCGTGACTCCTCTCTTTCCCTACTTCAATTCCACAAAACCTTTCCACACTGCTCTCCATTCTCTGTTCCTTTGCTCTAGTTTATAATGAAAAGGTGGCCCTTTTCCTTACCACAGCCAACTCCTCTACTAGTGCCCTTGATCTCCTCTTTTCCTAACTACCCCGGGAGCTTGCCCTCTCTCTCATCTTCAAAGGTTTTCTTTTATAGTCAGTCTCACTGTTTACTGGCTTCTTCCCTGCTGCCTACAAATATGCCCAGATCTCCCTCCCTACCTCACCCTTAAAACAACTTCACTTGACCCTACTATCCTCTCTTAGCTATAATCCTATCTTTCTCTGCCAAACTCTAAGAAAATCCATCTCCATTAACTGCCTCTCTCTCTTCACCTGCCACTCAACAGTCAATCCCTTCTAATGTGACATTTGACCTCATTACTCAACAAAAAGTAATCTGACTTTTGACCTTATTACTCAACTAAAAGTTCTCTCTCTCTCTCTCTCTCTCTCTCTCTCTCTCTCTCTCTCTCTCTCTCTCTCTCTCTCTTCCCCCCCCCCAATGATTTCATAACTGAATCCAATGTTCTTTTTGTTTCAGTTCTAATCCTTCTTGATGCCTCTGTGGCTTTTAACTTAGATACTCCTTCTTGGTTCTCTTTCTGTCTATTTGACTGCTCCTTCTCTGTCTTCTTTATGGGATGATCGCCAGTCTCCTATCCTATAACAATACTTCTAAATTGTGCCCTAGGTCTTCATCTCTTCTCTATGTACATATTCCCTTAGTGATCTCATCAGCTTCTATTATCATTTATGGAGATAATTCTACTATCTACATGCCCCATCCAAATCTCTCTCCTGAGGTGCAGTTTTGCATCTTCATTTCCTGTTGGATTGATATCAGGTTATGAAAGATTTGGGTTCAAGTTCTACCTATAATCCCACTGACTATGATGGTAGACAAGACACTTTCTCCCTTTTTCATTGCTTAAGGATATAAATAGCCAGAAACTTATCAATCTGGGATCCACACCTCAACAGAACATACACAAATAAAATCACAGATCCAAACAATAACGACCAAAACAAATGACAACACCAAACTATCTACCTCACTACAACCCATGGGGAAAGTATATCTTAAAATACAATATCAATATGAGCTATATTTCTTATTCCAGGTAATAGATTGCAGACTGCTCACAATGGAGGAGCAGGTAATTTAAGAGTATGAGGAAGGAGAAAATTTTTCCCTACTCTTTTGCAGAGTCCTATATCAAATATAGTTTGGTATAGTTGAGAGAATGCCTAATGTAGTGCTTAGCACATAGTCTGACGTTAATTAATACTATTGAGTCAGATTGAACTGAATTGAATTGCATTGAACTAGATGATTTACAAAGCCCCTTTTTATTCTAACAATCTAAGAATCTATATAATCATGGAGAGGTTAAGTTCAGGGGTGTGCTAGAGCCAGCTGTAAACCATTTTAGAGCTAAAATTTTTGTATAAGCATTTACACCTCAGAAACGGGCAAATTCTGCAAATCAGGACTTGGTTTGTCATTTTGTTGACTGTCTAGACTTAGAGAAAATATTAATCATTTAGATTAAACTTAAAAGTATTCTGTGCTTCCATTTTTACGAGAACTAATTGTTAAACATTTGCCAGGACTCGACTGGGTAAATGGCAAATGTTTTGTCAAATTGCTATTAGAGTCGGATGGAATTACATCAACAATACCCTGAATATATCTTCCCATGTTTTATAAATTTTCATTGTTTAGCAACCATATGTACTAATAATTAATATCATATTGCTTTGATATAAACACTTAATTTGCATTCAAATATTGACGTTCAGTGTGAAATTGCCATTCTTAAATGAGACCTAATGTGTGCCAGACAGACAGTGTGTTAGGCAATGGGGTAGAGACTATGCTAGGCAAAGGAGAGGAAGGAAGGAAGGAAGAACCTCTACTCTTAAGGAACTTATGTTTATTCTCTCACTGTTCAATTGCCTCTCCAAGTCTTTAGTTTAAAATAAAAAACTGATAGATTACTGTTGTTGCTTCTAATTTGCTTCTCTAAGATTTTACTTCTATAGAACTTGTATTTTTTTATGGATGAGTCTCACCTCAAAAATTGCAGGACTTCTGTAAAGAAATGTGTGATTTAAGATTGCTTATCCCATAGCTAACTGGAAGATACTTGGATATTTTTCCTGGAAATACTTAAAAATCAGATCCTCTTGAGACTTTATCCCTTTGCGGGTGTGAGTAGACCAGAAATACAAGGATAAAGGCATTTTTGAGGATAATCTTGCTTTTCATCTCCACCCAAGCCACATGTCTGGCTTCTTGTAGAGACATTAAGTTGTATTTGGCTCTGAATTTGGTGCAATGGTTTATCCTATTACTTACCTCAACCTAAGCCTAATATTGCTTTACATTTTTTTTGGAAAATCAATATTTGCTCAAACAAATGTAAATGGAAGAAGACCAAAAACATCTATCCCAATGTTTAGTAGTTTGTTTCTGCATATACATTTCACAGAAGACCACATACATGCACACATATGCAAACACACAATCTATTCAATAATAAATTTGTTTTTGTATTTTGGCTCTCCTTTTTTTCCCCTTTTCCTCTGCCTCCTTGATCTTATTTTTTCTTTCATTTCATTTTTTTAGTGTTGTGGTCCCTGATCTAAATAAGCAAACTTCCTCCAAAGTTTCCTAAGAGACTTGATGACATTAGTACATCAAACTTCGTTTTGAATAGTTGACTTTTTATTTCTTAAGCTTGATAATTTGTTTTTTTAATCTGACTCACTCATTTGTTATATTAAAATATGATCCCCACTATAAGGCATTTTGGGAGAGATGGGTACTATGATTTATGATAAAAAAAAAACACAAGTGGGTAGTATAGAGCAATGGTCTCAAACTCAAATAGGAAGAGGAAGATAGTAATCCATAATCAGGATTCTTGCATAGTACATATTAACAATTTGAAAATGTAATGTTTTCTGTACTTTACTGCCTTTTTACTTATTTTGTTAACTATTGCTCAATTCTGTTTTGATCTCTGGTTCAGGCCTGCTCTGGACTTTTGAGGGCTGTGTTTCACACCTCTGGCACAGAGGATAGACTGTTGCCCTAGAGTCAAAAACACTAGAGTTTGAATCTTGGACACATGTACCTGTTCCTTATGTGACAGTGGTCAAGTCATTTAACCAATCTCAGGCCCAGTTTCTTTAACTATAAAATGGGGGAATAGCAACTACTTCACAGTACTGTGAGAATCAAATCAGATAATATATGTAAAGTGCTTTGTTACCCTTAAAGTGCTATGTAGATGTGAGTTTATTATACTATTTATTATCATACTACTTTCATGTATGCCATGGAGCTGGGCTCGTATAATAACTACTTCACAGTGAGGTGTTTTTAAATGAAGTTCTATCATGTTTCAGATTGGAATTAAACGTAATCACTGAAGTAGAAATTAAGGCATTAAGGTATATGAAATCTTAAAATCTATCCACATAGCACTTTGACATATTAGGAAAACCAAGAACCGTCTTTGTTACCTGTGCCTGGTTAAAATTTGGATTCCAGAATCTTTAGGACACAGAAATGAAGACAAATCTGGTTCAATTTCATACATGATATACAAAGGCTGAGTTCATTTTCCAACATGTTAACATTTTAGTTGCTTAACTGCCTGTCATTTGGAAGAGATCACATGATAATTTTTATCAGTATGAATGATTAAAAAATACTTTACCATTTTAAGACCAAAGCCATTGGGAAATGGAATAATTGTCTAAAAATGCAAAATCATCATTATTCATTACAGTAGACTTTCAAGCATAAGGCCATTTCCAATGGATTCTCTCAGAGTGAGAATACATCTCATTTATAATGCAGCCTATTTCATTTCATCATATTTATCTTTGGCTGGATGCTATTACTATATGCTCCTTAGGGAACCCACAAAACTAGAATGTCTTAAATTAAACACAGTGAAGCCCATATGAAGAGAAATGTTAAAAAAAATCATGAGCTACTTACAGGAGCAGT
Organism: Potorous gilbertii; assembly: GCA_028658325.1. Lineage (NCBI taxonomy): Eukaryota > Metazoa > Chordata > Mammalia > Diprotodontia > Potoroidae > Potorous > Potorous gilbertii. The sequence goes on from CM053769.1 coordinate 173,190,528, forward strand.
TGCAGAAGTGGTTTCTAATTACATTTGTACACTTGGATTAAATGACATCTAATACTTTTGATAGATTCACTGAGAATTTCTGTGGAAATTGAAGTAGGAAGGGTTTGTAAAACATGGCAAGATTTCACCAGAGGTTCTGAATGTTACTTTTTCTAATTCACCTAGCAATTTGTCTTTATTATGACATGCAGCATCTACACTATCCACTTAGTGCACTGACATGATCCCTGATATCATGACATAGATTCACATACTTCTAGAATTAAAAAGAGGACTTAGGAATGTTTTCTGTTGCATCAAGATTAAATTTGCTACCTTGCAGCTTCCACCCTTTTCTCCCTGTTGTTCCCTTCTGGCACCTCTCAGGAAAAATCTAATTAATCCTTCTTCTACACGATAGCTCTTCAAATAATTGACTAAATCAATCAAGAAGTACTTAATAGGTGCCTCCCATCTGCCACTGTCTGTTTGTGAAGTTAATTTTTGAGTCAAATTGTAATACTTTACATTTATTCCTATTAAATTTCATCCTAACCATTTCAGCCCTCCATATCCCCTGTCCTCGGGTTTTTCATTCATATGAAGGCTTCAAAGATTAATGCCCTTCTCAGAGTGATTTCTATTTTTAATGGAGAAGATTTTAATGGAAGTATAATGTTTTCATGGTAGAAATTTGGACATCCATTAGTAGATATGGGGAGATTTTGAGGGAGCATTGCAATGCAACTCAACTTATACTAGTTAGGTAGTTGTCCATAATTGTAAAGGATCAAAATGATATTGCTATGTCAGGATAAATGTAGTGTGTCTGACTGTGACTGATCTGACCAATATGACCTTGGAAAGTTCTATCACAGGTCGGGCACAAATTGTCCATATGAATATTTAGAATATATCTCTAAATTTGTTCATTTCATTTTTCTTTTGAGCTACTGTAATTCTGCTTTGCTCATGGAACCCAAGCACACATTTGACAGATCTGTACCAGTGTCAAAATTAATTTCAAGTTCTCCAAAGAGATCTTAAGGGTGTCTTTGTATCACTTCTGACCTCCATGTGAGTGCTTGCTTTGTGAGAATTCTTTACAAAATAGTCTTTTAGGCAAATGTACATTTGGCATTCAAACAATGTAGTCAGCTCATCAGATTTGCACTCTCTATAGTAAACTGTGAATGTTTGGCAGTTCAGCTCAAGAAAGGACTTCAGTGTATGCTGCCTTTCCTTGCCAGGGAATCTTCAGAATCTTCCTGAGATAATTCAGGGAAAGGATTCAATTTCCTGGCATGGAACTGGTATACTGTACAGGTTTCATAGGCATACAATAATGAGATCAGTCCATTCTGCAGACCTTCACTTTGGTAAGTAGTCTGATATCTCTTCTCTCCCACATTTTTCCTTCACAGTCCCCAAAACAATGAGCTAGTTCTGACAGTGTATGCCTCAACCTCATCATCTATGTGTATATACTTGGATATACTGTCAAAGTAAATGAACTTAATATTCAAAATTCTTCCATTTGTGGTAGCCAATGGTTCAACGTAGGGATGGTGTGGTGTTAGCTGGTACAGAACCTGTTTACTTGGTATTAATAGTTAGACCAAATTAGCATAAGCAGCAGAGAATCCTCATGCTCAGAGGCTACATTGGTGCACAATCATCCATAAACAAGAAGTTGTGCACCAACTCTCCCTCCATTTTAGTCTTGGCTTATAGCCTTTTCAATTAATTTATTATCACTGTGGTAGCTGATCTTGAAGCTTTTTTCATCCTTGTTGAAAGGGTCCAACAACATCTCTAAAAACATCATGCTCAAGAGCATAGGAGCTAGCCCCCAGCCCTACTCCTCTCCATTGGTAACTGGGAAAGCATGAGAGCATTGCTCATTATCTAGGACTTGAGTAAGCATGCCATCATGCAACTGCCATACTGAGGGACTTTTCTAGGCAACCAAATTTTGCTATGATTGTCCAAAAGCCCTCGTGACTGACAATATCAAAAGCCTCAGTCTGTTCAACCATGTGTACATTGAATCCCACTAGTTATACTCCATCTAGTTATCACTGATGCCATATGTATGAAGTTTATGTGTACAGTATGTACATGACTAGATGATCATGGAGAAAAATTCAATAGGGTGATAAGTAGCATGTGTTAGGACTGTTCATTTTATAGGAAATCTGTCTATAGATTCACAACAAAAAATCAATTTGAGGAGTTGAATCATCTACATTATAACATAAGCATAAATGGTAAATGTATTCATTTTTTCACTATGATTTGTTAGACTAGCTGTTTACTACCACCTGAACATTGTCATCTACTTGAATAATATTTAATAATACACAATTTGATGAATGCTTCCTATGTGCCTAGCTTTTTGTTTTCTTTTTGCCAAGGTACATCTATACAAGGACTCATTGGAGGATAGATCTAGAGCGAGAATGACCCTTATAGGTCACCGAGTCTAACCTTTAGTTTATAGATGAGGACATGAGACCAGAAGAGGTTATGTGACAAATGACTTGCCCGTTGAACTGAATTGTCCAGGATCACACATTAATAAAGTAAAAATAGTAATAGAAACAATAACAATAGCTGACACTTATGTTGTCCCTATTGTGGATCAGGCACTGTGCTGAGTATTGTACAAATATAATAAAATAATAAACCATTTATACGCCACCCTCTATATGCCAAGCACTGTGCTCATCACTTTACAAATATAATCTAGCTTGATGAATAAATGACTGAGACATTATTTGAACACATCTTTCTGACTTGGAAGTCCAGCACTCTATATACTTTCCCATGTTATGTCTCTGGACATTCGTTGACTCATGGCACTTATTGTTTGAGAAAGATGTGGATGAAGGGCTAAGGGGAGAGCCAGGAGTCTGCCAGCTTATATCCTACTGAGCCCCATTGGATCTTTCCACTTCCTCCTAAGGCTACAAGCCTCAGACAGTACTTCTGAAATAGGACCTTCAGAGTATGCAAAATCCTTACCCAAATGGACACGGTCAAATTTTGTAAGTTATAGTTTGGGAAGTTGACTAGGACACTGAGAAATTAAATGACTTGCCTCAGGTCACCACAACAGTAAAAAGACTTCAAACCAGGTCACCCTGACTCAGAGGCTAGTTCTTCACCAACAGACTGTGTTACTTTTTGTGTTCCAAATTTATTGTCCCCATTAAGCTGAGCAGATGAAATAAAACTTCTCTGTGCTCAGTGGTAGGCCATCTCATTTTTTAACTGGAATGCCTGCAGTAAACATATGTACAAATGGACGAATTCTGCAGCCAATCCATTTGGATGTCATAATCTAGAGAACATGCAGAAACTTCACTACAGACACTTTGGAAAAAGAAAAAAATTAGTAGACAGCAAGAATAATTGTTTTGAGCTGGGAATAATGACTAGAAATTGCAAAGAGGCAAATTTAGGTTTGAAATAGATGATAGATGTTGATAGGTCTATGTACACATATACAATATATATGTATGTATATATGTATTTATACATATATGTACAGACATATTTGTTTGTATATGTGTGTAAACACACGGGAAGCAATGTAAAAGAGCAACAGTATATAAATAAATACTCTTAAATTCTAAATAATAATCCTAGTTATTAGAATTCAGTTCCTTCTTTGTTTTTTTTCCCCTTTGCAAGCTTCTCAGGTGTTGGGAGGTAGTAAAATACACCCATACTCAATACAAAAGACCTGAAATGTAACTGGAATAAAGATAAAATATATCTTACAACAATATAAATACCTAATTTAATATTAACTATGTGTATATATATGTGGATATAAGTGTATGTGTATATTTATATCTATATATGTGTGTATTTATGTATGTGTATATCTATATACACATATATGTGTATATCTATATACGTGTGTGTATACACACACACATACAAACAATTAATGCTATTGAAATGTGAAATAGGCTGTCTCATGAAATAGTGGATCCTCCAGCATTGAATGATTTCAATAATTTAGCTAGAAAATTATTTGTAAGGCATGTTGTAGTAAAGTTTTTTTCAGTTTTCATTTGGTCTAGATGGACAGAGATCTTTTTTAACTCTGAAATTCTATACTTCTGTAATCAATTGATGCTCTAGGTCAAAGACAATAGACTGCATTGGTATCAAATACTTAAAAGTAAGCCTGCATTCATTCTTCTTTTCAATATCAACAAACAAAACAAACAATACATGCATGAAGTATCTTTAAAAAAAAAAACACTTAGAGAAGATGTTACCACATAGGTGACATCCAAGAATCAGAGTATATGCAAAATTTGAAAGAAAAAGACAATGAAAAAATCAAGTATTTGACCTTATATATTTGCCCATCTTTTGAAACATTTCTTTAGAATTCATGTGTCTTCTACGGTCACACTTAAGTTTTTTGCTAGACTGACAAGAGCTCTCCTTGTTTGGAAAACGAAGCCTGAAATAATGGAAACTTTCTGTTACAGGATTTCCATCTGGAAGGGACTTTAAAGATCAACAAATAACAAGCATTTGTTAGTGTTTACCATGTACTAGACTCAGAATAAAAAGGTAAAAATAAAATAGTCCCTGACCTCAAGGAGATTACATTTTATTAAAAAAATGTAGATATTGTTTGTGGATGATAACAAGACAAGTAGGTAGCACTTCAGGCTATTAGTCACAACCATTCTTTTATAGATTTTTTTAAAGCTGTTTTCAGAGTATGGACATTGTGGGTAGTTGATGTGAGTATATGTGTCTTGCTTGTAACTGAGACTGCTGTTGAGGTGTGTCTGCTGTGTCAAAGACTATCAAAAAAGTTGGACATGTATATAGGTATGTGTTTTGTGTGTGTGTGTGTGCAATTTATATTGATATGTATGGGTGTGTATTGCTACAAACCAAATACCTGAGCACTGAGAAAATGTCAACAGTATATAATAGTGAAGAGAGTTTTCCTGGGGTGGAGAATCTCAAGATGGATCTTGAGTAACACTTTCTTAACTCTACTTTTATACAAACCAAACTAAAAATACTTTCCCCAACGTGCATAAATTATTTCCAGTTGAAATTGTGCCTCAAACTTTTAATAGGATCACAGATTAGGGTTGGAATCAGCGTTAGTGCCATTACCTTACCTTATTTTGTAGAAGAGGAAACTGTATGTAAAATGATGTGCCTACAGTCACAAGAAGTAAGATAGTCATAATTTGAATCTAGATCCTTTGATTATAGTGCCATTTCAAATGTTTTGTTTTGGGTATGGGTCTATTTTACTACCACCCAACCCCTGAGAGGTTTAAAGGGGAAAGAAAGAAAGAAAGAAAGAAGGAAGGAAGGAAGGAAGGAAGGAAGAGAAAGAAAGATGAGAGAGGAGGAAGGAGGGAGGAGGGAGGAAGAGAGAAAGAAAAAAGAAATTATAATAATTAAGGTTACTATTTCATATTTACAATCAACAATTTACTTATCCACTGCTACTCTTTTCCATTGTTTCATCTGTGTGTACATTTAAGTAGAAAATATTCATATGCATTATCTTTGTCATGGAAAAATCCTTGGATTTAGATTCAGAGGCCTGGAGCTCTGCTACCTTTGTATTTGGGACCCATAGCAAAATAAAATCTCTTTGAGTCTTAAGTTTCCTTATATAGTTCACATAAATTGGCCTCTATGCTATTCCTCACATAGAATATTCCCTTTCTTAAGGGCACAGACCTTTCCATAGGCTATTACTCATGCTTGGATTCACTGCATCTGCATCTAGGCCTCTTCAAATCCCTAGCTTTCCTCAAGAACCACCTCCTCCTATAGAAAATCTTTCCCCAACCCAGAGCTCTGAACCTGAAATCAGGAAGATCTAAGGTGGAATATGACCACAGACACTTAGTAGCTGTGTGACCTTGGGCAAGTCACTTCAACTCTGCCTCAGCTTCCACAAATAGAATGTAAGTAAGTTTCTGGAGGGCAGGGACTATGTAATTTTTGTCTTTGCATTCACAGTGTCTATCACATGGTAGGCATCTAACAAATGCTTGTTTGATTGATTGATGATATTTTTCAGTCCCTTTAAATTAAGTCCAGTCCTTTCCAGTTCTAAATTCCATAACTCTAAGTTTCCATTAGTTTCAGACTTGATTTTTCACACAAGGAACACTGTTGTCAGTTTCATCAAATGTCTACAAATGTTCTTGTAAGACAGTTAGTCAATAGTCAAAAAAATGTATTAGGCACCTTTTATATGCAAGGCACGCTGCTAAGCACTGGGGATACAAAGAGGCAAAAATCATGTCTTGCCCTAAATTGGGGAAACAAGCAAACAAATATGTACAAACAATATAAATACAGGCTAAATTAGAAAAAAATAGAAGGAAAGTATTAATATTGAGGAAATGGGAAATACTTTCTGTAGAATATGGGATTTAATGGAGACTTGGCAGCCAGAAAAGCTAGGCAGTATAGATGAAGAAAGACCATTTCAGGGCTGAGGCACAGTCAAAGAAAATTCCTGGAATAGAAAGTTGGAGAATCTTATTCCTTGGAAGAGCCAGGAGGCTAATGTCACAATGACACATCCATTCCAAAGAACTGTTTTAGAGACTGAGTAAATATACTAATTAAAATATGCTGTTCACATTACTTTCTCTTGAAAAATTACACATATATTCTGATATATATATATATATAGAAAAAAATATATATATATACCTATACATCTTCTATTTGTGTTGTTAGTCATGTGGTTCCATCTTCCACCAGGGCTGTAATGCTTTTGATGTTGTGTGGATACTAGCCTAAAACTCAGACTGCCGATCGATTCTCTCTCATTCTCCCTAGAAGTCTGACCCACATTTCTTGAATGATTTTGTTTGTGCCACTTCTCAGACCCAAATCATTGATGTTAATTTGTTGCAACCTACTTACAGGCATCTTGAATTTTTCCATTATTCTTTGGATTCCTTGAGATTCCGATTCTTCAGAGGTCAGGGTGTTTTGTGATTCACACCCATATCACATCACTGAGAGAATATTGGTGTTAATGAGAATGGATTTTGTGGAAGGCAAATGAATGAGATCCTTGCAAATGTTGCAGAATTTCCCAACCTCAATTTAGTTCATTTTCTTTGTACTAAACGCTGGGCTATCTCATTGAATAAAGTGCATGCTCAAGATATATACTAATTTAATGGACAGCACATCTATCTGTATGTCATGGTTTGGGCAATGTGTGGAAACATGAATGTTGATAGACTTTTGGATAAAGGAGAATTAATATACCAAGTAGAGTGTTAAGGAATTTGCAAAAACCAAATTTTCAAATACATATAAGCAATGTATTCTGTATGCTCTGACTATATTTTTGAGTGCAAATATACAGTTCATATTTATGTGTTAAAGCAAGTACTCTTTTAGAGTCCTCATTTATATTTTTCCTTATAAGTATTTTATTTTCTAAACAATCAAAAGACAAAATGACAGTAGAACAGGGTGACTAAGAGCAAAGATAAAAAAGACATCAATAGTCCACAAATACAAATATAAAGTAGATCCAAGATGCCCTTGATCAATATATGTTATCATAGGTAACATTCTGGCAGCCCTGTATTGTGATAAACTTCTCATGGACCTAGTCTTTCTAGATTCCTCAATACCGTAAAAGAGTGGGAAAAAATATTCCTCCCAAAGCTACCCTTCTTTCTAACTTAGTGGGGTAATAGTGACTTCATGGGGCTATTAAGATAAACAAAAGAAGCAATCTTTACATTGTTATATGATTTGACCCAGAAATATCTCTTCTAGGACTGTGTCCCGTTAGCCCTTCACAGCTATGCAAAGGCCTAAAACATTCCTAAAGGACTCTTGAGGTTAAAAATGAGAGAGAGGATACATGAAGTTCAAAGGAACCTCATAGTGTTTTTGTCTGGTTCTGTTAAGTAAAACAAGATTTAACACTTACATTAACTGATCTGGAAATATAGATCAGGAATTTTCAAACTTTTTATTATAATTAATAACAATTTTGGCATACCCACATATATGTGTATATATCTTACATTCATACATATACATATAAGTTGCTACCATATTAATATGTCACATGCATTTTAAGACATACACAAAATATTTAAATACTTCAAGGCATGAGATAAAGATGAAATAAAAATATTTTGGAAATATTGGAAGGGAGAAAGGAAACAAGAATTTATTTAGCACCTACTATGTGACAGGCATTGTGCTAAGTACAGATGGGTGAATTTTTTAGATATTTAATTGAAAGTTGCTTAATACAACATTCAAATAATGTGCCATAACAGTCGATGAACAGGGGAAGGAGACAAAGAAGGGCATAGGCATTTATTAAGGAACTACTCTGTGCCAGGCACTGACTTAAGTACAGTACAAATATTATCTCATTGAATCTGAAGAATTATTTAGTAGGAGTCCTATATTTCTGTAAGACAGAAAACTGAGACAGAAGATAGTTTCTTCAAGAATGAAAGATGAGCAACAAAAATAGTTTTTCTGTATATATATTTATCATAACAAATGCAATTCCTCTTTCTTTACATGGTTCTGCTTAGCAGATGACATGATTCATATCTTTATTTTCTATTCCAGTTTTCATGAATTAATTGTTTTCATATGAATGTAAGGATCTGGAAGAGGGCTGGTTTGGTTGGACTATAGAGTACAGGAAGAGGAGTCATGTATACTAAGCCTAGAAAGGTCATTTGGAAGCACATTGTGATATTTGGTTATCAATTAAATAGGTAGCTTCTCGGCAGATATTTGGAAGATAGATTAGAATGGAAAGAGACTTGAGGTGGAGTCACAAATTAGGAGTTAATAGAGATTTAATTAAATTAGGAGTTTACAGAGATGAGGAGAGTCTAAAGTAAACCAAGACT
>CM053769.1:173199945-173230508 GCA_028658325.1 Potorous gilbertii
GTCAGAAAATATCTCCCTACTTAAAGTGAGCCAAAATGTCTTAGGCTAGATGAAATAATAATACAACAATAATAGAACGTTTAGGATTGTGAAGGATGGGAGAGATACTATAGGATCCAAACCAGAAAATATCCTCATTTTTAAATGCATAAAAGTGGAATCTGGTAACTATAGAGTGCTTATTTTATATAATATTACATGAACTTAACAAATAAAGATAGTATGACACTGATAAACAGTTTACAAGCACAAATGGGGTAAAAAAGGAAATAATTTCTATGAGTTGCACTTGTTCACTAGGAATAAAACCCTACTAAGGTAGTTTCATACTTAAGAGGATTATGAAATTGGCACATCAGCAAAATGCATCAAAGATAACATATTTTAGCAAATCAATTATCAGTATCCCTCATGATATCTTTATGGACAGCATGGAGACATGTGGGCTGGTTTGCAAAACAATTAAGTGAAATTTGGAACTGAATGACCTACCTAAAAATGCTGACTAATAGCTTTTCTACTCTTGAGATTTTGATTTTTTTCCTCTCTTCTAATGGGTAAGTCCCTGGCTTTGATAACTATTTCATAAGGTACCGAGAACATGTTTACTTTAGTCTGGCTCCACTTCTCACTCTCCTGACTTCTTTACCCCTTCCTCAGAAGTCACATTCTCATATTCCTTTCAGTTTCCCGCTTTCCAGTGTGTTCTTTTCTGATGTTTGCATTGCTTATGATCAGACAGTTAGAATTCCTGTCTGTTGGTCTTTATTTCTCTGCTGATATATGTGATTAAAGAAGATTGTTTACCCCTCAAAAGTTGCTTTTTTTAAATTTTTTATTTTTAGAAAAGCAATTCTAAGAACCTATACTAGAAGGCCATCCTGGATGTGTCTGGGTGCTTGCTGCTACAAGGGACTGGTTTTTTCCTTATTTTAATGCACAGCACTTAGTGCATGCTTGGTGTATAATAATCACATAGTAAATGCTGTGCTCTATCATCCATCCATATGTATATTTTATATGTATGCATGTATCTATCTCCATCCGGTGCCATATAATACATTTCTCTCCTTGTTCTTGTTCTGGTCAGTATTGTGGTCGGTAACTTGTATAAAGACATAGAAGACAAAAAAAAAATCACAAATGACACAAAGTCAGGAGGTGTACCAAATATATTGAATGATAGAATCAACATTCTCAAAATGTTTCTGGGTTAAAATGGTGGTTTAAATATATTAGAGTAAAATTTAATAACAATATATGCAGGATCTTGCTAGATAACAGGGTATATTTCAGTATATGAGTGGGGTGGGAGGAGAGACACGATAGTTTTATTGGATCATAAGGATGAAGATGAGCCAGCTGTGTGGTATAGCAAAATAGTTTTAGATTTAGTTTGCTTTAGATTTCGTTTGCATGTAGATTTAGTTTGCACTAATAGTTGTTTAGTATCTGATAAGATCTAGAATTTTATAGTAGTTTTTAATGAGGTACGTAGTTCAATTAAAAAATTCAACAAATGTTTTTAAGTGGGTACTGTGTATAGATCACTGCTTGAAACTTTGGGAGACTGAAAATTATGGAGGTATCTAATCTTTATCTTCATAGTAAAAAGGAGATTAAAACATTTTTAGACATGACTAAGAAGCAACTTATGGTTAAGTGTATTAGAGAAATGAAATAGTGCTATGAATTACTCAGTTTTTAGAACATCTATCAATATTAGTATAGCTATTGGTACTCAAAATGGAAGATAGTTACAAATGAGTTGACATCTACTGAGGAACAGAAACATATCAATAATTATTTTCACAAAATAAATGGAACTAGAAGACAATATGGGTTTTGCATTAAATGGAAGGATAGATTATAGATTTGTACTGTAATGGCAAAAAAAAGTTTGTGGAAGAGATATAATTTCATGGAACTCATTTGATCATTTCTCTTTGAAGTACTCAAGATGAAGATAAATAGTCTATCATGAAGACAATTGTAGCTTTTGCTACAATTTATGGGTATAGAAAAATTTTTCAAAGTCAACAAGATTCTCCATATCAAGTCAACATATAGATTGATGTTTGACTACTTTAAAATACTGATTGAAATGGGAGTAGAATGAAAAATGTAATGGAAAATATTATTTATGATAAAAAAATGAATGAAGCCAATAACATCTTTGTCTTAGATATGAATGTCATGAATATTCCTTTCCAAATCACCAAATAACATACCCCCAAATGAAAAGGACTATATTTAAAAGGAAATGAATGTTTATTGATTATTTTTAATTGACTTGGAGTAAAACTCAGTGCCAAAGTCCAACAAAATGTTTCCAGATAGACAAGATTCTTTAATATATGTTCACGCATTTAGCCAGAAAAAACTTGATCCAACTGTACTGCTGTTACACAATAGATTATACAGAGCATTCATATCTCTTTATTCCCCAACACTTTCCTCAGAAAAATAATTTAAGGAATGGCAAGTATCAAATAACTTCATAAAGAAGGCAACTGGTTACTTTTTAACAGTTAGAGAAAAAGACAGTGACAAGGGAGTTTTACTTGAGTTGGAAATCTCAAATTTTATGTTCTCTTGCCATTTAAAATGCAACAAATCCAAAAATTGAACTCCTTATCACTCCTCAATCCTTTCCTTTACATAATTTCCCATTACTGTTGATGGTACCACCATCCTTCCAGTCCACCAGACTTTCAACTTAGGGATTATTTTTGATTTCTTACTTGATTGATTGTTGATTTCAAAAGAAGCAACTTAATTTGGTAGAACAAAAATGTCAAGTTTATCTAGCAAGCAGGCTCTTTCCTCCATATATCAAGATCATTCAGGATTCCTTAAAAGATGTAAGAGTTGAAATGACTCCATTCAATAACCTTGAAATTAGAAACATCAGGTATAGCATAAAACATGAAAATGTGTGTTGACTAGAAGTATTTTCCACAATGTTGAAGAATATTCAACATAGAGTCCAGGTCAAGGAAGGACCCTTGGCATAGTGAGATCCTTCAGGTATTGTTAGTGGATTACATTGTGTTGATTTCATCAAACTCTAAGATGTTACAGAGTCTCCTCAGGAAAAAAAAATCTGTAATTCAGAGGAATTTGACCTGCCCATCTCTACAAGAAATATTAAATAAAAGAATACTGTCCAAATTTCTACACGTATCTGAATGAACAACCTATAAAGTATGCCCAACTGTATATTTATCTGGGAAAGATAGTATAGACAGACAATGAGCAGAACCCAGAATTTAAAAGGAAGAGGTGATTGAGTTGAATTGTTTTTTAAAAAAACTGCGGAGCACTTTTATTGACCATGCTTACCACAAGATCAAAAACTCATTAAAAAAAAAATACAAATAGCTTAGTAGTATGGCTATGGATAGCTACGCGACTTAGAACATTGCTATCTCCAAAGAACTAAAGATGTGCATCATACAGAGGGCAATGGAAGGGTGAATAGTGGGAGTGAGCAAACTGGAGTATATATCAATCAATATGCATTTATTAAGGATCAATTGTGGTAGTGCCAAATGCAATATTTGTACAATTTCAGTAAATGACACAGTCCTTACTCACAACTGGTAAGGATTGAACATTTGGAATAAAGGATACTACCATGTACTTGTATAACAGAAAGAGAAAATGAACTAGTCATGCAGATCAAATAAAAAGATGAAAAATGGATTTCCAGAGGGCTCCATTAAAACTTTTGTGATGACAGGAGAAAGTGAGGAAGGCTACCAGCCCATTGAGTTGATCTGTTGTGATAAACTTTTGGGAGGACATGAATAAGGGGAAGTTTATTGGATTGCATGGACATCATACAAGGATGATCAAGCATGGATGATTGTGATATGTGTCATTTGAGAGAAGTCCCAAACTGATGAGATCACATATCTATTTGAATACTTGAGAGTGCCATCATCAACCAAAGCATAAAACAGAGATATATATTTTCACCAGAATTGTTTGTGCTATCTTTGAAGATATCTTACATAGACATGAAATATTAGAGAGATTCCCTAGAGATAGTGAGCTTCTCAGATATTCCTCACTGATGATGATGATCATGTATAGTAGAAACAAGGCTGAGAATACTACAGGACTTTTTCAGTGAGATCTATGACCACTCCAGAGAGATTGGCCTAAAGTTCCATATAGGAAAGAAACAAATACGTATCTCTTCAAATGACAGTATGTGAGGCAGTGTGGTACAGAAGGAAATATGCAGGCTCTGAAACTAAGCTATCTGACTCTAACATAACCTGTATGACATAAGGCAAAATATTTAATTTCATTGAATCTCAGTTTTCTCATTTGGAAAATGATGTGATTTGATTAGATCATTTCAGTAACCTTTTCCAGCTCTAACTATATATGGTGAATAATGACAGTTCTGATACTAGAATTTCACAGTTGGAATTATGAGGGCTTCCAGTGCAATTGTTAGTGAACACAAATTACCTTTAAATCATCTCCAAAAATGTTTCTTTGGTCCTTTTCTCAAAGACTTTAAGTTGTGGATACCCACTATTTCACAAGGCAGTTGATGACATTTTTAGATTAGAGCTGCTTTATGGGAAGTTTAAATATTGAACCTGGATCTTCAGTTTCTCTACAACTTCTTATTGTTTTTAGTGGAGTCCTTTAGAGCTAAGGAGGAGAAAAAAAGTCTAATCTTTCTTTTTGAAAACCCTTAAATACTTGCAGATAGCTGTCATGTAATCACTAAACCTTCAGGGTGAGGATCCCTGCTTCTTCTAACTTATCCTTATATTCAAATATTCCTCTGAAAAAGAACTTGTTTCCTCCCCCTTTTCTTGACCTTAAATGAGCTATTCTGCCCAAATTCTCTATTTCTTTCAAAGGACACTGCTTTCTCTATAATCACCTAGATTTAAAAGCGTGAAGTCATCCTTGACTCTTTCTTCTCTTTCATCTGCCATAAGACTTGACAAGTCTTGTTGATTCTAATTTAATATGTCTCTCATCCATTGTTTCCTCTTCCTTCAGACTTGCACTCTAGTCATTCAATTGCATCCAACTCTTTGTGACCTCATGGCATAGCATGCCAGGCCTTTCCTCCATTACCTCTCAAAGTCTATCCAACTTCATGTTCATTGTTGCCATAATGCTATCTATAGATTTCATCCTCTGCTGTCCCCTTTTCCTTCTTTCCCAATATCATGGTCTTTTCCATTGAATTCTATCTTCTCATTATGTGGCCACGGGATTTAATCCTCAGCTTCAGTATTAGTGAATAGCCTGAATTAGTGTCTTTAAGTATTGAGTGATTTGATCTCCTTGCTGTTTAAGAGATTCTCTAAAATCCACACCACGATTTGAAAACATTGCTTCTGCAGCACTTTGCTTTCCTTATAGTCCAGCTCTCACAGTCATATATTGCCATGGAAAAAATGTAGCTTTAACTATATGGACCTTTGTCAACAACATGTCTCTGCTTTTTAGTGTGCTGTCCAAATTTGCCATAGCTTTTCTTCCAAGGAGCAAGCATCTTTTAATTTCATGGATACAGTTGCCATCTGCAGTGATCCTTAAGTCCAACAATATAAAATCTGACACTGCTTCCATTTCTTTTCCCCCCTCTACTTACCAGGAAGTGATGGTACTTGTTGCCAAGATCTCATGCTTTTTTTATGTTAAGTTTTAAGTCACTCTCCCCTTTTACTCTAATCAAGATTTCTTAATTCCCCTTTACTTTCAGTCATCAGAGTTGTACTGTCTGCATATCTAAGACTGTTGATAGTTTTAGGTCTCCCATTGTTGTCAGGTCTATTTCACTAGATTCCAAATAATTTCCCCTACCTCTTGTCTCTTTCTCTCCAGTGAATCCTTGGTACAGCTGTCAAAACAAGTTTTCTAAGGCACATATCTTACCATGTCACTTCATTGTTCAGATCCCATCAGTGACTTTCAGTTGTTTCAAGGATAAGATAGTACTGGTATTGAAAGCCCTCCACAAAATGAAGGGAGAGTGAATGAAATTAATTTCCAACTCCCTTTTCAGACTTTTTTTTATCACCCCTTTTCGTGTACTTCACATTTTAGTTGGATAGAATAATATCTATTTTCTGATTATAGCATCTCCTATCTCTACGTCTTTGCATGATCCCAAGACTGTACACCCAGACCCTTCCTCTTACCTATATAACTTAGCTTCCTTCACAGCTCATATCAAGTGATATCTCCTTTACGAAATTTTCCTGTGTTCTTTCCTAGTTATCTACGCACAAACTGTCACACTCCAGTAGAATTTAAGGTTTTTGAGAGCTGCAACTGTTATTTGTGACTTTGTATCAGGGCCTAGTACAATGCCTTGCACTTTGTATGCGCTTAATACTTTTTTTTTGACTGAGTATGGCATGATTTTAAGGCCCTGCATCATTCTTATCACTCTCCAGATTATCAATGAATGTCTTACCTAAAACAGGGTATCTAGAATTGATCCAGAACTGACATGATTCTTCATATGTGTTCTGACCAGATGTAACAGTAAACACCCCAACATACATAGGGAGGCCTGCTATCAAAGGTTCTTAGATCTGCATTCATAAAAGGAAAGTCAACTTTTGAGGGGTTAAAAATAACTTTAATCAAACACATGTATCATTTCTTTAACCAAGCACATATATCATTCACCTAGTTCAGGAGAGTCAGTACCTTGAACTTCAAAGACAATACAGAGAAATCAAAGATCAACAAACATGACTTTCTCTGCCTGAATTCAACAGATAGGTGCAACTGTCTGACCATAGGTACTAGAGAGGGAAGCACCAACATCTGGGTTTTCAAAGCTGGGGGACTCAACAGCTACCCAGAGTTTTGTCTGACCAACTTTCTAACAATGACTGGATCCCAAAGCAAAACCTCACTTCAGAATATTTATTAGCTTTTCAGAGCCAGATGGCATAATTCCCTGACCAAGTGCCTCAATAGAAAAAAACAAAAGGTACTTGGGACCTTTCTACAAAACAGATCCCCTAATCAAGCTTCCCTTGATGGGAAGGCCTATTAATGGGTGGAGAAGATCTTTAATCATATTATTAATTAACAATATAAATACACATACTATTTCTAGTTAAAGAAACCCTTGTTTCTGTTGATAAAGGCAAGATTCAATCAGAGGCACTTGATTATACTAAACCAAAATATGTATTATCAGTACAGACACTTGTCAGAAAGGCATGTTGGAAAGGTCCAGAGAATTGAAGTTGGGTGGGAAATGACAAGATGACTGAACTGGGTGCCTTCCTTAAATGGAGGTTCTAAGAAGAGACCTCCACCCACTTGTCAAAGGTAGAGGTAAAATGTGAGTTTCAGGGATGAAGTGATATGTTAGGATGAGAAAATTTTTGATGGAGAAGTCCAGAGGAGGATAGCCTCAGTGCCAATAGGAGAGAATGAAAAGTAATTGATGCTTTTTGGTTCTATCAATATGAGTTCCCCACATCAATATGAACCATGGCTATATTTAAGTATATCAACACTAGTAACCAGATACTCAAGTCAATAATTCAGTATTTTAACCACAGCTAGGGTATTTAGATAACTTCGGTATTTCAGTTTCTGCTATCTTTGTGTTTCCGATATGTCTGCTATAATTTTTCAAATACAATTTTTGAAGGAGGTGAAATTTTTATAACTATAACTATATTTGCTATTCCTGATTGGTATCAAGACACATTTGTGCAAGTCTGTACCCACTTGAATCCTATCTTTTTAGCTCAACTTGATATGAGGAAATGACATTAATAGTTTGTTTCACTGCTAGGTGAAACAGTTTTCTTTTCTGGTCCAGTGTAGTATATGTAGAGCTTTAAATGTGGGATATTTGGCATTTCAACCAATAGACAAAAAAGACAATAACTGGGAATATACAAAAGAATATAAGCAAAAACCAAAGCCAAATAACAGGCAAATTTTATTCCTACAGCCTATAATACAACAGCTGACAATACTGAACCTTTTGCTCTTTAAAAAAACAGGATGTGAGACTCCCTGAGATCTTTTCTCATTCATATCCCCTAAATATTCAAGGTTTGGAAAGAATCAGCTGATAAGAAGTAGCATCTCTTACCAAATTGCAGGTCCATAGTCATTTCTTTTTCTGAGTTTGGGGAATGACAATGTATATTTATGGAGCCATGTTAATTTCCTTGACAGGCCACATCTGTGCAGTACTGCAATGTGGTACAGTTCAGTGGATAGAGTACTATTCTTTAGATCTGGAGGAACTGTTTTCAAGTTCCACCTTTTCTCTAATGCTTTCTACAATTTTCTGAACCTTTCTTTCTTTGTTTCTCAAAAAGGGATAAAATACCTTTAACAGTGACTTCAAAGGACTGTTGTGAGTGTCAAATGAGTTTATGTATATAAAGTGCTTTGTAAACTTCAAATGGCTACATAATGTTCACTGTTTTTATGGTTATTCTTGTAAACTTCAAATTGCTACATAAAGTTCACTGTTTTTAAAGTTATTATTCTTGTTTTCATCTTTCAATTGCAAAGAATTCTTAGAGACTTATGAAGAAGTTGCTGTCTTGTAGTTATATTTTATATATAATATGCAATGTGCAGACTATTGTACAAGTTGCCAAAGTGATTGATATTTGTAATTGACTAAAAGTTTTGGGATGTAGGCTGACTTTGTATAGGCTCAGTGAAAGCATCTTTGGGTCAACTCCGTTAGTAGACAAATTGACATGGATTTTATGTATGTATGTATGTATGTATGTATATATATATATATATTTGTTGAATGTTACATATTATCATCTCCAAGAGTTTGACAGTTAGGCCTGTGCCTGACATACAGCAAACCAGGTCTAATAAACAAACAAATACATAAATAAAATGAATGGATAATAGATAAAAAAAACTGCTAGTCAGTGATATCTTCTAAATTATTCCAACTATCAGAATTCTTTATATACTCTTAGGGAATAGTCACATCATTGAGCAATATCTGGTTCAGTATGATGCTTTGAATCTAAAAGTAAGAGATTGTGTAGGATAAACATACTTATTTTGGTCTAAGCATTATATGACCATCATTGCTTGCTAGATGGACCAAGAAGAGGAAAAAAGTTATACTAAATTAACCTATGATGCTTTGGTCATCAACCATGAAGAAAATAGCAGCAAGGTTAGAAGCAGTTCAGCTGTACAAAAAAAACCATTTCTCACATGTAATATTTTGACATTTGATAACTGGTCATGATTTTCTTGGCAGTCATTAACTGAAAAGAAATTCTGACCTGACAGCCTCACTTAAGCCTCTAACTTAATTTTACCGCGAGATTAAGTCAACAGTCAAGGAACCTCTTTACAACAATGAATGCACCTGTTTAGTGGGAAAATTGACTCTCAAGACACATTACTTTTTGGTAGATTGACTCAGAATGGTAGAATTGGAAGGGACCTCAGAAATTATCTGATCTAATCCCCTTATTTTACTGAAAATTATTCTGATTCCTAGAGAAATAAAATAATTTATTCAATATCCCACAGTTAGTGGCAGGGCAAGACTAGCAGCCTAACTCTCAGTGTAGAGCTCTTTTTGCCATAATAGTGCAAAATCAAGATTTTTTAATAGCTCATAGAAGCATGGTTATTTCTCTTTATGAAGTCAATTTTGGACTCTTCAGCATGAAGAAGTGAGACTAAACATAGAATCAGAGAAAATTAAGAGTGGGAAGGTGTCTTAAAAGTCATCTTGTCCAAACCTCATATTTTGGATACGAAAACAAAAGCTTAGAGAGGTTGACTAATCTCTTGTGCCAGATACGTAAGCCTTTTCCTTCCCTATTTGTTTCCTGCTGTAGTTTCCCATTCCTCAAAGTTCTGAAAGACATACATGCATTTCCTGGTGGACAAAAGGGTGTATGCTTACGGTCCATTATCTCTGCTATCCCATACCTTCTGGTCTCCTGGACATTTTCCTTCATCCTATCATTGCTCTCCAAGGGTCTTGCCACCTGTCATTTAGCTAAATTGTTGCTTGCCTCTATTAGATTATGATCTCCTTGAGGTTTCTAGTTTCACCTACTAAGCTTTTATAAATATCTTTTCATTCATTCATCCATATGTCTGATGATTTGGCCCTTTGCTAAGCACTAGAGGTACAAAGAAACACAAATGACAGTCCCTGCTCTCTAGGTCTTCATAATCTATGGGGCTAACAACATGTAAACATCTATTTACTAACAAGATAAATACAAGGCAAACTAGGAGTAGTCTCAGATTGAAAGTAATAGCATTAAGGGTGATCAGTGGGAGCTTTTCATAAAATTTGGGATTTCAGTTTAGATTTGAAGGAAGCCAGGGGCAACTAGAGGGTTCAGTGGATAGAGTGTCATACCTGGAGTTAGGATGACTCCTCTTTCTGAATTAAAATCTGGACTCACTTATTTGTTATGTGACCCTGGGCAAGTCACTTACTCCTGTTGGCCTCGGTTTCCTCATCTGTAAAATGAGATGAGAAGGAAATGGCAGAGCACTCTAGTATCTTTGCTGAGAAAACCCCAAAATGGGTCACAGAGAGTCAGACATGACTGGAAAAACAACTAAACCACAACAGGGAAACCAGGAGATGGAAATGAAGAGGGAAAGAGTTGCAGGCATTTTCACCCACATGGGATGGATAGCTAGTGAAAATGCCAAGAGGATGACTCCACTCTGAGGCATACCCAATGATTAGTGAGTCTGTCTGAAACTTCCATACCATGAGGAACCCAGTCACACTGCTCATTGTAGGCTCATTCTCTAGTTTGCATCACCACCAAAACAGTTCTCTCTGCCTTCTCTCTGCCTCCTTCTCTTTCCTTTTCATCTGCCCTTTATGTTTTGTTTTCCCATATTAGAATGTAAGCTCTTTGAGAGGAGAGATTATTTTGCTTAGTCTGTTATTGTTTCCTTAGTACTTAGCTCAGTGCTTGGGCTTAACAAATGCTCTCTCTCCTCTCCTCTTCTTTCCATCTCTGTGTCTCTGTCTGTCTCTTTCTCACTTCGTGTGTCTCTGTCTCAGTCTGTTTGTTTCTTTCATTTCTTCTCTCCCCTAGTGTGAAATTTCTAGGAATCCAATTCCTAGATGTAGGGATAGAGTCTATTCCTCCACCAACATAATTAAAAGCAATTGGTTCTGTTAGGTTAACACATTTCTTAATTGAAATGAATTCATCAGAATTAGGTATTCCTAGAACCAAAGACATTTCAGTTCTGAAAGTCCATTTCAATTGGGTGAGAGACTTTATCACTTCTTGAGGAACTCGAATAAAGTGAAGAGTTATCACAGAACTGGAGAGAGTCTAAAATCTTGGAGTAGAAAGGAAGGGGTAGGGATATCAAGAGCCACTCCAGAATTAGCAGGGTTACCAATCAAAGGAGAAGGGAAGAGAAACAGAAAGACAGACAGAGACAGAGAGAGACACACAGAGTAAGAGACTGAGAGAGACAAAGACACACACACACACACACACACACACACACACACACAGAGAGAGAGAGAGAGAGGGAGAGAGAGAGAGAGAGAGAGAGAGAGGTTGGTGAGGGGAGGGGAGAAGAAGGCAGGACGCAGCTAAGACAGAGAAAGGAGAGATCAATTAAATCCATCAATTCTTAGTCATTTCAAAGCAAAAGACAGGCTGACACTCCAGGTTGTACCCACTTCCTCAAGGATTGAGGGAAGTTCCAAGAAAAAGATCTGCACTTTTCCCAACTTGCCCTCCTTGTACCTGTCCATTAACAGTGAGTGTTACATAATTTGCTTGCTTCTCTGCAGAAAGGTTTCCAATAACCTGATTATTTTGTCTCAATCACTTAAGAGGGTGAAGGTTAGCTAGAGACAAATATAAAATGAAATGAAATGTCAATAATTCTTTAACTGAAGGCTTATAGAAATTGCCATTGAACTTCTGACTTTTCATTTAATATGAACTCTTCAAGGTAGGAGAGGCAGGAACCACATAGGTCAAAGGGATCATTTTATAGATTTTACCAAAAATCTTAATGACTTTGTAAGTTTCTTTTACACTTAATGATATTTTTTCCCCAATGACATATAAAGATAGTTTTCAGCATTCAGTTTTGTAAGATTTTGAGATTTTGGGTTCCAAATTTTTTCTCCTTCCCTCCCTCTCCCCACCAAGGCAGCAAGCAATCTGACATAGGTTATACATATACAATCACATTAAACATATTTCCACATTAGTCATGTGATGAAAGAAGAATCAAAACAAAAGGGAAATACCATGAGAAAGAAAAAACAAAAAGCCAAAAAAGAAGCGAAAATATGATGCTTTGATCTACATTCAGACTTCATAGCTTTATTTTTTTTGGATATAGATAGCATTTTTCTATCATGAGTCTTTTGGAATTGTCTTAGATCATTGTATTCCTAAGAAGTGATAAAGTTTTCCTTAGCTGATCATCTCATGATATTGCCATTACTGTGTACGATGTTCTGATTCTGCTTATTTCACTCAGCATCAGTTCATGTAAGTTTTTCCAGGTTTTTTCTGAAATCCTCCTGCTCCTCATTTCTACAAATACAATAGTACAATAGTATTCCATTACATCCATATACCACGATTTGTTCAGCCATTCCTCAATTGATAGACATCCCCTCAATTTTTAATTCTTTGCCATCACAAAAAGAGTTGCTATAAATAGTTTTTTGTACATGTGGGCCTTTTTCTCATTTGATCTCTTTGGGATACAGACTTAGTAGTGGCATTTCTGGGTCAAAGGATATGCAGAGTTTTATAGCTCTTTAGGCATAGTTCGAAGCTACTGTCTAGAATGGTGGATCAGTTCACAACTCTAACACAATACTAGTATCCCAATCTTCCCACATCCTCTCCAGCATCCAACATTTTGCTTTTCTATCATTATTCAATCTGATAGACATGAGGAGGCACTTCAGAGTTGTTTTAATTTGCATTTCTCTAATTAACAATGATTTAGAGCATGTTTTTCATATGTCTATTGATAGCTTTAATTTCTTCATTTGAAAACTGCCTGCTCCTGTCCTTCGACCATATATCAATTGGGGAATGACTTGTATTCTTATAAATTTGATTCAGTTCTTTACATATTAGAGAAATGAGACCTTTATTAAAAACACTGACTATAGAAATTATTTCTCAGCTTTCTGCTTTCTTTCTAATCTTGGTTGCTTTGGTTTTGTTTGTGCAAAACCTTTTTAATTTAATAAGATCAAAATTATCCATTTTGCATTTCCAAGTGTTCTTTGTCTCTTGTTATAAATTCTTCCGTTCTCCATTGGTGTGATAAGCAAACTATTCCTTGCTCTCCTAATTTGTTTATAGTATCACCTTTTGTGTCTAAATCATGTACCCATTCCAATTTTAAGCTTTAATAGTTGAAACCAAAATAAGACTTTTGGGACAAATTTCCCTTAAGCTTAATATGAATTAATTATTGTAATAGGATATTATACATTATTGTGTCCCTATGCTGTAGAATGACTGGGACTTACTCAAGAAAGTATGAAGGGAGATCTGAGTTGAAGCTGGTCATGGCAATCCTCAATGCGAGAAAGGGGACAAAAAGCTTGTGCTAACTTCCAAGAATAAACTGAAATCAATTGAGACAAAAATGAATCTTTTTCTATGACCAAGATGCTTTCAAAAAAAAAAAAGTGCAAATGTGAGTGGAGATCCAGATACTGCATAAGTGAATGTTCCCAAACTTTGGCCTACCTATGTCACTGTTGGACTATATATCCTTCCCTGTTTGTTTACTGTTGTGCCCGCAATTCAATGTTTTACTATTTTTAAAAATTTAGTTTATTTCTTTTCAGTTTCAATAATCATTTCCATAAGTTTTAAATTTTCTCCCCCTCCCTCTCTTTTCCTTCCCCAAGATGGCATGCAATCTCATATGGGCTCTACACATACATTCTTATTAAAGCATTTTCAGATTAGTCATGTTGCATAGAATTAAAACAAAAATATGGAACACTTCATGAATTTGTGTGTCATCCTTCCACAGGGGCTGTGCTAATCTTCTGTGTATTGTTTCAATTTTAGCATATGTGCTGCCCAAGCGAGTACTCAGTGTTTTACTATTGAAGTCCATGTTTAGCTTGGGGTCTGTTAGCATGGTTCAAAGTGAGTTTGGAGGTTGCAAGCTGATCTTACATGGGGAACAATCCCAAATAGGGCCCATGTACCATACCAATACCTTCTACTGAATCCAGAAATTCATGTTAACCTAGAGTTAAGTAGCATACATGCTACACGTTTTATAAACTCCATAATGACAAAGATTGAGATTTATACTTCATAGGATCATGATCTGAATCTTTGTTTCAGAAATAAGGACTCTAGGAGAGAGGGAAAATGACAGACAATAAGCATTGATTAAGCCTTTGCTATGTGCCATTGTGTTAAGTGCTTTACAAATAGTATCTCATTTGATCTTCCTAGAAAATAGATACTTTCCTTATTCCCATTTTACAGTTGAAATTGAGGCAAAGAGAGGGTAAGTGACTTGTCCAGGGTCACTTACCTAGTAAGTGTCTAAAACTCGATTTAAATTTAGGTCTTCCTGACAGCAGGTTCAGCCCTGCAGAAATGAGCTGTTTAGTGTTCCAGAGAGGTCAAGTGATGTGTCAAAAGTCACAATGTTAGTTAGTGGCGGAGATAGGGTTTGAACTCAAGTCTTCCGACTCCAAGTCCAGTGATCTTTCAGTTGTACCACCTTATCTTCATGATATTTATCTTAATATTTGTCTGTAAATTATATTTCAAGAGAGAATACTCTCTCCCTACCCTTCTGGTTTGGGTATTTTTCTCAACTACCTAAAATTTGGATGCAATGCAAGGTAAAATAAAATAACAATTATCCATTTGACTATGGTCTGTTGTCAAAAGTAATTACTATAAACATGATTTTTATTATTTCATGCTGATTTCTTAGTTTCTGCTTTTAGTGTACTATTATTTCTGTCTCTTCCACTTCCCTCTACACATACATACACACACACAAACACATACATGCACACGCTTTCTCTTATGTTAGCATGAGGCATTAAAATACATTTACAATGCTATGATAACAGAAAATTTGGATAAGCAAATATAGTAACTGTTACCAAATTCTTAAAACTGAATAGAGTTATGAATTCTGATTAAAACTGAGAAAATATGAAAGTGAAGATCTTATGACCAAAGTTCTGGAAAGTGTTAAATTAAACATGACCATAGTTCTGGGAGAGATCTTTTCTCCACATTCCAGAGACAGAATATGATGACAAGCAAAGAATTAGAGCCAGAAGGGACTTTAGAGTTCACTTAATCCAAACTCCTCATTTTATAGATGACAAGGCTGAGACCTACAGAGGTTAAAGACTTGCCTACTGCTTCATAGGGAGCAGATATGGTAGAGATGAAGTCTGATTCAGGTCCCCTGGGTCCAAATTCACTCTGATTTCTACTGTACCATGCTATTAACCACATCAAAATAGAGATGTGCAAAGGTTTCTGTGAAAGAGACAGCTTGAAATTGACAACTAATACTTAAGATATCAGAAATGTCTTCACTGTCAACAGAAAGAGATTTATTATAGGTAAATTAATGCACATCATAGGTCCTTTGAGGCACGAGCACGATGTGAACACATTCCATCAAACTCCACATTTCCAGTGGTAGATCCTCATAGACAGCTACAATGCAATACATTCCTTTTATATCTACTAGGCGAAAAAGGGGTACAAGTATTCTTTTTTGCAAGGGAATAAGGGAAGGCTAAATCTTTGACAACAATAAGAAGGCATTTTTTATCCTTAGCAGGACCTTGATTCTTAAAGGAAATTCCCTTACTTGTACTACCTTCCTTCCCCAGAGTTGTCCAGTGTTCTCTTGTTTCCTCAGATCATTGGTGGGAAACAATCTGACAAACTAATCCTTACAAAGGTGTGAAAGACTTAATATTACCTCTCTAAAGAATGTTTGCATTTTAAGAAAACTCCTGGGAAAGTACCAAACTAACCCTAGAACAATCAATCTCCTATGATTGAATATCAGGTAATAAGGAGAGAATTTTTTTTTCTTAACAGAGAGATTGTTTTTGAACCCTTCATCTTCTATGACGCAGGTAATCATCTATTTTTAAGGCTAAGGTGGGCCTATATAATTATGGCTACTAGAGGAATGATTACTTCTATGTACTGTGGTATAATAACTTTTATTATTTTTCCCAACCTAACAGTAAGTATGTTGTTCTAAGTCTAGGTTCACATTTATTGTATGCAGATTATCTATGGATTTGTAATTAGTCATTTTTCTTGGTATTAAAAAAAACTAAGTTTTCTGAAGTGTTAGCATTAACATGTCACTTTCTATCCCCAGACTACATTAGGGCTAACAAAATTATTCATAACTTGTGTCAAGATATTTGGAGACACCCTGTTTTCCAAAGCTAACGTGGCAAGCAAACCATGTCCTCAGTTTAGCATAACAACAATCATTTGCACTAACCCACAGATGATCTCTGCCACAGCAAAATCCCACAATTGTTTAAGCCTCGTTATGAATCAAGCTCGTCACATTGTTGATCCTGTCAGAGCTACAGCTCACTGCACACATTAATATATATATATATATGTAAGTATTGAAATCTCCACCCCCTCTAAAGCAGGTCTCTTCCCACCCCCCATCCCCAAATAGGGGCAGGGCTCTGGCTCACTTTGAAATGAAACTTCTGTTTGTTTTCTGCCTCTCTCTATTCAGCTCTGGACATCCACAGGTTAGAATCCAGTTCCATCCAGCAGATGCCTATAAAGTCAGAGGATCTCTACTGAATCTGAACATATGGACAGGTAATATTTAGACTTTTGGCTTCCATAGAAGATCATCATGAGAGGAGCTGGATAGTAAGAAAGACTTGAACTGCACAGAAGGGAAAAGGAAATCCTGTGGGTGACTTGAAAGGGTTAGGACTATTCATGCAGGTTAGAAATTGAATCTGGGTGGGGAGGGGGAAGAAATTTAACAAAACATGGAACATATTGAATAGGAGCACAATAACCAGTTCTAATTACTGATTCAGACTCTACTTCTGTGGGGCAAAAGAAGTAGGATTAAGGACAATTAAGAAGGATAAAAAGAGATAGAAGAGGATTAAAGAAGAACCTAAAGAGGTAGATTTTAGAAGGATAAGCGGTAGGTCTCGGGTTAGATAAGATAAAGTAAGTAAGAAAGGGTCAAAGGAGCAATTAGAGGATTAAGGATATTGATCAATTGGATTGGTGAGTGAGATGAATTGGTAAAACAATAAAATTGGTGCAAGGATTAAGGGAAGGCTGGAGTAGCTATGGAGTTGTGGAAACAGAAGAAAACCATTTGAATGGGACTGTCAAAAAAATAACGGGTAAATGATTTGTTATATAAAAATTTTTATAAATTTTATTAACAAAATATAAAAAGATTTAGCCAAAGTTTAGAACTCAGAGTCCCGATTTGAATAACCATAAGTAATCTAAAAAAGCAAGGCTCAAAATCAGAACCATTATGGAGAGCTGAAGATTTTGGCATCCACTGCCTTCAGTATTCCTCCTCCCTATTTTGTATTGTCTGGAACTTAGGTGGCACCTTGAATAAAGCACTGGCCCTGGACTCAAAAAGACTGTAGATGTGGTTTCAAACACTTCCTAGCTGTGCAGCCTTAGGCAAGTCACTTAACCTCTGACAGCCTCCTTTTTCCTGATCTGTAAAATGGGGAATGTAAACAGTTTAACCTTGCTAAATCTCTTATTTCTCCTTCATGTTTACTTTTTGATGTTTCTCTAGTTCTGTTTAATTTTCTATGCAGTTTTTTTTTTTAATCAGGAATTCTGGAAAATCTTCTATATTTTGGTGTGTCTATTCTTTCCCCTGTAGGTTTATACTCACTTTTGCTGGGTAGGTTATTCTTGTTTGTTATTCTAGTTCCTTTTCCTAGCAGAATACTGTATTCCAAACCTTCTGCTTCTTTATAGTGTAGCTGCCAAATGTTGTTTGATTCTGAGTGTGGCTCCATAGTATCTGGATTAATTTCTTTCTGGTTACTTGTATTTTCTGCTTGACTTAGTGGCTCTGGAATTTGACCATAATTTTCCTGGGAGTTCTAATTTTGGAATCTCTTTCAGGAAGTGTTTAGTAGATTCTTTCCATTTCTACTTTGCCCTCTGATTTATGATATCTGGGCAGCTTTCTTTGATAATTTCTTGAAAAATTTGTAGAACTCTTGCCAAACCATTGTGAACCCCCAAGACCTGAGAAAGGCCTAAAACTTGGAATGGTCAATCAGGGGATATATTTTGGCCCTCCATGAGCTTAACCTATCATAATTCCTTGTTTGCTCTGCCACAACAGATATTCTTTGCTTTCTAAGTGAACTCAAAATGCCCCTTCTTGTGTCATCAACAACAAGGATAGATGAAGCTCACCAGGGATAGTCTTCTGTTTATGACTATGGAGGACAAGGTGTCTTGATTCAGACACTATCTTGAATAATGGGACTTTTCTTATCTTAGTATTCTATAGATACCTATTATGTCATGTTGTATTATGTCATGTTAATGATAGAATAAACCCAGACATCCTGGATCTATAATTTCAATTGACACTTTGACATTCTCCTATTTATTGTATTTACAATCTATCCACTTAAGAGGTTCCTTTCTCATATTATGGTTAAGGGAGAGAGATGTGAGAAGGAATTGTTCTCAAGATATAAAATTCTGTTTGTCCATCCTTGGGTTCATTGCCTACAATGAGTTCCCATGCATATCTCTATATGCATGTTTCGCAAGCTTTGAGAGAAATAAACATACACATGAGGCCTTGTTTTGTTTATCTTTCTTAAAACAAACTCAGTAATAGTTGACGTTGTCTAGCACCTTTTTAAATTGTGGCTTTCAGGTTGTCCAGTAGTTCTTAAATTATTTCTCACTTTATTTTCCAGTTTAGTTGGTTCTCTATTGAGATATTTCACATTTTCTTTCATTTTTCAGTATTTTGAATTTTTTATTTTTTGATGTCTCATGGATTTATTAGATTCCCCTGGAGAAATTCTAATTTTTAAGGAATTATTTTCTTCAGTGAGGTTTCACTACTTTTTTACCAAGCTGTCAATTTTCTTTTTACAATTCTCTTGTGTTACTCTCATTTCTTTTCCCATTTTTCCTCTACTGCTTCTATTTGATTTTTAGAATCACATTTTTGTTCATTTTAAGTTATTTCTTTAGCTCTTCTAGGAATATTGTTAGATTTGTGTTCAGTCTGCCGTTGTGTTTGTAGATGTTTTCAAGTTGTCTTCTGAGTTTGTATGTTAAGATTACATATCACCATAAAATATTTTTATGGTCAGGTATTATTTTCCTTCATTTTTCTAATCTATTAATTTACTTTAGACCTCATTTTAGTGTGTAACTGCTCATCTCTGCCAATGGGGGATGACCAACTTTCTGTAGCTCATTTTGAGGGACTGTAGGTTTTGGGGGTTCCCAAAGTGATATGATTGGAAAGAAGTCCAATCCCTACCCTTCTGCTCTGTGCTTTGGCCATTACCCTGTGATTGCAACTACTCCTCTCTGCCCTAGAATTGTCATCCAGAAATGGAAAATAGGTTATGGATCATAAAAATGGTGGTCACATCCTGTATCCAGTGCTAGCACAGGAATCCCTGGGAATCTCTTTGTTACCAGGAATTAGTTGCCTTATTGTCTTTGGGCACTAGGCATATCTGGTTCTCCTGTTACTGCTGCTGTAGCTGCTGCCTTCAAGGCCCACAATCAGTGCTGTTTCTGCTGCAACGACTCTTCCACCATGGGTATCCCCACCTCAGTGTTTACAGACCTCTCCAAGCTGCCCTGAACTAAAAGAATGACTCATTCTCATTTGGGTTGACTTTTTCACTCAGAATTGAATTTGGCATTTTCTTTGGTTGTTTTGTATGTGAGGTTTTGGGGAAAACCCAGGTTTGAATCCTACCTCAGATACTTACTATCTAAATCACCCTTGGCAAGTAGCTTAACTTTCAATTTCCGTATTTGTGAAATGGAGACTTTTGAGATTTGTTGTGGTGGCCAAATAAGATGATCATGCATACAAAGTCTTTTTTTAAATAAACTTTAAAGTAATATAAACATGCCAAATATTTCTGTTTCCCCTCTAGTGTAACCCAGACCATTTTCACTGTTTTAGTGACTTTTAGATTTTCTTTGACTAACCAATAACTGGGACTTTACCTGCAAGGAATTGGGGTAGGAGCATATTAAAATTTCCTGATGCAGACTTCCTTCTCCTAACATTGCCTTTTACTGGGGAAAAAAAGTTCTTTTGATGATAGGAATACTTTTGTAAGAACAAGGCAGTAGTAAATCTGTTCTGAAGCCACTTACCAACTGTAAATCATCATCTTAGAGGATTTGCCTTCTGCTCATTATGACATCTTACCAAGGGCTTACTTGAAAGGCTGAAGTCTGTTTCTACCACTTCATCCTTGCTGTCACACTTCTGTTCTATTCAGATCTCAGAATGGAGTAGTAGAAACCTTATAACTGGTGTTAGAAATGGAAAGATGGCAGCCGGACCACAGACACCCTATCTTCCATGTGGGAAGGCTTTGTTGAACAAAGTTTTCCACGCTGCTTTTTGAAGTTCAGCGATTATGTCTTGGCTATTTTAAACCAAACCACTTTTCTACATTTGGTATAAAAGTTTTGAACAAACTGTGTAATTGAAACACTAAAAAGAGAAAATAGTAAAGGAAAGGAGTTTTTTTCATTGTAATTTATAGGAAAGCATAAATAACTTAGAGACAGCTTCTGTGACACAGTTAGTTAATAGAGCACTAGGAGTGGAGTGAGGAAGACATGACCTCAGATCTTTTGTCAGATGCATGCAAGCTGTATGATCCTGGACATGTCAGATTCAGTTTCCTCAACTATAAAATGATAAAGCCTACTTCCTAGGGTTATTGTGATGATCAAATGCAATGATATCTGGAAAGCACTTAGTACAATATCTAGCACATAGGAACATTTAATAAATCCTAATATCTCTTCCTTCATTCCTTTTAAACTGTCTGAAATCTTAAGTGCTGACTAATTAGCATCCACATCATATAGTTCTTCACTGATGTCGAAAAGCAATGATGTATTTTGATGATGCTGGAAACTGAAAGATACAGACTAGTCATTTGCAAAGTTTGAGTTTTTCCATATACTCTGTTTAGTATCAGAAAGACGCAGATGCTAATTCTTTAGTTCCACCTTTTGAAATATATTGTTTTGTTAAAAGCATATGTATATAAACTAATGTATCAGCACATGGTTTTTCATGAATCTTTCAGGTAGTGAATCAGATATCATTTTGGAAGAATATAAAGAATGACTTGCTGCTTATGTGGGTTATTTTCCCCATTAAGAGCTTTGTACTTCAAGAAAGTCAGTCTCTCCTGTTGGATATTTTGCCAGGGAAGTGGTGATGATGGAGTTCTTAAAACCATTGTCAGCACCTATTAATAGTGGTTGATGCTTAAGAGATATATATCTGAGACAATTGCCTTGTTTCCAAAAAGCATAATAGTTATAAAATGGGTTCTGATGAGCCTGTCTTGTGAATATTGTCTCGGAGTTATATCTGTAATAAAGGGAAAATATCTTACATTTTAGACTACTTTTCATCCTAACGGAACCCCAAGTGGCTAACATTGATTACACAGAGCATACAGTCTTTTCTGCAATTTTCAAATATCATCAACCAATTGATAGAACATTTAGGATTTCCCCACCCCCAGTTCAAAGAGACCTTTTATATGGAAGACTTCAGCTTCAATGAAAATAAAGTTTCTTTGAATTTTTTTTGCCAGATTTACAGATCATATTGCCAACAGAAGGCAGGCCTTGGCTAAAAAAATACATCTTTCCTTTCAACCATAACAAGTTTGACTCAGAATGTTCAAATTCACTTCAAGTTTAAGAGTATCATCTCTGATTTTGGAAATCTCTCATTGGTTTGAGATAAAACTTTCACATTCTATAATAGTTACCTAAAATAGAAATGTACAATAAGGCCAACACTTACCATCTTTAAGGGATGAGATGTGTCAATAGGTGAACTTAGACCACTTAGGAAAAAAAGAAGTATTATATGACTATAGGGAATCTTTTAGGGATTATTATTTATTCATTCATTTCCAAGCCTTTGATTAAATACCTATTTTGTCATAGTGTCAAGAGCTCAGCTGTGTAATAAAGGCAATACAACAATAAATAAGTCAAATGTCTTCCCTTAAATAAATTTCATTTTGATGGGGACAAAAGGGAGGAGGCCCTTAGAGAAATATGGAATGATGTGGATAAAGGCTCAGAGAGGCACAGAGATAAAAACCTTTAAGCCATTTCTCCTTTATTCCTTCCATTGAATTAATTGCCAAGACCTCACCTATTGCAAACCTCTTACTTGGAACTCAGTTCTAGACTACTCTTTGAGCTGTCATCTATTAAAAAACACAGCTTGAGTCTCCACCCATACTTTTCAAAACTCTACTGTACCTATAGATGGTAGGTTTCATAGATCAAAAAGGGAAAAATTTAATTTAATCTATAAGTATTTATTAAGGTCTGATTATGTATCAGGAAATATGCTAGACTCTAGGTATTAAAGGATAAAATGAATTAATCACTGGCCTCAAGAAACGTATATTCTATTGGGGGATATAGTAAGTACATATGTAGCACACCTTCTAGAACTCACCCTCCCATTTCCCATTTGAGTTGGCAGAGTGAATCCGCAGGGGGACAGCTTGTTGTATCATCAGAATTGAAAGAGTAGAACTGAGGGATTAAGGATTAGTTTGTTTTGGGTCACAATCACCCATTATTGTGCTTTCCCATCAATTATTGATTGATACTAATTAGCCTGGCAGATTTAATTAGCTTTTAGAAACAGACATTTAATAAGGGAGTATAGAAAGAACAGTTTGTACAAGCATCCTCCCAAGTGTCTGTAACATAGTCATCCACAAGGAGCTACAAATTATAGGGAAAAGGGGTAAGCTTAGACAGCACGTATTGCTAAGAGATAATAGCTCCTGGCTATTGGAAGTCTCTTTCTGCCCTTTATAGGATTGACCTTGGTCATGGTGTAGCTGTCTGCTAGGCTTCTTTTAGAGTCCTGAAGCTACCCTTTCTAAGTGTGTCTTGTTTGTCCTCAACTTTTTGTTTAGACACCTGTTAGCCCCTGCAATTCTAGGGACACTGTTTAGAAACCTTTGGTAAATCCTTACAAAATTCACAAGATTATCCTCTGGTCATGGTGGAAGGAGGCAAAAGCCCTTTTCATCCTCTGATCTCCACCTGGTGATTACCTCTTAAGGATCTGTCACCATTGCCCTGTTCTCTAGGATGGCATGTCACTTGTATGCCTAGATTCTGAATTGGCTTACTAGTCTGTCCAATACCATTCCTGAGCCTATTTAGATAATCCTGATACAATTCCTGCACAGCATCATTACATTTCATGCAATAGCTTTTGCTTCTTCCAAAATGATTAAGGACTTTCCACACACTAGTTTTATAACATTTAGTAATCAATTCAGCAGGGGTATTCTAAGTTGACAAAAGTAGTTACTTTAAGTGGGGTGGGATGCTTGATTCAAAGAAACCCCCTCCACTCTCATATATGTATATAATAAATAATTACATAGTAATTAGGGGCAGCTAGGTGGTGCA
Organism: Potorous gilbertii; assembly: GCA_028658325.1. NCBI lineage: Eukaryota > Metazoa > Chordata > Mammalia > Diprotodontia > Potoroidae > Potorous > Potorous gilbertii. The sequence continues at coordinate 173,223,735 of CM053769.1, forward strand.
GTGAAGAGAGTATCAGTGCAGGAGTCAGGAGGACCTGAGGTCAAATCTCACCTCAGACACTTGACCTTGGGCAAGTCGCTTAATCCCAATTGCCTCATCCTGAGTCATGTCCACTCATCCTGATGAATATTTCATCACTGGATTCATATGGGTCTGGAGGAGAAGTGAGGCTGGAGACCTGCACAGCCCTTCATCACTTAACACAAAGTCAAGTACAAGTCATGTCATCATTTCTCTGATGGCATGGTCTTCTTTGGAAACGAAGGACAAACAAACACACACACAGTAATTAAATAGGACAGGAGCACTAACTGCAAAGAATTCAGAAAGGCTTAAAGTAGAAGGTAACAGTTGAGTTGAGTGTTGAGTAATAGATGAATATGAGTACAGAGATCATTCCTGGCAAGGAGAACAGCCAAGACAAGTACCAGGTGAGAAGAAGTGGATTGGAGTATGAAGACAGCAAGATCAATTTGGTTGAACTATACTGAGTATGATGGAAAGTAATGGAAAATGGCCTGGAAAAGTAAATCGGGGCCAGATTGTGAAGGCCTTTAAATGCCAATCATGGATCCTCTCCTCTGGCAGTGAAAAAAAGAAGTGCTCTTAAAAATCTTTGTAGATATTTTCCATTTTTTGTTTGTTGTCCTCCTTCTGGTTTTACCTCAAAAGCCCTTGGCTTTCCTTTATTTGAATCTCTTGCCAAATTTTTTAAAAACTTGTTCTTTTTTTCTCCAAAGCTTCTTTTTGTTTTATTTAATGTTTCTGTTCACAGTCTTCCACCATTTTGCCCTGTAAGATTATATAAAAAAACTTTATATTCTAAACCTTTGAGGACCTTTCCCACCATTTCTTTCAGCTTGGCAAGAAGATCAAGTGTTGTTGGCTGTAGTTTTATTCTCTTTGTCACAATTGATTTAAATACATTAAATTTCTTCAGGAAATGTTAGAATTGTTGTAGATGTCTGGATCTTTCTCCATTTTCTATTTTTTCTTTTGTCAACAGCTCAGTTAAGTAGATTAGGTTGAAGCTGGTTTAAATTAAATGCCCTATCTTTTTCTTATTTTTATTCTTTTCCTAGATCATAAAATATCACAGGATAATAGATCCAGAGCTAAAAGGCATCTCAGAATTATTTTGATCCAAGTCCCTCATTTTATAGGTAAGAAAACTGAGATCTATGTAGGTGAAGGGATTGACCTACTAAGGTCCCACAGACAGTAAGCCTCAAAGCTAGGAGCTGAACCCAGGTACTCTGATTCCAGAGAAAATATTCTTTACACTGAATCACTATTTCTCTTTTCCCTAACTAAACCATAGTCAGATTGTACACAGACAGATTTAGAATGATTTTCACAATAGTCAGAAGTCATTTCCTGTTTGTCAATATGTAATGTTTTTTGATGCATACCATGTCCAACGTTTCCCAGTTCCTTAATTATATATGTGTATCTATATATAAAACAGAGATAAATGTTTTATATACATACATATATTTGAACTCTCTCTGTGTATGTGTGTGTGTGTGTGTGTGTGTGTGTGTGAGAGAGACAGAGAGAGAGAGAGAGAGAGAGAGAGAGAGAGAGAGAGAGAGAGAGAGAAATACAATCCATAACCATTTGGACAAGACTGTTTCTGTCTTATACCATATTTCCATATATACATATATTTATACATATATATGTACACACACATGCATATATATACCACCCTCCCCTGCTAACCTTTATTTTGAAGACATTGTGTATTAGAAGTGTATTTTATTTAACTGGCATTTAATTTATCAATTTATTTGTAGAATTTTTCTGTCTACTCATCATCTATAATGGATCATTTTGGCTTTTAAAAATGCCTGCAATATTCATTTCACTATTAGGTAGCCAAATATTACCTGAAATAATGTTTCTTGTTGCTTTTGGAAATATGGAAGAAAAAAAAAACTCCATCAACTAATAGCCTCCTCAGGAGAACCGAAGAGCTATTTTGTTATTTTGCTGAAACCTCATTTGTTCATTTGGTTTACTAATAGAGTAAATGTAGCAATTGATCATTGACGCTCACATTTAAGTGTCCAAGAGCTCCATTAATGTTGAAAGATGATACAAAAACTTAAAGAGAATGTAAATATGGTGGGATTTTTATCCTGCTACCATGGTACTCTTGCAGCCAAAATAGGATGGTCACCATAATACCAAGGGTCATTTTTTTCTTTGTTTCATAGATTGCTAGTACCAACAAAATCTTTACCAATTGTAAACTTACTGGTGAGGAATCTTTTTGTATTAGGCTAGTTCTTGAAAAGCAGTTACTGTCTTTTGCTGGAATTCTATTTAGTCTTTGAAGTGCGGCAGAAAGTATCTGAAACTAAATTCCTTCGAGATAACCTTTGGAAATCCAGAGTTCTCTCCATTCTTTGATAAGGAATCATTATAGGAGTCATTGCTGATGTAAATGTGATATATATGTAAAATATGAGGATTTACATATAATAATGAAAGCATGGAGAATTCTTTCTTAGTTAATCCTATTTGGGATTTTCTTGTGAAAAAAAAAATTGGAGTGGTTTGCCATTTCCTTCTCCATCTCATTTTACAGATGAGGAACAGAAGCATACAGAGTTAAATGACTTGCCCAGGGTCAAACAGCTAGTATGTGTCTAAGGGTGGATTTGAACTCAGGTCTTGATGACTGTGGCCAGTGCTTTACAAACTTTGCCACATACCTGTCCAATGGAAAGTTTTTACATTTTTAAAAACTTGATCTAGTTTTCTAGATGTCAACTGTATGCCTCAATTGTTTTCAGGGACAAATTCCTGTATTTACCCTTTCAAAAGAGTCTCTTTTCCCCTTTTCAGTAGGAAAGTAAGGCTTCTTGAAGAATATAGTTCTTGGTACAACTTCTCAAAATCTTGAAGTGCTCTTAAATTTGATTCTTTGTAGAAATGAGTAATTGTATTCTTGGTCTTAAGTGATTTGCACGATTTCCTAAAGTCTCTTGGCATTTTATAGAACAATCCTCTAAGTAATTTTTAAGACATTAACTTAGCAAATTTTGACCCTATAAATGTAGGTTGACTGCAGATATTTATTAACTTTACCCTCTCTGAGTTGTCTTCATCTCCTAGCCCTATTCATATTACCAGCCCGAAGCAAAAGGAACCAAAATGTGTGAAATTTAAATTAACTATTTCTGAAGCAAACACTTTTACTTTCAAAAGTGTGTAAAAAGATAACCACAAATACCCAGAAAGCAAAAGCAGATTCCATATCTTTCACCAATTCAAAAAACAGTTATTAAGGATCTTCTCTATCAAATACACTTTTTTGTCAAGTGCTGGGCAATACCAAGATTAATAAAAACAAAAAATTTGCCTTCTAGGAGCTTATGAGGAATACACAAATACATGGGTAATTACCGTATAATGTATAATATATGGTCAAAGAAGAGGATGGAAGGAAATAAAGAAATAACCAGGAAAGAAGAGCTTCCTTAAAGCTAGGGGAATCAAAGAAAGAATTAGCATTTGAGGTATGTCTTGAAAGAAGACATTAGATGAATATCTGGAGAAATCAGGAGAGAGAATTCCAGGCATATAGGACATCTTATAGAAAGGTATGAAGGCAAGCAATACAGAACAAGACTGAGTGTGAGAGAATACTGGCATGGAGTAGATATGAAGAAAGGTTGTATGAGATAAAGATAGAAATCTGGGTTGAAAACCAGATTGTGGAGGATCTTAAATGCCAGGCTAGTGAAATTGTACTTGTATTGCTTTTAGACTATTTGTCTGACTCTTAGTAGGTTCAATCATTGATTTTTCCTCTTTTCCAGTTTTAAAATACTTTTTACTTTTTTTATTATGAATTGAATAATACCTAACATGAAGATTTTAATATCCAAAAATAATAAAAAAAATTGCATAGGAAGCTGCAATTCTTCTACATTCTGCCGATTTTAAAGTACATATTAAGTTAAACATAATAGTAACAAGTTATTCTACTTATATTTATTTGTCCTCTTCCAAATTTCTCTGCTCTCTTCTATTTTTGAAATGTTTCATTAAAACTCCTTTCTTTTTAAAAAATCCCTATCATCATCTTCCAACTCTATTAGCATCCCTCTCCACTCTCCAAAAAGATATTTTCAAGCAAAGCAAATTAGCACATTGAACTGCCTGATTTTCATGAATCACCCCTAACTTCCTTTTAGCCCTGCCAGGCCACAGTCAAAAGAAGGCAGCATTCTTGGTGTGGCAAAGAACTCTGGATTTGATATCAGACATCTTAGGCAATCCATTTAACCTCTCTGGGCCTCAGTTTCCTTATCTGTGGAATGAGGGATTGTACTATGTTACTTCCAAAGTCTTTTCTAGTTTTAGATTCAATTAAAACTAGAGCTGCTGGGTGATCAAAGTCATGGTAAACTGCTTGACAAATGCATAGTTTTGTGGTAGCCAAGAAAAATGAATATTATATAAAAAGACAAAGATGATTTCATGGACTATTCCTGTTAGATTTTAAATGCAAGACACCACTGTACCACATAAGGAATAAAATATTTATTCCATCCAATCTAACATTGAAAAGAAGAGCTTTTGCTTTTGTCTAATATTCTAAGCTACTGTACTATGGTTAAGAAAACCGTCACCCTTTGTAAATGTAGACTTATAGAAAATGTAGACATAGAGAATATTAAAAGGAGAAACTCGCTAAATAAGACAGATTTCACAGTGACATTATGCTAATTGGAGACCAGGATCACTTATACTAGCACTGCTTGGTAGAACACAATACAGCATCAAGGTCATTGTCCTTTTGTTGATTTTAAATGTGATGTTTAAAATTTCAGTGTTATAAATATTAATATAAATACTAAGGGCTTAGAAAATGGATTTTAGAAAGACTAATGACTTTAACTTAAATATCAACTCATTATGCTAACAGGAGTTTTACTACACAATAAAATAGCCCATTACTATAGCCTTGTTCTATATAAGGTCAAAATGATTGGGCAATTGAGTCAAAAATCAGTGAAATCATTTGCTTGACTTGAATGACTACTTGTTTCGGGTTCCATTAATCAACCTGAGACGAAACCCACAACAAACTCAACACATCATTTTTTTCCTGTTGTTTGGCTGAATCCATTTTAAATGGTTTAATTAATTGTCTTTCCTTACCCCCAAGAGCTGATCTGAACCCTCTGGGATATAGAGGAATAGAGTATAATTTGGGGAAAAATCCCTTATAGGATTTCCCAGAAGGAAATTTTGGCTCTCTGTAGCCTATGAGTTCAGGAATTCAGAGGGTGACGTCAATATCTTGGTAGTGGCCGTTCCCATGACCAATACTTAAAATATTCTAAATATCTATTGGAAATGAAGGAATATGGGGTAGTGGTGGGGTGGATGTGAAGAAGTAATTAGAAACTTTTTCATTTGGCAAAAACATTTCTTGAGGGGAGGAGAGTAGTATGTTAATAGTGGCTTAGAGGTCAGCCTCATTATGATTGTAATTTTGGTAGGAAAGCCCAAGACAATGATGCCACAGTTATGAGATCTTACTGATGGTAGTTATAAGGACAGTAGTAGCCACTGGGAGGAAGATTGCTCTCATGTGTCAGTGTTCTGGGGCAAAGGGACTAGGTTATGATGAAATTTCAGTCACACAGATGTTTTGTTTGATTCTAGAGTTAATAGGGAACCACTAGATTTGCAGAAGTAAGGGATGACTTGATTAAATCTGTGCTTTATTTTGGAACCAGATTGTTAAAGTCTTTAAATACTAAACCTGGGAGCTTGCATTTGATATTAGAAATAGTGGGAGACCACTGTAATTTATTCATTAGAAGAGTATCATGATAGACCTGGACTTTTAGAAAACTAATTTGTCAGCTGTGTTGAGCATAGATCTGGGTAAAGAGGGGCTTGAGATAAGGAGACCAAAAAGAAGTTTATTTCAGTTTTCTATATGAGTGGAGATGAGAACCTGAATGGTTGTGGTGGCTATGTGACTGCAGAGTTGGAGATGTGTGCAAGACATACTATGGAGACAGAAAGAATCGGCAAGATTTTCCTACTAGAAATGAGTGAGAGTGAAGACCTAAGAATAGTGTTGAGGTTGTGAACCTGGGTGACTGTATGAATAGATTACTTGATAGTAATCAGGAATTTCTGAGTAGAGTAAGGGGAAGAACGTGAGTTTTGTTTTGGACATATTGAGTGTGAGATATATACAGGGCATTCAGTTCACAACGCCCAGCAGTTGTGATCGAGTACTGAAATGTCAGGAAAGAGGAGGCTATGCCTTGGACATAAAAATTTGGGAATCATCAACAGAGAAGGTAATTGAACCAATGGAGGTTTATGAGAGAATGTGGAGACAAAATAAATGGAACCCACAGACAGAAACTTGGTGGATGCTGTACTTAGTTAGTTTGACATTGATGATGAATCAATAAAGATGACTGAGAAAGAATGATCAGAAATGGAGACAAATGCTGAAAAAAAGTCACAAAAACCCAAAGAAGAAAGAGTAAACATATGGAGAAACTGATCAACCATTGGAAAGGGACTTGGTATAATATTTCCATTTTACATTTAAGCAGACTCATGCCCAAAGAATTCAATATCTTGCTGAAGTAACATAGATAATCAGTGGCAAGAGCCAAAATTTGAATTTAGGACTTTGAGTTACAAATCCAGTGATCTTTTCTCTATTCCAGCATTGCTATTAACTTATCTGATTGTTAAGAGGACTTTTTTTTTTTGAAT
>CM053769.1:173231008-173285562 GCA_028658325.1 Potorous gilbertii
TAAATAGGTCATATTGGAGTCATTAAACTGGACATCATACTTTATTTTACTATTTTAATTTGGCATTAATTTTTGTCTTTGTTCTAGCAAGTTAATGATTTGACTATATACACACAGAAGCTATAGAACCTTTTGCAAAATAATATTTTTAAATGGATTAAGTAATATTATATGTGTGTGTATGTGTGTGTGTGTGTGTGTATGTGTGTGTATAGCATTACAAAAGAACATGATTATATGAGGATTCTGGGAAGATGGTGAAGTAGGTCAGAAAATTCCAAGCTCTCAAAATTTTCCTCCACAAAAGAGATAAAACAGCACCTCAGGGTAGATAAAGAGGCTAAATATAAATAGGAGAAAGGACGGAATATCAGAGAAGGTCTGTAGAAAAATCCCAGGAAAAGTTTTAGTCACTGTGAAGAGTAAACACCTCCAAGCTAGGAACCACTTAAACAACAAGCAGCAAGCCCTGGAGTTAGCCAGCTTGGAGGTCAGCATGAGTCACAGGAACTATCCCCGCCCCACTCACCCACCACCATCTTCTATCCCCAGGAGTGATGTCCAATGGTCACCTGCCCAAAAAGAACTTTTAAAAGACTTTAAAAATCAATGAGAGGGACTGAGCAAAAAAGTAAAAAAAAAAAAATTATATCTATAGCTTTCACTTAGTATTCCACTAAAAAATGGTTAAGAAGCTTTTTCTAATTAGTTCACTTGTTAGTCACTGAATAAGAATCTACCCTTTAGCATACCAACAACTAAATTAATGTTAATAGATCATTTAACTCTCAGTACCCTTTGCTTCCTTTTCTGACACTCTCCCAGCGTGGAGTTGCTGTTACTGTGGAAGTGAAAGGTAGAGGGAGGAGTCCTGTACCATGGACCAATGGAAGAGCCATTTTTATTTGTGTTATGGATTGCCATAACCAAAGATTTCCACACCACATGGCCAGCCTAACAGTAACTGTCCTCAGAAAGAAGACATAGTTGGCTTGTGGGACTTACCCCCATTCTTAAAGCCTTTCTAGTATGATAGAGTCAGCTTAATCTTGTGCTCTTCTGTCATACTGGGAAGAATTCAAGATCTTCTCCACATGATGAGACTTTGGAGCAGGACTTTGTAGAGGTGTTAATGACAAATGCTTAATATATAGTTGGTGATGGATTTGGAAATGGGAGTTACTAACAACCAAGTGACATCAAGATTTAACTTGATAAAAAAAGTCTTAGTACCTAGCTACAATTTTTACTGTAATCTGATGATTATTTTAGTAGACTACATGTGATAGTGACTATTTTATATCAAAAAGGATCAAAATGTTGAATAATATATGGTTTAATCGAGCACATGGTAATTGGCTAATATAATTTTATATATTTTTTAATTGAATAAATTAGAAATAAGGTTTTTATTATTAAAGACTATCTTGGATATAATTGCTTCTATCTGGATAACTCTGAATTTAATCTGCTTTCAAACATTTTTATTCCTTGTTTTTCTCTTTTAGATTTCTAAGGTTTTGAAAAATTTTAAGCTTGATTAGTGGTAACATGCTATTATTTGGGGGTTCTGACATTTTTGCACAGTACAAGTCAAATTTCCTGTTCATCCATTCATTCAATAAATATTCACTTAACACTTACTATGTTTAAGGAACTTATTTAGCAAGGGGAAAGATGCAAATACAAATAATATATAGTTCCTATCCCCAAGGAATTTATGTAGTAGCTGTGCATTCGTCCTTTGATGCCAAAGAAGACCATGCCATCAGAGAAATGATGACATGACTTTCTCTTGACTTTTTTTTGAGTGAGTAAGGGCTGTGCAGGTCACCAGCCTCACTTCTCCTCCAGAGCCATCTGAATCCAGTGACTAGATATTCATCAGGATGACTGAAGATGACCCAGGATGAGGCAATTGGGGTTAAGTGACTTGCCCAAGTTCACACAGCTGGTGAGTGTCAAATGCTGAGATGAGATTTGAACTCAGGTCCTCCTGACTCCTGCACGGGTGCTCTATCTACTATACCACCTAACTACCCCAATAGCTGTAGTATAAGAGTAATAGAAGGAGGAAAGGGAATAAGTATTTTATACAGTAACTACTGTGTGCCAGGCACACACGGTAAGTGCCATCTCATTAGATCTTTACAACAGCAATGAGAGGTAGGTGCAGTTGAGGAAACTGAGGCAAACTTGTAATTTGGCCAAGGTCACATGGCTAATATGTTCAAAGGACAACAAAAAGTACAGTTTGATTTGAACATATAATAAATAAGATGTTGAACCTGGGAAGAAAGCCTGGTGCCAAATTGTAGATGGCCCTGAAAACTAAAGAGTTTGGGCAAAACTGTTAGTTTAGTAGCAAACTAACAATAGTAATAATTAGTGATTTTGGGGTCGTTAAGCAGCACTAAATGACAGCTCAGAGGATTGGATAGAGAGAGACTTGGTTGGGATCCAGGAAAGTTCTAATTGAAGTAGTTCCTCCTCTAACACAGATTGATCAGGTCAAGTCACTTAAACTCTCCATGCTCTAGGCAACTCTCAAGAATATGAGTTTTAGAGGAGGTGCTTCTCTGCCTTGAGAGAGGCAATGTCTTCATCAAGGAGATCCAAATACCAATACTATCATAACTATAGCTCTGTGTATCTAGAAGATTAATGTGTAATTAGTAAACTGGGCAGATTTAAAGGGGAAGATATTAAAGGCCAGGAGACAACTTAGGGTGATAAAGCACTTAATTAGGTAAAAAGTAAAAAAGGGCTAGCACAAGGATATGTTTGTTTGGATGGGAGAGATGGAAAGGAAGAGGCAAATTGGTGAAATAGAATGGAGATAGAAACAACAGGATTTTATAACTAGTTGTATATAGGGACCATGGAATAAGAAGTTGAAAATGACTGAGATTACTAATTCATTTAATGTAGTGATAAAGCAGAAATTTTAAGGTACATTTTTAAATCTGAAAGCTAAATCAAAATATTAGAATTTCCTTACGTGTGAGTCTGACTTAATAACTGCTTTTAAAATGTATAAAATTTATTTCGATCAAAATGTATTCTTAGACATTGGAAAATAATTTGAGTACTTGAAGCACCTAAGGGGCAATGCTATTTGGTAATTCAAATTCAAATTGAATAAATGTTTGCCATTGTGCAGAACAATGCTGTAGATTCTAGGGGAGAAAGTTTAGATAAGAAATGGCCCTTTAGTAACTATCCAGTCTGAGATAATACAGAAATATTTTACCATGTAACACAAAATATCATAGGATATTGTAATAGGTAACTTTCCCCTCCCTTATCGTAGTTTACTCATCACTCATATCCCCGTAGGTATCCAAGGATCTAGAAGAAGCAGTCCAAAGGGAACGCCTTCTTTCCCCTTCCCTAGACCTTATTGCCCAGTTTCTACCAGGTCTAGTTCAATATCTCTTGGAGGTAATCAAGAGCCTTACTCTGTTTTGGACATTGAGCTCAGTACTTCTACTCGAAAATTATTGGTGGGGAACATGACCTCTCATACTTCTTCAGAATCACCAACTACAATCTTTCCAGGAAGATAGTGGTAATCATGGTCTTATTTTCCCTGGCATTGCTCTCTAATGTCCATATGACCTCACCTACCACTATACCTATTGTATTCCTGGGCCATCTTACTTGCCATTTCAACCTAAGTGCTCCCAGACCTTGACATCTACCCTAACCTTGCAATTTTAAGGACCACTGAACTTTCCCATATACTATGAAGATGATGCTTCCTATATGTGTCATCTCTCCTTATTAGAATGTAAATTCCTTGGGAAGTGGAACTGTCTCATTTTTTTTCTATTTGTATTACTAGGGCTTTATATGTAGTAACCACTTACTAAATGTTTTTTTTATTTCATTCTATAGTATGCACAAAGCAAATGCTATGTGAGGTCCAAGAAAACATTGCTAATGATAGAAGAATGAGAGCTGTACCTCTTGGAGGAAGTATTTGTGTTGAGTTTTAGATGGGTAATAATTTATCAGGCTAAGAGGGGGAAGGTGGGCATTATTAAAAGAAATTATAAATAATATCAAACACCAGTGCAACTGATTAAACTAGCTTTGTAACTACTTATACTTAAGTAAATGAGTTCAAATACCAAAATGTTACAATAACTTTTTATTAATCTTAATGGGATTCTTTATGCATTAATTCCCATTTACCTCTTAGGTGGTCATAGTATGTACCTTGTTTTTATGGTTCTAATTTTTGTTTTTACTGTACATTATTTCATAATAGTCTTCATATTATCTTATATTCCTCATACTTGTTGTTTTTAACTGAATTGTGGTATTTCCTTATATCAAAATGCCACAATTTGTTAAACTAATTACCACTTGTTAGATCTTTAACTTGAGATCTAAATCATTTCCAAAGGACTCGATGCAAAATGCCATCTACATCCAGAGAAAGAACTATAGAGTCAGAAAGCAGAATGAAGCTGGCAATTTTTCTCTTCTGTTGTGTTGTGTTTTGTTTTGTTTTCTCATGATTTCTTCCATTTGTTTTAATTCTTCTATGCAATAAGACTAATGTGAAAATATGTCTAATAAGAATATATGGGTAGAACCCATATAAAATTGTATGCCATCATGGGGAAAAAAGGGGCAAGACAGGAGGAGAAAATTTTAAAAATTTAAATTTAAAATTAAAATTTAAAAAAGTTTAAAATTTATGAAGTGATTGTTGAAAACTGAAAACAAATAGATTAATTTACAAAAAAAAGTTTAACTTGATTCCAGTTTTTGTAATGACACTGCTTCTGTAAAAATTAGTCCCTTTTTATATTTTAAGAGAATATACTCAACAGAATTACTGTGTCAAAGGTCTTTCTAACTTTTACTGCTTACTGCCACATTTCTGTACAAAAAAATTATTCTAATAGTTTACAATTTTACCAGCATTTAGTGGGCATTTAGACATTGGGGACAGCATGAGCAAGGGTATGTGGATGGGAAAATACAGTTGATTTGTGGGGAATGGGGAGTCATTTTATTTTAATGGAACATCTAGAGTGTGAAGGCAAGTAACATGAGTTATTACCGAAAAGGTGAGGTGATAAAATTCCCGATTGTAGTGGCCTTGAATCTTAGTCAAGGAGCTTAAACTTCTCTTGGAAAAATGAAGCCACTGAAGATATTGGAACAGAAGAGAGACCTAGGAAGTATTCAGACAATGGTGTGAAGAATAGGTTAGAGAAAAAGAGAGTGCCTGAGGAAAACCTGTAGGAAAACATTTAAAATTTTAAGTGGGTAGCAATGCAAGCTGCTACTAGGGTGTTAGCAGGGAGTAGAGGAAAGTGAATGAATTTAAGAATATATGGAGAAACATGAAGTAGTGTCAAGGACAGAACCTTAGAAATAAGTCACTTCAAAGGGTCAGGAAGAAGACAGAGAACAACAGAGAAGTGAGACATCTGAAGCCAATGGAGAAAACAGTACCCAACAGTAAAGAACAATCATTTTTTCTGTAGAAGTTACATATTATGAAACATTTATTTTGGAAGGGCATTGGAATTTATAAAAATTCACGGGAATTAAAACATTCAGTCATGTTCCTGGTGGTATATTTTTCATAAAATGTTTTCATTACAAATACATTAATTGATAATAGGAATTACATTTTGTAAATTTATATAAATTAGCATATGGCCTGTAAAAATCAAGGCATCATATTGTTATTTTCAGAGATTTGAATGCTACTTAAGTTACAGTAGAAATATTCTTAGATTTGGAATCAAAGGAATTTGTGTTTGAAACCTGGTCCTATGTGATCATGGTTAATTGATTTCATCTGTCTTGGCCCCAGTTGTCTGTGAATATACTATGGTGCATAATCAGGACTGATGAGTAGGAGTTGCAAAAAAAAAAAAACCCAAAATAGACTTGATCTTAGGAAAATCTTTCTAACAACTAGATCTATCCTAAAGTGGAATGGGCAAGCTCAAGAGGTGGTACTTTCTACCTCCTTAACTGTCTTTAAGTAGAGACTAGACAACCCAACTAGTGTGGTTTGTTTTTTTTTTGGTTCATTTGTGTTTATTTTTGTTTTGTGTATATTTGGACTAGGTGGCCTTTGAGTTCTGTACTTAATCTGTGGTCATATGAAAATGTATGCCTTTTCCCAAGATGCCATTAAAAACAAAAACAAATTAGTTGTTCTCATTAAAAACTTAATGATATACCACATTTTTAAGTAAAAGAAAAGTCACAAAAATGATATATATTAGCAATCTGTAGATAATGGAGCAAAGAGTTTGCCATGTTCCAGGACTTGTTTGTAGTAGATGTTTGATCTGGTGGAAAGTCTTGTGCATTGGGCTATAATACATACGTTACTTTGTAACTCAAGATTAGTTCTTAGCACAGTGTTCAGTCCAGAGTAGATTCTTTATAAATGTGAGTTGAATTGAATAATTGACAACTATTAATATTCAGATCATATTTTTAAGTGATATCTTTATCAGGCAATCTTTCATTATGGCTCCTACTTTTTCCCCTATTTTTCTTTTCTACTCACATTAGAAGATTTCAAATTTGAGACATGTCAGTTTCAGTTAGGAAATAATGAATGATACTGAATTTTCTTACCTAATTGTCAGTTGAAATTGGATTAATATGATTCTGTTTATCACACAGATTAATGCATTGCAATACTTGAATTATAGAGTAGATCCTCATGTTTTTATAATTATGCAAATCATTAGGTATATACTTCTTAATTTCCAGAAGAGATGTAGGAAAATTTTAAAGACTAAAGGTAGCGGAATTTTTCATGGATGAATGAGGTAGATGGGTTCCTATGAGTTTCTATTTCTTTCTTCTCAAGGTCTGTAGGTCAATAAAGTCTTATTAAGTGGCTATTATATTCCAGGTACAGTGATAATTGACGGGAATAAAAAGAAAGCAGAAAAATATGATCCCTGCTTTCAAGGAGTTCCCATTTTGATGGAGGGTTCAGTGATCTCTGAAACATGCAAAAGCCAAAATAGGGAATGACTCATCATGCTATCAAAGACAAGTCTATCTCTGAAATGGAAACTTGTTGCAAAGATACAAAGGTAGATAAGGTAGGATTTCTGATTTAGAGTTTAATTCATATATTAGTAGGATCTGACCCACAAAATAGCTATGAAACAAAACTTTGCATCGTGACAATATTAAAGAAATGCAAGCTAAGTACTATGTGTGGTTTGAAGGAGGAAAGCCGATAGAAGATGTGGTGTTACTATCACAGAACCTGAGAGCAGGAAATGACTTTCAAAGTCATCTAGTAAAAACTATCCCTGCCTAGGGCAGCTAGGTGGTGCAGTAGATAGAGCACCAATGCAGGAGTCAGGAGGACCTGAGTTCAAATCTCACCTCAGACACTTGACACTCACTAGCTATGTGACCTTGGGCAAGTCACTTAACTCCAGTTGCCTTATCCTGGGTCATCTCCAGTCATTCTGATGAATATTTGGTCACTGCATTCAAATGGCTCTGGAGGAAAAGTGAGACTGGTAACCTACACAGCCCTCCCTCACTCAGAACAAAGTCAAGAGAAAGTCATTTCATCATTTCTCTGATGGCATGGTCTTCTTTGGCAATAAAGGACGAACACACACATCCCTGTGTAAGAATTCCCTCTTCATCATACCAGATAAGGGGTCATTGGGCCTCTACTTGAAACCCTTGAGTAAAGGGGGACCCATTAGTAACTCAAACAACCTCTTCTACTTTTGGATGGCACTGATTGTTAGAAAGGGTCTTATTTTTCCTGCTATATTGCCTAAATTTGTCTTGGTAGTGTTAACTCATATTTTTTCTGGGACTAAATAGAATAATTTTGGTCCTTTTTTAAAGAATGAAGGCCTTCAAATTCTTGAAGACTGCTCCCATGTTTCCCCTTGAGTCCTTTCTTCTCCAGGTGAAGCATGCTCAGTTTTATCAACTGATCATCCTGGTATGGCCTGATCTTGCAGACCTTCCCATCCTGGCTTCCCATTATGAATGCTACATAGCTTGTTAATAATCTCCCTTCAGCTTTGACATTTAACAGGTCCATAACGAAATACAATTCTGTGGGCATAGTAAGATCAAGGCAGAACATACCTGGACATTGATGCTTCTAAATACATTCACTTTTATTGCTGCCATATGGCAAAATTGACTCATATTCAATATAAAGTTCACTGAAATCCCCAGATATTTTTCATAAAATCTATTTATTAGCCATTCTTCCCTCATCTTTTACCTGTAAAGTTAACTTTTTGAACCCATGTAAGACTTTACATTTGTCTGTCATGTTTTCTCTTATTAGATTTAGTGAAACTTTCTAGTAGGGCTTAGAACTAGTAAGAATTCATTAGGTGAAGAGAGGAGAGAAGGTAATTCCTGACACAAGATTGCATGGGAGGCAGAGAATTTCAGACATAGAGAATAACCAGTACAAAGATATGGAGGTAGGAAATGGAGCATTGTCCTTGAGAAATGGCAAGTAGGCCAGTGTTATTGAAACATAGAATGTGTGAAAGGCAGTGAAATAGAAGAAGAATGGAAGTGTAGAAAGGTGGTAGATTATAAATGACTTTAAATGCCTAACAAACGATTATAAAATTGATCCTTGAGGAAATAGGGAGCCTAGGGACATCTCCAGTGGTCCTGATCTAAATCTTGCCACTAGATTCAGATGGCTCCAGAGGAGAAAGTGAGGATGGACCTTGTACAGTCCTCCATCACTTAAATCCAATTCACTTTCAATTAACAGCATAATCTTCCTGATGTCATGGTTATGGTACTCTTTGAGAATGAAGGGCAAACATTAGGGACCCACAGGAGCTTAACAAATGAAGTGAGAGGTGATGGAAGGGGAAGTAATATGGTCAGAATTACGCTTTAGAAAAATAACCGTGATAGTTGAGGGGAGAATAGATAAGACTCGAAAGAGGCTTACTGAAACTAGAATGGATAAAAGTTATTGCGTTAGTCTAGGCGTAAGGTGATGAGGGCCTTAACTAGGGTTGTGATTTTACTGAATGGAAAGGGAAGGCATAAAACGTTGTAAAGGTAGGAATGATAGGACTCGACAACTGATTGGATATGTGGGATGAGTAAGAGTGAGGTGTTTAGGATGGCACTTGAATTTGTGAGGGTGACTAGGAGGGTAGTGGTACCTTTGACAGGAATAGGGAAGTTTAGAAGAGGGAAGTTTCTAGGGGAAAGATAACAAGCTCTGTTTTGGGCATGTTGAGTTTGAGATGCATCCAGCTGGAGATATCCAAAAGGCAGATGGAGATGTACGGCTATAACTCAGGAGATTAAAAATGGATACATAAATGTGGCAATCATCTACAATAGAGATGATAAACAAAGTCATAAAATCTGATGAGATCACCAAGAGAGATGGTATAGAACAAAAAAGAAAAGAAGGACCAGAAGAGAACCTTGGGTGGGGTGGGGAAGGGTAGGCACATGTGAGTAAGAGGCATAATATGGATGAATGTAAAAGACTGTTTGGATAGAAGGAGAGCCAGGAGAGAGCAGTGGCTTAGGTCTTAAAACTTAGTCTTTTGACTCCCAGAAGACCTCTCTTTTCAGCTAACCAGTTTTCCTTCCTACATAGAGCAAAACCACATGTAGTCAAAAAGCAGATCAAAATAAAAATCTACAAAATGATTGTGTTAAGCTTTATTCCTGTCTTGAGGTCTCCTATTAGAGTTTTAACAACTGGCTTGTAGAGTCAGTTATGGTATCATCTATGAATCAAATATAGCTTAAAATTTCAAGACAATCAACAAAATAGTACACGAATATGAACAGTCTATTAAATCTAAAGAAATGCATATCACATTTCAGTGGATTTCACTAGACATGAAAAATTAACAACATACTTATTTTATTTATTTATTTTAGTAATCTGATAGTTTGTCAGAACACACATTCTAAGTTAATCTGGGAAATAAATATTGGCATACATGTAAGAGAATTATGGTTCCAGGCTCTCACTCCTTTGGGGTTCACTCAATCCATATTTAACACCCAAACAAGATTCTAGTAGCTGTTTACCAACTTTCAAAATTGTATTCTTTTTTTCCTTAGGAAGTTCAGTACATGGTTCAGTCTCTGTTTTCTAACTTTTGCCCTCATTCTACACAATGTCAATATACATATTGCTGCTTCCTCAAACACCCTAACCTTCCAGTTCCTCAATTTACTTATTTCTCATGAACAATTCCCTCACCCCATGTCAGCTGCACATACATGTAGTCATACCCTTTATCTAGCTATCACTTTCAAGCATTCTGTTTCCATGTTCATGAACTCTAAAATTCCCTTTTCTGTCCTCAGTCTGTCTTTCCTTTTACCCTGCAACCCCTAACCATATTCTTTGTCCTAACCATGATCTAATCTCCCCACCACTTAGTTGCTTCCCCTGCCCTGCTTATATTCTCTTCCCTTTCCTTTCTTGATCCTTTGGTAAGCCAGTTCAACTTTGCCTTGTCCTCTTTCAAGTCTCTTGTCCCTCTATTTAAACTTGACTGGCCAAGTCTTAGCCCACTCACTTTGCTCCTTCTCACGACCTGCTAATCAAGGGTGTGAGAAAATCATGAAATCATGTTGCCTAGGGCCATTAGAAATTTTTGCCCAATTATCCTCAATCAAATCCTTACAGTGGCAAAGCAATCATTTTATACCTCTCAAATTAATTCACATCCTACTTCCCACAATGACTTTTTTCTCCTTACACTTTCCATGGCTCCCCTTCCCCTTCACTCTTTCAGCTGACAACATTTCTTCATGCACCAAGTTGCCTTCCACTACTACTGTCCCCTTCACCTGTTTCACATGAAATGGTTCTTCTTACAAAGGCAAAGCCCACTATGTGTACAAGTGATCTTATTCTATCCTGACTTCTCTAGCAATTTGCTACCTCTACTATCCTTACTAACTCACTAATCTTCAATTTCTTCATGCCTACTGCCTGCTCCCCTATTACCTACCTATAAGCATAACCATGGCTCCTCCACTTTCAAAAAACCCTCACTTGATCTATCCATGCCTGCTCTCTGTTCTACATTTCTCTCTCCTTTTATGGTTAAACTCCATAGAAGACTTCTTTTTTCTCTCTCTTCCTAATTGGGTTTTGACCTCATAATTCAAATAAAATGACTGTCTCTAAACTTACATATAATCTCTTAATCACCAAATCTGATGTCCTTTTCTCAATTCTCATTCTTCTTGATATCTCTACGAGCTGTTGCCACTGTCCATATCCCTCTTTTCCTTGATGCTCTCTTTTCTCTAGGTTTTCACCTGTCTGACTTCTCTTTCCCAGGATCCTTTGCTAAATCTTCAGTCAGGCCACACTCACCAACTGTGGGTCCCCAACAATCTTTCCTGGATTCTCTTTTCTTCTCCATCTATACTGTTCTACTTAGTAATCTCGTCAGTGCCCATGAATTCAATTAATATCTCTATATAGAAGATTCTTCAATCTATTTTTCCATCCCTAACCTTTCTTGGAATTTCCATGTTTGAATTTTCAACTTATTGGGCATCTGAAACTGAATCTTTCCCTCCAAGTCCTACCCACTTACTTTCTTATTATTCTCGAGAGCACCACAAGCCTCTTGGTCATCCAGGTTCACAACACATGTGTCAAACTTTACTCCACACTCTCATCTCCTATACTTGTCCTGTTGCTAAGTCCTACTGATTCTGCCTTTGCAACATCTCTCGTTTGAAAAGTGGCCATTAAGTCATGAAAGGGTTATGCAATGAATTGGTGGAATGATCATCAATGATGATGAAATTGTGGATCCATGAAGAACTAATTATTGAAGTGTGTTCAGAAAGAAACTGTCTTAGTCAATTGAGTTTCTTGAATTCTTGCAAGAGGCTTAAGTGATATAGAAATCTCATTTTTAAAAGAATTGAATTTATTGGGGAAAATTGTGTAGTCAGGTTTCCAGGGGAACACTGTAGTTGCCCATATAAGAAACCAAAGATTTGAAATGTAGAATATTTGCATACATAGGAGTGCAGTTGTCCTGAAGAAATAAGTGATGAAAACATGTGTCTGTCTCTCAGATTACGACCATCAAATTTGAGAAAGATAACATTTTTCAGGTGTGTGGCTTGAGGAAAACATTGTGAACACCCATTCCAAATGCCATGTCCTGGGGAATATTTGAGGAAATGTAGGTGATACTTCCTGTCCTGGGGAATAATCTGTCCCTCTAGCTCTCAGTGTAACTGATGGAGATTTTATTTTATTTGCTCTTGATGTGGAGAAAATAAAATTGCTATCATCTCGCTGTACAGTTTGTAAAATCATTTCCATTCTGTTGTTGTCTGTCCCAGCTGTTTTTCAAGGGATAAGCCTGACAAGGAACATTTTAAATTAGGAGTGAGTTGTATTGAAATGCATTCAGATTCTTTATTAAATGTAGCATATTATGAATTTCATCTCTGTGCAACTTAAAAAAAAATCTATCTGAACTAACCAGCATAATCCTTTCATTGTTTCATGAGGAAAAAGTCACAAATCTACATAATGTACTAGAGAGCTAGATTTTTCATTCTTCTTTCTTGATTTACTAGAGTAGTGTAGCTAAAAGATGTTGAAGATGTTGGAAATGTTAAAATACATATGCAGCCCATCAGCTTCCTACTGGCTACAGTTCTGAGGATGCTCAAATGCTTAAGCAATTACTTTCAAAGTTAATTGTAACTTATGCTCACTAAATTGACTCCAGATCTGCTTTTTAGACAGTAGCCTAGGAATGGCTTATTTTGCAAACTACTTCCAGTCCCAGGCCAAACCACACGTCTTCTTGGAGGGTAGCCACTGAAAATAGTTCTGATACAAGGAGCTAAAATTCTGTCACTTTATGTGAAGTATGGGAGAAAATGGGCCAAGAAAGTGTTTCTGTATTATCCCTCTTTCACTTACGAAAGGTCAGTTGTCATTCAAATGCTCTTCATTCTTTGTTCAGAACTACATTCACCACTAAATGCTTTTTTTAGAAAAATTGGGGGAAATATTATGTATTTTCTTAAACAGGCTCTTTAACTTAAAGATCATAGATCAGATTTTTATCCTGTACGATTCATTCATTGAATCTCTAGATTCTTTTACCCCTGGAAACTTTCCTGATATACATACACTTGGTGGAGATCAAAGTCTTATTCTGTAGACACCTTTTATTGATGCTTCCATAAGCTATAGATGTATATATCGATCTCAAAGTTGAAACAAATTCAAATATATTTGGAATTTTTATATATAAACTATATTAGGAATGTCCTTAGGACTTTGTGTATGTTTGTATGTAATAGACTGGACTAATCAGAACTCTTAAATAATTGAATTTTTTTCTGTGCTTGTCTTCAAAAAAGATTATCCCTGTAAAACTCAGCTATAATGTGAAGAATTGTACCCCCTTCCCGATAATTTCCATGGGTCCATATACATTTGAACTAATCTCATGCATCTCTTCATGTATGATACTATAAAATATTGTTAAACAGAATTATTATTTATAATTATAAAAGAAAGATTAATTCCAAATATTTTATTTACTAAGATAGGAAAATAGCTTCCCATATTTTATCAGTGTTCTTGACTATAACATAGAGCGGTCCCAAAGTTCTCAAAGATTATGCTGCTGGGGCAATGAGGGCTATCATTTTCTTCCCAAACTGGAAATATTTTGAATATAGCATTTCTGAAAGAGTGGGAAGGGGGTCAAAGGATATTGAGTCACAAGGTTTATATAACTGTTACTCTAAATGTGAGATTTGCATCTAATGATCAATAAATTAATATGCAATATTTTTGAAAATCGATTCAAATAAATATTCATCATTTTTACTATAAATGAAAACAGAAGCCATAAATTGCATCTAAATGGAAGGATAGATTCCATAGATTCTCTGAGAGAAAAATGAATATGTTTCATTATAAACCTGATGTATCATCTGAAAAATGAGGGTAATCTCACCCACCCTTACAGGATTGTTGTCAAATAATCAACAAGCATTCGTTAAGTGTTTCTATATACTAGACAGGTATGCTAAGCACTGGGGAGACAATTACAAACAAAAAAAGACAGCCCCTGACATCAGGGAGCTTACATTTCAATGAGGAAAGACAACATATAAAATGAAACTGAAAAAAGAGATTGAGAGGTACTCAAAATGGGCATGTGTGTGTAATAATAGAGAAGGCCAGAGGAGTGCTACTTGGTGGGAAATCAAGATATGAATAACCTGTGCTCTCTCCTTAAATGAAGACTTTGAGAGGAGCCCTCTTGTCAGAGAGGGAGGACTCTAAAGGTAGACAGTACAGATGAGATGTGAGTTCCAGAGCTTGTCATGTAGAAGTTCCTGGAGCATGATGGAGAAGTTGAAAGACAGCCAGTTCACATGAAGATCAACTGTGATTTATACATACATACCTCTATATATATAAACATATTTATACACACACACACATTTGCAAACCTGAAAGTGCTATAGTAATAGATGAAACTGGAAGGAGCACAAAAAATACATGGGAAATGGAATGACCTGTTCCTATAATCAACGAAAGTGAAAACACATTTAAACTCTAATACCTCTTTTTCCAGCTTGATTAAGTGAATAAATGGAAACGGTACTTCAGAAAACCAAAGCTAGAAGAACAACTAGAACTAATCAAATGTAAACATAAGAAATATTTGCTTGAAGTGTCACAATATTGAAAGCATTGATGAATCAATTTTCAAAATATCTCCAGGAACAGAAAGAACAAAAATATGAAACTAATCTTAGATATTATTACCTAAAAATGTGACAAAGGAGACATCAGCAGTTATTAACCCATATGACTACTTTTTCACATCTATGAAATTTTTGAGACTAGAATATGCATATATTCATGGTATTTATAATAAAGATGATGAAAATGAATGAATAAATAATGAAAATGAAAATAATGACAAGGAGAAGATAACAAGTAGCTAAATCACAGTATCGTAGAATAGGAGGGAACTTCTGAGGCCATCAAATCCAACTTGTACCTAAATAAGAAATCTTTTATAACATACTACCCCAAGATTTCCAGTGGAGATTTCTAAGGATATGAATATGATCCTGTGCCTCTTAACAATATTTATCAAGGATTTAGATAAAGTCAGAAATGACATGTTGATCCAAGTGGCACTAGGAAGGTTAGCCAGGACAGTAAATAACAATGTCATATTTCAAAATTATCTTTATAGGCTAGAATCAATCTATGAAGGCTAAAGTTATTAGTGATAAAGTTGGAGTTTTACACATGAACTCACATACAACTTTATAAATTCAGAATAATGGAGAGGTGACTAAATGGCAATTTATCTAAAAAAATCTGAGTTTTAATACAATGTTAACATGAGTCAATAATGTGATAGGGCAATTAAAAAAAACTAATACAATCTAAGGCTATAGTAAAAAGAGGCATCTAGTTGTTGTTCCCACTATACTCTGACCTTGTTGAACAACATCTGGAATACTGTGTTCTATTCTGAGTCACACATTTTAGTGAAAATCTTAATAAGGTATCTTGAGTTCATGCCATATAAAGATTTGTAGTAGAAAATAAGAATGGTTAACATGAAGAAGAGAAGAAGGGGAAGGGCTATAATAGCTTTCTTCAAGTACATGAATACATAGATGAAACATCTGATTTGTTCAGCGTTCATTTAGAGGACTGAGTAAGCATCTAGGGATAAACATTGAAAAAAGACCCATTGAAGTCATCCAGAAGTGAAATGGGCTACTTTGAAAGGTAAGGGATATCCTACACACACACACACACACACACACACACATGAAATTTTCCAGGAAAAGGGGAAAAGAGGTAATTATTGTTACCATCTCGTTGATGCTTCCTAATTGGAACAGCAGCTCAACAAGACAAGTTTATGCCTGGGCTCTGCTATCCATTTCTACTTCATGTTATTCTTAAGGTAGAGATCTACAGGTTTGGAGGAGACTTTGTAAGTCTGAGAGGTTCAGAGATCCTGGATCCATTGAGAGGAGTGGGTCTTTGTGGTAGGGACCAGAAAAGATTCTGTGTCAGACAGGATAGCCACTAACAAGAGGATTGGCCCTGGACTTGGCTGTTTCGCCACTTGTCACTTACCAATACTGTTTGGACAGTGCAGAGGTGAGATGAAATATAAAATGCCTAACAAGCAGCCCTGAAAACTTCTTTGACTTGTTTTAGTTTATCACCAATTCTCTCAACAGATTATAACGTTAGTTTTAAATTTCAGCATCCTGTTAATTCAGTTAATGCATGCTGGGACCCTGTTATGTTTAGCATTTCTTCTGTGTTAGAATAAAATATCTGTTTCCACACCAGATTCATATTGTATGTTGAGTACCTTTTGAACTTTTATCTCTTTGGGAAAACTCATGAGTCATCACTATAATCATCCTGAGATGCACAAATCCTGTCTTCTCTCTTGTCTACTGTCATCATCATCATCATCTCTTCGACCCACACCAGCAGTCCAATCCCTTCTTTGAACCTATTTCTCCTAATGTAACAACAAGCAGAAAAAAAAGAAAAACTCACTTAGTTTTTCTTTTTTAATGCAGGGTTTTATAAAGATTGCTTAAAACACCAGGCTACCTTCTCACAATCAGACAAATAATAGGTGTGGAAATTCAAGATACCTTTGATTTTAATATTATTTATAAAAAATGCATTGATTGAGTAAAGCAAAAAGAACTCTTTAAAGGATATTTCTTTTATCAAGGTTTCTACTCAGCTTTTAGGAATATCATATAAAATATTTTGATAAATGTAACCACAGCAATATGTCAGTGAATCTATGATCTCTTAGGTATGGCTCTCCCTCCAATGATGCTTATTCCAACCTACCCACACGTTATTGTGCATGATTCCCATTCATTTCTTCCTCTCTTTCTCCTTGGGGGTGCCCTCATTTACTTCTTAATCTCACTACATGATTGGTTTGTCTCCTTTTCCAGTCATCACTATGACAGTATGTTTATTCTACTACTCCATTGAAATTCTCTGCTGGTAATGTGTGCATCATCACCGTGTGTCTTTTCATTGCCATATGGATGACCAACAAGTTCAGTTCTCCAGAGACTTTGTTATCCAATGACAGCCATATAGTATGGGAATGATGTTGATGTTAAAGATATGGGCCTTTTCATCAAGGATAAGATTGGAGTCACTAAAACGAACAATAAACAGTGAGCATTTATATAGCACTTACTACATACCAGGCACTGATCTAAGTTCTTCTTGCAAATATATCTCATTGGATCCTTACAACCATCCTGCAAAGTAGGTGCTCTCATCATCTCCATATTATAGTTGAGAGGATTAAGGCAGGTAGAGGCTAAGTGACTTGCCAGGGATCCTGCACAGGCTCCTTTAGTCCATTTGGTTCTTTGTCTAATTGATTGGATTCTCACCAAGAGATAGGTATTGATCACTAGTTATATGAGTTGTATAACTACTGCCATATTATAGTCCAGACAATAAGAATTCCTGATCACATAAGCATTTCCCTCCCACTCTTTGAGGATCAGCCATGTTTCAGGGCTTGGTAGAACCAGCACAGTGTCATTTGCAAACAGGAACATCTGGAAAGTCTTAATATCCATAGGGAATTACATTCTTCAATTTGTGCTTTGTGCTAGACATCTTTTATGAGGATTGCAAATCCTTTTGGCCAGTATATATATCTGTCTGTCTTATGACTTGCTTATATTAATAGTTAAAGGGTCATCGCATGAAATTATCTCTGTTGTGTCTTCTGAAGAATCTTGTACGAATTTAATATATTCAAAGGAGATAACTTTTTAGTGAAGAGGATTTAAGGTGGAATTTTGCTCTACCAAACCAAATAATATTTTATAGGCAATAAACAAGAGGACAATGAAATCTTATGTTCTCTGTACCTTCAATCATGTGATTGTCAAGATATACTATACTGTGAAATTTTGTTTGCAAAAGCCTGCCTTTGCTTCTTTTCTTATGCTTCCATAAAAAGAAAATTTCCCTATAAATGTGTAAATTATTCTCAGATTTTATAGAAATGCAAATGTATATGGGCTAGTGGTCACTGATAGATTTTCACTCATGATTTTGTTGGCAATAATAATTATTAGCACTTTAAACTTTGCAAAGAGATTTACAAGTATTTTCTAATTTTTTTTTTCCTCACAATAATCCAGGGAAGTAGGTGCTGTTATTATCCCATTTTAGAGATGAAGAAACCAAGGCAGACTGAGGTTTGAATGACTTGCCCAAGGATATATAGCTATTAAGTGTCTGAAGCCATACTTGAACTCAAGGTCTTCCTAATGCCAGATCCAGTACTATCTTGAAGTAATGTTTTTGTTAAATTTTCAGTGTTTGATAGTGTACTTTCTGTTAGATAGCTTGATACATCATCAGCATATATCTCCTCTGTTTATTCATTCTACTCCAACTGCTATTCTCTTTTCTATAATGTCTTTTAAACTTTGTCATGGAGTATAATGGAGACTGAAAATAAAGTCCCAAAGTATTGCTACTGCTGTTATTGATGGAAAAGAAGTTTGTTACAGAAACTTTAACAGATCTTTTCTATTTTTTTCTTCTGTTTGCTGTCCTTGTTCTAGGTTTATCTTAAGTGCTCTTGATGTCCTCTGATTTAACTGTATCTTTCACAAAGCTTTATATAAATGTTTTTTCTCTTCCACTGCTTCTCATTTGTTGATAAGGTGAAACTGCTTAGTCTTTTCCTTCATGACCTGTTGTAATATTCTAAGAAGTAGTTCATATTCTAAACATATTCAAGTCAAACTCTATGTGAATTGCCATCTCTATGCTGTCTATGTGCTTATCAATGAGCACAAGTGTTTCTGTTGAATGAGGTAGTATTTAGATGACTTTGGTGTTCTTATTTTGGTAATTGCTTTCATTGGTTAAATTTTCTCAGGAAATGGTTAAAGTCTACTTTTTATCCACTTTCCATTACTCAAACCTTGCCTAAATATTCTTGGAGGTGCTTGACAATCATATTGTGTCTTTTCACTTTCTAATTTGATTGATTTTTATTATGTTCCAATAAGTCAATTATCTGAATGTATAGAACTTATTTTTAAATGAATCCCACATTGGTAACCTGTCATTTTCTGTCTTTTAGAATATAATCAATTTTAATTTTTGTGATTTCTTTTTGATGATCAACATGTCAAGTGTTTTCTGACTTTCTTCTTGAAGAAAGTATTTGTGATCTATGAGAATGAGTTTTCTTTATTACCTATAAGCCTTTAGACTCCCATTTCTTGCTCCTAAGTCTCATTTTCAAGTATACCTTTTCACTTTTCTCCATCATGTCCATATTTAGATTGAAGTAAGCAGCTACCAAATAGGAGCTTATCAAGGTTTTTATATAATGTCTCTCTTGCTTCTTTTAAAACAAACGTTAGAATAATCTTTTTTTATGGCTATCTTTGTCTTCAAAACCCTCTTCTTTTTTAATATATAATTTATTTATTTTCAATTCTTAACATTCACTTCCACAAGAATTTGAATTCAAAGTTTTCTCTCCACCTCTCCCCACCCCAGGGGACAGCATGCACTCCATCCACCCCTTCCTCCAGTCTGTCCTCCCTTCTCTTACCCACCATTCTTCCATCACCCTTCCCCTCAATTTTCCTGTAGGGCAAAATAGATTTCTATACTCCATCGCCTGTATAGCTTAATTTCCAGTTGCATGCTAAAATAATTTTTAACATTCATTCTTAAAACTTTGAGTTCTATATTCTCTCCCCCCCTCCCCACCCACCTTCATTGAGAAAATAAGCAATTCAGTATAGGTCATACATGTGTAACAATGCACAGCACTTCCATAATAGTTGTGTTGTAAAAGACTAACCACATTTCCCTCTGTCCTATCCTGGCCTTTACTTATTCCATTCTCTCCCTTGACGTGTCCTCCCACAATAATGTTTGCTTCTGATTATCCCTTTCCCCACATTTGCTGTCCCTTCTATTATCTTCTCTCTCCCATCTCCTTCCCCCTTGCCTTCCTGTGGGGTAAAATAGATTTCTATATTCAATGGAGTGTTTGTTATTCCCTTCTTAAGCCAAATACCATGCCAATAAGACTTATTTCCTTTCATTTCTCCCCTCTTCCCCTCCTTTGTTAAAAGCTCTTTCTTCCCTCTTTTATGTGGGATGATTTGCTGCATTCTATCTCTCCCTTTCTGTTACTCCTAGTACATTCCACAGTAAATTTTTTTTTATTTTTAAATTTTTATTTTTTTAGATAGTCTCTCTTCACATTCAGCTCACCCTGTGCCCTCTGTCCATATATATATACACATACACACATACACCCATGTACATATACATACCTACACATATTAATATACATGTACATACATATATATTCCCTCTAACTGCCCTAATACTGAAAAAAGTCTCATGAGTTACAAGTAACATCTTTCCATGTAGGAATGTAAACATTTCAATGTTAATGAGTTTCTTAAGTTTGTCTTTCCTGTTTACCTTTACATACTTCTCTTGATTCTTATATTTGAAAGACAAATTTTCTATTCAGCTCTGGTCTTTTCAATAAGAAGGCTTGGAAGTCTTCTTTTTCATTGAAATTCCATTTTTTCCCCTGAAGTATTATACTCAGTTTTGTTGGGTAGGTGATTCTTGGTTTTAATCCTATCTCCTTTGACCTCTGGAATATCATATTCCAGGCCCTTCAATCCCTTAGTGTAGAAGCTGCCAAATCCTGTTATCCTCATTGTATTTCCACAATACTTGAATTGCTTTTTTCTGACTGCCTGTAATATTTTCTCTTTGATCTGGGAACTCTGGAATTTGGCTCCAGTATTCCTAGGAATTTGACTTTTGGGATCTCTTTCAGGAGGTGATTGGTGAATTCTTTCCATTTCTGTTTTATCCTCTGCTTCTAGAATAACAGGGCAGTTTTCCTTGATAATTTCATAGAAGATGATTCTAGGCTCTTTGTTTCATCATGGTTTTCAGGTACACCGATAATTTTTAAATTATCTCTCCTCCAGGTCAGTTGTTTTTCCAGTGATATATTTCACATTGTCATCTATTTTTTTCATTCTTTTGGTTTTGTTTTGTAACTGCTTGGTTTCTCATAAAGTCATTAGCCTCCAACTGCTCCATTTTAATTTTTAAAGAACTATTTTCTTCCGTGAGCTTTTGAACCTCCTTTTCCATTTGACTCATTCTGCTTTTTAAAGCATTCTTCTCTTCATTGACTTTCTGGATCTCTTTTGCCCTTTGGGTTAGTTTATTTTTAAAGGTGTTATTTTCTTCAGCATTTTTCTGGGTCTCCTTTAGCAAGCTGTTGACTTGCTTTTCATGATTTTCTTGCATCACTCTCATTTCTCTTCCTAATTTTTCTTCCACCTCTCTCACTTGATTTTCAAAAGCCTTTTTGAGCTCTTCCATGGCCTGAGACCATTGCATATTTTTTTGGAAGTTTTGCATGTAGAAGCCTTCACTTTTATGTCTTCCTCTGATGGTACACTTTTTTCTTCCTCATCCAAAAGGATGGAAGAAAATACCTGTTCACCAAGAAAGTAACCTTCTATAGTCTTACTTTTTCCCCTTTTTTGGGCATTTTCCCAGCCAGTTATTTGACTTTTGAGTCCTTTGTCAAGTGAAGGGTATATTCTAGGGAACTGTAAGATTTCAGTTCCTCTAAGGTGGCACAATCAAGGGAGAGGAGTTTCCTCCTCTCCTGGCCTGTGTTCTGATCCGTGAGCAACCACAAGTATTCCTTTTTGCCCAGAATCTGCCAGTAGAATTCCCTCCTCAGACCCTCCACCAGCTCTACCACACCAGTGCTCTTCCTTTTCCCAGGACTGCCACTCAGATCTAAGATTCAGATCATCAGATTGATTCCCCCAGTGTCTTTAGGTTGAGGGCTTCAAAAGTGGACACTGCTGCTACAGTGACTGCTGCTGCTCTGAGGTCAGGGCTAGGGCAGGATCACACTCCCCTCTCACCCACGTGAAAGAGCTTTCTTACTTACAGTTGAAGTTGTCTTTGGTGTTTATGGAGTGAGAAATCTGGGATTTGCAGCTGCTGCCCATGATTGTGTGCTCTGAAGCCTGCTCCATTCCTGTCTGTGCCATGCAGCAGCCAAGTCTGGGTTGCGCTATTCTCTGAGCTTAGTACGATAGACCTTTCCTATCAGCCTTCCAGGTTGTCTTGGCCTGGAAATCTCCACTCTATCTTTCTGTGGCTTCTGCTGCTCTAGAATTTGTATAGACTCATTTTTTACAGGTATTTTATCAGCAATTCGGGTAGAGCTAGAACAGATCTCTACTTCTACTCTACCATCTTGGCTCTGCTCCCCCCATTAGAATATAATCTTAAACGGTTTTTATGGTGGTCTTTTAAAAGGGCTTTTCATGGTCACTGCTGTGTATATCTTGATGCTTTTGGAACCATAATAAAATATGCCAACTCTTTTATTTGCTTCTTGAAGGGAGAACCTGTAAACTATGATCCTGTTTAATCAAATTAGCAAGTGCTTATTATGTGCTAGGCACTGTGCCCAGAGCTGGGGATACAAAGAAAGTTCCTGCCTTCAAGTAGCTTTCAATGTAAAGCAAGGAACAGCATGCCAACAGCTATATACAAAGAAGATATATACAGGATAAATGGGAAATAATCTCGGAGGGAATGTATTAGCATTTAAGGGAACTGGGAAAAGCTCTTTGCACAAAGTGGAATGTTAGCTGAGACTAGAAGAAAGCCAGGAAGCTAGGAAGAAGAGAGGAGGAAGGAGACAATTCGAGGCTTGGGGATGTCAGTGAAAATGCATGGAGTAAGAAGATGGGGAGTCTTGTGTGAGGAACAGCAAGGATCTCAGTATCATAGATCATATGGAGAAGAGTGAGTTTAGGGAGGCTGGAAAGTAGCAGGGGAGCATATTATGATTTGGCTCTAACTTCATTTTATCATCCAATTTATTCAATATTGTTAATATGCAGAATGATATTCCATTTTTCTCTTGGCATGTGCACTTTTTGGTTGCTAGACAAGAATACAATATTTAGAGTGCCCAAAGTTAAGTTAAGGTTCATGAGAAGTTGATTATTAACAATTCTTTTTCACCATCCTGCATATCAATGCAGAAGCAGAGGGGGTCACACAAGATTCTGTCATTTTGTATTTTACTTTGTTTCCTGGGTTTCCATGATCAGTCCGCTATAGGTGAACCTTAATTACTTAGTTAGGGTAGGCCTTGAAAAATAGTCAATTGCTGGAGTGATAATCCAGATTTTGTGTTCTAATTTGTGTTCTTGAAGGCAAAACCTTGAAGAAATAAGAGTCACTTCCACACTCTAGTGAGACAGAGTAAGATTTTGTGGAAGAAATATTAAAATAACTTTGTTTAATGTTTTTCTTTCTGGTTATCAATGTTGAATAAGGCATAAAATAGGAAAAAGTCTGAATATATTTTCCATTGTCATAGCAGGATTGACTATATGTGGTTAATTATTTCAGATTAAGGGCTACTAGGTGCCACAGTAGATCAAGTGCTAGGCCTGAAGTCAGGAGGACCCATCTTCCTGAGTTCAAATCTGGCCTCAGACATTTACTAGCTGTGTGACCCTGGACAAGTCACTTCACCTTGTTTGCCTCAGTTTACTCATCTGTAAAATGAGCTAGAGAATGAAATGACAAACCACTTTAAAATATTTGCCAAGAAAATCCCAGATGGAGTCAGAAAGAATCAGATACAACTGAAATGACTCAACAACAAAAACAACTTCAGATGTTCTTATTTGTGTTGATAACACCAAGATACAGAATACTCTGAATAGTATTTCTTAAATTCCAGTTTTTCTTCCTCCTTCCCTCTTTCTATCATCCTTTCTTCCTTTCCTTCTCCCTTCCTTTCTTTCCCTGTGTCCTTCCTTCCATCCTTTTGCTTTCTTCCTTCCTTTCTTTTCAGTGGGTGCGGGGGGGTGTATATGAGGGAGCAAATATTTTATATTTGGGGGAGAAAGATCATTACAGAATCTCCTCATTGAGATCTATGCTGATTCAAGAAAGATGGCACTAGTAATTCACATCAGAAAAATGAAGAGGATTTAGAATACGTCTTGTAGATCAAAATTTGCAGTTAGATGGGCAGCCTAGATTTCGTCCATGACAAGGAACACAAACATTAAACTGAGTCTTAAACTGGACAAGGAGAATAGAGCAAGGTGGATCCATACTTTGGAAACTGCACTGCATATTCAGTCATCCTGTTCTTCTTCCTGACATTAAATCGTCCTGTCTTTCAAAAGCAATATTTTCCTAGTGATATTATGTACTTGCAAATTAAAGAATACAGTGTTTTCCAAAGAAGTAAAGTTCCAATTGAATCCAAAGGTGAAAGAGCAATAGATAGGAAATGTAATGACATTTTAGAACATCACCAATGGTAACTGATACTCAAAAAGTGGTATCAATACTTCATCAAGAATATTTATTATTGGAAAAGGAACTGGGATGACCATGTGGTGAGAGTCTAGGATAACAAACAGATGAATAACTGAAGTGCTGCATTGTTAGCCACAAACCACTAGAGGAAGGATTCCACTGCATTGAATAGCTCTTTTATTGAGAATTTATTTAAGGATATGACCAAGAATAGCAAAGGAAGAGAAAATACAGATGGGTGGTTGCCTGTCTACACTCAAGTAGAGTTTCCTCCATCATTGAGATCATGGATCTATTGAAATATTGAAGAAGAGGAGATATTAATGATACCCTCCTAATTCACCTTCATTTAAACATGAAAAATTCTTTTCTTGATCTGACATACATTTTATTATTCTGATTCATCATACTTCACTATTGGGGAGAAGACTTTATCTTTCTATTCATCTTTGACTACCCTTTCCCCCCCTCTCCTGATAACTAATGATCCATATTTGGCATATGTAAAGGTTGACATTACAATTCCTTACCAAATAAAGTACACTTAATGTACCTTGTGATGGAATAAATTGCAATAAGGAGAGGTAATAGTCAACCTTGGTCTCATTTTGCCTCATTGACAGACTCCTGTTTATTCTGATAGAATTTAGCCATTTTTGTCCCTTTCAGCAAAGGGTATTTATATGTGTGTACAGCACTTGTGCGTCCATACCTTCACTCATACCTGCCTTTGGTTGTTAGTAATTAAAATGAATCAATCAATTGCTATTGGCTGTGTTCTACAATACATAACCTTAAACAGTGAAAAACAGCTGCTAATGTTTCACAGTGCTGGGTTCTAGGCATTAGATTGTCTAGTAGATCCAGAGATGACAGATTCACATTGTTTCATGAAAGATATGGAAAAATCACAGTATCCCAACAAGATGCATTCTGTGACTTACTAGAGGAGGGTTTAACAAAGTGCACACAATGTGCTTAATTTACCCTCAAAGAGTCTGCTTCAAATGGTTTCTCATCCACTGAAGCATATGATGACCTGTGTTTTTCATATTTTCCCCCCAAGTTCAATAGCCTGAAACCAGTTTGTATTGGTCTTACTATAGCATAATTCTATCAACTTTTTAAGATTATATGGTTCACCATCCGATGACAAATCATGTTTAGAATGCGCTCAACATTCTTTGGTTGGGACTGGCATGAAAAGGGGAGACTAGGGACTTGAGCATCTGATAAAAAAACAAAACCAACTTTTATTTGGTGAATTGCAAATGAAATTTGAAATGTGTGCCCTTTCAAAGACAGCAAGAACAGAAGTTACAAAAAGGGATCAGGGTCTGGAGGCAGCAAAATCAGATAAAGCAAACACTTTTTACTGGCAGAGTTTGTCTAGAAGCTAGGCATGACAAATATGGTTCTGAAATTAAGCTCTGTCCTGGCATTTTCAAGGAAATATTTTCTGAGAAAAAAAAACATTGCCCAATATTAAAAACAATCACAATGCTTAAAATGGCATCTGTCATTCTCTGAGATTGTTTAAATGCTCAAATTTTACAATACATTAAAAACTATGAGGTAAGGTAAAGGTAATTATAACAAGTTGGAGAGTACTTGTAATACAGAAAACCGGTTCTAACAGACAAATACTCCAGTAAAAGAGTACATATATATTCTATAGTAGATCTACTGCAGTATATACATGTATATATACATACACACACACACACACACACACACACACACAGACAGTAGATCTACTACAGAATACGTGCATATTCTGTAGTAGATCTACTATAGAATATATGTAGTGTATATGTAGAATCAATTGGATTTTTTGATAGGATCTAATAATTACTCTAAATCTAAGGAAATCTGTATATTATGTTACTTGTTAAATCCTATACGTTTGGTTTTCCATGTATTCAGCATTCATACTTACTTCAAGTTAGCAATAACCTTTCTTTTCAGGTTAAACGTTCTCAGTAACCACTTCAGTCTTCTATCATTTTAATGAATCTAAATATTTGGAATCAGATCAATTAAAGTGTTGTTTTTCTTCCCAAAATATGTTCTGCAAGAGCAAAGAACAGTTTCTCACTCCCTACTGCACATTTAGATTCTCCTTTCATTGCGAGGCACATTTCTTTGTGGCATTTCTGAAAGAATGTGGAATTTAGTTTCCCTGGTGTTTCATTGAAAAAGCCCTATGACATTACATCGTTTTGTTTTCCGTTATCATCCTGTTAGGAGGCATATCGCCGCATTCCTAGTTTAAGGACACTAGACAACGAGAGACACGGCGAGCCACAAGAGTATCTCTAGTCAAGTTGGAAAGAGAGTACATCGCTTTCTAAACCAGCACTCAGGGAATAGGAGATTCAGGGCATTGCCATGACAATTCTAATTGTTGGAACTTCATTCTTATTATGGTTTTTTATTCAGGTGGATTCACCCTAACAGGGCACATGGAAGAATCACTTTAATTGCTGGGCTAGATGGGGAGAACATGTAGCCAAGAATCTCCTTCTTTGTGTTGAGGTAACAAAACCCACGGTCAAGGGGGGGGAATAAGTGGAATTGCATTTTACGGGTAGACAGGGATGGGTATGAAGGAAGACATGAACTCTTTGACCTCTTGAGTCTCTCTCTAACAAATGACACACCTATTTTAAATTAGAGGAGATGCCAATTACTGTGAAATCAGGGGCCTATACGAGCTCCCTCTATGGGCTAATTTGATGTCTGCAAATTCCTTTTTTTCTCTCTCTCTCTCTCCTTCCATTTTTCCCCCCAACAAAGGCTCTGTGTAGCCTCCCGGAGAAGGCGGCTGCTGAAGGTTCCTGGGGTTGTGCTCTTTGGAGCGTGGACAAGATGGCTGCCACAAGGCTGTTTGAAGCTGGCGCGCGTGTTTGAAGCTGCCGCATTTGAAGCTGCCGGGCTTGAAGCTGGCGCGTGTGTTTGAAGCTGCGGCATTTGATGTTGCTGAGGACGTTTGTAAATTTGAGACAGACTTTAATATGGTGAGACGGTAGGGGAGGCCTTTTCAACCCCTTTTTCATTTTTTTTTTACTTGAACTTTTAAAAAACTTTTATTTAACTTTTTTTCCCCCAACTATTTTAACTACTTGTGTCAGCCGAGGAATGCTGTGATTCACAGCCGTTATTGTAAGGAGGCTGTTAGGTATTTTTAGTGCTTCTGGGACCATAGGAATTCTTGAGTGACTTTGACTGTATGCAACAATGTGGAGAATAATCCCAACTGTGAAAAGTGTGGCCAGGGCTGCAGAAAGATACAGAATAACTTCAACAAAAGGCAATCTACCTTGTTGCTCTTAGAAGACAACAGAGTGTTACATTGTTGAATTTGTAAGTTTGCAGGGACTGGACGTAGGGGGAAAGATACACACACACGGAGACATTGGACTTAGCTTTGCAGATATTCTGGAGAGGAAGGTACCTTTTTTTTCTGGTTTGTTTGAAATAAAATAATTTCCCAAAGAAATATGGCAAATACCTGGAAGTCATTAGGCATGGAAACTTTCAAGAGTTTGAAAAATAGAGGAAAAGTTATGTCACTCTTTATATGGACAATGCTGTTTGGAAAAGGGATCAAAGGGCATCAGAGTTATTGTGGTTGGGTGATGGAAAACGTTGTCAGTGTTTCTCTTTTTTGGGCAGTGCTTTCTTTGGAAGAACTCTAAATGGGAACCTTGGAGATGGACAAAAGCCATTGGAAAGTCATTAGTTGTCAAAAACTGGACTGGGACAAGCATTAAAACTTCTGTATTTCTTTCTTCTTTTTTTCCATGGTCCTCAATTAAGTAGTAGATTATTTGAACCACACCTTGATAAAATGAGACATTTTCTTTTCTTAATGGTAGTTCTAATTTATTTTTTGATACTTTAAATTAGCCTTGTACTTTGAAAGATTTTTCCTTGGTTGCTTAGACTTTTAGCTAAAGAAGTTGAATTGGGTTTTTTTGAATGGTTACTTGCCAGGATTTATACCTGTTTGCTAACATTCCTACCAACACATTCTTTCATTCAGCAGAGAACAACAGTTTCTTAAGACTATAAATTCATCATTCCGTCATACTCAGATTATCTCTACCTATCCAAAGGGTTGAAATGTTGGATTCAGTATTTCATTGATTTATAACAAAGTACTGAGAACTTTTCCATATATCGATAAATTTGCCTAGAACATATAATCCCTTTCAGATTGAATTACTGTATTTTAATTTACCTGTTGACAGTTTTATTCTGAGAATTTCTAGAACAAATGTATTCTGATTTATTTTGCTACATCTCTTTAAAAAAATCATTTTGACTGATGAAAAACAGATTTATCCCATGTGTTATTGCATTGTGACAAGTTTTGTGATTGATCAGATCTCCTAAATACAATTTACTCTTAAGGCTTTCTCTTCCAAAAAGAAGTATTTTGCATTTGTTAGGAATGGAAATTTGGTAGCCATGTTTTGTTTTGTTTTTTGTATTTCGTAGAATCATGCTATCTAATATATTCTTTCTATTAAATGTCCATTTCTTTCACTTGAATCCCTATTCCTATTTATCCTTTTAATTCATATAATATCAATATTTTAATAAATTTGCAGATAGACATATTTCAACTGGTACTGCAAATTTAAGTAGATGTTTCAGAGAAGTCAATTTAGATTTGATAAAAGGAAAAGCTTCTGAATAGTGACATCTGTGCCTAAATGGAAATGTACTGTCTTAGTTTCCTTTTTGGCTAGGCAACCAGGGTTAAGTGACTTACCCAGGGTCACACAGCTACTAAGTGTCAAAGTTTTGAAACCAGATTTGAATTTAGGTCCATCACTATGCCATCTACCTGCCCTGACTCTCTTAGTTTTTCTATCACTTCATACCTTTTTAAGCTAAGGCTAGTTGGTTACTTGTTGAGTATGTTGTCATGGAGATTATGGTTTGGGTGGGAATTAAATTAGATGTTATCTGAAGTCTCTCCCAACTCTAAGATTCTGTGATTTTTGTGTACTGTATTCCACAGAGAATTGGATAGACTCCTTTGGACTGGCAGTCTGTTGAAGATTCAGAGGAAATTATATGTCTAAAGATTGAAAGTCCAAGGACTGGGACACACACATAGGAATAGCTGTTCTGTTTCATTGGGTTCTTATGCTGCCTTTCATATCTTCATTAAGGACTATAGTGATCTCAGATATAAACTCAATTTTTCGTATAATCCATTATGAGGCCTTCCTTGACCACCCCAGCTAAAAGTGATCTCTCCATCCTCAATTGATACCCTACTTTATTCCATAATATTTATTAATTGTTGATTGAGAGCTATATCTAATTAGTGGAATCAGTATTTAGGAATTAGTTTGATTTAGAAAGACAGTATGACTTCTTAACATTAGAGTCTATAAGATAGTTTCACTTATTTATAGAGTTTAGCTTCCAAATTTTCTGGGCTATAGCTTGGATTACCCTAGAAGGGAAGAGGGAGGATGAGTTGATGTGGTAATAAGATGGTTGGATGGGCATAAGCTTAGCACCAGACTACTCAGGTGTAGGGGGTTGCCTAACATATGACTTTCCACAGAATGTTGACCAACTCCGGATTTTCCCCATTGCCATTATGTGAGTCAGGCCAAATATAAGGCCTCCCTTATCTCTGGTATATTCCAATTACTATTGTAGTTTCCATTACAGAACTATTTTTTTTAAGTACCTTATATCTTTTCACCTGTATAAAAAAGGCTTCTCTGGCTGTCAAAGGTGTCTCTGGTTAGTAAGGGTGCATTGATCTCTACTGTTGGCAACTGCTAGCCTTGATAATAAATAGATTATGCTTGGAACTTTGTGCCCCAGATTCTCTCCATTGCAAATTTCTTATCATGACACTCTGAACTCCTGAAGAACTTATTATCTGTCATATATATTTGGCACCTACTTTGCCTGAATTGCTAGTGGTCTTTTCATGCATCTTGGCTCCCCAAATAAATCTCAATCTCTTCAACAATAGAAACTGTGTGTTAAATTTCTTCGCATCTCCCTATAAATAGTGGTGCAGATCTTTTTGAGGGGTGGGTTGAGTTAGTTAATTGCTATTAGACATGAGTGTGTTTTTACACAGTTGATTTTGTTTATAATTAAATCCTAATGCTCACATACTTAATTGTTTATTTGGTAACAGTATGATTTGAAAAAAAAGAAATAGATATTAGACACACTAGTGTTCATATTCATAGGAACTCATGGATGTCTCAGATTCCATCTAGTTCAACCTATATAAAAAAAATCTTCACTATAATATATCCAATAAGTGATTGTCCAGGGTTGAATGGGACTTAATTCTCTGAAGTTAGAGTTCTATTGTCCTTCTGTAAGCCAGGTCTTTTTGATTATTATAAACAATCATATAACTGTTTATTTTAATTGATGGAATATATAAAATTCAAGGAAGAAGACTTAGGTGATGAAGTTATTGTTTTAGTTCAATGACATTTTGCAAAGAACTGAGAGCCTAATGTTTCACCTAGGTAATGTATTTAAATATTGAATCCAACCAATCTGACATTCTTTGTTTTATTGAGGTTAATTTATCATTATCGCTATAGCAGTCTCTGTTTGGATTCTTCATTAATAGAGATATCTTGACTTTTATGTAACTAAAGAGGCTAAATTTTCAGATAACCTTCAGTAACTGAATGATATCTGTCCGGTTCAGTCCTGTCATTTTCTAAAATGGTGCTATTTTTTATTCCTTGCCTTGTTAGACAGGTTTAAAGAACAATACACCATTGTCCTTTAAAGAAGTCACTTTTATTTTGATCCAACATCTACTTACATTTGTTAGAATTGGTGATTTTTTTTAACCTTCTGTTATGACACTGACTAAGTGTTCTCAGATGTCTGCCTTTGTTCTTGGATGTTAAAAAGACACATCATCATTTTGTTAAAATCATTCTTTGAAAAAAAGTTAGGTGTAAATGAGTTGTCATCATCTACATCATCCCATTCTTTTCTACGTGGTTCAGGTTGATTCATTACATTGTATGTTAAAGCTTTGGTTCCTGGGTCCCACATTCTGTCACTTGTTCAGATTTGTTGCTGGCCAAGTCAGAAACATTTTCAGATTGTTTATGTGAGGTTCCAAATTGAAGGATGAAGAAGATTGTAGAATCTCTTTCTGTCTTCAGTGCTGTTGTCTTTTCTCAAAGGAATGCTGCTTACAAGTCAGCCCTAACTTCTGAAGAATGTCACTCAAAACTTTAAAAGCTGTAGTTGATATGGGTTCATACCCCACGAGATTGTCTTTGAATTCCTAGTTTGAATAAAAATCAATGTTCAGCACAAATCTCTGAATTTTGCTAGATTTCACATTTAAAACAAGAGTTTGATGTGGTTGTCATTGAAACCATGAATCATAAAATAGTTCTTTAGAAATTCTGTATTTACTGAGAGGTTTTCCTTAGAAAGCTCCCGGTGAAATGATAGTTTCATGTAGTAGCAT
Organism: Potorous gilbertii; assembly: GCA_028658325.1. Lineage (NCBI taxonomy): Eukaryota > Metazoa > Chordata > Mammalia > Diprotodontia > Potoroidae > Potorous > Potorous gilbertii. The sequence continues at coordinate 173,263,036 of CM053769.1, forward strand.
TTTGTGGACCATAGATCCAATGTCTTTGAGTTTGGATGTGACAGTTTTGTTGGAGAGGTATGAGATTGCCTGATAGCCATAAAAAACTTTTTCCATTTTAATTTTATCTTTACCTAGAATCATGGGATCATAGATTAAGACCTGGAAGGGACCTTAGTAGGCATTTAGTCCAATGCCATCATTTTACAGATGAGAAAACTGAGGCCTAGAGATATTATGTTACTTGCCTGAGGTCATATGGCAAGTAAGTGATAGAGCCAAATTTTGCACTCAGTTCTTCTTATTCCAAATCAAACATATTTTCAATGAACCACATTAGTTCTTTAAAAATTCTGAATAGTTTTCATCACAATTCCCTTACTTTCAGTTAGATTATGAAAAACTTTGGAAAATACTTATTAATACTAATAAGTCAGATAGAATGTTAATAAACTCTATTTGTATCTTAGAAATTCAATAAAACCTTGAATAAGACTAAACACTGACCTCTTTTTTCCTTCCTCCCTTCTTCTTTCTCTTGCTTCTTCCATTTTCTCCTTCCCTTCTTTCTTCCTTCCTCTCCTCTCCTCCCCTTCTCTTCCCTTCCTTTCCATTCCCTTCCACTCTGTCCTCTTTCCTCTCTCTTCCCCCCTCATTCTTTCTCCCTCCCTCCTTAGCTATGTTTTGCTTTGTTTTCCCATCCTTCTTCCTCTCCCTCTCTCCTTTACCTTCTTGCCTCCTGCTTACCTTTCTTTCATAGATGTTTGAATTTTAGGAGAAAGACAGTAGGTTACTATCAGAGATTTATTAAAGAAACAACAATTCACCTCCAGGATATATTGTGCAGTGACTACATACTCAGTCCCATTTTCTAAAATGTCTACAATTTTAATACAATACATTTACAATATTCAGAAGAGTAACATAAGGACATTGGTTTAGAAAACCATGCAATTATGTCTAATACCCTACATTTACAAATTCAGTAAATAGAAGAAACATTTAACAACTATTTTTAACACTTCCTTGTCTCTATAATTTTTCTGATGATGTAATCCCTTTCCCAAAACAGGTTGAAAATCATTCACAAAGTCTCATCCTGTGTGATTGGTTTCCATAGAATTCCATCAGGTACATACAGAGGATCTTTCCGTTTTGTTGGAGCATTTCCTCCAGGTTTTTATTATTTTTGTTTGTTATATTTTGTTCTTACTACATGAGCAGACTACCTTTTTTTTCCAGTCATTCATGTCCTTGATACTGTCTACATCTAAGAAACCCTTGTGGATTGATCTATGTAATAAACAGAGTTTGATCTTCTTTGGTGTTAACATAAGTAAGTAAAAAAAAAAGTTTTCTTCAGGCTTGTTTTTTCCCTCTTCCTTTTTGTTATTTTATGAAGCAGCACTGTTAGTTGTTCTTTGTTAACACCCTATTCTATTTGTGCAAATGAATAATTCTAAACTAGTGTTGCCGTTGGATACCTTGTCTTTTTGCGTGACCAGGAGATCAAATGTTAACTGGCTGAATTGGTTTCTGGGCTCTTATGGCCTCTTTGTTATGGTGATTGTTTTACACTGATTAGCCATCTCAGAAATGGCAATAGAGTCAAAATAATTTAAGCACATCTCATTTTTCATAGCCTATTACTTATATAAACTATTAAATAGGTTGGAGCCATTTTAATTGCTCCAGTGAAAAGCAAAAAAAAGGGGGGGGAATTTTTCTTTAACAAGAAAATTAAATTAAATAGAGTATCCTATTCCCCAGGTATTTGGCATACTTAAGATTTTACTATATTTTGGCTGTAGTCAGAGTTACAGCTCTAGATTGTTCTGTCTGCCTCTAAAGATCATGTCCTGCTTGGTCATCTGCAGTCAGTGAACTGTTATTTATGATAAAGTACCTATTGTGCTAAATTCTGGGCTTATAAGGAAAAGCAGAAGATACTTCCAGGTTTCAAGGAACTAAAAGTATAAGGTGTGGAAGACAAGATGCAAACAAGATCTATGCAGGGTAAACTAATGACAATCTCAGAGGGAAGGCACTAAGATTAAGGAGGACCAGGAAAGGCTTCACTGTTAGCTGAGACTTGTTATATAATAGGGCTGACTCCCAAGGGGTAAAAAAAAAATACCATTTAGGGGAGAATCCCCTCATTTGCAAGATACTGAGGGAGGCTCCTTTTAGTGTGCTGGCTGCTTGCCATTTGGTCTCAGCCAAATCGCTGGGATATGGACACATCCTAATGTTATTTGAGATACAAACCAGATGGTATATTAACTCCTTTTGTACAATGTTGCTTTTAAAATTTGATTCTTATAACCCAGTTCATAGCCTAGAAACTATTACAAGATATCATAATCACACACAGTTTGAGAGAATGTGAATTATTTGGGGCAGTCATTGTATACATTCTCAGATTAGCTAATCTTCACCATTTGTGACTTTTTGATTATGTGATTACGTAAACTTCTCCCCTCCTCCATCTTTTTTAAAGGGAGGGGAACATTTATGAAGCATTAAAAAAACAACTTACTAACTGCAGATTTATGGGATATCTGCACAATGTACTGTTTGTTCTGCCACACAGTATTTCTGTTTATTTGCTTTGGGCATTTGCCCAGTTCTACTCTGGATTACTTAATTATGGTCATTGTGAAAAGTTTATAGTTTCCTTATTACTTCCAAATTATGGATGTCACCATTGGTTTGAAATAAGTCTATTAGGGTGATTTCTTTGTGTGAAGTAGGTTATAAATCCTGATTTTCTAAAGTTGCTAATATGATGTTTGATAGAATTTGTCCATGGAGGAGGGAACATTATAGAATTCCAGAACTGTAAGGACCTTCTTGAATGAATGCTGACTTATGTATCCCTCTTTGTTCCAGCTGTCTGGTTCATTCCCTTATAGCATGCATGACCCATGAGATTTATGAGAATATAGCCTTAGAGAAGGATTTGGGAACACCTTGTTTTTTACTAACATTTTATTTGTAGAGAGACTCAGTCATGGGTAAAGCTGTCCACCCTCTTTCTTAGTCTTCCACTTCAACAGATTGGAGGGCTTTGATGTCAAGAGATGACTAAGACCTTACTATTTCTAATTTCCACATGCCTTAATGTAAAGAGTATGTAGTTCTGGATATGAAAAAGCAACCTTGTTCTATTATGTCTGAGCTGTGATGGGGGCTTGGTATGGAGCACTAGAATTAGAGTCATAAAACACCAGATCCATCTTTTCAAGTAAGTCACTTAAACGCTCAATCTTTTTTTCTAATTAGCGAATTGAAGGGATTACACAGTATGGTATCTATTTTCTTCCCCATTCCTAATCCCAGTATCCCTCTTGGGAGATAATTTTAACCCTTAAGCCCTCTTTTATGAAATGGTACATTAAGCTCTGGGGATATAAGTAAGGAAAAGAAAGATATACCTTGTCCTCAAAGGATTTATAATCTAACAAGGAAAGATAATAAGAAATAGAAAGGGGGAAGAAGATGGGCAGGGGGAAAAGATGGGCAGCGGGGGGGGGGGGCGTGGGGGGAAGGTAAGAGTTACTGGAAAGGACTAGGGCAGGGGGATGAGGAAGATAAGGATACTGAGTTGAATGTAAGAAGAGCAGTTCTTGGCAGCTAAAGGGATATCTGGCATTTCTAGCCTACTATAAGGAGAGGTCATGGGAGGAGTTTTGTGATTTACCCTCCAGCCCTCCAATCAGAGAGACAACTGAGGGTCCTGAAGAGGTGTGAATAGCACAGCCGAAGTAATCCAGATGATTAGATTATCTGATAATGAGTTTATCCTGGGTGGGACATGAGGAAGATGAGGACGGATTGTTCCCCAGGGATATATATTTAAATAGAGATCCTCAACCTCCCCTAGGGGGCGGTCCTTTCTGCCTCAGAGTCATCTGAACTCAATATAAAAGGTTTATCTGTAAATGAGCATAACTGCTTCTCAAGAACTGATAAGAAAACTGAGACTTTCTCCATCTATGCTCCTTATGGTAATTTTTCCCATTCCTTATTGGGTAACAAAATAAAACAATAAAGTATGAATACAGTAAAAAAGAACCTATTGGTATATGAGTGGTTTTTTGTCCTAGTTGTTCAGTCATGTCAGACTTCACCGCATTTGGGATTTTCTTAACCAGGATACTAGAGCTATTTACCATTTCCTTCTCCAGTTTACAGATGAGGAAATAGTCAAACAGGATAAAGAGACTTGCCTAGTCCATGTCACACAGCTAATAAGTGTCTGAGGGCAGATTTGAACTAGGAAGAGGAATCTTCCTGACTGCAGGCCTGCTGCTTTACCCACTGTGGCACCCAGCTGCCCATATGAGTGAATGTGACACTAAGGAATGCTGTTGTTGCTGACAAGATTGTAGGGTGGTAGCTTTATAGTAGTTACCACCCCCCCTTCCATGGCCCAGCATTGACTCTGGAGATATAATGCACCACATTCAGTATCAATAATTAGTTTGTCTTTAAGCCTAGGGGCAACAGAATGAACCCTTCTAATTTTAACATCCTGATTTGTTGATTGAGTCTGATCCTTATGACACGATGTAGGACAATAACTTTGCTTGTTTTAATCCACACAACCAGATATTTGGATGACTGAATGATATTTCTATTATTTTATTTTCTTTTTTAAATCAGAGATCTCTTTTTCTTTTGTCAACCCTTGGGAAGCTCTGGGTCCCTATCCTTTTTTTGACTAGCAGTTTCTAATATCTCCTACACCTACACTAAGTCCTATGAAACTTTGCTGAGACTAACAGTTTCTAATTGCCCCTTTTCTAGGACAGAGACAAATCCAAGGATACTTGTGTAACCCCAACCTCCCTGCATTTCGGCCATTCTGTTGACCCTACAGGTGACCCTGACTTAGGGCAAGGTCAATGGCCTGCCTACATTGGCTAGAAGTTTAAACCAATCCTGTGATTTTTCCAGGAAGGTTCTATCACCCTGCACTAAATAACTTGTGGCCCACATGCTATTCCATCTATCTACCTAGCCTCCCTTCCAGAGTGAATATAACCTTTGTTGTAACTTCCCATCCTGTCACCGCAGTCTGAAAAGGCAACTCAGTGCCTGGATTGCAATCCCTTGACCCTGAATAAAATGCCCCATTATTATTTACTGACCACTTTGTTGGTTTGCATTTCAGTAGCTGATGCTTTCCTTGAATTTTGTGAAACTGTATCATTTCCTCTATGTACGCACATAACCAGAAGTTAGCAGGTGTCCCTCACTACATTTCCATGCTAGCCTTTGCATCAAAAAGAAGTAGTTCTTGAGTTCCTACAGTAGAAGGTTAACTTCTTTAGCGCAGGGACTGTTTTTCATTTTTGTTTTGTCTTTGCATCCCTGAAGTATAGTGTATTATATTATGCACAGTACGTACTTACTAAATACTAGTTAAATAGAATTAAATCAACATAGCACAAATCATGAGTGAAAGTTTCAATTCTACTCTTGTCTAAGCAAAGACTGGTACGCTAAATTCTCATCTCATAAATCTCCCTCTTCCTGTCCCACTCCCCCGTTGAGTTCATTACTGAGAAGTGTAATATTTATGTAGTATATTATATATATATATATATGTATGTGTGGGTATACATATATATGTGGATATACATGTATGTATATATATATGTATGTATATAAGCAGCTAATACGACTAATGAAAAAGCCTAGGTCTAAAGGTCAATGCATTTACCGTGGGCTTGTGTTTGCCCTGGTAGTGTTGACCTGGACTTGACATGGGTGAAATGTCATTTCTCTGCATCAGTGGCTTAAGAAGCAAAGTATGAGAGAGGAAGGCAGGTCTCATAAGCAGGGACTGCGAATCGCCCACTCTCTACTACCTTCCCCAGAAACTGGAGCATTCATCAGCCTCCCTCAGCTGGCCCTGGAGAACTCTCGTTCCGGGAACCCTTCCAGTTATTCCTCTTCAGTAGTAAAGTTTGCACTGGGACCTATATGTCATGAAAAACATTGTGTTCATATTTTTTGCAAGGAAGGAACACATATTGTGAGCCACTAGAAGAGGAGTGTGAGTTATAGCCCTTGAGGTTGGAAATAATTTATGCTGCTGAACTGGGCAACACTTAAGTGATTTTCAGATTGCAGAATTGAGATAAAGAGAGTGCTCACTTTAAAATGCCCCATTCTGGTGTTTCACTGTGTAGAAACTTATAAATCTAGAGCTAAGTATCTTTGGAAGATTGGAAGAATCCCATGGATTTGTACTCAAGCACTCTGACCACTAATAGACCTTGGGCTTTTCAATTAGGAGGGATATATATTATAAACTATATGGAGAGGTACCCATTTTAGAAGATTTATTTTTTTACTTACTATTCAACATCATAAATAACATCCATAATTCATATTTTAGTAAACCAAACATAGTTTAGGCATTGGGCACAATATACACAAGATAGTCCCACCCTCTAGGAGCTTATATTTTGAGAGAAATACTGGTGGAAATAGTATTTAGGGCTTCTGCTGTTATTTCTTTCATTTTCTGCAACCCAACGTCTGCTTGTATTCTGTTTGATATTCTAGTACTTGAAAGATGTAAAAAAAATTAAGTAAGGCTAAGCCAGAACCTTTTCAAATCTGAGTATTGTTTTGATGTCCGAAAATTTCAGCAGTCTCCACATGATAGCACTTGTACTCTGTTGATGGAGAAAATGTATAATGACAGAAAGCTAGTATGAATTCAGTAATACTTTTAAAAGAATTTGAATTTCATTACTGACTAGAACATCTACACATGCTCTCAGAGTAGAAGGAAGAGAGGGAAAGGGAAAGGGAGCGGGAGAGGGGAGGGGAAGGAGGGGGGGGGGAGAGAGAGAGAGAGAGAAAGCATTTATTCAGTCCCAATATTTTACGTGGAGGCTTGGCTATAAAATTGGACAAGGGAAAACAGGATCCAAATTGGTATTCACATAGCTCTTATTTAGCCAAAATTTATCCTGAGAATTTGGTGTGTTAGGGTTAAGGACCATGTTTGTGATTTCTTTGGTAGAGGGAACTTCTATCAATACAGTTTAGCACCTTTTCTGCAATTTATACTCTTACAATGATGCCTAGGGTACAGATTATCTGCTTTTATACTCTAATGTATAAAATGCTTAGATGTCTCTGATCCTCACAGAGGTTTTAGGGCAAAAGTAAGTGCTCTCTGGCCATGATTCTTAGCTAGGATACAGCCCTTCCTAAAGTTCCAGATTTGCACTTTTGTAAAAAAATGTTGTCTTCAGTTTAGAACAAGGGTTTCTCTACCTGATATCTGTAAACTTGTATTTTATGCATTTAAAAACATTTTTTTTTGAAAGAGTCCTTGGGCTTCATCAGATTCACAGAGGGGTCTTTGACATATAAAAAGGTTAAGAACCCTTGGCTTAGAATGTAAGTAAGCTTTTTGAGGCTGTGAAGGGGCAAGACATTTTTTGGTTTTCGTACTTTGTTTCTGGTACTTTAATCTTCTGCTTCTAGCTTGGTTTCTAGAACATACCAGGTGCTTAGTAAATACTTGTTGGATTGGATTGGATAAAATTCTGAGACCTCTGAGAAATAACATCATATCCAGAAATTGCTCCAGGGTATCACTAATTATAGTATTAGCCGCATTGCTGCTCTTTCCATATTTTAGTACATATATCTATTTCTTTATCCTATAGTTCCAATAAGGCGTTCTCAAATAACTTGATTCTTTCTCTGTTAGTGTATAAGTGACTCCTTCCTGACATTGCACATTTTTTGTTTGTCTGTTTGTTTGAATCAGGTCTATAATTTAACCTCTTCCTCGAAAACCCTGAACTCAAATTAATCAGCCAGTAGGCATTTGTATACATCTAGGTTAATTTGTACCCTTAGCAAGGAATAAATAGTGTTAATAGGAAACAGTGGGGAATTCAGTCTTCTCCTTTAATATTAGGTGACTCTGCTGTCTTTGAGATCTACTTTGAACTTTTCAGTTCATTTCATTACCTTTTACCCATGGAATCAACCCTCTTTGTGTTGCTCCATTGTTGGGGATAGTTGCTTGGCTTTGATATCAATTTAAAACTAGATTTGGGGTCCCCAAAGCATTTACCACATTCAGCGAACTCCTCATGAATGAAATACCAACTCTGAACAGAGCACTGGGTGAGGTGCAGGGGGAGCTGGAAGTATTAGAAAAGACCATAGCCCAGACTTTATCGAGTTTATAATCTGGAGCAACGAGAGCAAGAAAATTTATTTGCTAGAATTGGATTCAAGGATACACTTGAATATTTAGTTTGTCACCTTTGTTGTATCAACATCACTCATTAAGAATTTATAATTAATAGATGCCTTTTGGCTGTATTACCACATTCTCTGCAGAAATGGACTAATAAATTTCATTTTGAGGCAAAATGGAACCACATTAGCTACTATTTCTTATTTGTTACCTCTCCCCCTTTACCCTAATCATCTGAATGAAATTCACCTGGGAGAGGTAAGGATGTATTGGTGATATAGAGTCTTCCTTAGGACCCTCCTGGCTGCCTCTTGCTTTGTTCTTTCTCACTTGTAATCATCTAAAAGGGATCCAAAATCAAGAGACAAAAGGGAGGTGGTACTGTGGAATACATGTTCAACATGGAACCACATGACCTGAGTTCCAGTCCTTGTTCTATGGCTTACTTCCTCTCTGACCTTGGGTAAGTGTTTTAACCTTTCTGGTCCTCAGTTTCCTTATCTGTGAAATAAGGATTGTAAACCTTGACAATTTGTTCCAGATACAGCTCTAAGTCTCTAATTTATCCTAAATTTATAATTCATTCTGTTGTTGTTCAGTTGTGTATGACTCTTTGTGACCCACATGGACCAAACTATCTGTGGGGTTTTCTTGGCAGAGATACTGGAGTGCTTTGCCATTTCCTTCTCTAGCGCATTTTACAAATGAGGAAACTGACATAAACAGGGTTAAGTGACTTGCCCAGGGTCATATAACTAGAACTTGTCTGAGGCCAGATGTAAACTCAGGTTTTCCTGACTCTAGGTCTAGGGTTATATCCACTGAGCCATCTAGCTGCCTCCTATATATATATATATATATATATATATATATATATATATATATATATATATATATGTGTGTGTGTGTGTGTGTGTGTGTGTGTGTGTGTGTGTGTGTGTGTATATATATGTATATGTATATCTATATCTATATCTATATATATATGTATATCCTACCACCACTTTAATTAGAATTCTGGAGCTGGTTTATTCTGTTAACTTCTGAATTAACTTCTGCTTACTACAGCTAGCGAATCCTGATCTCCTGTTCCCCCATTGCCTAGGATGCAATGGACTGCATGTTTATGCTTAAGAGTGTTCCTTTCTCCTACTACTTATCCAACTCAACCCTGACCCATTCTCAGATCTTATTCTCTTCTATAGGGTACCTCCACTGCATATTATTAAGACTCTTACTCTATTTTAAAAAAATCCTTGATATTTTTCTTCTTTTTTCTATCTTTTGGGATTAATAAAAATTTAGCTTTCCCTTTCAAGTAATATATTCTATATAAACAAATGCAATGATATCACCACACATAGGACCAGGAAGAAGAGTTGGTATATACTTTTATACTCACTCCCACTTTCTAATATTAGTTCCTTTGCCAGAATTTCTCTTCAAGCCCTTCTTTATTAAAGAAGCTGGCACTTAATAAATGTTTTGTTGAATGATTGATCAAAGTTAATGCCATCCCCTTTATGCCGTCTATCCCTGCTGCTGTCAAATACTAATTTGTCCAGGTTAATTCTCCTGCAGTGACTCAGTACCTTGTCTCTATCCCTGCCATCATCCTATGTGACTCCAGTATCCAGGCTTATGACCTCTTGAACACCTTGGTCTCCAATTTTTCTAATGTCCTTGATGACCACAGCCTGTCTAGGTACAACTCAAGCTACCCATAGTCTAACTCTAATCCCATTATCAAGTAAAATCTTTTCACTTTTATCCACTGAAACTCAGAAATTATGCCTACTGATAATACTCTTGTCTTTGTCCCTCTCTCGTGGCTGCCTCGCTCCTCTGCAGTCTTTTTATTTTAATCAATAAGTTATTCAGTAAGCATTTATTAAGCCTTTACTTTGCCTCAAACACAGAAGCCAAAGAAAGGCAAAAAAGACATAAGGACCTTCACCCTCAAGGAGATTACATCACAGTTGGGGAAATGACATGTAACCATATGTGTAACACCCAGTTACAATAATTCACTCATTTTAAACAGCTTTAGGAAGTTTATTTCAATGAAACTTTCTTAGTAAAAACATAATTGCTCTTAGCGACCAGCTAGGAAAATTCCTGACATCCAACAAGGACTGGCTTCTTTGTCTAACTTTCCATTTATTTTTCTTTATGACTGATGTAAATTCAATTGATTAGTATAGTTTATGTAACGAAACAGCAACTGATATAGTGTCTGAGGACAGACAGACATCGAGAGATGAAATTATGGAAGAACTGAACTTGTCTTGGGATTTCTGTCAGCATGAGTCTTCTGGATACTTAGAAAACCCCTTCTGACTCTCCTTGATAATTACCTTCTCTGCCACAATCCTGTCTTCCCTGTGCTCCTCAAAGTTGTGCTGGAAATTCTACACTTGCTCTAATGCCTTGAATCTCAGACTCTCTCCCTCTGGATCTGAGATGCCTTCTCTTCTTTTTATAAAAATTGCTTAGGGCATGACCAGTTTCTCCCACAATGATCTTGATTGATTCTAGAGGTATATCAGTTCTGATTGACTCAATCAAAATGGAATTCTTAGTATGATATTAGAGTTAAACGAGGATGGTTTCAGTCTCATATATATATAGCTGAGACTGATCAAAAATATACATATATATGTGATAGATATGGAATAGTAGGAAGGGAAACTTACAGGGGAAGACTCATGGAACTGGGGGAACATTAAAGCCCCCTGTAAAAGGTGATAGTTGACTCAAGCCTTGAAAAAAGCTTGGTATGTCAGGAGTTGTTGGTGACAAAGAAGGTGCATTTCAGGCATAGAGAATAGCCAGCATGAAGGCATGGAGATAGGAGGTGGGGCTTTTTGGGTGAGGAGGAGCAAGTAGGCTACTAGGTACTGATAGGCTATAGAGTGTATGGACAGGTGCAAATTAGACTATCAAGATAGAAAGGGACCAGTTTGTGAAGAACATTAAATAGCAAACAACAAACTAAAAAACTGTTCATACTTTGTGATCCAACAATACCACTGGTAGATCTATATCAAAAAGAGAACATAAAAATGGGGAAAGGACCCACATGTACAAAAATATGTATTGTAGCACTTTTTGTAGTGGCCAAGAATTGGAAATTGAAGGGATGCCCATCAATTGGGGAATGACTAAACAAGGTATAGTGTGCAAATAAAATGGAATACTATTGTTCCATAAGAAAAGGTGAGCAGACAGATTTCAGAAAAACCTGGGAAGATTTGCATGAACTAATGTTGAATGAAGTGAGCAGAACCAGGAGAACATTGTATATGTTAACAGCAACACTGTGTGTTAACTGACTTTTTTGACTTGACTCTTCTGAGCAATGCAAAAATCTAAGACAACTCCAAAAGACTCATGATGGAAAATACCATCCACATCCAGCAAAAGAGCTCTGCAGTCTGAATGTAGATCAAAGCAGGCTATTTTCTTTTTTGTTGTTATTGCTGTTTGGTTTTATCTATCTCCTTTTTCCCCCCTTTTTGGTCTGATTCTTCTTTCACAACATGGCTAATGTGGAAATATGCTTAATATGGTTGCACATGTATAGATTATCAGATTGCATGCTGTCTGGGGGAGAAGGAAAAGAGGGAGGAGGGAAAATGTTGAAATAAAATTTTATAGCCGTGAATGTTAAAAACTCAAAATAAATGAATAATAAAAAAAATTTTTTTTAAAGAAAACAAAAAATCACCTTGGCAAGGATAGAGAAATCTGAGGCAGGGGAAACAACTAGAAAGTTATTGAAATAGACATTTAGTCAGTCAATAAACATTTATTAAGCACCTTCTGTAAAAATAGGTAAAAAACAGTCCTTGTCCTCAAGGAACTCATAATCTAATGGGAGAAACAAGCAGCCAAAAATATGTAAACAAGCCATATACAGGAAAAATAAGAACTAGAACTGACAGGGATTGGTTTCCTGTAAAATGGGATTTTAGTCGGAACTTGAAGGAAGCTATGGAAGTCTGGAGGTGGAAATGAGGAGGGAGAGGATTCTGAGCATTGGAACAGCCTGGGCAGTAGCTGATGAGTGCCTGAACTAGAATGGTGACTGTGTAGACAAAGAGAAGGGTACTTACAGGAGAGATGCTGTTAAGTACAGATGACACCAGTAATTTGACAAATGATTAGTTGCATGAGGATCACAGAGGATACTGAAATCACAAACCTGGGAAATTGGGAGGATGGTAGTGACCTCTACAATAGTAGCATAGTTTGGGAGAGGGCAAGAGATTTTTGTGAAGAATAAGGAAATTTTGAGCTTGAATTTTTCAGCAACATACAGTTCAAAATGTTTAGTGGTTTGGGGGGAAAGGGAAGAAGGAAGAGGGAAGAAACATTTATATAGCCCTTAGTTATGTGCCAAGCACTTTTTAATAAATATTCTCATTAGATCCTTATAACAACCTTGAGAGATAGATGTTAGTATTATCCCCACTTTACAGCTAAGGAAACTGAGGCAAATAGTACTTTTTGTTTGAGTGAAATGATGTACTCAGGATCACACAGCTAGTACTTACTGAAGTCTGATTTGATCTCATGCCTTCCTCGGGGTGGCTAGGTGGTGTAGTGGAAAGAAGGCCTGGTAAGGAGTCAGAGAAACCTGAGTTCAAATGTGCCTTCAGATACTTATTAGCTGTGTGACCCTTGGCATATTTTTTTGTATTTGCCTAAATTCCCTCATCTGTAAAATGAACTGGAGAAGAAAATGGCAATCCACTCCAGTATCTTTGCCAAGAAAACTCCAAATGGTGTCATGAAGAGTTGGACACACCTGAAAATGACTGAGCAATAACTTCCTGACTCCGGACCCAGTACTCTATCCACTCCACTACTAACTGCTTCTGTCAGTTGTATACATAGGTTTGGAGCTCAGAAGAGAGATGAGACTCTCTCTATAGATATGAGAGTCATCTGCATAGAAATGATAACTGAAACCACTGGAATTAATGATGAGATCACCAAGAGAGACTATGTTGAAAGAGAAGAGAAAGGGGCATAGTATAGACTCTCACTTACTAAATACTTCTGATTAGTTTCTAAATCTGTCAATTCTACCTCAGAAACATTTCTTCTAGGCATCCTATTCTTTATGCTCATTCATCTATTAACTTAATTCAGGATCTGATCACTTGTGATTAGGACTCTTGCCATAGCCTCCTGGCTCTTCTCTTTCTACTACCATCTCTACTCAGCTGCCAAGTGGATAATCCTAAAACACAGGCCTGACCATGTCACTATCCTGCTTAAGAAGCTTCAGTGACTTCCCAGTTTGTCTAATACATATCCCAGTATATATAGTATAAATCTTCTATTTGTCATTTAAGTACTATCACAACCTCCCTCTATCCTATCTTTCCAGGCTTACTTCATATTTTTCCCCCTCAACGACTTTATAATCCAGCCCAATTAGAACTTTTGCACTTAATCTGTATGCCTCCACCTCCTTTTTCTGTATCTCCTTTCTTGTTATGGTTTCCTTTCTTACTTCTTACTCTGGTTCTCTTCAAGGCCTAGCTCACACCTATATTTTTTTTCTGTATATTTTATGTTATAGAAATTATAATAATATCCATTATATCAATTTTTTGTTCAGTGAATTTCAGTCATGTTTGACTACCCTGTGATCAGAACACACATACACACACACACACAAATCCAAAACTTCTTCAAAGATAATTCCACTCACCATTGGTACATGGGATGTGTGCACACTTATAGACCATACAAAATCCAGTAGACCTGAAAGATTAACAGGTCTTGTGAGACAACTCCAAATAGCAACCCTGAGTGAAACAAGGTCAGCTTACTGAAGTTGGAGGTGCATTTTCCTAGAGAGGCCACAATGAAGGGAAGCACCATGAAGTTGATGTAGATTTTATAATCAAACTAATCTAGTTAACAACTTTGTATGCCTACCAAAAGGTGTGAGTGACAGGCTTGTGACAATGTTATCACCCCTTGTAGGAAAAGGTCACACCACCATCATTAGTGCCTGTGTTCCCACCATGATGAACCCATATGAAGTCAAAGAAAAATTTTATGAAGACCTAGGGACTCTTATCATCAGTATATCAAAAGAGGACAAGCTTATGATTCTGGGTGACTTTAATGCTAGAGTAGGCTCAGACTACCAGATATGGCAGGGAGTCCTTGGGAGGAGTGAAGTTGAAAATAATAGCAACAATGGCCACTTACTACTGAAGACTTTTGCATCTCTCGACCTCATCAATTCTGTTTTCCATCTACCTAGATGTAATAAAACTTCATGGATGAACCTTTGCAGAAAACAGTGGCATTTAATAGACTACTTGATTGTAAGAAGAAGAGACAGCCAGGATGTGAGAATGACAAAGACAAGGTGTGATGCAGAGTGCTGGACTGATCAGAGCCTTTCCTCTCCAAGCTAACTATTTGCTTTCAACTAACGTGGCAGCCCCAAGGCAAAATGACTACCAGAAGCCTCAACATCAGCATGGTAGAGCTCTTCTCTGAGCATGAACAGTTTGTTGCTAACTTGGAGAGAAAGCTGAGCCAACACAGTTGGCAAAAGAGGAGCAGAAAAGTAGGTGCTTTTCAGAGATTTGGTGTGCAGCAATGTATTTGCTTGTCTAGTTCAGAACACTTGCAAACATCAAGATACTTTAATGAAAATGATGGGGAAATTCAGAAACTGCTAAATGAAAAACAAGAACTCCACAGCGTTTACTAGCAGGATATTTCATCCATCTCTAAGAAGGCAGCATTTAATTCCATTAAAAGTAAAGTATAAGTGAAGCTCAGAGAGATGGAGGATTCTTGACTCATTAAGAAAACAGATAAAATTCATTATTATGTTGCTAGTAACAATCCAAAGCTCTCTTATGATGCTCTCAAAAGGCTATTTATGGGCCAAAGACCTGTAGTGCATCTCAACTACTCAGTGCCAATGGAACTACATAAGAACATGATCCTAGAGAGATGGGTTGAAGCTATAGACTGTTTATCTCAGGTTGAAGTCAGTCTCTCCCTACCTGAAATTCCAATTGAAGAAAAGGTTTTGAATGCTGTTCTGTTCCTTCCATGTGGCAAAGCACTTAGTGCAGATTTTAGTCCTTCTGAGATTTACAAAGTCTGTGTGTGGGTGGGGGGGTGGGGGGGAGGGGTGTCCTTTGCTTATACAAAAGCTGACTGAAATTTTCCAAATTATATGGCAAAATGAGACTATCCCCCAGGAATTCAAGGATCTTTCTATTGTCCATCTCTATAAAGGTAAAGGAAATAGATTGTCTTATGACAATCACGGAGGTGTCTCTCTCTTAGCCATTGCTGGCAAGATTCTTGCCAGAGTTCTCCTTAATAGGCTGATCCTTCACTTGGAAGATGGTCATCAACCTGAAAAGCAGGGTGGCTTTGGAAAAGGCCAAGGAACAATTGTTATAGTGTTTGCTGCCCAGTAACTCCAGGAGAAATGGCAGGAGCATAACAGAGGTCTGCACACAACATTTGTAGATCTGACCAAGGCCTTTGATACTGTCACTCATGAAAAGTTACATCAGAATTTGGTTGCCTGGAGAAGTTCATGAACCATTATTGTATGTCAATTTCTTGATGGCATAGTGCCTGGGTTCTGGATATTGGACAATGTTGTCATGTTTTCCCAGTCACCAATGAAGTGAAACAAGACTGTGTGCTTGTCTTCAATGAGGATAAATATGTCATCAAGGTCAGTTACCACACTGATGGTAAATTCTTCAACTTGAAAAGGCTACAAGCCAAGACCAAAGTGGAGTGAAGTTAGTACATGATGTTTGTGTGTGTGTGTGTGTGTGTGTGTGTGTGTGTGTGTGTGTGTGTGTGTGCAGGTGATTGTGCTGAGATGCAGCAAAGTATGGATTGATTCTCTACTGCTTGCACTAATTTTGGCCCAATAATTACCACCAGAAAAACCAAAACAAAACAAAAACCCCACAAGTCCTCTATCAGCCAGCACCACAACATCCATATATGAAAGCACTGGCTAGAGTAAATGGAAAAGTTTTGGATAAGTTCACTTATCTTGGCAGTATCCTTTCTGGGCATGTACACATTGAAAATGAGGTTGATGCACACGTTGCCAGAGTGTTTGGGAGGCTCTGAAGGAAAGTGTGGGAGAGAAGAGGTATTAGACTGACTACCAAACTGAAAGTCTACAGAGCCCTTGGCATACAACAATGTACCTTGTTGTATGCCAGTGAAACATGGACAGTATACCAGTGCCATGCCAGGAAACTGATTCACTTCCATTGGAATTGTCCTAGGAAGATTCTGAAGATCAACTGGCAGCATAAGATACCAAACACTGAGGACCTTTCTTGAACTAAACTTCCATGTGTTCAAACTCTCCTGAAGAGAATACAACTTTGATGATCTGGCCATGTTGCTTGAATGCCAAACATACACTTGCCAAAAAAGACTATTTTATAAAGAGCTTACATGGTGGTAAGAAAAAGCAATACAAGGACAATCTCAAGGTGTCTCTTAAGAACTTTGGAGTTGATTGTGTGACACAGGACTGCTCAGCATGGTGTGCCCACATCAGAGAACATGCTGCACTCTATGAGCAAAGCAGAACTGAAGTAGTTCAAAACAAACCAGAGATGTGCAAGTTTAGAGAATCCACCCTAAATGTGCACATGGACTATTTGTGCCTGACCTGCAGCAGAGCACAGAGCTCATATTGGTCTGATCAGCCACAGTCAGTCACATTGTAACTTGACTTGAACATAATGATGTCATTTTGGTCCCTCTTCAGAAATGAAGGACAACAACTATTTGAGCCTATGGTTGTAAGATAATCCAATTTTAGAACCATAAGGAACCATAAATTGTTTAGACCAAATATTTCATTCTTTCTTTTTACTTCTGAAGGCTAAATTTATCCATTGTATAAGTCTTAGTCCATGAACAATTCACTGTTGCATCTGTAAAATGAATGAGTCGAATAAGATTGTCTATGATGTCTTTTCCTGTTCTAATATTCTGGATTATATGCTTTAATACACTAGATTATGAAGTTCTGTAATTTTTCTGTATTTGGGCCAATAATATTCTAGTTCAAAAATAACCAAACATTTCATCTCAGAGACAAGAAAAGTAAGACCCAGAGACATTAAATAATTTAAGGGTTACAAAATTAATTGATGGCAGAACCAGGAAGAGAACCCCAATATCATACTGCTTCTTTCCTTAGGTGAGGGAAATGCTATTTGTAGTACAATTTGAAAACATGTTCAGTAATTAAAATTGTGAATCTTTTCAAAAGGTCATGGATTATAGTTCTAAAGCAAGAAGTGAGCTAATTTTAGAAAACTGAAGGCCAGGGAGGTTGTAAGTGACTCACCTAAGACCACTCAGATAGTCAGTCAGGTCTTCTGACTCCAGAGTTAGTACTCATTGAGAGTGTGACAAGCATGGAGGATGTAAACAAATTTTATTGTTATATAAATAGAATTTCAACTTTATGCTTTCATTTTACTTCCTTTCTTAACATCCTAGATAAAAAAACAGGACCTGTGATTTTATTGGTTTGGGAACTCTTGGTGAGGAAATACTACCAGTGTAAATTGGTGATACTTCTCCAACTTAAAAGCCTTAGAACTCTTTAAAAAACATGAGATGTTGAGAGGTTTTTGAGACTCGCCCAGTGTCACTCAGTGTGTGTTAGATGCTGGAATTGAACTCAGGTCTTCCTGATTCTGAGGCCAGGTTTTATCCATTAGTGCCTGTTGCCATTTTCTTGGGTACTCTAGTTCTCCCAAAGGCGCTGAATATAAAATGAAGTATTCTTTCACTTTGTTTTTTAAGACTGTCCTTGTTTGTCCTAGAGTAGGTGATGGACGCCATTTACTTTCAGAAAAACTCATTGTTATTATTAAATACCATATTTTTGGAATTATATGTGAAATCTTACACATGAAATTATATGATTAGTCTTAGTGCTGTTCCCAAATTTCAGCTTCTTATTGTGCTCTATATCTTAGATATGATAAAAATGAATGAATTCTTCATTCTTTCTGCTGTTGGAGTCTTAGCAGAGGAAAATTATTTATTTTTTTCATCACAATTTACTCTAATTTTAATATTCCCCAGATAATAGTGAAATAAACCTATTCTGTACCATTCAGACTTAGATAAAAGCATCAGGGTGTTTGGAACATAAACCTTATTCCATCTTTTGTGGAGCTGCCCAATTTAGTAAAAGCAATTCAACAGCTCATCTTAAATGTAGTATGACTTAGAACACTCAAATCTGCCTGGAATGTGAAAAAAGGGAATAATTTATATTTAATTGGTCTAAACCTACCTTTCCTAGGTCAATAAGAAGAGGAAAATCAGCAACATTAATCAAGAGAAAATTATCAGCTGATTAATCAGTGTTCTAATTACTGCACAGTTCTTTCCCTTTTCAGTTTTAATTACTAAACTTCATTGTCTTTTCCATATGGCCATCATGCATTCACAGTACACTTTTTCTCCTGGTGAGATCATTAATATAAAAAATGTCCATTTCAGGCATTACTGAAGATGTAAGAAATTGCTAGTGCCTCCTTAGAAATTACCAAAGAAGTTGCAAATCAGCCATAGGTTATTCAGGAAAAGGATAATAAATCTATGAACACTTAAGAAAATAGTGATAGTGGAAATGTAGTTATGATGATCAAACCAACCTTTGTCCCAAAGTGAGCCTTGCTCATCATATTTTATCATGTCTATGTTGCAGTTGGATCTGAAACCAATTGCAATTTAATTTAAATTGGGAAAATACATTGGGGACTGCTTTAATTCATTGTTTTGGTGCAGGCCTCAGGAATATTTCTTCTGCAGACTTTTTTCTTTCTTAGAGATGCATTGACTCCAGCATCTGGCCGCCATTCAGAGACTGACTGTAACATTTCAGAGTGCTGAGTCTGTGTTGGTCTTAGAGTGTTGTCACCATAGCATATTGCAATATAGGATGGAGCTTCTGTAGAAATTGCCATGTGATACCAGGAATGAGAAGCCACAGACTCATTGCCACCCTGTGACCTGATTCCTGAAAGTTTCTTTCCTTAACAAGGAGAATTCTTCGAAAAATGGTCACCATTCCAGGCAAATATATTTTTTCCTGTAGAAGGCCTTTCTTGGAAACCCTTGGCTGCTTTGCAAATCAGAATGTTCTGAAAGAAAAGAGATTACAGGGCAGTCCTCTCTTGTCTAGTCTGTGTGATAGACCAGTTATCTTCAAAAGAAACTGGGGTATTTCTAGTAAGATATTTTGTTAAATAGCCTGAAAATTTTTCCCATTTGAAATATTCAGATTCCATATACTTAAAATACGTATTTTTTTCTGTAGTCCTTCTAAATACTTCATTAGCTGTGAAAGACATGGTTTCTGCACAAGGAGGTCCATTTCTGCCTTCCAACATGGGCCTCATTTGGATTGACTCATGGGTAACAAATGCCAGTTAGTAACAGTAAGAGCTTCCTGGGTATTACAGACCTTTACCTTAAAGTAAGTAAAGAGGTTGGATACAGTGAAACTAACATGTTGTTATTTAATTTTAATTGGTGAATTTACCCGCAGGTATTCGAGCTGATGTTTACTAGCTGCTCGGTGAGGCACAGACTACATAAACACATGGGCTTTTCTCTGAAGTGAAAATATCTTCTCATCAGTTTTTTTTTTTCAAGAGACACTGAATTATCTCCTCTATGCATTATGTGGGCTTGGAATTGGAAAACCATTGGGTTCTGCCACCACTTATCACTAAATGACTAGGGCACTCAATAATTCCATTTCCGTGATCCTAATGCATGAATGGGAATACTGATGTAGCAGGGAGCAAATTGTATTTTTCAGCTGCTTAATTCCATTCTAAATACTTTTTCAAATATGTGGCTTTTACAGGCCACCTCTCCTGTTAAATATGATGTTTTTATTTTAGCCTTTAGTTTGGATGTTATAACTTCTAATATTTCAAGCCTAGGCTTTCAATTCATTTGTAATTGCTCCTTTCAGGAAAATATGTTTAGAAATTGAACTGAGTTACTCCTAGTGGAAAACCCCACTATTTTGTTTCTCAGGGATTTAACACATCAAAGAAACCCATTTTCCAATGAACTGAAAGGCTCATTTAGACAAAGAACTCATTGTTGCCTTCATGTGATGAGTAGCAAATGGACAAATCTCAGATATATTATATCTCCATGATAATAAAGCACTGTCTGAAGGAGGAAAAGCTAGCAGCCTCTTGCCAGGTTCTGAGGAATTTAGTATTTAAGATTTAATGCAAGTATGTTTCATTCATTAGGAGTAGACTTTTTTGGGGGCTGCCCATATTATATACATACAGAGTATAGATACACACACACACACATCCCATAATCCTGTGTCCTTGGAGTTTCTGGAAGGCTAAAAGTTGCTTATCATCATCATCATCGTCTTAACGATCCTCCAGCCTTGATTAAGTGGCTTCTGTGTTTACTGGGGACACAAAGCATTGGCACATTTAGAATCTGGGTGGGTTTAAGGGCTAAATGAGAGAGATATGAGGGTGGGTGAACCTGTTTCTTATCAAGAAAATAATTCAGTGAGCAAGATTCTAAGCCATTTGTCTAAGTCACACATTATAATGAAGTAGGCCACTGTTTCATTCTGAAACTGAGCCAGTGCTGGTGTAGCATGAACAAACCCTTGAAGTACCATGGCATTCTTGCTTCCTCGATCTCCTTTATCAATCTTTGACCCCTGTGAAACAGGCACAAGGGATAGCTGATGTAGCTGATTGTGTGTGCGCATGCACATGCGCATGTGTGTGCACTCATTTGCGTGTACATATACACTTATTCAGGGGTTATTTATCCAGCAAATGCAATCCCATGGAACATGGCTGAAACCCTAGAAATAAGCCCCAAAAGATTCCAGAGGAGTCAAAAGAAATGTAAAGTATTTAGTGTATAAATTTTATGTACTTTCTTTATGAGAATCCTAAGACCCTCAATCTTTGCACATTTATTTTTAACAGGTGTAAAAAATAGGAGGGTGTTTTTTCTGCCCACAATAATATTAGAAGCAGAAAATTACACTAGAGGATAGAAGGGGTGGATGGTAGGTAGGACTGGATGAAGAAGGATAAAAGACAACAGATGAGTTAAAAAAGGAAGAATCTGAAAAATTAAAGAAAAGTACATGAATTTTAAAAACCATAACATTCTGGGACCGTTTAATATGTAAACAGCAAAAATAACAAAGAAACTCTATGTATCTCAATATCCCCTGAGGACATTATTGTGCAACACTATACAGTAACTGCTGTTCATAATGATGATTATGAAGATGAATCAAATCATATTTAATATACTCTAATAAGATAGGAAAAATGTATCCTATTATAGGAAAATTTCCATTTAAAAGAGTTGAAGGAAAAATTTAAAAATGTATTTAAAGGATGAGCTTTAGTTATTTAGAAAGTATACTTCTAGAAAACACTCTAGTCCATATCTATATGTAAATGTTTCTTGTTTATATTGTTGACAATGTTTCTTGTATGTTGTCTACCAGTGGAGTGAGTTATCCTTGTCAGATAGTATCTCTGAGTATTCAGGATCATATAATGTATACTCTTACCTATAAGGGGAATACTGGGGGGTCTGACCTATTCTCATTAACACATTAACAATTAATTCACAACCAGATGAAAAAAAGGTTAGTATGATCATAGACAATGTTTACTCTTTGAAAACTACCCCCATTGATTCTTAGAATACATTGAGTGAAAGAGCCAGAAGTCGAACCCAAGGCCTTCTGACTCCAAAGCCAGTATCTCCTTCCTCTTACCCTCCATAGAGTTGTGTGAAACATGAAGGGCCACTCCAGGGTCAGCTGTTATTGTGAGCTGTAATGATGGAGAAATATTCTCACTAGACTTAGAGTACGAGGTCCAGGTGTGATTTCCTAACTCTCTTTGATCATGGCTTCTCTGAGTCCCACTTTTCTTCTCTGTAAAATGGGGGTAATGAGACAGTCATTGCACAAGGTGGCAAGAAGAGGGATTTTGGAAACTTTTAAAGTACTAGAGAAATGTGAGTTGTCATTACATGTGTTAATAGATATCTATTAGTCGAAGTAGTTATCTGTTGACATAGAATGAAGAAAACTTGGGTCCAACAGGACGGAACAGATAGCAAATAGATGTTTTTATCAGGGTGATTGTGAAGCATGGAGTATTTGCTTTTTCTCTTTCTATTTGCAGTACCTAGCC
>CM053769.1:173286062-173305315 GCA_028658325.1 Potorous gilbertii
AAAAAAAAAACAATGATGCTGATCCTACCTGTTAAAATTTAAACAACCAAATAACTGAATTTTGGTGTTATTCAGAACTTCTGAATCCTTTTTTGCAAAAAGTGTTCATAATGTAAAGTTATGAAGCTTCTTTGTAGTCTACAAGTCTTTTTTTGCTTTTTTACTTATTTCTTTTTCCTTATTTCCTTTTTCCTTTCACCCTTTTTTTCACCTCACTCACCTATTCCCTATTTGCATTTGTCACCAAGCATTAATATGTTTATTGATTTAAATAAAATTATTCTACTTTTTCATCCTTTGCAACTAATGTTGGGGGGTAAGCTGTAGCAGCACTTATCACAGTGCTTGGCACACAGCAGGCATTTACTAAATGTTTATTGATTGATTCAATTATTTTCTTTTTGCAAATATTAAGCACAAGTACTACAAAACAAGATGACCAAGATGACAAAAAATAATGTTTGTCATTGCCTTTCAGCTTTTGACCTATTCTGCCAATTTCTTTCTTTATTTCTCCAAGGTTTACTTGGGAAACATCCTTTTCATTAATGGAAATTTCCTTCTTTTTCTGGTTTAATTTATAGTGATAAAATCATTAGTAATATGATTCAATTCCTCAAGCAGGATAGGATCTTACATTTAGAGTACCAGTAAACAAAGAAAGGCTTATAGATGTTCTAAATCTAGTAAGTCTTTGCTTCTTCTTTTTTTTCCTTTTCTGTCACTCTTCCACCATAACTGAAGCATCAGAAGGTAGCTAAACCAGAATAAGAGTCATCTTTTTCCATTAGGTGCTATAGACAAAGAATTCATCACCAAGTTGCCGTTCTTCTGGTGATGAGTCTCTCTCCATATTTAGCAAGAGTGATCCTCAGAAAGCAGGCTTGGTCTATTAATGTGGCCACATAAACAACTATAAATTGATGATTTCCAATAAATGCAGAAAAATCTTTGTCACTAAGTTATCCTAAAAGCCATAAAAAGTGCACGTGGAATGTTTTAAATGTTATTGTTTTAATGTTATTAAAGAGTATATATCTTTTTTTAAAAAGAGTTAGCATTATTTGCAATGGAAAAACACTAGAAACTTTCCTAATATAAATAACAGTAAAGCAAGCATACCACTCCTTACTATTATTTGACATTGTTCTAGAAATGTTGGCTAAATTAATAATCCAAGAGGGAGAAACTAAAAATATAAACATTAGAAGATGAGACAAAATTTTCCCTATTTGATGAATACACATTGGCAAAATTAAAAAACAAACAAACAAAAACATAATCTGTGAAAAAATTAACTAAGAAGATTGATAGCTTTAATAAATTAGCAGGATACATTACATATGCATAAAAGTCACCAACATTTCTATACGTAACTGACAAAGGCCAAGAGGAAATGATGATAATAACAGTTCCTTTGAAAATTTCATTTATAACTGAAATTTAACCAACAAAAACACATAACTCTTCTACAAAAAACATACAAAACACACTATAAAAATAGGAAGATACGTAATTAGAGATAATTTAATGCTTGTTGTTGAGTTGCACCAAAATAATAAAAATTATGTTGCTGCATAAGTTAATATGTATATTCAGTTTAACCACAATAAAATAATGGAAGCAGTACTTTAAGAAAGTTTTTCAAAATTACAAGATTCATTTGTAAAAAAAAAAAAAACAGAAAAAAACAAAAATAAATCAAAAAAATAAAAAGATTCATATGGAAGAACAAAAGGTCTAGAATCTCCAGGGAAGTAATTTTCAAAAGTAGGATGAAGAATTAATGACCAAACAAGAGACAGAGGGCATTATGAAGTGTAAAATAGATAATTTTGATTATATTAAATTAAAAAGTTTTGCACAAACAAAATCAATGCAACTAGCATTAAAAAGAAAGCAGAAAGCTGGGAAGTAATCTTTACAGCAAGTGTCTGATAAAGGACTTATTTCTCAAATTATATAGAACTGAGACACATTTATAACAATATAAGTGATTTCCCAATGGATAAGAAGTCAAAGGGTATGAACAGGCAGTTTTCAGACAAAGAAATCAAAGCTACCTATAGGCATATGAAGAAGCACTCTAAATCACTTTTGATTACAGAAATGAAAATTAAAACAACTCTGAGGTACCACCTCACACCTAATCAGAGTGGCTAATATGACAAAAAAGGAAAATGTTGGATATTGGAAGGGATATAGGAAAACTGGGACATTAATGCACTGTTGGTGGAGTTGTAAACTGATCCAACCATTCTGAAGAGTAATTTGGACTATGTCCAGAGGACAACCAAACTGTGCATACTCTTTGATCCAGCATTTCTACTACCAGGTCTTTATTTCAAAGAGATTATTATGAAGGGAAAAGAATCTACATGTACAAAAATATTTATAACAACCCTTTTTTGTGGCAGCAAAATATTGGAAATTGAGGGGATACCCATCAAAAGGGGAATAGAAGAACAATTTGTGGCATATGAATGTAATGGAATACTACTGTACAGTAAGAAATGATGAGCAGGTAGATTTCACAAGCACAGCAACAGCAACATTGTGTGATGATCAACAATGAATGACTTAGTTCTTCTTAGCAACACCATGATCCAAGAGAATTACATAGGACTCAAGGTGGAAAACGCTATCCATATCCAGAGAAAGAACTGATGGACTTTGAATGCATACCGAAGCATAATTTTTTCACTTTATTTATATTTGTATGTGTGTGTGTTTTTCCTTTTAGTCTGTTTCTACTTTCACAACCATAACTAAGATGGAAATACGTTTTACATGATCACACATATATGACCTATACCAAATTGGTTATTATTTTAGGAAGAGGGGAGAGAGGGAGAAAAAATTTGGCACTGGAAATTTTGTAAAAATGAATGCTAAAAATTGTCTTGACATATAATTGAGGAAAATAAAATGCTATTTTTTAAAAAGTAGAATGAAGGGGACTATTCCATAGGAATGGACCAAGGACTTACCCTTTTCTGACCTCAAACCAAACTACAAAGTAATAACCTCAGAATTGTTTGGTATTGGTTTTTAAAAAAAATAGAAAAGTAGATCTATAGCAAAAACTAATACATTAAATAAAAGCAACTGTAGTCAAATGTTTGATACACTTAAGAATAAAAATTATGGGGAAAGGATTCTCTGTTTGAAAAAACCTATCAGGAAAATTGGAAAGTAATTTGTCAAAAATTATACTTAGACTAGTATCTTATACCATATTCTACAATAAGTTTATAACAAATATCCACCATGATTATAAAATGTCACATCATTGTAAACACACACATACACAAACACACACACATTTTAGATAACAGAGGATAACTCACAATTATGGCTTGGAAAAGAATGCTTAGGAAATTAAGGAATAGAGGTACTAAAAAAAAAAAGGAAGGGCTAGAGGTTGTTATGAAAGACAAAATGAATAATTTTGGTTCCATAAAAACTGAAAAGCTTTTGTAGGATCAAAATTAATACAGATAGAATAGCAAGAGAAACTGTCAAGGAGGACATCAAATATCACTAATAATATTATATAGCACAAATCTATTATATTTACTTATTATATAGAAGAGTGTTGACACAAATAGATGACAGGTCATTTCCCAATAGCTAAATGGTCAAAGAATAGGAACAATTTTCAAATAGATTGCTAAATGTCAATGCCTCTCTAAAAACATTAAACTCTAAATCACTTAGAGTAAGAAAAACCCAAATTAAAATAACACTGAAGTTTTTATCCACTCTCTGAAATTTTTAAGGATGACAGGAGCTGTGAGTTGGTAGATAAAAATCTGAGATTATATAAGAAAATGATTAAACTCACCATACCTTTTGACCCAGCAATTCTATTACAGTATCTCAAGGAGGTCAAAGAGAAATAGAAGTCTAATATATACCAAAATATTTACATGGCAGCATTCTTTGTGAAAGTTAAACTGGAAAACAAACAGATGTCCATCAACTGTGAAATGACTAAACAAATTGTAGTTTATTGTGGAATATTATTGTACATTAAGAAATGCAGAATAGGTAGAATTGGAGAAAATACAAAGAGAGATATACATGTATAGATGTATATATACACATCTGTACATGTAGATGTATATGAATTGACATGAAGTGAATCAAGCAAAAACAGAAGAAAGATATACACATGATTATAGTCATATAAACAAAAATATCATTATAAGGATGTCAGACCTGAAATAACTGAAAAACCAATTAGAACAATTAGCTCTTTATACTAGATAATGACAAATACTCCTACACCACTCCCAGAAGAGTGGTGGGGGTCTATGAGAGCAGGAAATTGTGCATAGTGTCAGATGGGTCAACTTAATTTTCACTTAAATGATTTTTTTTTTTGTCACAAAGGAGAGCTCAGTTACACTGAGGGAGGTAGTTTATCTATTAAAAACAATAATATAAAAACAAAACATTAAAACATTTGGAAACAGAAAATAAACAGCAAAATAGAGATATTCTATCCTATTCTTGTTATGGACACATGAGTTACATTCAAATCAGAACTGAGAACAAGGAAACATTATTCTTAAGTAGCTTCTAAAGCAGCCATGATTGGGTTTCATTTGGATCCCCTGTGTGAAAGACTTTGTATTAAAAAACAGAAAAAGAATGAAGTGCAAAAATTAAAACCAGCAATATCCAGGATTTCTACATATGTTTTTTAGTAAGTATGGCAGGTACAACATCCTTTATCAAATATTTATCTTGCATCTATCAAGCTAAAAATGCCACATGTGAAGCATAAAGCTATTAAAATGTTGATAATATGCTATTCCATCTACATATAAGAGAGCTTACTTAAATCCATGTTTATTAAAAAAATAAATTTTATTCTAACTTAAATTATACCATGTAGAATATAACAATGGTGCCCTAAAAAATGAATGACAAAGGAAAAAATGATAGAAATGTGAGCTTGCCCATCAGAAAAAGAGCTCCTCAGCACCCCCCACTTTACTATACTTGAAGACATGGGGAAAAAATCTAAAAAACCTAAAGAATAACTACAGTACATGGGGAAAGCAGTTTTAGGGATGATGGGCTGAAGCCTGGGATCCCAAATTTTAAATTTATATCACTGGCTCATTTGTGTCCCTAATGACTCAGGGTCTCCCAAGGACTCTGGCATGATAGAGTTTAATATGGGCTCAAACCTTAAGGCCTGACCCTAAGGGTTCAGTATCTCCCTCTGCCTACTAGTTCAACCTGCAATTCTCTCAGAGATTCTCTAAATAATGACCTGGCTTATGTTTAGATTTTCTAAATATGGACAGTGGGGTTCCCAACTCCCCCCACAAGCACTTAATGAACACTATGGCTTCTGGACATAAAACAGTATTTTTATCTCCTCAGAATTTTGCAAAATATCAAAGAATTATAGAAATCTATTAACAAATTAAGAAGCAAAAAGCACTCAAATAATTCCTGAGAAGGGAAACATACTATGGAAGCCCTCAAAATATACTTCATACTGGATATACACTTCCAGGGAATCATCAAAAATAAAGGATGAAAAGATCCATATCTCTCGATTCTCACAATGAGGAAGCTTCCCATGTACTAGGAGGAGAGCAAAGGAGAAATCCCATCCCATCTCCATCCCTTGCTGCTTTCTGGGGAAAGGAGCAAAATAAAGAAAGAATCCTAAAATGTAATGATGTACAAGTGATTAGCTTTTATAATAAACAGTGAGGAGAACCCCTAGGTCCACTCTTCTTCAATATTACTTTTTGGAATTCAATCAGAGGTATTCTATGTGTCCATCAACAAAGAGACAATACCCATGTCCACCCACATGAAACAGCTCTGCAGATAACTGTAGACAAATGTCCATGCCAGATAATCTCATCAGGTAGATTAGACAACTCAACAAATCAATCAAGTATTTCCTTGACAGTACTCCAAAAGGAAGGGAAAGGAGATTTCTCAGAAGGAAATCCCTACCAAATGCACTATACCTTCAAAGGATCAGTGGCTTTAACAGGGTAACATGATACTAAATATGGAATCAAATAAATTTTTAAATGAATGTAACTGCTTAGATCAAATCACTTAGTCCAGAGCTGAGGGAGGCTAAACAACTTAGAACCCAAGAGTCCTGACTAGTCCAGTGTTCTTTCCATTACTTCCTACTTATCATTTATTTAGAAGGTAACATTAGAAGGAAGAATTTCTATGATCTAACCTTATAGTTAGAAGGAAACTTAGAGGCCATCGATTCCAAGTCTCATTGTAAAGATACCTGAGAACTTAGGTGACCTTCTCAACATGTATCAGGTAAAAAACATGCAAAAGAAATGAGATTCAAACCCTGATCTTCTGACTCCAGGTCCACTACTGTTTCCACTTTACCACACTGCTTCCCTTTTATTTTAACTGAGAAGCAGAAGACTTTGAGAGGGTATTTGGAGGTAGTTACTTGGTTTTGATCTTTCTTCTACATTTTTTTTCCAGAATAGTCAGTCTCACTATCTCTGTCTCTGTCTCTCTTTCTCTCTCATTCACAAATGCACACAAATTATTACCATTCTTCGATCTTACCCCCTAATTCCAATCCCAATTAATCGACACTCTTTAAAAAAAGTGCCTGGTTATTTGTTTTTATGTTTCTATAGTTTGTATTTATAACCATCCCTTTCCCCCCATTGGATTGCTAAATCAGAAGAGAAAATATCTTTTTTTTCTTTTGTATCAACCCCCACCTCTTCCTTAGCCCCATATTTCCATGTTCCCACCAGAATTTACTGCAGTAGCTGACTGAAACTTCTAAAGCCACTAGAGGAAAGAGGGGAAAAAATAACCTCACTAATGTATTTGATTCCCTCATTAAATTATCACTCAGTTTTTACGGGAGTCAGAAGGCCACATCCAAGGTGTGACTATAAAGGAATGAGCCTGATTAAACAAATCATACACAGAAGCTAATGTCATGACTTCCTAGTCTTTCCCTATATTTTGGTTCTCTGATAGATAAGGGACAAAATGGTTTGAATATTTCTTGATGGCCCATCTGACTATCAAGATCTAGTAATGAAGTCTAGTTTAAAATAACTTCCCCTCTAACAGAACTGGGATAGTTGCCTCCAGATAAGACTAATTTAAAAAATAGCAGTAATAATAGACAACATGTATATATTTTGAAACCAAAGTCAATAGACAACATGTATATATTTTGAAATCTACAAAGCTACTTTCAATACAATGTCTCATTTGACCTTCACTACAATCCTCTGAAGTAGGTACTCCAGCTATGAAGACCTACAAGATCTATAACCTGTAATATCATGTAGTAATCTGAAGTTCAGAAGAGTGAAGTGTTTCAGCCATGGCCACATAGATAATAAGTATCGGAGGTGAGTTTCAAACCCAGGTCTTCCTGACTTCACGTCTTGATGGTATACTGTTACACAAGGATATTTACAGGAAACCATGCTTCATGGACCTGAGGCAGAAAATATAGGACTCTCATTCTGTCCCCTGACATTTCAACAAGTCCCAAAGAACTCATAGTCATAGTTAACATTTACAAAGTACTTACTATGTGCCCAGTACTCTGCTAAATGCTATATAAATATTATCTCATTTGACAGTCTTAACAACCATGGGAGATAAGTGCTACTATTATCCCCATTTTACAGATGAGGAAACTAAGGCAAACAAAAGGTAAGCAACTTGCCCAAGGTCACACAGCTAGTAAGTATCGGAGGTCAAATTTGAACATGGGTCTTCCTGATTCCAGGCTGATATGGTGTAAAGCATACTGGAGGAATGGCCAGAAGACCTGAGTTTAGGTACCAACCAGTTCACTATGAGCTTTATGACTTTAAGAAAGTCATTTTACCTGTTTAAATTATCTCCAAAAAAATCGATAACTGTGATCTAGGGAAATTCCTCAGCAGAGACTCTTTAGATACATGTGATCAAGTACTGTCAATCTGTCATCACAGGAATTTCCTGGGGGTGAGGGTCAACCATTCAGTTAATTCCTGCACTAGCAATCAGATGAAAATAAAGGATGGGATTTCCTGAGGTACACACAAATTTGGTTCACTTCCTTCTATTTCAGTGTCATAAACAAAGATAGCAATGCATCTTACTCAAAAGGACTGACCAGGAGATAGTTAAAGTACCACCACAGATTGCTGCTACATAGCTACCAAAATAATGTTTTCTCATACTTTCTGCCTAAACAAAATCATAGTAATTGGTCTCAAAATAATCACCACCACTGATGAGTTCTAAGAGGTTTGCAAAACAAATCTTTGTAGTATACCATATCGCAACATGGGGCAGCTAAGGGGCTAGCTAGAGTGGAGAAAGAGTGCCAGCTCTGGAATCAGGAAGACTCATTTTTGTGAGTCCAAATCTAGCCTCAGAGAGTTAGTAGCAAGCTAGATTCAAGGTGTGCTTCACTGCCCCAATTTTGTCTTTACTTAAATGTGGTTAGAAATGCTTTCAATGTGGGGTAGTAGAAGGGTCCCTGGACTTCGAGTCAAGAAGAGAGGGAATCAAATCCTACTTCAGATACTTATTAATTCTGTGACCCTAATCAAGCCAAATTACCTTCTTTGGACTTCAGCCTGAATGGACTATTCCACTTCTAAATCTATAATCCTATGATCAGGTGTGCATACTTATGAAAGTGGAGAACTTTAGTTGAAAATATATATCTCAGCTTACATAATTCATTATTGTGTGGAGCTCTGCCATGGGAATACATGAAACCACAGTAATACAGAAACTAAACTGATCACTTTTTAGGCATTTTCTTGGAGAAAGAATGAGAAAGGAAGAATTAGAAAATACCTCTTAGGATAATAGGAGTAACGGTTAGTTAGCATGTATGTAGAGATTTAAGGTTGACAAGGCATTTTGCATGTTATCTCATTTGATCCTTAAAACAACTCTGTGAGATAGATGTGATTATCACCCCCATTTTACAGATGAGGACACTGAGGTGAAGCGAAGTTAAGTGACTTGCCCAGTTAAGTATTTGAGGAAGGATTCACATCCATGACTCCAAGTCTAGTACTCCAGGCACCTGTACCAGTTAGATGACTCTGGTATAATTATGTAATACAAATACGCATACGGGTTTAAACTGTGAATTATAGTCTTTGGGAGTGTGGGAGAGGGGGAACAAAAGAAAGTCCCTTCCTAGGAGATCCCTCCTGTGTTCTCATGGGTAAGTAACACTAATAGTAGCTAGCATTTAGATAGCACTTTAAGATTTGCAAAACACTTTACAAATACTTTCTCATGTTATCCTCACAACCACCACAGGAGATAGGTGCTATTAATATCCACGGTCTGCAGATGAGGAAACTGAGACAAAAAGAGGTGAGGTGATTTGCCCAAGGTCACATAGCCAGAAAATGTCTGTGGCCATATATGAATGCAGAACTTCATCAGTAGAACTAATCTGACACTATCCACCAGGCCACTAAGCTGTTTATAATGGCAAAGGAACCACCAGTGAGAAAATCCAAGATAACAATAGAGGCAGCTCAACATGGAAAAGGTGAAACAAGAAAAAACAGATCTAGGGAGTCATTCTACATTTTCTACCCACAAGGTCACTCCCAGAGAGCTTGGGTTGGATCCAGCTGAATAGGCAGGTAATACAAACCCTGGGTGGGGGTGGAGGTAGGAGGGTAAATCAGTGCTGCCTCATAATCCCAGGGGGCCAGCCGAATGGCTGCCATACCAGATGACCAGCCATATCCATAACTGCAAATAGGGAACTGCCTGAGTCAGCCTTCTCCCAGTGATATTGAGAGCCAATGTACCATGGACAAGCCCATTGAGCTGTTATTAGAGCAGATGGGAGCGAGTTTCCATCTTCACCCTTCAGCTAAGATTGCTCCTTGAGTTAGATCTGAAACTAGGCCAGCCCTCTTATACCTTAGACTACAGTTGTGCTTTATTCTTATTTGTGATGGACAACAGAAATAGATGTTCCTGGGTAGAAGGTAAGCTCCTTGAAAGCAGTTACTGTCTTTACTTTTTTATTTCTATTCCTGGACTCAGCATAGTGCTTGGCACAGAGTTAGGGCACAATTCAATGCTTTCTCATTCATTCATTCAATTGAAAGCTTTTTCCAGAATTGGTCATGTTTATGTAATAAATAACTACCCCTCCTAATATCGTTAGGTTGGTTTGTATCTTGTATATTATCAGACCAATGTTTACTTTTTTAAAAAAATGTCCTAGGATATAAGCAGGTTAAAATGTTCTTTCCTATGTCCCTGTTCTCAAAAAAATCCCTGAAGTTTTCCCTACAGGAGACTGGGCCTGCAGCTAAATGCTAATTTGACTGGCACCTTAAGATGCTGAGACTTCTACCTTCAAGCTGCTGTGGCCTTTGAGTGACTAGCTGAGCTGCTGGAGGCTCTGCAGAGGCTCAGCAAGAGAAAATTGTTGATGCACTTTGTAGATTTGTTTTGTATTTGAATTATTTATTTGTGTGGCCAGTGCTTAGAAATTACCTCAATTATGCAATTTTTAAATGGATAGTTTTATCAATATATAAAGGGGTTTGAAATGGGAAATTCCCTGGTCAATTTGATTAAGTTACTACGGCATATGTGAGCTTCTGTTTGGAATATTTGAATGCCCAAACTTCCTTCCTTAGAGAGTGTGGCCATCCCTAAGGGTTAAGAGGACAAAGGACAACTCCTAATTAAATATCTATGACTATTGCTGTCCTAAAACAAATTGGTACATTTAGGGGATGAATTCCAGTAACTAGAACTGGGTCCCATGTACAAGAGTTAGCTGGGACTATGAGATGGAGCCACTATTTTTACTGTACTATTTTTACTGACTTATGCCTTTCTTTCTCTTCTTTCCTTCCTTTCTTTCCTTTCTTTCTTTTTTTTTCTTTTCTCCCTCCCTCCTTTCTTTCTTTCTTTCTTTCTTCCAAGGTTTGTGGAGGCATGGAGGAGGCTGGAAAGACCTCAAATGTTAACAGCTTCCTTAGGATAAAAGCAGCTGGCAGCCATACTCAAACCCAGAAGGCCTAGTAGTTCCTGGCCCTTCTTTTTACTTTTTCTGTCCCATTCAGACCATGGCTTATAACATAGACAACAGAAAGTTTAGGATAGACCTCAGTCCGACAAGGGGCAGAAGTCTGGACAATGAAATATCTACAGAAGCAGATTCGAGCTCCAAGATGTCATCTCTGAATCCTGACCTGCTAGTTATAGACAAAGGATTTTCAGCTTAGTACTAGCCTTCTGGATTGCCCCACAAGTAACCTCAAGTTCAAGATCTTACAGATTGAACTTCTAATGGAAGGAGAATTTCTTTAACAGTATACCTGGATAGAGAAAAAAGAAGAAGACAGCCCACCTGTCCTCCATAGTGTAGGATCAATAAAGGACTAAAAATGCACATGGGGGAGGCAAAGGACTTTGATTGTGTTCCTTGTTATTTTAGTGACTTATTTGGACAATGTAGGGGAATGGGACTGCCTGTACAATAGTGCCTCTGTGTCTGTGTGTGTGTGCGTGTGTGTGTGTATGTATGTGTGTGTGTGTACATTGGCCAGGGGAAATTCTGAACCACAGAGTAGCACTTTTAGTCAGTGGGAGATTTTATAGTACCCAGCATGAGAGTTGGTTCCGAAATGTCAGGATATTGTATCAATGGAAACACCAGGTTTAATTTTCTTTTAAGGACAGTCCAAACCATGGGATGATGCTAATTCTGGAGTACTCTAGTTCTCTTGGAATAGTGGGACCCATTTGAGGGGAATACATTACATCAACTGTTTATAGGATGCTGAGAAATTCTATATGTTTGCTATATTTTTAACATGGGTTTCTATGAGTCCTTTGGATTTTATATATTTTCTGAATGGGGAAATAAAGGTTGTCCTGTATTCATTACCACTCTAACTTTGAATGCTTGTACAGGAGACTGGACCCTCAAGACTGACAAGGCTTGGAACATCATGTACTTTAACACTTTCAGAAAAGAAAAAGAAAAGCACCCTTGAGCCACAGTTGATACTAAAGTTATCTACAGAGGCAGTAAGGTGGTTCTGCCTAGCACTGTCATGATGCAGTCTCTTTCCATGAAAATCTGAAAGGAATGTCATCCAGTGCTGATTATCTCTGACAGCAGCAGTGAAATACACTAAGACTTGAAGCCCTGGGCATGAGAACAAGTTAATGCAGGTCTTGGTTCTCCAAAGAACTCCGCCCCGGCAATGTCTCCTTAGTCTCTCAAATTCTAGAGTTATGAGTCTCTACCTAGCACAGTTTTTATTGACTCAGGGTAAGTTTTAACATTGTCTACATGGCCTTACATGCCCTCATTTGTCTCCCCTGATTCAATTCAACTGGTGTTTTTAAGCCTGACAATCCGTAATTGATGTAATGATGATAAACAATGATGTAATTGATGACAGGTATCAAAAATGAAAAATGAAATAGTCCCTGCCCTCCAAGAACTTACCTTTTTCTGAAGAATCATATGTGCATAGGTAAATAGAATATATATACATATATGCATATATATTTAAATGCAAAAGAAGTTGGGAAGTATGTAAAGCAACTACTAACAACTAGGGATAAATCAACAAAAGCCATGGGCACTTTATCCGTTTCTTGAATGGAATTAGGGATTGCAAGAGGCAGAGTATTCTGAGCATGGAAGACCGCCAATGCAAAAGGAGAGAGGATGCCATAGAGCCAAAGCAGCACATAGGCTCAGATGGCTGAAAGGTAGGACATGCAAGAAGAAATCACGCAAAATTAATCCAGAAAGATAGGTCAAAGCCAGGTCGTGTTGGGTTTTAAATGGCAAATAGAAGATGGTGTATTTTATCCCAGGAATCACTACAGTTGATTCAACTGGAGAGTAACATGGTCAAATCTAGGCTTTACGAATAGCATTTTATCTATCAGGCAGCTGTCTGGGTAAGGAGAGTGACTTAATATAGGCGGTTCTGTTAAAAAGCTATTGAAGTAGCCCAGGCAACAGGGAATGAGGGCCTGAACTAGGGATGGGTAGTTGTATGAACAGAAAGTCAGGAGTGGATAAAAGAGATGATGTACAGTGAAAAAGTACTAGGTAACCTAACAGATATTGTGGATGAGGAAGAAGGAAGAATCATGGATTCCTTTGAAGTCTGGAGAGAACTAATTTCTAATTCTGGATTAACTGAACGACCAGCAGGTAAGTGGCTCAAAATGAAAGATGGCTTCAGTTCTTAAATTTCTGTCTAAGAAGCAATATTCTTAGGCCCAATTCGCATTCCTTAATACAAGAACTAAGTAGAGAAGATGAAATGAACCAAGATTGTGGCCAATGAGATGGCCACCACACTATTTATAACCTCCTTTTCAAAAATAAATATACAATAAATATAAGAAGTTATCTTTTAAAAAAAATAAATCACTCTACATTCTATTTCTCCTTGAGAGTGCTATGGCTCTTCCAAAGCTATATTCTTGCCCTTACTGGCTATTTTCACATAAATGATATTGGTCAAACCTTAACCACCTTAGTTTATGCTTTCTACAGAGATTTCTCACAAGATTCTCTGCTCCTAATATTTAAATGCCTACCTATACATATGGAAATGGATTTATATGTCAATATAGGAATAGGGATTAGATATGTGATTTCCTAGGTGTAAAGAACTCCCAGGTAAGGAAATTCCCTCTACTAATGCAGGTGAGCAGTCTTCCTGAAACTTCCCCCTTTAGAGATTTGCTTAGAGATCTGATATACAGCACTGCATTTGCTCATCTGTGTCAAAACACTTACAAACACCAAGATTGGTTTGATGAAATTATGATGGAGAAATTCAGAAGCTGATAAATGAAAAACAAGAAATCCACAGGATTTACCAGCAGGATAGTTCATCCACCTCTAAGAAGGCAGCATTTAATTCCATCAAAAGTAAAGTACAACTAAACCTTAGAGAGGTACAGGATTCCTGGCTCAGTAAGAAGGCAGATGAAATTCAGTTTTTTGCTGGTAGTAACAATCCAAAGAGCTTTTATGATGCCCTGAAGGCTATTTATGGACCAAAAACCTATGGTGCATCACAACTATTTGCTGATGCAGACACATTGATTAGTGATAGGACATGATCATAGAGAGATGGACTGAACACTTCCATAGTGTCTCAACAGCCCATCATCAATCAATTCTGAGGCCATCGATCATTTACCTCAGGATGAAGTCAATCTCTCCTTAGCTGAACTTCCAACTGAAAAAGAGGTTTTGAGGGCCATTAATCTCCTCTCATGTGGCAAAGTAGCTGGTGCTGATTCTATTCCAGCTGATATTTACAAGGTAGGGGACCATCACTCATACAAAAGCTGACTGAAATTTTCCAGGTTATACGGGAAAGGGAGGTTACCTCCCAGCAATTCAAGGATGCCTCCATTGTCCATCTCTATAAAGATAAAGGGAATAGATTGTCCTGCGACAATCACAAGGGGGTCTCTCTCTTAGCCACTGCTGGCAAAATTCTTGCTAGAGTCCTCCTTAATAGGCTGATCCTTCACCTGGAAGATGGATATCTACCTTAGAGCCAGTGTGGCTTCAGAAAGGGCTGAGGAACAATCAATATGGTGTTTGCTACTCGACAACTCCAGGAGAAATGCCAGGAGCAGAACAGAGGTCTGTGCACAATGTTTGTAGATCTGACCAAGGCCTTTGATACTGTTAGTCCTGAAGGCTTATGGAAAGTTATGTCAAAATTTGGTTGCCCAGAGTTGTTCATCAGTATTGTACATCAATTTC
Organism: Potorous gilbertii; assembly: GCA_028658325.1. Classification (NCBI taxonomy): domain Eukaryota; kingdom Metazoa; phylum Chordata; class Mammalia; order Diprotodontia; family Potoroidae; genus Potorous; species Potorous gilbertii. Next base: position 173,300,881 of record CM053769.1, read on the forward strand.
ATGATGGCATATTTGCCTCAGTTCTGGATAGTGGACAACGCTCTCATGTTACCATGTTCCCAGCTACCAATGGAGTGAAAAAGGGCTGTGTACTTGTTCCCATGCTTTTTAGCATGATGTTTTCAACCATGTTGTCAAATGCTTTCAATGAGGATGAACAGGTTATCAAGGTCAACTACTGGACTGATGGTAAGTTCTTCAATTTGGAAAGGCTACAAGCCAAAACCAAAATGGAGGGAGTGTTGGCGCATGATTTTCTGTTTGCAGATGATTGTGCACTCAATGAAGCCTCTGAAGCTGAGATGCAACAAAGAATGGATCAATTCTCTGCTGCCTGTGGTAATTTTGGCCTAATAATTAACACCAAGAAAACACAGGTGCTCCATCAGCCACCACCACACCATCCATGTGTGGAACCATTGGTTACAACAAATGGAGAAGTTTTGAATGGTGTGGATAAGCTCACTTACAGTGGAAGAGTACTTTGCAGGGATGTACACATTGTCAATGAGGTTGATGCATGCATTGCCAGAGCTGTCTCAGTGTTTAGGAGGCTCCAAAGAAAAGTTTGAGAGAAAAGAGGTATTAGACTGACTACCAAACTGAAGGTCTACAAAACCTTTGTGCTGACCTGTGTTGTATGCCTGTGAAACATGGACAGTCTACCAGTACCATTCCAGGAAACTGAATAGCTTCCAGTTGAATTGTCTTAGGAAGATTCTGAGGATCACCTGGCAGGATAAGGTACCAGACACTAAAGTCCTTACTCAAGCTGAACTGCCAAGCATTCAAACTATGGTTCAGAGAGTGCATCTCTGATGGCCTGGCCATGTTGTTGCATTGTAAAATGTGTACTTACCAAAAAGATTATTTTAAGGAGAACTCATGGCAATCACATGGTGGTCAGAAGATATGAGACCAGGGCACTCTCAAGGTCTCTCTCAAAAATTTAGATTTGATTGTGTGACATGGGAGACACTAGCACAGGACTGCTCAGCATGACGTGTCCACATAAGAAAAGGTGCTGTGTTCTATGAGCAAAGTAGAATTGAGACAGCACAAAAGAAACTTAGGATGTGCAAATTTGGAGTAACCACCCCAAATATTCACACCGACTGTCTGTGCCCAAACTGTGCTAGAGTATTCCAAGCTCATATTGGTCTGATCAGCCACAGTCAGACACACTGAAACTTCAGTTTATCATGGTGATGTCATTTTGGTCCTCTTCGAGAACAAAGGACAATAACCAAGCAAGATCACTGAGAAGTTAAGTGACATACACAAGGTCACACAGCCAGGTCTTCTTGGCTTTGAGACCTATCCTCTGTATACTACCCTATTGAATTCATATATATATGAATTTAAATATAGTTTCCAATTAAAGAAATAAAGGGAGAAAGTGAAGTATATGGAGTGGAAGGTGAGTGAGAGGGAGGAGGGAGAGAAATAATTAATTGTATAGAAAAATAGATTGATGTTAGATATGCACAGATATATACATGAACATAAACATTTACTCTACCATGAAGTTACATGTTTACATCTAAAGATCATCCCAGGAGAAAAAAAAAACTTACATGATTCCAAAGTAGCTATTTTTTCATGACTATTTTAATGTGAGAAGAAAGGGGAAAAAAATGACTTATTTTTGGAGTCCTTCCTTTAAAGAGGAAGCAAGGAGTCCCTATTTCTGTACTTCCATATAATTTTTCAATTATATCATAAATATTATATTCAGCACTTTTGAATTCATGGGACATTATTAAATGATTTTGGAATCCATATGACAATTTTTACAAGGAATAGAAGCCTTTGTTTGTGCTCATTACAATTCCAAAAAAAACACTTATTCTTATTCAGTGCCACTAGTGGTTTCACTTGTGTGGTCTACTACTGATTATCTCAGATTGTTAGGAAATACAGTTCTAAAGTGTCTAGGTTTTACCAACATGCCTGAGCTTATTCATGGGGATTAAAGAATGTCTGAATAGAGAAAAGCATTTATGATTTATAAGGTGGTAGTAAATATATGCTCTAAATTTTTCTAACACTTGAAAGATTTTTTTTATCAAGGAAAAAACTGAAAATGTAGGGTCAGTCTGCTGATAACCCAATGGGACAAAACCTTTTAGCACAACTGAGCTAGACCCTCCTAATAAAACCCTAACCTAACCTACTTAGACCCTTTTGGGAGGTTGTTGGAAACCCTAAATAGAAAAAACTGAATCTCAGGATAATATGAACACCCAAGTTCCATGTATGCTCTAAACCTGATTTCCTACTCTAGGAGGAAGGGTTCTATTAAGAACATTTGCAAATTCTTGGCTCTAGCAATTTTAATAGATACTGTTATAACATGAAATTATAAGAATTTCTGTGTGATATATCACAATGTAAATATTATCACAAAATGCTGGCAGAGTGGCCAAAATAGAATCTGGTACTGCGTTTCCCCAAAAACTTAAAAATGTATTTGGTAGCTGTTGATCTTTTTACGTATTCATTTTCTTTTAGCATGTCTCAGAACATTTGAGCATGATAAGATGAAAGCTAAAATAGATCCTGTCTGTTGGGCATAAACAGCGAATACAGTAAAACCTAATTAATTTTGATAGACAATGGGCTGAAGCTTCTCCTTGGAAGGACTTGCTGTCCAAAGAAATAGCATAAGGACCTAGCACTAAATGTGGAGGCTAACTTAAGATAACAAGAGTCTCAAGGACTTTAGAATCATTCTTTGCATTAATTGATTATATACATTATATATAAATTAATTATTGGTCATCTGTTCCTTGAGGCAGTTCATTGAAGGTTTTATTTTGACAACTTAACCTGGCAGTTATGGTGTATGCTGGAGAAGTAATAAAATTGTTTTTAATGTTAAATCTGCTTTCATTCTGACTTTCTACTAATCAGGTTAGCTTCTCCCCAATCATCCGAATTTACAAAGTTATACAGTATTATGATATGAGATTATGAAATCACTTCAGCACCACAAGAAAAATTATCAATATCACCAATGCAAAAAGCTTCAAGGAGATACCAATTGAAAATGAATGTTAGTCTGAGAAGGGATCACAATATTTTTGTAGAGGCAGGTTTCTTACATAATTAGATTGTATATGGTAGAAGAAACTGATACAGAAAATTATTATTTTACTGAATTAATAAACAGAAAGGAGAGAAATCACTCAAAATAATGTGGACCCCAAAATTCAAGAATTCATCAGGAAATAACATTAAAATGTCAGCACTTACTCATAAATTAGATTCTAAGTCTAGTTATAATAGACGACAAACAGCCAGGTAAAAGAGAAGGAGCAAAGATCTGGGAAATAATGTATAGAGTAAGGAAACTGTAAGGCTTGGGGAAAATGTCTATGCTCTGGTGGGTATGAGGACATAAGAAGAGGGGAGATTTCAAAATAAAATTAACACTGAAAACAGAAAAGAAAACTGCTGGGTAAGAAATTCTCTTCCTAGAATTATAAAATGAGAATACTTCCAGGCCCAGAATACCAAAAGATATTCAACCTTTCAAATTCTTTCTTACAAAAAATTCTAAATCATTTTTAGAGAGTGTTTTCTCCTACAATAACTTCATTCCACATTTTTGAAAAGTGAGAAAAATTGATTTACGTTGAAGTAATTTACATTATAGCCAACAACATTTCTAAAAGTTAAGACATTAGTAAATACCAACCCATATGTCTCTTTTCTCATTTCATGAAAATGGTCTATGCATATATGGTGAGCATCCAGGATGAAAACATGAGAATAGAACACACATGATCTTCAAAAACAGAAACATCTTTGGCTTCATGCAGTTGGATAAGCAATCCCCTGTGTCTACTATTTATGGACTTTTTGTAATGTTTTAATCTTAGTAGAACAAAATATGGTATCAAAGGCACTGATCAGGTAAGGCATATCTTATGCATATATCAAAATTATGTAAGACTCTGGCAAATGAAAGTACAGAGATAACTTTTTTAAAGAGAATGGTTACTATTAATATGAAACAAGGGCATTAAATGTGTTCATCCAACATATTTGCTAATGTGTTAGGAGATGTACTTTGCAGAATACAATCAATAAAAGGCTTCTCTGTTAATAGTATGGTTCTCCAAATTTTCCTCTTCATGCTAATCATATCAGCCCTAGAATACTGCTCAGTGAAATCCATAACAATATAAAAGAGATTATTCTATATTATATTATAGAATACAATTCTATATTATATAGAAGTACTATATTATACAATACTTATATAATTCCATATTATATTCTATAAACTAGAAAAACTCAGTGAATGAAAAAAAGTATAGTGCTAACCCCATAATAAAATAACTGTATGAGCAACATGTTGAATTTGTCAGTTTGTAGGGTGTATGAGTGTGTGTGTGTGAGAGACAGAGAAAGAGAGAAAGAGAGA
>CM053769.1:173305815-173343315 GCA_028658325.1 Potorous gilbertii
GAGGGACAGGATCAAAAGAGAGAATAGAAGCAATGAGGGGCAGGATAAGATGGAGGGAAATATAGTTAGTCTTACACAACACGACTATTATGAAAGTCATTTGCAAAACTACACAAATATGGCCTATATTGAATTGCCTGCCTTTCCAAAGGGAATGGGTGGGGAGGGAGGGATGGGGAGAAGCTGGAACTTAAAGTTTTAGGACCAACTGTTGAGTATTGTTCTTGCTACTAGGAAATAAGATATACAAGTAATGGGGAATAGAAAGTTATCTGGCCCTACAGGACAAAAGAGGAGATGGGGACAAGAGAAGAGAGGGATGATAGAAGAGAGGGCAGATTGGTGACAGAGGAAATCAGAATGCTGGGTGCATTGGGGTGGGGAGAGGGGACAAATGGGAGGAGAATTTGGAACCCAAAATTTTGTGAAAATAAATGTAAAAAGTTAAATAAATAAATTTATATTTAATAAAAAGAAGAAGAATGTAAACTACTTTAAGGCAGGGATAGTTTTTTGCCCTTTTTGTATCTCAAGGACTTAGTTTTTTGCATGATACATAGTATCATCAAGACTTGATGAATAAATTGATGTCAGACAGACAAGGGAGATGGATAATGAAATCAATTTAAGATTAATAAAAGGAGTAAATCACTTGCTAAAATGTACGGGTAAATTGTTTAAAATGCAATGATCCTAAACTGCTTACTTCTATAAATATAGCTTTCAGTGATATATTTATCATCAAAATGGTTTTTAATAGAATGTAGGATATCTAGCCAATAAGCATTTATTAAGCACCTACTATATCTAAGTCCTAAGTATATGAGAAAGCCCTCCCCCCCAAACAAAATCCTAAAAAGTATCAGTCCCTGCTCTCAAGCTCACTTTAAAGGGGGATGCAACATGCAAATAATTATGTACCAACCCAGATAAATACAGGATAAATTGGAAATAATTTCAGAAGGAATCATCATTTATGAGTACCGGAAACATACTACATGGATTATTAGAGAAAGACATTGGAGGACCAAAGGGAAGGGAACTCTTCACAAAGAGCCATACTACCATACAGGGATGGAAACTATGAGAGGAGAACAGATTACAAGGGAAAACAGTACAGGTAGGCATCCCACATATGTATACCATCTCTAGCTCCAGAGGCAGGCTAGAGGTTTGGACCTGCAACAAGATATACACCAGGCTCCAAGGTCCCAAAGCCACTAAGGACTTAAATGTACATTAAGTTATAAAGAAAGAGCTGACATGGTGATAAGAAGTTACTGCCCCATCACCAAGGAGTCCAGTGTGGATCGCTGAATTAAGGGATTCTTGAATTTCCTAATAAGGAATGAGGAATGAAGGACAGGAAACAAAGAAACTTAACTCTGTGCCACAGCAAACATCTAGAGAAGGGAATAATGTCCAGTCCTTAGGTTAGTTTTATCTTAGCATACCCACATCCTGCAATCTGAGCCCATTCCAGTCAAACTAGTTTTCACCCATTTGTAGAAACAGACAAGAATAGTAAAGGAGGAGAAGGTGTGGAAAGTCTGGCATAGGTAGGAGTAGGAGTACCCACATTGATGAAATCATATCTCTATCAAGATAAAAGCATATTATGCCAAAAGAATAAATGAGAACATATGACTTAAAATAGGAAATGGTGCTTTTTCACCTTGAAATTTAGTACTTTGCTTATCAAAGAAGTATCTTCTACTTTGCATCTAAAGGTCAAGAAATCAAGTCAATCCTAATCTGTGTTTATTTATCTATATATTATACAACATTCTTTTAGGGCCTTGGAGTACATAATAAAGTCTATACATAGTAACTATTTTCACTGAACTTAAAGTTTTAAAGGGGAAACAAGCCAAATCAGATCAATATGTACAACCTCCTTCAAGAACAAGCAGATGCCTTTAACTAAGACCATTTGTGACTCAACCAGATGTTAATGGAAATCTTTTATATCTGGGCTAGATGCCCAAGTTCATAGTATCAAAAAATCCCAAGAATTGAAAAGGTTCTCAGAATTCATATGGGCAAACCTCTACTCAAATTAGAAAACTGACTAACATTCCCAATAGATTTCTCCACCCAAACTGCACTTGATGAACTCCGGTTTGGTCAAGAATTCATTACCTCCCAAGGCATTACCTCCCTTCACATTTTTGGACAAATGTTATTATTAGGAAACTTTTATTCATATAGAACCCAAAATCTCACTGCAATTTTTACCCATTGATCCTAGAACTGCCAAGTAAAACAAATGTGTGTTTCTATATCGAAAGCCATTCAGTTACAATAAAACATCTATTATGACCCTCCTAATTCTTCCCTTCACCAGGCAACATGACCCCAGTTCACTTATTTATTTATTTATTCATTCATTTGTTCATTCATTCATTTATTTATTTATTTATTCTTTGTTTTCGACATTCATTTCCACAAGATTTTGAGTTCTAAATTCTCTCTCCATCTTTCCCCTCCACCTCTGATATGGCATGCATTATGATTACCTCTTCCCCTAGCCTGCCCTCCCTTTTCTCTCCTCTCCCTCCTTATCCCCTTCTCCCTTACTTTCTTGTAGGGCAAGATAGATTTCTCTACCCCATTGCTTATATTTCTTATTTCTCAATTACATGTAAAAACAATTTTTAAAAATTGTTTTTAAAACTTAGAATTCCAAATTCTCTTCCTTCTTCCCTCCCCACCCACCCTCATTGATAAGGCAAGCAATTTAATATAGGTTATGCATATGTAGTTATGCAAAACACTTCCATAATAGTCATGTTGTGAAAGACTAACTATATCTCCCTCCATCCTATCCTGCGCCACAATTATTCTATTTTCAACTTTGACCCTGTCTCTTTTCAAAAGTCAACTTCTGACTACCCCTTTCACCAATCTGCCATTCCCTTCCCCCTTACTTTCCTGTAGGGTAAGATACCCAATTGAGTGTGCATGTTATTCCCTCCTTAAGTCAAATCTGACGAGAGTAAGGTTCACTCATTCCCTCTCACCTCCCCCCTCTTCCCATCTACTGTGAAATCTTTTTCTTGTCTCTTTTATGTGAGATAATTTACCCCATTCTCTCTCTCCTTTTCTCCTTCTCCCAATATAATTCTCTATCACCCCCTAATTTTATTTTTTAGATATCATTCCTTCATATTCAACTCACCCTGTGCCATCCATGTATCTATCTATCTATCTATCTATATTTCTTCCAGTTATTGTAATACTAAACAAGGTCTCATGAGTTTCAAATATCATCTCTCCATGTAGAAATGAATGTAAGTAGTTCATCTTTAATAAATCCCTTATGATTTCTCTTTTCAGTTTACCTTTTCATGTTTCTCTTGATTCTTGTATTTGAATGTCAGATTTTCTATTCAGCTCTGATCTTTTCAGCAAAAATTCTTGAAAGTCCTCTATTTCATTTAAATTCCATTTTTCCCCCTGAAATACTATACTCAGTTTTGCTAAGTAGGTGATTCTTATTTTGCTAGGTAGGTGATTCTTGGTTTTAATCCTAGCTCCTCTGACCTCTGGAATATCATAATTTAAGCCCTGCAATCCCTTAATATACAAGTTGCTAGATCTTGTGTTACCCTGATTGTATTTCCACAATACTTGAATTGCTTCACTCTGGCTGCTTGCAATAATTTTTCCTTGACCTGGGAACTCTGTAATTTGGCTAAAATATTCATAGAAGTTTTCCTTTTGGGATCTCTTTCAGGAGGTGATTGGTAGAATCTTTCAGTTTCTATTTTATCCTCTGGTTCTATAATATCAGGGCAGTTTTCCTTGATAATTTCTTGATAGATGATGTCTATGCTCTTTTTTTTAATCACAGTTTTCAGGTAGTTCAATAATTTTAAAATGATCTCTCCTGAATCTATTTCCCAGGTCAGTGGTTTTTCCAATTAGATATCTCACATTGTCTTCTATTTTTTCATTCTTTCAGATCTGTTTTATAATTTCTAGATTTCTCATAAAGTCATTAGCTTCCATTTGCTCCATTCTATTTTTAAAGGAATTATTTTCTCCAGTGAGCTTTTGGACCTTCTTTTCCATTTGCTAATACTGCTTTTTAAGGTGTTCTTCACCTCACTGGCTTTTTGGCTATCTTTTGTCATTTGTGTTAGTCTATTTTTTTAACATGTTATTTTCTTCAGTATTTGGGGAGGGTGGTCTCCTTTAGCAAGCTATTGACTCCTTTTTTTATGATTTTTTTGCATCACTCTCATTTCTCTTCTCAATTTTTCCTCTACTTCTCTCACTTGATTTTCAAATCCCTTTGGAACTCTTCCATGGTCTGGGACCAATTCATATTTCTCTTGGAGGCTTTGGATGTAGGAGCTTTGACTTTGTTGTCTTCTGGTTGCATGTTTTAATCTTATTTGTCACCAAAGTAAGACTCTATAGTCTGATGTTTTTTTTTCCTCTGTTTGCTCATCTTCCCAGCCATTTGACTTTCTAACTGTTCTTCAAGGTAGGACTCAGCTTCCAGAGGGGGTGGGGGTGGGGGTGGGGTGGGAGTACTTCCAGGCTTCAGGGGTTTTATATTATCTGCTTGATCCCCTATTGTCTGTGCACTCAGAACTCTAGAAGCTGCTGCTGCTGTTGTCACCACTGCTGCTGGTGCTGCCCCTTTCCTCCCCCTCTGGCCCCAGGCTGGGATTGGACCCCGTTGGATCATAGCCCTCCCTGACTCAGATCTGACAGAGTTTTCCCACTGACTTTCTGTGTTGTCTTTGACTTTTGTGGGTTGAGAAGTCTGCAAACTGCCAGAGTTGTCAATGATTCAGTCCCTTGAGGCCTGCTCTGGCCATGTCTGTCCTGGGGTAGCCCTCACCAGACTGTGCTCTGCTCCACTTCCAGCCCAGTTGAGATAGAACTTCCTGTCCATCTTCCAGACTCTCTTGGGCTAGAGATTTGTTTCATTCCATCATTTTGTGGGTTCTGCAGCTCTAGAATTTGTTTAGGGTCATTTTTACAGGTATTTGCAAGGGTTTGGGGGGAGAGCTCAAACAGGTTTCTGCTTTCACTCTTGCCATCTTGGCCCTGCCTCCATGACCCCAGTTCTTTAAACCAATCTGAAAATTTTCAGTCCTCTCAATTATTTTAAAAGTATTTCTTCCCTATGAACAGGTAATTTTCAGAAAAAGAAATTAAAGTTATGCATAGTCATATGAAAAATGCTCTAAATCACTATTGATTAGAAAAATGCAAATTAAAATTCCAAGGTACCACCTCACACCTATTAGATTGGCTAATATGACAAAAAGAAAATGACAGATGGTAGAAGGGATGTGCTTACCTTTTGGCCCAATAATGACACTACTAGGTCTTTATCTTGAAGAGATCAAAGGAGAAGGACCTATATCTTCAAAAATATTTATAACAGCAACTTCAGTGGTGACAAAGAATTAGAAACAGATGGAATGCCTATCAGTTGGGAAATAACTGACTAAGCCATGGTGTATGACTGGGATGGAATACTATTTTTTTCTAAGAAGTGATGATGGTGGTTACAGAAAAACTTGGCAAAACTTATATGAACTGACCCAAAGAGAAGTAAGCAGACCCAGGAAAACATCATATACACAGTAACAGTGATATTGTATGATGAGCAACTATGAATGACTTAGCTATTCTCAGCAATGCAATGATACAAGACAATTCCAAAGGTCTTATGATGAGAAAAAAAATGTTCTCTATTTCCAGAAAAAAAAACTGATAGAGTCTGAATGCAGATTGAAGCATACTGGTTTTTTTTACTTTCTACATTTTTCTTGGATCTTTTTTTCTGTCTGTGTTTTCTTTTGCAACACAGCTAATATGGAAATATATTTTGCATGACTTCACATGTATAATTGACATCACATTTCTTATCTTCTTAATGAGTGAAGGAGTAGTAGGATAGAGGGTGAGAAATCAGAACTCAATTTTTTTAAATGAATGTTAATGTTATATTACATATAAATATTAAATTTATTTTTAAAAATAAGAAAATAAAATATTCCTTCCTTTATAACCAACAAGGAGTCAGAATATGAATATTATGGAGTACAGTAAAAGAGGAACAAACATATGACAAGAGCTAGGGCTTAAAGAAATGCCTTAAATACCATTAATGCTTCAGAGAAAAACTACTCTAATCCCATAAACTGATTTTGGGGATTAGCTTCCCAGAAGGTGAACAGGGCAGATTCATATCCTGGTTAAAGCTTAAAGCTAGAAATCAATTTGAGCTCACTCAGTTCTCTTTTCCCATTTGGGTGCAGGATGGAAACATGTTAAATTAAAGAGAAATGAGTAGATTTGAATACCTTCCCTATTTGTCTCCAGATATGATTTCTGCGTCTACGGTGGGATAGGGGAGGTAGGATAGACTACATCATAGGAACTAGTTTAAAGCCTGTTGCATACCACAGCCTTCAGTTTTATACTATAGGCTTTCTGGATAAGGAAAGTCAGTGCTTACCTTCAGATCAGCCTTTCTCTTTTTGGAGTACTTGGGTGCTCTCCAGTCCATGTGCATTTGAGAAGTATTCTGTCTATATTCCTGGAATGTCATGTTGTAGGCATCTTGAAGGGAACTAAAAGTATGGAGTAAGAAAGCCCTCCCCCCAACCATTAATGCACAGGTTTCAGAGTCTATAAGCCACAAATATCAATCCTATCACCTATCAATCTTACCCTAATACTTTCATTTCTTGAAATCCTAAAGGCTTTTGGATTCCAATCTTCCCTTAGTAAAATGCAAAAGACCCTTAGGAAAGGCCAACTTAAGTCCTCATCAATTGGTAAAGTTCAACACCAAGGGACATATACTAGGCTTGAGCACCTTAAGGCAAACAGGGAAACTGGGGAAAAGGCAGAAATTCCCTTTTTTAAAATACCTAAAGGACCTAAAAACAGATGCTAGTAATCTTGGTGAAAAGATCCAAGATACAAGATGACAAGTCAGAAAACTTTTCAAATATGGCTTTTTCTCCCATTCCATTCTGACCCCAGTTTAGATTGTTCTTTTCTCAGAGAGTTAGCCCTGATGGAACAATTACCAATACATCTTTCCGATTACCTACTCTGATAAGCCTAGCTTTCCATTTGTATAGTCTTCTCTCTGTGTGCCTGTATGTGAGGTGCTGAGCAAACTAACACCCAGCCTTCTTATTGCTATGCATCCCAGGCAACCTATGCATTTCCTGCTTCTCTTAGAGGGCAGTAGAATTGGATCCAGAAGTGGACTGGGGGTGGGGAGAGGGGCAATATCTGTCCACTTAAACAGCCAGATCTAGGGGAGTATGGCCTGAGAAGTGGAGGGTCTTTTTTATCCCTTCCTTAAAAGCTGTCATTTGTGCTAAGTCTATACAACAACTAACATATGGAGAAGGGGAGATGGGAAGGAGGTAAAGTGGAACATTTATTTGTGGGTGAGACTATCTTAATTTAATGTTTTACTTTATTTCAAAGCATTCATTTCCACTCTGTAGATGGGAAATTTTCTATTTGATTACCGCTACCTTCTCTATTCAAAGACAAATGCAGTGGAGCAGTGAGACTTGGAATTGGGCACTTGAGTCCAACATCATAGACCATAGGATCATAGAATTAGAGCTGGAAGGGGCTTTAGAATTCATAGAATGTAGCTCCCCCATTTTTACAGTTGAGAAAACTGAAGCACAGACTCCTTAAAAACCTTGAATAGGATCATGCAGTTCAGATACAGAAAGTACCTGAGGTAACATTAGAAAGATTTGCCGTCAAGGAGCGTTTATTTATTCAGTTGCATGACTCTTTGTGACCCAATTTGAGGCTTTTTTTGCAAAGATATTGGAGTGATTTGTCATTTTCTTCTCCAGTTCATTTGACAGATGAGGAAACTGAGGCAAACAGGGCTAAGTGACCTGCCCAGAGTCGTACAGCTAATAAATGTCTGAGGCCAGATTTGAACTCTTGAAGAGAAGTCACATCAGGAAGACGGTGTCTTCTCATACCCCAGTTTTTCTATTCTCCAGGCTAAATAGCTTGGGGGCTATTTTTGGTGGGTTTGGGTTTTTTTTGGTCTGGGGTTGTTTTGTTTTGTTTTGTTTAGAGCCAATTTTCACATGGCATGGTTTAGTGCTCTCACCTCCTCCCTGTTCTCAGCTAGACAGCCAGCATAGTGAATGGGAAATAACATTGGATATGGAGTCAGATGACTTGGGCTCAAATTCTTCTTCTGCCACTTTTCTACCTGTGTGACTATGGGCCCATCACTTAACCTATTTGGGGCCTCAGTTTCATCATCTGTAAAATGAGGGACTTGGACTAACGTCTTTTCCAATTTTATATCTATGATCCTTTTAGTCTAGCTTTGTAATTATATTTATATCTAAGTCAATTTCCTTTGTAAAATGTGGTACCCAGCACTAGCTAAAATACTCTAGATATAATCTAACCAGAGCAGGGTAGACCTTCTTTCCTTATTTGAGATGTCCCATCTCCCAATAATCCTGGATATAGAGGAATTCACTCTAGTAACTAATCATATAATCTCTAAGTCTTCAATTTTCCCCCGAGACTTTTATTTGTACTCTCTGTCTCCTTTATGGATTTGGGAATAACTAACCCTAAGTCAGCATGGTAAATCTCCACAGTCCATTCAGTGAAGCATGAGACATCCACCGTTTTTGTCCTGACATGGTCACCACTCGCTGTCATTCTTTTATGTGCTTTATTCAGAATATCTGGTTGCAGTGATTTAAAGAAAGAGGCTTAAAGCAGCTGTTAACAAATCATCTCTAAAACTGGCCCCTACCCTACCCAGGCCCTTTGTTTAGATGGATAGTAAGCCTCTGAACCTGTCATTTAGAAATGGCCATTATTTGTGACCTTATTTAAAGCCAGATAAATGCATTTTTCAGCTGTAATTTTGTGGGGCAGCCATGTCATCTAGTTACTGGACAGGTTAATCCCATGGATCTAATCTCTATGGATTTGTGAGAGACAGATAGCCAGTATCTACTTCTTTTATTGATAAGTTGCAATCTAAACTCAAGTGGGTTTGAGCTACCGACTCTGCTTGCTGAATTTCTAGCCTGATTTTTCCCCAATGCTTTCCCCAAAGCACCTCGAAGAAATTGCATTCTTTTCACCCTGAGATCATGGATTCAAATCCTATTCAGGTCATAAGTAACCAAGAATGGCCTTCTGACTGATGAAAAGTGGCACCAGCTAGGATCAAGAAAGCAGGTCTCCACCACCATCACTGAGGCTAATTGCAAGTGCCTTAGTAACAGACCCAAGAGAGAGGCCAAGAAATGAAGCAGCATCAAATTTAAGCCATCATTTGTCTGAAGACTCTGACCAGTCAGGGGAATTCTGGAGAGATGCCTACACTTTGCACATCTCTTGGTTCCCATGATGCTGTGGGGTTCAAAGGAGGCAATTCACATAAAGTACTTTGCAGACCTCAAAGTACTATATGAATATCAGCTGCTATTGCCCTTTATTTTAAAGTCAGACTTGATATTTCATCCATGTGAAAACTCCATCCTCCAATGGATACAATAATGGAATATATCACCCATTGACCTGAACACTGCTATCTTAGAGGATTGCTTGAAAGTTGTGAGAGTTAAAGTGACATGCCCATGGACACACAGCTAGTTTGTGTCAGAGACTGAATTTGAAACTAGCTCTTCCTGATTCCAGGTCTGCCTCTCTGTCCACTATGTTAAGATACCTTCCATACAAACCACTCTGTTTGGCATATAAAGACACTTGTCTCCAGTTTACTTTTCCAGACATCATCCATTTATTCCCCTTCAAAGGCCTTTTGTTTACTATCCACACTTGTCAATCCATCTCTGCTCTCTGTGCCATTTCTTGGGAAACTCCCATTTCTGGAATATTTCTTACTAACCTCTACTTTGTAGAATCACTAGCCTTCATCAGAGCTCAGCTCAAATGTCACCACCTCTCAAATCCACTGGTATTCAAAGCTCTGATCATCTGACCCTCTCCTACCTTTCAGGTCTTCTTACATTTTACTGCTCCTCCCCCCACATAATCTGGGAGGCAGGGACACCAGCCTCCTTGCTGTTTTTTTTTTTTTACTCTATACTCCATCTCCCTGACTCTGAGTGTTTTCCCTGGCCTTTCCCCATACCTGGAATGCTCTCCCTCCTCACCTTCTGGCTTCCTTCAATTCTCAATTAAAATCCCACCTTCTACAGAAAGCTTTTCCCAATCTCCCCTAATTCTTGTTCCTTCCCTAGCTCCATTTTTATTCTGTTTGTAGCTTGTTTGTACATAGCTATTTGCGTGTTGTATTCCTAGGCTTAACACAGTTTCTGTCACATAGCAAGTGTCTGACAAATACTTGATGATGATCCCTTAGATGAGGATTTTCCCAACAATTTAACTACTCGTTCTTTCCCCTTTTCACACCCTCCTTTGTCTTAACTTTGCATATGTTGTGTAGCTACTTATATACATACCTGTGGCATTCCCCCACAGAATGTAAGCTCTTTGGGAGCAAGGACTGCTTAGTCTGTGCGTTTGTAACCTCAATACCTAAGTCCATGCCTTATCTTCTCTGAACCTCAGTCTCCACATCTGTAAAATGGAAGTAAAAATCCTGATGCTACCAAAATTACATGATTGTTGGGGAAAAGGTGTTATGTAAACCTCACTCTACAAATGTGAGTGGTTATTGATTTGACATCTCAAAAACTGAGTTAGTGAAGTAGTGATAGAGTAACTATTATGTGCCTGGCACTGTGTCAGGTACTGACAGACTGAAAAGAAGCAGGAATATATAACTCTCCCTTCAATGAGCTTATAATCCAAAAAAGGAGGTATAGAATATATGTCACAGATACGGTGTTTTGTCAATTGTGGTGGTGGAGGTTCAGTTATGCCAAGAGTAAGGCTGGTGACTTTTCACAGCTCTCCCTTGCTTAAATCTAATTCATTTGCAAGTCATGGCATCACCTTCCTGATGTCATGGACCTTTTCAAGAATGAAGAACAAACCACAACCACCAATCTCTGTGACCCCATTTTGGGGTTTTCTTAGAAAAGATATTGGAGTGGTTTGCCATTTCCTTGTCTAGCTCATTTTGCAGATAAGAAACCAAGGCAAAAAAGATTAAGTGAAAATAGGGTTCAGTGACTTGCCCAAGGTCATATAGCTAGTACGTGTCTGAGGCCAGATTTGAACTTGGGAAGATATTTGTATCGATGGATACATACCTAGAGCCCAAAGAATGTAAGGGTACAAAAAGTCCAAAATGCTCTGAAAATCTGAGAAGAGAGCTAATTTTAAGTCCACCAGGAAAGACTTGATAGAAAAGGGGGAACCTGAGTTAGGCCTTAATGAAGGGGATTTTAACAGATGGAGATGAGGGAGAGGCTCAGTGGGAGTCTAATCTCAGGCTTGAAATACACTTTGTGTGACCAAAGTATGGGAGAGGACAGGATGAAAATGAAAGTGAAAATTGAAAGTAAAACAATTGAGCTGGAACACAGAGTATGAGAAGCTGAATACCGGAAATGTGGGGAAAGACTGGATGGTGTTGAATAGAAAGAAAATGATACTTTATTCAGTGAGATTTAACTGAACTGACAATGGTTAGTTAGCCTTGAGAAGTCTGCTAGAAAGGTGCAAAGAATCATGCAGTTTTGTTTTGTTTCGAAGAACAACTATAAACATTAACCTAGGTAGGTACTAATGAGGGACTGGTACTATTAAAAAAAATAAAGCATAGCAATCTTAACATTCTTATTGCAAATGAAACCAGAAGACAAGAGAAAGTTGTTGATAAATAGAAAAAGAAAGGCTCATGGGTTCTCCTTATAGTGTGCCTGAATACAATAAGAAACATCATTTCTTGGAAAAGTTGATCATCTATTAGGTTGCACTAGATGGCTGTAGAGGACTCTTCAAACTGTGATTCAGGGGAAAGACAGGTTGGAGAAGGGATAGACTTAATCACACTACATTAGGAGACAATTTAATACACTTTGCATAATGGAGTGAAATCGAATAGGGGGCTTGTGGATCATTTGGAATGACAATGTAAGGAATGAAATTGGGGGTTAACAAGGAACAGATGAAAGGACTGCAGTGAGAGCTAGTAGCATGAAATTTATGTTGGACTGAGTTTGAATCATCTCATGACTTTCTATAACAATACTTGGACTGAAAAAGGTACACACTGACAGTTCTAGATTAGGTGAACAGGATGGGAATGGTGGAAAGTCAAGAGAAGAGGGATTCTAAGACTGTATTTTAGGCACCGATGAAATGACAGACCATGGGGTTCAGGCTAAATATGTGTGTGTGTGTTCATCCTTCATTGCCGAAGAAGACATACCATCAGAGAAATAATGACATGACTTGCACTTGACTTTGTTTTGAGTGACAGAGGGCTATTGCAGGTCACCAGCCTCACTTCTCTTCCAGAACCTGAATCCAGTGACCAGATATTCATCAGGATGATTGGAGATGACCCAGGGTGAGGCAATTGAGGTTATGTGACTTGCTCAAGGTCACACAGCTAGTGAGTGTCAAGTGTCTGAGGTGAGATTTGAACTCAGGTCCTCCTGACTCCTGCACTGGTGCTCTATCCACTGTACCACCTAGCTACCCCCTCAGGCTAAATAAGGAATCAACTGAAGGAAAAAAGGGACTTGGAGACAAAGAGAGACAGATGAAGCAGAGGTAAAGATGAACATAAAGAACCAGTTAAACTGAGAGATTTGGAGAATTGGAGTAAAGAAGCAGAGAGTTTTGAGATCTTGAAAGTGGAGTTAATTTTATATGGTGATGAGACTCAAGGTAAAATCAAGCTCGTGAATGATTGGTGCAGAGATGGAAGTTATTAGAATTGTGGTAACTGGAGTATTGGGAGCCAGAATGCTAGAAAGGACATCAATCTGTAAATCTGTCATAGTCTTAAAATACAGAATGCTTTGGAGATACATGGAAGTCATTTGACAGAAGTTAGGTAGAGCCTTACGACCTCAACACTAGGGGAAGCGATGGGAGAAAAGTTCATTATCCCCTTACTTCAAACAGCAAATCAAGGAGTCCTTGCAGTGTGTTAGAAAGAAAACCAGATGGAGAGACAGGAGGCCTGAGTTCTAGTCATGACTCCATCTGTTAAACTAGGGAACTAGATTGATAATTGTTTATGATTTTCAATCTAAATTCTAAATAAGGATCTGGAAAGGAAGTAAAAAGGGGGCACCCAGACTTCTCTTCCACAAACATCCTTCTAAGGTTGGCAGGCCATGGGAAAAAGGGAAAAGGCTAAGTATCATCAAAGGACATACAATCAATAAGCAAACTCTCCGCTCTCTTCCTTCCTTCCTTCCTTCCTCTGGAAGTCAAAAATCCCCCAAATTGTCACCTCAGTCCATCTCTCAATTCCTTCTAAGTATCCTATTCTCCAACATTATCTTTCCTTTCTCACCATCGGACTCTCAGGAAAGCATGTAAATTGTTAATAAGGGTATTTGTATCACATTTTATAGATTACAATGTGATTTAATGCATTCTTTTATTTTGACCTTCACAATTGCCTTGTGAGGGAACCAACACAAATGTTACTACCTACATTTTACAGATAAAAGAAGTGAAAACAATTGAGCGACTTCACAGAGAAGCTAAGTCACCCGACCAAAGTCACTTGCCAAGGTTGTTCTCAAGTGGCCAAACTAGGCTTTCAGCCCAGTCCTTCTGAATACAAATTCAGGGCTCTTCCCTCTATACCACAGGTGTTACATAAAAATTTAGCTAGGAGGATGTCAATCCAATCCAAGGAATTAATTCAACAACATTATTAGGCACCTACTATGGGGCAGGTCATTGTGCTGGATAATAAAGAAAATTCAAAGTTTGGTTAAGAACTTGATTTCACGGAACTTACAATCTACTAGGGGAATAAAAAGCAATCACAGACCAAAATAATTGCAATGGAAAGGAGCAAAACTAAGTGTTTCTGGAGGTTTGAAAGGATGTTTCCATTTCTAAAAAGAAGGAGTTTGTTGATCTAAATAAATAGGTATCCCTTCTGTTGGTTACTTCACCATTCAAAAGATCACTTGTAATTTGCCCTCTGCCATAGTCTACATTAGTGTGAAATGAAATCCCTATCAATGGTTTGGATAAGGAGAAACCAGGCAGGTGATATCTTGTATTTAAACCCCTTCATTGTCTATATCTGCATAAGGGTGATCTCCAGTAGCTGTGGAAGCTCATCTAAAAGACAATTACTTCTGTGGGACTCTATCCTCTACTTGGTCTGATTTGTGGCGAAGGCTGAGCTCAAAGGGAAAATGTCAAATAAAATGTTCACTGTCTCCATAAAATACCTTCACTTTAAAAGAGCATAATCCTGCTTCTTTGAACTAGCTGAAAACTGACCTTCCCTCACTCTGAACTGCCTGTAAGAGTCCCAGGACAGGTTGTTCTGACATTCTTTTAACATCATCTCATCATCACAGCCAAAACTAATCACAAGAATATTACCCGTTGACAGGTGCATTTATTCTGTCAATTAAATCAGATGGTTAAATCGAAATGTGCCCCAAATCTCTCTTGTTTGCATTATCCATATTGGCGTTTCTTGGCCGTGGCTCATTGCTGGCTGGAAGTCATCCAGCGCCTGCAGAGTCACTTTGCAATATTGTGCCAGCAAGTTTCCATGCTCAGCAGCAGCCGTTACGACGAGGCCAGAACAGCGCTACAGGACTGACCTGGAATGTTATATTGCTTCACTAAGATTTATTAAAAAATGGAAGGAGGGAGACTTAGATCAATGTTTTTGGAATGGATGAGGATATATCATCTCATGGCTAAGCACGGGTGACATGTGGGCACTGGAGCAAGGCTGCTAAGAAGAGCGATGGAGAAGGCTGAAGGAAGGAGGGTGAGAGAAAGGATAAAATGAGCCCAACACCTGCCATCTGAAACCCTTCAGCAAATGTCTTCTCTATGGAAATGACCAAAGGAAATGTAGTTGCCTAAAAGATCAGCTCTTCTATTTTTAGAACCATTTTCCCCAAATGAAAGGCTAGAGGGTTACTGAATAAAGACAAATGCATGCAAACCAAAGGGCAGCTCAAATTCTGTGGAACCATTTTCTTGAATTCAGTGACTGGCCAGATCCCCAAACAGTGAGTGAGCTTACGTAACATCCTGGCCACAATAACTGATCACGTTGAGGCCCATCAAGGACAGGCCCAGGATTTTGATCCCAGATGTACCAAAGAAGCGCCAGGGTATTTTGGCTCAGATGTCAAATTTCCTAGCTTTTGTTAGTTGGTGTCACAGCCTGAGGGTTGCTTTATTTATTATTTTTTTTCAGCTGACATTTACATAGTACTTTAAAATGCACACTAGCATTATCTCTCATCTGATCCTTTCAACAAGCCCAGGAAGGAGGGTATTATCACCATTTTACAGATGGGGAAAAGAAGGCCTAGAGCAATTTAATGACTTTCCAACTGTCACATAGCTAGTATCTGATTTGAACTGCGGTCTTTCTCTCTCCAAGGACAGTATTGTAACCAAATTACTTTTTAAACCCAAGGCCCCCTTTTCTGAGCCCTCTTCTCTCCACTCTGTTATGCTTCTTGGTAGTCTCATCTCTCTCTTGGGTTTGGTGATCATATCTATGCAGATGATTTCCATATATCCATTCCTTATCTCTCCTCTGAACTGCACTTTAGTATTATCTCATCTTTATCAGGCTGTTCCATAGATATTCCCAATACAAGTAAAAAAGAGAACCCTTCCCTCCTC
Source organism: Potorous gilbertii (assembly GCA_028658325.1). Classification (NCBI taxonomy): domain Eukaryota; kingdom Metazoa; phylum Chordata; class Mammalia; order Diprotodontia; family Potoroidae; genus Potorous; species Potorous gilbertii. The sequence goes on from CM053769.1 coordinate 173,321,623, forward strand.
CAAACTTCTTCCTAGCTGTTTAGGGGGCAATGCCACCATCTTCCCAGTCACCTAGAACTGGAACTCTTGAGGCATCTTTTTCCCTCAACCCCAAATGCTTGCCTAAAGTATCTGTTGTTCTACCCTACAGGTCACCTACTTCCACCAAAGAATAAAGGAAAAATATTAGTAATTCATACAATGAGCAGTGCCAGCACACACTCTAGGCAGTCCAGTCATGTTCAATCCCATATCCAATCATGTATCAAGTATTCGTGATTGTCTTGAATCTTTCTTCTTTCCTCCATTCATTGGCATAGATCTGGGTTCAGGACATCATCACTTCATCACTTATTTATTATATGGACTATTATAATAGCCTCTTAATTATTTTCATTAACTTCAGCCTCTTTACTTTAGGCTTCAATGGTTTTCTATTGCCTCAAAGGAAAAAAATATAAAATTTTCACCCTGGCATTCAATTCCCTCCACCATAGGGCTCTCTTTTATCTTTTTTGGTCTTATTTCATATTACTCATATTATTGACTGATCCACCCAAACTGACATTCTAGCTATTTCCCATATGCATGATTCTATCTTCCACTTCTGCAGCTTGGCACAAGTGATCCCTCATATCAGAAAGGCACTCACTCTTCACCTCTTAGAATCATTGAAAGAACAGTTGTGCTACAACCTCCTACCTGAGACCTTTAGTAATGTCCCTAACCTCTCACCCCACCAAACACAAACATATTTCCTGTCACTCTTTCTCTCTTGAGACAACTATTTCTTTGTAAGGACTTTGTATTTGCTTAAATATAATACATATATGCCATATCTTCCCAGTAGAATGTAAGCCCTCTGAGGGCAGTAGCTGTTTTGTTTTTGTATTTGTCTGGCATGGTTTTGCACATAATGAGTGTTTAATAAATGTTTGTTGAACTGAACTTATGGCAATGCAATATTTCCTTAAATGTCTTCCTAGCTAACAAGCTAGACCCAGCCCCTATTTAAGCAAAACATACCATATCAGCATCAAAACTTCACATGTACCCAGTGCATGTATAGAACTATGAACTATGAACATTTTGAGCACTGCCTTAAAGATGCTCATTAGGGAACATCTGAAAAATAAAGGGACCCAAATGAAAGGCAGGAACAGAAAAACACAAAAGTGAAATGAAGAAGCCGAAGGGAAAAAAATTCCATGAGGGAACACAAGCTGAAATAATGGCAGAAATACTGGAGTATGTGACATCATCTAAGAAGACACTTGGACATTCCTATAAAGTTGCATTCTGCTTACCTTCAATCATATAATAACCTCTTTGATATATTTCCAGGTTGCAAGATACAAATACGGTAAACTGCTTCCTTCCTATGCAACCAATCTAGTCAGTAAACTGTACTTGGACATTTTGAAGGAGGAGGGAAGAGATAAAGAACTCAAGTTATCTACCTGGGAAAGGAATAGGAGAGGGGGAACAGAGAGGATAGAAAAAATAACTGCCAATTGGTAAAGGGAACGGTCAACACATATTATTTATCAATAGAGAATTAAAGACTGAAATTCACATGCATTACCTGCCTATCTACAAAAGAGACCACCATGATTTCTCCAGGCTCTCTTAGCTACATACAGAGGCAGAGATTTTTCAGAAAGCATTCACTTTCAAAACATGGCATGAGGGCTTAGCCACTCGACTCTCATTGAATCTAATGATTCAAGCCCCATGCACCACTTTAAGACCTTAGGGCCATGATTTATCTAAGAGAACAGTTACAGTCAATTGGGGTAAGTACCTGTTTTGGTCAATTTGCAGCACAAGTATTTTATCCACCTGAGATGAGGTGTTTCAGGTTATTTTGTAAATCTTTATTTAAGCACTTTTTCACACATGTAGTCTATGCCCAGGAAGCTGATTTGGTCTCCAGTTAGGCTAATTAGCATTTTAGGACATGTATTGCATATATTAAAAGTGTGTATTAAAAAATACTCAAGGAAAAAAAAAGTTACCATGTATGTACATTCACTACTTTGAAGAATTTAACATGTAACAGTTCTGAAATTTTACCGCCATCTCAGCTACTTCCGTCCTCAAAACGAAGAGAGGGAATGTGACATTTTTGTGGTGCTAAGTACAGAGCAAATTAAGCTCAGAGTTTAAGTGACTCATTCAAAAGATAAAAATCAAAAATTAAGATGGACCTCATAGAATCTAAGCTCTAGGCCTTACGAGGATGAAGTAAGGATGAAAGGATTTGTGAAGAAATTAATTATTGGGTCATAAGAACCTCAAATGTAGGAGTACAAAGCCTGATGACTAACTTCCCAGATTACTCTATCAACTACCACTGAAGTGATAAGTCTAGCAAGTTCAAGAGTGCCATGAGAGTAACCCTATCATGTACCAAGGTTGTATATAAAAAAAACCTAAAGCCCTTCAAGATTCTACATCTGGTCAATTTGCAGAGATAAAACTACATTTTACGATGAAGAGAATGACTCCAGAGAGTCTGAGCTCTAATACCCTGCACATATATCTATTGTGCACAAAGATAAACCATTCTAATACTGAACTGATTCATGCTTCCCTGTCTTTTTATAGTCTGTAGAAGGGAGGGGTCTACCTAGTACTCCTAAAGTCCTGATCTTTTTCAACATGAAAAGATTCTCAAAAATATGAAACCATTAATGGGGGTGATTTGTTTATTAAAAAACTAGTCACCAATAAATACACATGAGCCACCATGATTGTAAAGTCAGTTCCCTAAATAACTCTCCTTCATGCCATGTTCACTCCCATCTTCATGCTTTTACTGCTGTGCTCCTTTCCGTAATACTCTCCTTATTCTTTGTCACCTAGTCAAGAATGACTAACTTGTTAAGGCCTAGCCTCATTTCCAAGAAGACTGTACTAACAATTCTAACAATGTCTTCTTTCTTTCCTGACTACCCAGAACCTCTACTGTCTTTACTACAAATGTCAACACTTATTAGATTAGATTATTAATTGAAAAAGATTTTCTGTCAATTAATCTCAAGTGGCTTCACACATATATATGTTTTGTCTCTCAACCAGTCATAGGATAGTTGAGGAAAGACCTCGTATCCTGTAGTGCTCTTGCATTCCCCAAAGTACCCTGCACAGTATTAGATTTATTAGTGTCACCTAATAAACATTTGGGTTGAAATCAACATGAATTGATAATTCAATTTTTTTTAAGATAAAATTTCCTTTAAAAGGAAAATTCCCCTTCTCTTGTGGTCATAAGCCAATAAAGAAGAAAGTTCCTTGAAATCAGTGATCCTTTATCTAACACATCTTCCCCTTCACTCCTCAATCATTAATCCCTAATTCTAAACATTTTATTCTACCTTTTACAATTGAGAGTTGACCAAGATGGCAGTTGAATATCAACCGATTCAGAAATTTTCTATGCTGACCTTAAAACACATCTAGTTTGAAGGACTATGGGAAAATGAAATTTGTTCCATAGCTATTTTGGGTCTGGCCTAAGGTAGACAGTTCATTGAAGACTACTTATGAATAGAATTAAATCTCAAAGAGTGGTCCCAGAATTGACCCACTTTCAATAGATCTACAGAAACCTTAGGACCAAGAAAGAATTGGGTTAATTCCAACCTCAATGGAGCCATCTTCTTCAATCTTATTCTAGCTTGGATTTATCCTGGAACCAAAGCAATTTGAAGAGAACATGAAGAACTAAAGAGTGGGTATCTGGAAAATAGCCATTCATCTTGTTGGATTCCATGACACAGCAAACTGCTTCTTTTGGTAGAATCTTAACACTGTCAGTTGGCTCCTTCATTGGGGGAAAGACAGGTGCTAAATTTCCATTCTGACCTCTAGTTGTCAAGATAGTTTAAATAAAAGCAAAAATTAACAGAATAAATTCTGGACTACCTGTGCTCCCTAGGGCTTGGCATGTGGCTAAGCATGCATACTCACCCAAAAGTTCCACCTTTCCAAATGAATGGCCTGGCTCCAGAAAACATGAATCTTAGAAGGTTGCCTGGCCTGCCAGCTGCCTCATTTTTAGCACAATGATTTAATGTATTTTAAATAAATGTAACATAAGGAAAAAAAATGCTTTGTACAAATTGGTCATCTGTTGTTTTTCTGGCTGGCACCATGATTTATGTAATATATCACTAGAACGACATCTCTCTATCTGGCTCTTGGATAACAAAGTACATATGGAAGCTTCTCTATAGCACTTTAACTCCCTGATGACTACAAAAGGTCCTGCTAAGAATTCATTCTTCAAGTAACATTTTTAAAAAAAGTTAAAGAGGCAATCATGCATTTGAAAGCATTAAATGTGTGTGTATATGTATATATGTATGTGTACATATATATATATATATATATATATATATATATATATATATATACATATTCAATGCAATGCAATAGAGAAAGCAATTATAAATGCCTACTATGTGACAGGAATGGTACTGGGCCCTGGGGATACAAAAGCAAAAATGAAGTAGCCCCTGCCCTCAAGAAATGTACATTCTAAAATATATACATACATACATTCATATAGTATGTATATATATATATATATATATATATATATATATATATATACACACACATACACAAATGTGTGCATACACACAAATACATCTCAATTCTTTTATATCTCCACCATTGCAGATCGAAGTTCCTCTATCACTTTACAGTCATCAAGAGTAGCTGCAACATTACTCTGTGTTAACAGATCTCTCTGAACTTACCCAAGCTGGTCTTCATTGAATGATACTCAATCCAACAGTGGCCCTGCTTGGGAAATGCCTCCATCTTAGTAGGAGCAGTCAGGGTTTTTACTCTTCAGGCCCAGCCTTCAGAAATTCAGCCATTGTCTCCATGATACAAGTAGGCATTTCCCTAGGACTTTAGTGAGGAAGATTATATGTGTGTGTGGATAGCTAGCTAGATAGATGAATATATGTTTACATATATATATATGCACATATTTATGTATATGCATATGCTTGTATAAGCCTATACTTATACATAGATACATATATGTATATATATACATATAAGTGTATATGTAAATATGTATATACACACATTTGCATATCTCTTTCCTCACTTCCCACCTCCCATGCTCCACATCTCATAATGCTACATTCTAATCAAAGACTTTTGGCTTCTTCCCATGTTCAGAGCAGTCACTTATACTCAACACCTACACAGTATCATTCAAACATAAATCTCTACTAGAACCTTTCAACTTTTTCATTTAGTCTGTACTGACTTTAATTAACCAAAGAATGCAAGGTAGTTGAATTTTCTTTCATTTCATTTCCTGTTTTTCCTCCATGAGACAAGAAAAAAATAATTCTCAGTTTTCTTTTTTACTATTTATTGGTGTGATGTATTTCCTGTATATCTACTGAAGCTAGAAGCACTCAAACCTTTGACTAACTTTCTCTATGCCTATTCCACTAATGATGTGGTACACACATCAAGTAGCCCTGGCTCCTTAAATGGACCTAGGATAAGGTACAGTGGAGCAACACACAAGAAGCAGCAGATTTTTTAGGTCCTTCACAGAGGGACTGCAGCTTTCTAATTAATCCCTCAGGAGCAACATGGCGGATTTGTTTTATAACTTGCTTATAATGCTTGTGTCTAGTCTGGTTAACTTCATTGATCAAAGGATGGTGCTAATGAGGAAAAGGTCACAAATCGGATTCCTTTAGAGGTCAACTAGCAGTCGTGCAGAGAAAAACTCACCCTATCCTCAGTCAACCATTCTAAAAATGTGCTCTCTGGTCACCACTAAAAGTATAGATAGTTAACAGCAACCCATCACCGCTTCATATTCTACCTGTGGTGGATGAGTAAATGGAAGGAGGAACACAATACAACAGAAGGGGCCCCCAACTGGGAAGTCAGGAGGCAGGTCACTAACTAGGGCCAGAGATTCTTACCATCTTTATGACTGGCAATCCCGTGAAGCCTAGGGACCTTTTCTCAAAGTAATGTTATTAAATGAATTTAATTACTAGGATGACAAAGTTAACCAGTTACATAGAAATAGAGTTATCAAAATATTTTTAAAAGTTGATGCACCCACAGATTAAGAACTCTTGAACTAGATATCTCAAAAGTCACTGGCTCTGTGGCTTAGTTTCCTAACTCAGGAAAACAGAGGTTTAGACTAGATCATTTCCCAAACTTTTTGCTCCATAGCTCTAGTATTCTTTCCAATAAAAATAAGAATTCCATCAGAAAATGCTAATGTAGTGCTATTTTCCTTTTGAAATATTATAATAATGGAATTATCTATGTAAAAAAAATTTATTACATGTGATGGTTTTTCATTATGAAAATAAGCTTACTTTCCTCTCCTTTTCTCCAGAAATTTCTCCAGTATCCTCCCATTTATCTTGAACATATTCCATATCTCTAGGACACTGGATCGGCATTTATGAGTTCTGTCAATATATTTCAAGCCCAAACATGTTCCATGGCCAAATTAGTTTTGGTAAACACAGAACTAGATGATTTTTAAGGTCCCTTCCATGTGACTCTGAGAGGCAGCATGGAATGGTGGGTAGAGAGCCAAGTTTAGAGTCAGAAAAGCTTGGGTTCGAATCCAATATCTGGCCTTTACTGAGTGAATCACTTAACTTCTTTCTCAGTGTTCCTAAGCAACTCTCTTAACACCATGTTAAAGTGGCTCATCTGCATTAAAGGAAAGAGTTTTCATACTAGGAGTTCACTGCAGGATGAAATCACAAGTGTGGAAACCTCTCATGCCCACAAAAAAAATAAAATAAAATCTCTAACTCTCTAATCTGTGGATAGAGAGAATTTCATAATGCTTCTTAGAAGCAGGGGAATTAAAGAACAATGAGCATGGCTACTCTCTGTCATTTAAAAATATCCTGATGATTCAACCATGATAGAGTTCCCATATTAAATACTTTTCATTACCCTCCTTGACCATAAGGTAACTTGAATTGAAACTAGTGCTGCATATCAGGAGCCTTCCCTTTATACCTTCCAGTTTACAGGAACTTGTGCCAGTTGGCATCCTTCAGGTTCAAACCTGTATCCCTCACCTCACATGAAAGCAAAAAGCTTTAAGAATCAGGAATCTACACTGCTGATGGTAAATTAAACTGAAAACATTTTTTTTCAAAAAATATTTAACACACCTCATTGAGTTGTCAGGGGAGGATTCTAAAATAAGCTTGTTGTCATTTTTGTTATTGTTTCTATAAATCTCCACAAATCAGACTGAGAAAGCCAAGTACCAGTTTAAGCAGAAATTTTCATCTTGCTTACAAATAAATGGTAGACTCACTACCTGCCTGGGGAATCCATCTGTACTCTAAATTATTTTAAGTGCAACATTGTCTACAAAGTGTGGAGACCATTGGATTATATGCCCAGGTTTTGGTGGTGGTGGTGGGTTTTTTTTTAAGTCAGTTTGTTTTTATTAAATAGCGTCAAAAATGCTCTTATTTTCATTTATTTCTGATCTTCCTAATTTAGCTATAGAGCTAATTCCCATTTATGGTAATATGGTATGGGACAACAATGCAGCAATATTAAGAAAGAAAGCCATATGTTTCTTGCTCCTACCATACTGTTTGTGACTGCCCCTCAGCCCTGATGGATTAGCTCTTTCATCAATTAGGCCAGCAGGGATGGAATGCCTTTTACAGGTATTTGGTTGAGATCATGCAAAAAAAAGCAGATTTTTTTTTAAGGGGAGTCAGGCTGTCTAATACATGTAGAAATAGCTACTTGCTTTCACTTAAGATGCAATCCGCAGAGGGCTGCTGCAGACTCTTAATTTATAGTATTATCTTTATATATCATGATAAGTGACTACCTGCCCCCAGATAGCTGACACAGTGCCCAGAATATTCAGAGCTGTCTGGTTTTGATCATCTTACAGTTTGTCTAGGAAAATATTAGAAGGAAACTGATTACAGGGCTATATTGTGACCAAAAATGAAAATATACTTCATCAAACAGGCTTCTCCACGTTAAATTCTAAGAAAGGGCACACGCCCCAGTGCAGAGGTTAGAAAGTAATGAATCTTTAAATACATTCCCACACAAAGCTTCTTTTGCAAGCTACCATTCTATTCTCCTCTGATTTGCTGATTTTTTTTATCTAGTCCAAGGCTCGGTAGAAATCGGTAAGAATGTATGTAAAGCAAAGAAGCCCATCAGCTAAGTGGAAGGTTAAGCATGAGCACTGCCGACTCCCATCATTTGAAATGATATTATCATGGTTTTTTTCCCGGAGCTTGAGAGAATCTCCTTCCACTTACTCATTTGCTGCCCAAATTAAAGTGGAGGTGCGCAGTCTCAAGGAGGAAATCGAACAAGAGGGAAAGTATAAAAACAATGCAAGTGGAGTAGCATGAGGTTTATATTTTTATGCTAATGGGTTGGTAAGAAAAGGCTTCCATTTGGGGAGTAATAAAAAATGGAGGGGGGGTGGAGATGGTGCGAGCAGAAGTCTGCTTTTTTTGAACAGAGACTTTCTATGCAGATGGAGGGTTTAAAAGAAGGAAAATGATAACCACAGAGTCAAGAGACTAGAAAAGAGACCTTGATGTTTGATAGTTGTAATAACCTACAGAGTGCTCTAATGGCTTAGGGATCAGGTGCGGAACTATGGCAATAACAAGAGTTGAATGATTATCTCCACCATATCTGTATAACCAAAGTCCCAGAGTATGAACTATATAAGGAGGCTTCTGCTGCCTCTCCAAGATTTCCTGAAATGTTAAATCACTGATTTGGGAGCACTTCCAGCATTAGTACTGCCCAGTTAGAAAGAAATAAAGCCCAGAATTCTCCAGTGGCAGTTCTAATGTCTTTGTTAATTATGAATTATGGGTAAACATGCAGACTCACAGAGGTCATGGCTGTCAGCAACAATGGTTTTCAAGAAGGATTTTTATGAGGGTCTTTTTCACTCCCCTCTAATGTCCTTTTTATATACATAAACAGTGCCAGGCATACCAAAAAATGGTGTTTGTTTTGTAGGGGCGGTGTATTTATTTTTCCCCCCCCTTCTCCTCGATCCCCTCCCCTCTTGCAGAGGCATGCATCCACAGCCAAAGCGACCAGGTTCATAACTAGAGCTCTCCTCTGTGGCTAACAACAGCTGCACCATTCCAAGGACTAGGCAGAGAGAGTCGCTGGGGCTGAGGCTAGGTTAATGATCAGACACTCAGAAAACCACTACTTTCTTGTTAGCAGAATAAGCGGCCAGCCGGGCATCCCATCGGCGGGTAGTCACCTTTCACATACAATGGAAAAACAAAAGCTGCCTACGGTATGCTTGATTAACCTCACTTAAATGGCAACGCTGATCTGAAATCTGTCCCAAGAGTGTATATAAACAGGATTAAAATTATATTACGTGTGGATCCTGCCCAACAAAAGCGACTGGCACAAAATCATTTTAATTAGGTGGTAGCGGCTGTAACTCATTCAACTTTGGCATTAATTCGTCTTGTCCCATCAAACAACTTCTGGGACTTTCCATAAGATAGAGTGGGATAAAGAAGCTGTTCAGTGGATAGTAAATCAGGTCTGGGACTCTGCTCTATGCATAATGTGTTGGCATGTTGACAGGGGGTTATATAGTACATCCATTTCAAAATTTGATCAGAACATACAGGATTGCTGGGCATAACCTCCTCCAGGTGGACATTGTAGCTGGGGAAAAGGTTTGGGGAATTCAGCACTCAGTCTAATGCTTTCAAGAAGTGTTGATGGAGTAAAAAAAAAAATGGCCAAAACCCTGATTCAGTGTGACCCTGCGTGACCTTGGACAAATTATTGCACCTCTCTGGGCATTGGTTCCCTCATCTGTGAAATGAAGCGGGTTAGACTAGATGATTTGTAGCTCTGAATTCCATGAGTTATCATGGCTTAATTTTTGTACCCATGCCCAAGTTGAAAGCTTTTCAAAAAAGGCACCTGAAGAAACTAAAATGTCAACTCTCCAGATTTGTGAAGCCAGGACTTCTGTTTCTATTGTCTTTCTTGCCCATTGCCCCTCCTTTGCTTCTGTTTTGAAGTGGTGGTTTTTTTTTTTCTTTCCACAGATCGCTGGGGTTTCCTTCCATGAGTTTTGAGAGGTTTCTAGTTCTGGGAAAACTCTCTTCCAGCTTAATTCTTCTTTCCCTTAGAGAAAGGATGGAGGGTGGCTTTCCCTAATTGAGTTTCAGGAGCCTACTTAAACACTGGCTAATTCCTAGCATTACTGAGATCTCCTAAAATAACACATAACAATGAAACAATCACTTGAGCTGTATAGAAAATAAAGATTACTGAGGGGGACAAAGAGGCCCAGAACATGTGTGGAAATAGGGTACATCTACAATATTTGGGGCACATTCTTCTCCATGCCCAAATTTACTCAGGGTCTTCCCCATTTAAAAGCAATTTCCTCATTTTCATACATGTTGACTAATAGAATTAGTTCAGAAGGACACTCTTCATTGATTGTTAATCCGAGAGTATCATAGAAGGGCAAAAAGGAAAAGGCAGCTTTTAGAACTGCTGTCCTCATCACACAACTATATGACTCACTGGGGCTTCACTCTTCTAGTAGTTCTTGCAGGGGCCTGAGTAAGTCACTTCCATCACAAGACCAAAACACCATCTCCTCCTAAGAGTGTTTCCTTCACCCTGTAAACCTGGCCCTTTCTTTTCCTTGCTAGTTAATCAGTCATTGCAAGGATCTCTCCATCTGCTTCTCTACTCCTGAAATTAAGATTGTTCAGTGCCACTAATGTTGATAACGCCACTTTCCAGGCCAGGAATGTCTGGGAACACCCAAGTTTACCCAAGAAAGTACACATATTCTTTGTGTAGTGATTAAGACCCAAGCCAAAAGTAGTTAATAGCACTGAAATCCCTCTTTTTTCCTAGCTGGGGCAACCCCACTATATGAAGGAATAAGACTAGTACTTGTTTAGGAAATAAATATGAAAAAAAATCCCAAACTAAAATCCACGGTGAATAAGATGATTGGGAAAACATTGAAATTTGTGTTGCATTATTTCTGACTTTCACTTATTTCCATGTCGCTTACCCTAATTTTGTATGGACAATGAAGGATTAATCAATCAGTGTGTGTTTGTCCTTCATTGCCGAAGAAGACCATGCCATCAGAGAAATTATGACATGACTTGCACTTGACTTTGTTTTTTGAGTGAGGAAGGGCTGTGCAGGTCACCAGCCTCGCTTCTCTTCCAGAGCCATCTGAATCCAGTGACCAGATAATCATCAGGATGACCCAGGATGAGGCAATTGGGGTTAAGTGATTTGCCCAAGGTCACACAACTAGTGAGTGTCTGAGGTGATATTTGAACTCAGGTCCTCCTGACTCCTACACTAGTGCTCTATCCACTGCACCACCTAGCTGCCCTCAGTCAGTGTAGTAAAGGTGTCAGGGTCATTGGTGGTCACTTGAAGACCTCTTTAGGTAGCAGTTACCCTGACTTAGAAGAAACAATCAAGGAAACTAGATGGATAAACTGAAATAGGAAAGAAAATGGGTGAGTAAAGAAGGAAATACAAAATTCAAAAAATTGACAAAAATCCAGAGAGAAACTCTCAAAGTGAAGCAAAAGAAACATGGTTCCAATGCTCTTGGAAGCTTCCAACATGTGACTGGATAGGATGGTGAGAAATAGACATTCAGCAGTCATCTTGCAGAGTAGAAAAGTCAATGAATAAAAAAACGTGTTCTAGTGCTGATTTTGCTAGTAACTAGCCTGCAGCTTCCCCTTTCTGGGGTCTCTGTGGTGACTCTCGCTTAAACTTTCTAATGCCAACTACTACCATGTTAATATGTAGTAGCCTCATGGGGTTATAAGAGCATAGATTAATAGCTGGAAAGAAATTTGAAGGCCTTGGACTCCATTCTTATTCAGTGTTTGTTGGATCAGATCCTCACAGCTTGGGTTAATAACCCAAGCAGGTCTTCTAAGAACAAAATCATTTCAATAGACTACTCAAGCTAAGCCTTATCATATTCAAATCACTTTGTTGGCAGATATCAAGGCCAGGTATTGGTTTCTGTGAGGGGCCTTGATTGAATCATTCAGACTCCTACTTGAATGAAGCCCCTACCTCATCCCTTCCTCATTCTCCTTTTCACTTTTGCCTTTCAGACTTGCCTGAATGTATTCCAAGGGTCCCTTGCCATGACAACACCTGCAGGTGAAGTCAGAGCTCATCACCACAAGCTTTGCCAGTATTGAAGAAGCAACTAATCACTGTACAAGTAGAGGAGTGCTATCTCCAAGATACCCATGAAGAGTTTACAAATGTGGGTGTCCCTGAAGCACCCACTTCTCACAGGTGTTTACCTGATTATTTGAAAATTGGAAATGGAAAGGAAAAAAAGAGCCTTTTCCTGCTGCTTGGTTTCATCACCATCTTCCCTGCACTGATTCACACATAGCTAGATATCTTTATTAACAGCTCCAAGGTGTCAACATTACTTGTGCAATATTTCACATACGATGTAGAAACCCAAACAGTAGGAAAGTTGCTCTCTAAACCTCTCCAGTTTCACCTCCTACCCCCAAACACTGGAAGTGTCAGATACCCCTTATGTCAGTCAAAGTGAGATCCACCACTGCGCCCTGGTGGACAAGTGGTGGAGGGTTGTGAAATGCCAAGGGATGTGACATCCCTGCCATCTTGGGCCTCTGCCAATCATCTCTGAGTTTTGAAAAGACATCTCCTCCCGAGATGTTTTCAATCAAACCAACTGTGCCTCTTGTTCCTGCTTTCAACAAAAATAGAATTTGAACCACTTCTGTCTGATATTGGGTCTTTTCATTCAGTCTCTCAAAGGAGTACATGAACTCTACCTTGGTACCAAGTGCCACCTTCCTCCCCATTGTACAGATGGACAAATAGGCACAAAAGAGTCGAGAGCCTGATCTCTTGTTTGTTAACTCACAAGTCAATAGCAAGGCTAGAACTAGCCCTAGAGAGCCTTGATTTCCAAGCTAGTGTTCCAAGGACCCATTCTTCCAGTCTCTCTTTAGTGGTGATTGTCTCCACAAAGTTTTAAACACCTTGGGAGGTCAAGGAGAACACATGTGGTGAAAGATTATTGTTAGTGACTGACTAGCGGCAGAGAGCCAAGTATGATTTAGACCTCGGTTAACCTTGCATTCTCCTTTCTTTAACAAATGTTCATGTATTTTTCTTGAAAGTTTACAATAAGTTTGACTCACTTACCATTGTGGCTTAGGGTAGGATAGTCACAGGGTCAAAGCTTCAGTTTCTGAAATCTAAGAGGAAAGTGAAAACCACAAATGTCCAATTGTTCTGCATTCAGAAAGTCCTTTCTCCTAGGAATGCAGCTGTCAACCACATTATAGCCCTCTCTCCACCAAATGTCAGTTCAACTCAGTGGAATAAACTTCTGCTTAGGGGATTTAAAAAAAAAAAAAGGACATGGTGGAACTAGCACTTTCCATTCAGTGTCACTGATTACCAAGAGACTCTGACTCTGGAACCACTTTCCCCAGTGATCACCTGGCTCCTAGACCCTGCAAAATCAGTTTGTCCACAATTCTGGCTTTCCCAAAAAGCAATCTCTCTCCCAAGAAGCAATGACCATCACTTTCTGTGATCAGGAACAGAAACTTCCTCCACTTTCCCCCGTTCCCACTTCGACATTACATGATTCACAGTTTTACATACCAGTCTCTGAGAACTCTCCTCTCTGTCTCTGTTTACAGCTCTTCCTTTATACTCTGCTTCTCATTCCCAAATGAGTTAAGGAAAAAAATATATGAGATCCAGAGGAACTAATTCTAGATAACTTTATATATAGAAGATTGCGATCATATTGAATTTTACATGTTTGGAAGCCTACAATTTCAGAACCTTGCAACTTGGTCCTTGAGATCAACACAGGGGCACTTCTCTCCTCATGTCAACACCACCCCTAGAACTGGGAAACAATGCCCTGTCAAATATTTCTGAGAACAAGGCAAAAGGACAAAGATGAAACAGAGATCTGTCAGCTTGTAAAATGGGTGGTCACTGATCAGTGATACATCAAAAAAAGTGGCCTGGAATACTCTCCCTCCTCTACTCTTTAAGTCCCAACTAATATCCCTTCTTTTAATGGAAGCCTTCCCTAATTCTAGTGCCTTCTCACTCTTGTTTCCTATTTATCCTATATATAAGTTGCTTTGTATATATTTGTTTGCATGTTGTCTCCTACATTAGATTTTAAGTTCTTTAAGGGCAGGGACTAATTTTTGTCTCTCTTTGTATGCCCCGCTCTTAGCACAGTGCCTGACACACAGTGGGCACTTAAGAAAGATTGTTTATTTATGGGAAGGAAAGCTGAAACTTAAGGCAGTACCACCCACAAAATGCAAATATTTATTGTACATATATTATGTGTGTGGCACTGAGTGAGACATGGAATATTATAATTAATCAATTAGCACTTATTAAGCAAAAAGCTAGGCAATCTCTGCCCTCACAGAGTTTATATGCTGCTAATGACACATTCCTCACCTTTGTCTAATTGTTTTTGCCCCGTTCTTAAATCAAATCACTTTTATGGTACCATTAACAAAACCATCACTGAATCCAAAATTGGAAAGGTTGGAGCTTATAAATGTCAACTGTGACATTTCATAAACCTTAAATTTGAGTTCACTGAAGACATTATAGCAAGAAACAAAAATCTAGAGGAACTCAATTATAAATGAACATTTGTGGTCATGTGGGAGTCATACTTACAATAAAGAAGTGCTTGAGGAGTTACAACTGGAACTGAGTTGGAAGACTTGGGTTTACATCCTACATCTTACAGTTAGTATTTGTGTGACTTTGGGCAAGTCCCTCTCTCTGTGGTCTGAGATGCTCCCATTTGTAAAATGAGGTGGTTAGATTAGATTTACTCCAACAGAATGTAAGCTACTCCAGTAGAACATAGGGGCTATTTTTGGTTTTGCCTTGCATTTAGTCAATGTTTATTACATATTTGTTCAACTGAATTAAATATTCCTTCCAATTCCAAAATCCAATTAATCTCAACAAGAGATAGACCCAACTCTGGAGAAGTACTTGGAGGACATAATGAAGAACCTAATATTTTTGGTATCCTGTGCCCAGTTTCACAAGGACCTAAACTTAATTGACTCCTTTGCTCCTTTCCAGTCTTGGCTCCAGATATCCCAGACTTTTCTTCCCTGATCCAGGAGCCTTCTCATGTTGGAAAATTATTCCATCTCTGAGACACTTTCCATCTCCCTATTAATTGCTGAGCTTCTCTTAGAACTTCCACTTTGAGGAAGTACCCTCATCAGCTATTGGCTAATTCCTTTACTCCTCTCCTGACTCCGCTCCGACTCTGGATTTCTCCCCATTTTTCATCTCCTTTTCCCATGTCATCTCCCCCTGTTAGAATGTGTTCTCCTTGAGGTCAGGAACTATCTTTGTATATGTTTATGTTTTGAGTACCTAGCCTAGTATAAATACTTAATGTTTCTTTGTTTTTAAACTTGACCATGACTCTAAAAATACAAGAATTAAATGATGATATCTATAATGGAGGTTATTGCTGCTGAGTAAAGAGCAGAAAACCAAACCATAGATGGCTAGGACCCAAGGATTAGATATACCCACCAAGGTAGGACAGGTAAGAGGTGATGTCTATCATAACAGGAGAAAGTTTAGACAGGTGAGTGGATCCTTAAGGGAACTAGATAGCTTTCAATAGGTAGAAGTCCAGACCAAGTCACAAGGAGTCCCGGAGTAAGATGACATTTCTAGAACTGGTAACAAAATGAATTCTCCCAGAATGATGTTTTTAGACTTGTAAGTTGTTCAACCTGTCTGAAACTATGAGGTAACTTTCCAGCTACCATTCCAGGAGAAACCAGGATACCAAGCAGAGCACTAAGATAAGGACTTAAGCATTGGAAACACATGGAAGAACCAGATATGACATCAGTAATGGTACAAGGCAAGGACCCCGTTACTAGAACTGGCACTGGTACAAAAAATAATGATACATCATCCCCAACATGGTGATATATGAGTCGTTGTTTCTTCTGTCCTGAAGCCAAAATGGCTACCTCAAACCGTGACTCAGCTAAGGCCTGAGAGCACTAGGACCTTATGATATCTCAGTGGATGGTCTCTCTGTCTTCTTCCCATTGGCCAACGGCCTTATCATAAATATAGTGTGTTGGCATTTGGCAACAATCAATTAAATTCATCAAGTGTGTATGAAGTCTTTGCTATTTGCCATATACTTCATTAGGTGCTGGGAGATATAAAGATAAAGTAAAAATCACTGCCCTCAAGAAACTTACATCCTCTAAGGAGGAAATGATATGTATACATGTAAGTAAGTACAAAATAAAAATGACATAATTTGCATGGTGGGGGAGGAGTGGAACATAAGACTCATGCAAAAGGCAATTTGTTAATAATAGAACAGGGGCCTCAAGAGGTCACAATGGAAAAACAGGTGAGGAAAAACAGGATGGAAGCACTTATGGGATAAAGCCAACATTGACGTGCAGGAGGAATGGAGCGATGGTCCAAAGAAGGGAGACTTTTGCCTAGGCAGCACACAGCTAGCTCAGGGTCACGGGGATGCTGAGTGCAAACATAGGATAATAGGCTATGATGGCCTTCACAGCAGCAAAGGTAGCCTTGATTTGATTAACAATCCCTGAGAAAGAAGTTGAAATAACACACACAAGCAGTTTGTGCCTTTGTCTAATGGTCAGAGTAGGAGTCAGTGGAGTTTTGGGGGCCAGCGTGATTTGAAAGCACATGTAGCTGATGTGGTTTCCTTCTCAAAAACCCTTTCTTACTAACACAGGTATGCATTAGTGTTCATCCTGTCTGACTTTCACTGCTCACGATTGTCCCTTTTTTATTTTATTGAGTGGGGATGCTGAGGACTCTGGGTAGAAACTAATTCAAATTCCTTACCCCAAACTCAAAGGGGGATTATTTCCTTTATGGGAACTGTCGGCTTACAGACAAAGCATTTTCAAAGTTCTCCTGACTTTTATCCCAAACTTCCATATATATATATATATTCCAGTCAGATATTTCCAAAGATGGCAACCTCATCTCTTTAGAAGGTATGACGTATGTCCTAGATTGGTTTTCTTAGGGTCACAAGGAAGAACTACAAATGCTACTTAATACTCAATCCCTTTGGGTCAGAGTTTCTGCTGTTGGACGGGAAAGCATCACATCAGGTATTATCTGACAGAGCACAGTCCAAGGCCCCTGAATGAGAAATGCTCTCTGAAAACCACCCTCATTGACTAGGCAAGAGAGCACAATCATTGAAGACAGTGAATTTGGGCTAGAGGACAATATCGACATTAAGAAGAAATAGTATATCCTGTATCTCTTATTTGTACAATTGTTTACATGTCATCTTCTCCATTAGATTGTGAATTCCTTAAGAGCAGGGACTATCTTTTGCCTTTCTTTGTATCCACAGAGCTAATTATGGTGCCTGGCACATAGTAGGTGCTTAAATCTTATTCATTGACCAACCAACTAATATGTCCATTCTCCAAGTTGCTATTGGATCTCAGTAAAAATCAATGCAAACTGACTGTGCCCAACATTACTTCTTTTCATCTTACAGGTCCTAGGGCCAAATAATCCCCCAGGGCCACCATAGGGCAATCCCTCCATCCGTCAATCTACCTGGGAACTTCTAGGTCCCTGTAATGTAGTAGAAAGAACACTGGACCTCAAGTCAGAGAACATGTAGGCTCCAATCTTGGTTTTACTCTCAGTCACGTGACCTTAGGTAAGTCATCTCCTGTTCTCAACTTTCTCGTCCTAAAAAACAAGACTTGAGATCCATGGACACCATGGTATCTAGGGATAGATTTCAGGGCTCTGGGAACTGGGATGGGGAAAAAAGTATTTCTCAAAGTCGATATAACCCATTTCCTTCATAACCCATATATTATATTTTATGCATTTAAGCACATTCTTCTGAGAAGGGTGTTCACAGGCTAGGCTAGGCTGTTAAAGATGTCTGTAATGCAAAACAGTTTCCCCTGGCTTACAGGGAAGAACATTGAACCAGAAGGCAGGAGACTTAAGTTTAAGACCAGCTGTGTCAATTGGCAAGCTTGTCATGGGAAAATCAAGTTATATAACATTCCCAAGCCTCAGTTTCTTTATTTAAAAAAAAGTGATACTTGCACTACTTCTTCACTGCTTGCACCTTATAAACTGTAAAGTTTTACATAAATGCAATTTTTCATCATTTAAAAAAACTTCATTTATACTGTCTTTCAGAGTTGTAGAGATTAAATAACAAGTGAAAAGTGTTTTGTTATGATAAATATTTTATGACTGTATTTTATAACAATACAATTGGTTTCCTTTATAATCTTACATATTTATTTTAGTCATTTAAAAACATCACTTTGAGAAGGGATCCATAAGTTGTCACTATTGTGACCAAAGGAATCCATGACACACATTAAAAACATTAAGAGCCCTTGGGCTATAAGATATCTAAGGTCACTGACAGTTTAATATTCTATGATCCTATGGCCCTCCACTTCAAGGACACATACAGTATACACATTTGCTTTTAGAGTGGGCTAGTTTTCCATTATTCTTCAAGGTTCTTTTCCAATTTCTTTGATTGGGCATATCATATCAAAATTGTCAGGGATTGCCTGGTACTTTGTTGGTTGGTAGTTAGCTTCTGAGATGAAGATTCATAACTGAGAGAGACCCCTGCAGCCTCTGTAGTACCCAGCTGAAGCTAATCTTGAAAGGCAAAGGGAGCAAATTCCCCATAGGGGGCATTGGAAGACTTACAGAATCCTAGAATGGCCTGAAGGGCCAAGCAGCTGTTGTTTGTGACAATGCCATTGGAGGAGATGGATACTAATGTGATCCAGATGAACCTGAAAAGTGCCCAGGATTCAAGGTGACACTGCCAAAGCTTGGTGACTGCAGCAGGTTTGGAGAAGGCATGAAGGCAGCTAACTATGCATGGCCAAGCTCATGAACTGTGGTCCTTAAGGGTTCTGCTCAGCTAGACATACCTGGAGCTTGTAAACAGCTAAGGTGCTAGGCCCTAAACCTCTGATTTCCAAGTCAGAGGTAGGGCTTTTGCCAACCAAGAAAGAGCTCTAGGTCCCAAGTAGGGATGCTTCGGGAAAGCAAAATCTTCCTCCTGTTGCTGAGTGGCTTTTTTAGGGAAATTTTTAAAAAAGGTTTGTTCTCTGAATTTCTAGTGGTTCTAGTGAGAAATCATAAATGGCCTGTACCAAAGACATAAATAATCTTTTTGGGGAACAACATGCTTTCTATACTGAGGCTCAGGAGGCAGGACTACAAGTTTAAGTCAGACTCACAGGGATGGACCAGGTGGACTGGGGCAACTGCAGCCCCCTACAAAGAAGTCTGTCTAGGTAGGTAGAGTGTTATCAGGTTTGTGGTACAAACAAGTAGATGAGGGGCACCAGAAAAGTGCGACAAGTGGTTGTCCCAGGAGGAGTGAACAAATGACATCCAGAGAGTCTGGCTGCAAGCAAGAAGTTGGGTGTTAAACATCATTGTGGTCTGTCATCAAATAATGAAGGGCTGCCAACCAGTCAACATTCATTTATTGACATGCATTTATTAAGTGTGTCAGATACTTTGGCAAACTCTGGAGATACAAAGAAAAACAAAACCACGGTCCCTGTCCTCAAAGAGCTCAGCTTCTAATGAGAGAGATAACTTTCCTACAAGGAAGATAGACAGACAGACAGACAGGTGCAGAAAGATATTATACAGACAAGATGATCTCAGAGAGAAGGCACTAGCAGTTGGGGCTATGGTAAGTACCACACAGAATATAAGTCAATGTAAGAATTCAAGCATGGGTGAATTCAACAGACACTCAGTCAGTCATGGTAGGGTATGAGGTGGGGATCTGGTCACATGGAACAAAAGTCCACTTATTAGAATCAAGGTACTGGATCAAACCAGCTGCAAGATTAACTTGAACAGACTCAGCAAACTGTAGTGGAAAGAGTGCTGGAAAAGAAAGACTTGGGTATGAATCCGACCTCCAATGTTGCCTATGCAAGTGTATGAACATGGACAAGTCACTTGATATCTCTTAGGTTCAGTTTCTTAATCTATAAACTTAGAATAACAATTCCTGTATGTCAGTCTCATAGGGTAGCAGGAAATAATCTAATGGGCTTTGAAAATTTTGATTGTTTTCCAGTTATTTCAGTTGTGTCAGACTCTTTGGGACCCTATTTAGGGTTTTCTTGGCAGAGATGCTGGAATAGTTTGCCATTTCCTTCTCCAGCTCATTTTACAGATGAGAAAACTGAAGCAAACAAAGTTAAGTGACTTGCCCGGGGTGAGTCTTCCTGACTACAGGTCAGGTACTCCATCCACTGCACCACTGTAGGACAGCTAGGGCAAAGGGGAGGTAGGTGGCACAGTGGAAGACTCATCTTCCTGAGTTCAAATTCTACCTCCTGCACTTACTGTGTGACTCTGGGCAAGTCACTTAACCCTATTTGCCTTAGTTTCCTCATCTCAAAAATGAACTGGAAAAGAAAATGGCAAAGCACTAAAGTAACTTTGCCAAGAAAACTCCAAATGGGGTCACAAAGAATTTGAAAGACTGCAAAATGACTAAACAAAAACACAAAGTATTTAAAGATCCAACAAATTTAGTACTCCCCTATCTTTCCAGCACACTTATAGCATCTTTACATACTCTATAATCCAGATAAACTCATCACCCATATACAACTTCACCTTCCCACCTTTATGACTTTGCTTGCAGAGCTTCTTAGATTTGGGATTTTCTTTCTCCCTATTGAATTCCTACCCATTCTTTGTTTCCTCAGTACCTGGTACAATCCTTTGGCCACAATCAGTTAATAATCATATTAACAATTTTTTGTTGAATTTTCCTAAAAATTAGCATCAGTTTGAGTGATATAAACACCCAGAAGATGCTGATGTGACCAATGATGACGCTTTCAGAATGAGTTGAGACATCATGATACAGTGAAATGTGCTAAATTAGAATTTAGGAAGACCTGAGTTCAGATTCTGCCTCATATTCATGAGCATGTCATTTTTTCCTAAGTTTCAGTCTATCTGTTAAAAAAAAAAAGTTTGGACCAGATGTTCCATTAAGTCCCTTCCAACCCTAAATCTTATGATGTAGGCCTGGTAACCTGTGTGCCACGATATAGAGAGTGCTGTGTCACCATGAGCAAGTCACTTAACCTTTCTATGCCTCACTTTCCTCATCAGTAAAGTAAGGGAGTTGGACTCAATGACCCCCAAAGTTCCTTCCAGCTCTGAATCTATGATCTTCTGGACAGAGTCCAGCACCCTTTACTAATGGCCCTAAATAGTATTATGGCTCCAAATCTCCTCCTCCTATGAGGAAATCACTCGCAAAGCAAAAACTGCTCATTCCCACCAAACAGGTCTAGCACTTACTGCTAGTCCTAGATAAGAATGACCACATTCACTATCTTGACCACATTCATGATGATGGACAGAGAAGCACAATACACAAGAGCATTTCCGGCATAAGAATGGAAGAGCTAGAAAATCTTTAACACTCATGAGCCATAATTCCTTTAAATTTCT
>CM053769.1:173348315-173397168 GCA_028658325.1 Potorous gilbertii
ATATATATATATTTAAGCCAACAAAATATTGATGAAATTTTCTGTTATGAGCTGTTATGGCTGATTTAAGACTTCTATTTTCTTTAACACTTTTCAATTATTTTCTGCTGCGTGCTATCCATCAAGTTTAGAAAAACCTCTCAGGCCAGCATGCAGATTTCTACCGTCAATTGCTACAGTACATGAGTTCTAGATCTTAAAGGCCAAAAAGCATCTATTTGACTAAAGAGCTATAAGGCAGCCATAAAAATTATGGATCACAGAAATAAGCAATTAGTGTTATCTTCAATTGCTTTATTGGCAGTATTCACTCGTTAGAATAGAGGCAGCAGTAAAACAGATTGCAACATACTGTATAACAACATATGGGATTTTACATTATAATGCTATCCTCTGCCAAGAAGTCATATTTTCATTTGAATGCATGGAACAGATTATCACAGGGTTTCCAGCATTAGGAGTGGATGACCCTCATATTTTTAATTTTTTTTTCTTTTTTGGCTTAAAAGGCAATCCCTGAGGTTATGATTAAATCAGAAAATGTAGATCCCCAGAACAATGAGGAGGTATATAACTAACTTGTGCTCCCAGCCTGCTGGCCCACCAAGGCTGGCCATGTCATGGAGCTATTGGAGATAATAAACTCAATCTCTAAGGTGGTGGGATAGAGGGGAAGTTGAGGGTTTGCCAGTCTTCTCAACCAGCTGGCGCCAGCTCTAGAGAAAGCTGCTTGCCCGCCCATCTAATCACAGCTGAAGTGCCACAAAGGCAGCCACTAGCAAGGGGAATGGAAATAAAACAATAGGAATAATAAGAAAAAAAAGGAACAGAATCTTTATTTAACATTAGGAGATGTTTTGTGCAATGATTTTCTCAGAATCTACTGGGCCTTTTTTTTTTCCAAAATCTATGTATGTGAGTGTTTATGTATGTGAAAATATATGTGTGTATGCACATGCATAGGTATATAGAGATAAATAGATGGCTAGATAGATAGACAGACAGACAGTAACAAATGTTTTAAAATGTAGACATCTCTAAGATTTACACATAGGCCTAAGGTTTAGGATTTACCCAGTCTCTCATGTCTACTAAAAACTATAGTGTGGCATACCTGGATATCAAACTATAAGACCCATGATCCTTTTATAACAGTCCAGGTCAGGAAAGAGTATTGAAAAGTTCCTCTGACAGGTTCTCTTTCCAAGATCAGTCTGTGCTACAGCAAATGAAAATCTTTGAAAGGCAGACTTGCTGAAAAAGGAGCTTGTGTTTTTTCAAATTAGGAGTCATGTTGCTGCACTCACGGTTGATCAAATAAATATTAATCACCAAATGTATTTATGTCACTTTTCACACAACTGCAATATATTTCAAATGTGTTTTTAAATGCTAAAACACACACGTGCGTGCATGCGCATACACACACACATCACACTGGGAGGGCAAGAAAAGCATTCTGCTTTTATGGAACTTCAGATACTAGGTTGTTCGAGGCATACATAGTAATTTACCAGAACAAAAGAATACATTCAAATTAGTTTCTGTATTTCCTACTACTTATTCAGACCTAATGAAGTCCAAATAATTTGATAAAGTCTCAGCTTCCATGTGTGATGAAGTGATGTTAAAAGTAGAACCTAATCTGATTTTATGTTTCAGTGGATTTGTACATGTATTTGAGAAACTTTTCCTAGCTTCTGATGAGTAGAAATTTGTAGTACCGGATTTATCCTTTGAAGGTCAGGGAGTAAAAATTAATGGTCACCAAGAAGACAGCCTAATAACAAAGGAGTCAATGATGCCAAAACATTGTAATATGAGACATGGACTAGCCATTTTTGGTGCTTCTTGGGTCACTTGAAAACTGAACCAAACGTAAGTTCCAGTCTTTCTGCCTTGCTCTATCTGGGTATAATGCTCATATCTGAAGGCTGTGCCTTTATATAGCAGGCAAGGGTACAGTGAAAAGGGATCATCCGAATAATTTACTACGCATTTAGGTCTTTGGGGATTTCTTAAATTCTACCTTAGTTGCCACTCACTCGTTTGTAAAAATGGACATAAGGCATATAATGCCTTAGGGTGATTCAAGGTTGGGAAGCTACTTTAAACTTCTTTGAGCTACTTTTGGGAAAAAAAAATTCTCATCTAGTTAGAGTAGATTGTTTGTGATCATGTGTGTGACCGCTATTTCTTTTATTTAAAGATTGTCAAGACTCGAACTGAGTTACAAGCTAACTTCATTTATGACTCTGCAAACATGAAAACCAAAAGATATCAGTGACTGCCTTATCATCACTTTTATGATGTGGAAAGCTAGAATAATTCTTTAGCAACCAATAAGATGGCTCTTTCAACTTTCTAAATGAAAATAGGAATCTTGGGAAAAGGAGATTGCTTATACTGGGAAATTGAGTGATCCCTGGCCAATGGTGTTGTACCAATGTGTCCTAATGAACAGTCTGACTTTTTGTTCAACAATATTATACAGATTAGACAAATAATTTCCTCTATATTTGGCAGTTGTTGCAATCCAGGTTTATTTATTGTTTATTTTAAGATATGAAAGAGTTCATATGACATAGCAATGTCGGAGCTTGCTTGCCTAAATTGGGTTATAAGTTCAGAAGACCACTGGGTTTTAAAATATCACTGTTATTTGGGGGGAGGGGAGGACAGGAGGAAGCAAAGGGAGCAAGTGGTCTTACCAAGTTAGGCAAGTCACATCAAAAGCTAACCAGGAAAATGGTTCTTATTAATTTATATTGCCACACAGTCATCTGATATTTGATTTAGTGTGGCTCAGAACAAAATAAAAATGAATAAGATCTTACTAAACAATAACTAGTTCTTCGTTTCCTTGCAATAAAGTAAAACATTCCAAGAAAACTGCAAGCATCACAAATAGCCTCTGCTTCACTGCAAAAATAGACTTTTGCGAGAGTAAATCTTGCAATCATCTATGCAGCATGGTTTTAAGTGAGGAAAAATTTCAGCATCTATCTTACTTAGGAATACATGCAACATATATGTGTGTATATGTATATACAAACCACTTATATTCTAAGGTTCCATGAAACACAGATATATTGCTAACACTAAAGCCCTGACAGCAAACTTGAAAAAAACAGAGCTGTCATTTTTTTCTTTAAAAAACTAATAAGGGATGAAACATATTTGGGACATTTAAATTCTGTGTGTGTATGTGTTTAAATGTGGAAGGGGAAAGAGGAGGGGATACTGCCCTATGATTTCATCAATGCTGGGGACTCCTGGTGGAGAAATTTCCTCTGCCAATAGCCTTAGTTTTTAGTCTCAGAGAGTTGCCTGAGCCCTGAAGGGGTTAAGTGACTTGTCCATAATCACAACTGGTCTATCAGATAAAAATTTTTAATTCAGTTCTTCCTGATTTCAGGACTAGCCAACCCTCTACCCCATTACCTCGCATGTTTGGAATGTGTGTGAATAGATACCTAAAAAGAGAACATTTTAAGATACATAATGTATTAGGTAATTTAATATAGTCTTTGATCTTAAAGATGTACTCTCTCACCTGAAGTGCGCATGAGTGCACATGCATGTATACACACACACGTGCACACACACACACACACACACACACACACACACACACTTATGGTTTTGTATAATACGAGGCTGGATAAGCCCTAGATGCTCTCAACTATATTCATAGTCAAATTGCCCTAGTCAGAAGTGACAGCACTGAATAAACACATCCCAAAATAAGTTGGACAGCCAGTACCCTAAAATAAGTTGGATACCAGTATAGCACAGGTGGAAGATTAGACCCATTTTGCAGGGAGGGTGACTTCAAGGCCTGAATTCCCTTTGCACACATGGCGTGTTGATAAATAAAGTTCATTCCATGAGTATCTTAAGAACGAGCACCCCCCTACAAATCTGACCAACCATATCTGTCAGAATGGTGGCTCTTAGACTTTTCTTCCTTCCTTTCTTTTTTTTCTTTCCTTTTTTTTCTTTTTTGCTATTTTTTCCCCTTTTGGGCTGCATTCTGGAATGTGTCTGTGGGCTGAAGAAATTGATCTGTCACAGTGCAACAGATTGTAGTCAGAGGCTGCCAACAAATCGCAAGCAACAGTAGGTAATGACTAATTGCCACAGGAATGGGGGTTGCTTCCGAAAAGGTAACTGAAAAGTGTCTTTCCCAAATGCGATCAGAGGAATTTTTTTCCCTTTTAAACCAAATCAAAATAACAGCTAAAATCATACCTTCACTCTCAGCAGCTGCTAAGAATTAGTGATGCCTGTGAGTTCAGACCTCACCCCGCAAGTAATGCTTCAAAGTTTATGCATTCAGCTGCAGGCTTTTCAGTCATTGTTGCTACTGATACTCATCTATAAGGTGCTGTCTTAGTTGTTTGGTATAGTAAGATGTTTCAAATAATTTGGAAGAAGGTAAACAGAAATGTTTCAAGAAGCCTTTAATTGTAGATTCTACTTTGCAGCAACAAATTCACATGACTTGGGGGCAGGAAGTGTCATCCTCAGGATTCCTTATAAGATGTAAGGAGGAAATACTATGCACAGTCATCTCCACCTGATATCAGTTGGGACACTATGATCCATTTGCCAGTAAAATGGAATTTTCTCCAACTTCCACAAAATATGTAAGTATTAACAATTGCTAGTCCACATCTGTTTGCCATATAAACTTACCTTTCCAAAACTTAGCTGGGGCCAACATTCATATGTGCATACATGTATACATACACATTCACATCTACACCATAATCTAAAATTACCAAAAGGGTTCCTTGACCAAGCTTCTCAAAGCCAGAAAACACTAAAAGAAATCACAAATGCTAAGTTTCAGTTTGCCTGAGATACAGACTGTCCTCATTTTCCCAGTTTGGATTAATTGTAAGGCTTTTGGGGATTCATGTGACTGCTAAGATAAAAAACATATTGGGTTCAAGCTAATACCATATTTTTCAAGGTCACTTATTTTTCTCAAACTTTTATATTCCATGTCAACAAATAACATGTGCTGTGATTGTCCATATCCTTGTTTCCAAATGTAAATGTAAAAATAATTCTTTTTAAAAAGCCAGATGACATAGAATATTAACACAAAATCTTCAAGAGACATAACATATTTTTTTTCCTCCAAAAGTTTGATCCTAAATAGTCCTTTACTTCCTACAAATTTGGAACTGCAGAAGTCTGGTCTATTTACTATTTGTCTACAGTCTTCATTTCTCCAATTATTCACAGAATAAATAGAAGAGGGTAAGCTAGGGAGAGTTCTCTACTTAGGAAAGAAAAAGAACATTATGAGACACCCTAAATCTAAAAATGTCCAATTGACTCATACTGAAATAAATACTCTAATCTTCTTGGAAAGAGTAGAACAAAGTACTTAGCAATTCTTGTATGTCATTTCAGGAGCTGCCCATCCTAAAAGGATGAGAAAAGTAGAGAAAACAGAATATGCAAAAGAAAAGGTAGCTAAACAAAACCAGATGAAAAAAAGGAGAAAGAAAAAAGGGAAACTTCAAGCTTCAGATTATATGAAAAGTGAATTAAATAAAGGACAGAAACTAAGAACAAATGAGGTAGTATAGGGGCAGTAGAAGCCTTGTGGGAGGTTTAAAAAAAAAATGGGGATGAGGAAGATGACAATTTCTGACAAAGAGAAGTAAACCACTATCAGAAACCCCATAAGGCACTAATATAAAGAGAGAATTATCCTCAGCATAATTTTAAATAGATTTTCCTGCTATTTTGCCAAAGGTTCCGATTCTTCAGCACTAATAAATATCCTAGCCTACATCCAAGTAGATATGGGTCACAGGCTTTTGGAATTACCCATCTGTCCTCTAGGAAGCTTATACATATAGTTGCTGTTCACCTAAATCATCCTTTTGTTTCCAAGTGTCAGAATATTTTGGATGGAAAACATACATCAACATCTTGATAATTGAAAGTCTGCTTAAGCTGTTTATATTTATCGTAAAACTGTCTGAACTTCCCAACTGGTGAGCTGCAGACAACTTCATGTCCCAGATTTCAACACAAGTACATCAATCTCCTATCACCACCTATATCCTTTACATCCAAACACTGCAGGAGTGCCTAGCCCTTTGACAGCAGTAATACACTATGACTAACATTTACATAGCATGGTGATGACAGGGGTACAGTGATTAGTGAGTGCTGGCAAAGGCAACAGCCAAACTCCAGTAGATAAGGCACTGAATGCACTGCAAACCCGAGGATGGTTTTTAAGAACCAAAGATATGACACTAGTGGGTGGTACAGGTCTATGACAGAATCTTAATGACTTGTGTCACCTACAGTCACTGAATGGCCCTGGATAAAAAAAATAAACATTGATCAGATGACTAATAGATGATATACAAGACACCTACTAGGTATTGCGGTTCAAGAAACTCTCAGTCTGGCAAGTTGACTTTGATTTTGTCTGCATGATGCCAAAATGGACCTCAGTTTCTGAAAGGAGGAGATTGGACTGGGTAATCTCTAAGGTGCCTTTTCAGAAACAATTAACATATCTAAACATGTCGGCTGAAGTCAACAGGATCTGTCATGTCTAAAAGGGATAAGAATTATTCTGTTTAAACTCAAAAAAAACAAAATTAGGAGCAGAGTTGGAAGTTATGGAGAGACCATTTTGAATCAAAATAAGGAAGATTTATCAATAACTGGGGCAATGTAAACGGTAAATAAGATGCCTTAAGATGTCATGAATTTTCTGTCAATAAAGGTTTTCAAAAGGATATTGGGTGACTACTTATTATGGTTATTGCAGAATGGATTATAGATTGGCTAGACAATCTCCAATATCAATAAAGCAAATTAAACATTTATTAAATACTTTTTAATGTGTAGTATATTATACTAGACGCTAATAGCACAAATATGAAAAAGACAATCTACCTTCAAAAGCTTACAATACAGTAGGTAAAATATGAAAAATATGTTGACAATCATAATACAAGTTATAAAATCAGAAATTCATAATTGATGTCTAAATAGAATGATATTAGTGTTTTAGGAAAATTAAGATAACTTATAACTGGAGGCATCAAGGAAGACTCCATAAAACTGGTAACAAATGAACTAGGCCTTGAAATCAGGGAATGTTTTCAACTAGCAGAGATGTGGGAGAACATTCCAAATATGGTGACAGGAATGGGAAGATATTTACGAGAAATAAAAGTGGAAAAGGGCAAGATAAGATCAAGGAGAGCTTGGTTTGGCTGAGTGCAAAAATTATGCAAAAAGCCTGAAAAGAAAGATTGAAGCCAGATTGGGCATGGCTTTGAATTAAGGCTCAGGAAGCAATAGAGATCCATAGAAATGTTTTGGCACAAGGGTGGGGAACCTGCAACCTCAAGGTCACATGTGACCTTCTAGGTCCTTGAGTGAGGTCTTTTGACTGAGTCCAAGTTTTACAGAACAAATTGTCTTCTGCGAAGTTTGGATTCAGTCAAAGGACCACATTTGAGAACCTAGAGGGCCACATTTGGCCTTGAGGCTGCAGGTTCCCCATCTCTGGACCAGAATAGTCCTTTGACTAGCATGTATTAGGATGATTGCTTTGCCAAGGACATGAAGAAAAGAATGAAGGAAACAAGCTAGAGAAAAGGAAACTAGTTACTAGTAGGTATGGCCATAGTCAAGTCAGGAGGCTATGAGGAACTTAGAGCTATAATAGTAGTAATATTGGTAGAAAGGACAAATAAATGGGAGAGATACTATGAAGATAGAAATCAATAGCATTTGATAATGTCAATTGAACTTAAGAGGTGCTGGAGGGGTAAGAGTAAAAGATAACTCAGATATCAAAGCCTGGGGGATGGAAAAGTTGCCAGTAATGTCAACAAAAATAGAGAAGTCAAGGGGAAGGACAGATTTTGGAGACTATAATGAGTTCAATTTTTAACATGTTGAATTTGAAGACAGAGCAGAAAGTACAAGGGGAGTTATCCAACAAACAGGGTAGAAATTATGTGGTGAGCTCCATTCATTTGGAGAACACCTTGAGGGCAAGAACTATCTTTTGCTTCTTTTTTATTATATATCCAGCACTTAGCACAATACCTGGTACATGATAGGTGCTTAATAAATGTTTATTGACTCAGGAAGGCAAAATTGTAGAATTGCAGCTCAGCCAAAATGTCAAGTCTAGAAGTTCAAGTTTGGAAGTCATCTGCCTGAAAGTAAATGAATCTATGGATGTATAGGTGGCAGCCAAATAAGTGAGAGAAAAGAAAACAAAATCAACAGAGCTGTGAAGGAATCTCCAATGATATTGAAAGATTTGCCTAAGAAAGAGCAAAGACACAGGTTGGAGAACCAAGGGAGGAGATATCAAGACAGAGTAAGTCATCAATAGTATCAAACATCATGCCAAGACTGAGAAGGATAACTGAAATAAAGTCTTTGCACCTCACAACTAGGAGGCATTTGGTGGCTTTGAAAAGAGGTGAAGGACTGTAGAGAACGCAAAGCAGCAAAGAACTGACTTCAAATCTGGCCTCAGACACTTACTAGCTGTGTGATCCTAGGCAAGTCACTTAACCACTCTTCGCCTCAGTTTCTTCATCTGTAAAATGGGGCTGATATATTTCACAGGACTGTGTGGATGAAGTGAGATAATAACTGTAAGAAGTTTCCCACCATGCCTGACACATGGTACATGTTATATAAAAGCCAGCTGTAATAATCATATAAAAGAATCATTAGGTAGACCTTCATGGAGAGAGAGTCCATGTGTGTAGAAGGCTTGTCCTCCCACCTGTAGTTTGGGATGTCATTTTGTAACCAGAAAATGAAGGATCAAGTGAGTGGGTGGAAAACAAGTAGAACCAATGAATGTAAATTAATCTTTCAGCCACTTTGGCAGTGAAGGAAAAGGAAAAATATAGGATGATAGACCAAGCATCTCAGTAGGGTTAAGAGAATCTCTTTTTTTTCCTTTTAGCAAAGGAGAGACATGAGTTCGTTTTCAATATAGGGAAAGAGGCAACAGAGAAGCTGAGGCTGTAGAGAAAAGAGTGAGGGAATGATTGTAGGAGCAAGGTCTCCAAGAAGAAAGGAGAGAAAATTCTCAAAGACACAGTGGAAGGATTAACTTTGGCTAGGAAGGAGCGTCTCGCCCTCTGAGACACAATCAAGGGAAGGTGGTAAATAAAGATGGGGAGTTTGGAAGAAAATAAAATGAGGAGTTAAAGAAGATCCTATCAGATGATAGTTTTATTTTCAGTAAAGTAGAAGCTAAGATTCTTTGTTCCAAAAGAGAAAGAACTGGAAGTCAGATTTGAGGGTTTGAGTTGAACAAACAATTATATTGAATATAATGAGTCAGTAAGATATAAATGAAAGGATTGCCTTATAGAAGTGAGGGCCCAGTTAATATTGGAAAGCATATATCTGTAATCAAGTCAGTTAACTCAGATTTTAACAACTCATATTTTTGTAGGTCTTTGCCTGTCACAAATTATGTTCCCCAAAACAACATTGTGACGTTATCAGTAAAATGTATATTCCTTGAAGTCAAGGTTTGTTTCATTTTCATTTTTGTATTTTCATCTTCCTAACCTAATGCCTGTTCAGTAAAAGTTTTTTGAATTGCATTGCAATAGATAATGCAAAACTTCCCATCTTACACAGGAGCCAACTGAGGCTGAGATGAATTTAAGCCACTTTAGTGTAATCACATGGGTATTATCATCTATGACTCCAAGTCTCCCATCGTTTCTGATTTCTTACAACTGCAACATTCTATGATTCTTGGAAACTAGCTGAGACATGTTGGCCCCAAGAAAATAGAAGTTTATAAAGGTAAGTCCAGAATGGACTTCCCAAAGCGACTGGGGAGCACAGAAGGATGGAAGAGTGGGCATAAAAATTATTTCACCAAGGAGGTTAATAACAAAATGAAAAGGCACTATGTTAACCAAAATATTTATGGTAGTTCTTTCTGTGGTAGCAAAAAAAAGTAGGAAGCAAAGTAGATTCATTTCTATTGTTTGGGAAATGACTAAACAAGGTCATGTGACTTGACTACATAGGAATATTACTTTACTATGAGAAATGATAAACATGATGAATATAGAGAAGTATGGGATTTATATTAACTGATAAAACTGATAAAAGTGAAGTAATTCAACTCAATAAACATTTATTAAATTAAATGCCTATATTCCAGGCATTGTGCTCAGCGCTGGGGATACATGAAAAGGCAAAAGACAATCCCTGCCCTCAACAACCTAATGGCAGAATTAGGAAAAAGTAATATATAAAATAACCATAATAATGTAAATAGAACGAACATCAAAATAATCAATACTAAATTGTGACTTACAATGGCCTAGCTTGGCCCTAAAGAGGAAACATGAGAAATCCCTTATTCCATTTCTTTCCTAAGGTGAAAGAAGCTGGTGGTGTGGATCGCTTCAGAAAATACCAGTTTTTCTATTTTTATACTAACTTTGCTGAACTATTTTTTGTCCCTTCCTTTTTACCTTTTGTTATAAGAGACAACTCTTTAAGAGGGGGAGGAGAAGAGTAATGTTAGAAAATGTGGATGGTGTAAAAACAAAAGACATCAATAAAAGTTGCTTTTGGGGAAAAGAAAAGTTGTGCATAGGGACATGTGAGAGCACCAAAGACAAACCTTGACTACTTAACAATTTTTGCCCTTTTTAACTGTCCCACCTCACCTCCTTTCTTATTTATAAAGCCTACTCTAAATTACTCAAGCTTGGTAAACAAAGAATTATTTCATTCTTTTCTTCTACACCCAAATTCAGTCCTTTCTCCAATATCTCTTCTCCAGCCTAACTAAATCTATGTTTTGTGTCATGATGAATGTTCTGATTTACAACTGTAACTATATCAAACCAACACATGAGGCTGGAGTTTCCCTTTGTAAATACCACATTGAGAAAGGGCAGCTAGGTGGTGCAGTGGATAGAGCACCAGTGCAGGATTCAGGAGGACCTGAGTTCAAATCTCATCTCAGACACTTGACAATCACTAGCTGTGTGACCTTGGGCAAGTCACTTAACCCCAATTGCCTCATCCTGGGTCATCTCCGGTCATCCTGAAGAATATCTGGTCACTGGATTCAGATGACTTTGGAGAAGTGAGACTGGTGGCCTGCACAGCCCTTCCTCACTCAAAACAAAGTCAAGTGGAAGAAATGTCATCATTTCTCTGATGGCATGGTCTTCTTTGGCAATGAAGGACAAATACAACAAACACACACCCTACATTGAGATTAACTTGTAGACTTCTTAACTTGTTTCTCTCAAGTTTGTGAAAGTCATGCACAAATAAAGACCTTGCACAGCAGATGTTGAACCATTCTTACTCGATGCAAGAAAGCCAAAAAATCAAAGAAAAGAATAGAAATATTCTTCATGCTCTACTACCTTTGTTTGAAATTCTCTTCTCCACTCCTCCTTGTCTGGGACTTTTTCATTACAACACACTATTTTTCAGTGACAAATAAAATACTGCCATGCTTAATTACTTTTTCATGTGTGATACTACTATTTGTAAAGTTCTTAGCACAATGTCTGACACGTAGTAAGGGCTTAACAAATCCTTGTTCTCTCCCTCCTCCTTCCCTCTCATCCTCTCAGGTATTTTGTGAACTCTTAGAAGACAAGGACCAAGTCTTATACTGTAGATCTTTTCTGAACTTTTCAGGGACTAGAACTGGGATTTTGCCACTTGGGATCCTTCCCTTCATTCAAGCCTGAGCTCAAGAACAAAATCCTACAAGAAGCAATTCCTGTTCGCCTAGTTGTAAGTGCTTAAATACATACAATATACACATACATATGTGTGTGTGCATAAACATTTTATATTTATATATATATGTGTGTGTGTGTGTATATGTATACACACACACACAGAGTATTATCTGTGTATAAACTATTTTATTTTATTAGAATGTAAACTCCTTCAGGTCAGGGAACTGAATATCTCAACTGCCTAACACAGTGCTTGACTCTTAGTAAGTACTTAAATATTTGATGATTTGATTTGAATTAAATTATCCATAGTACTTTCTCAATAAATGTTCATCTGAAATCAAAATAGTAAAATTAGAGCCCCGTTAAATGGCTGAGTGAAATAAGTGAGAAACTAAAGTCCTAATGTAGAGCAGCCCTATTAAGATAAGAGTAAATTGGTGACTGCTCAGGTTGTGCTAGGTTAGTCATCTGGCTTGTCATGCCTTAGTTTCCTGAGCTAAAATATGGAGTTTATAACGCCTTTAATATAGATGTCTGGTAAAGGATATTTCATTCCTCCCATGCATCTGTAAATGCATCAGTAAAGTAGGTGAAGCCCAACTCTGCTTTCTTATCCTGAATTGCCAAGGCTTCCTACTCCTTCTCCCTCTCCTTCTTGACTCTCTCCTTCCCTTTTCTGCTTTCCCTCCCTCTCTCCTTTCATGGTAAACGTCTGATCCTAATAATTTTTTGGAATATAGGTCATATGGAATTGGGATACCCCTTTCATTATGGCCTAGACAAATCAAACTCTAACCCTTTTCTTTCTTTTTTTCTAGGCTACGTAATATTTTTTTCTCAGTTGAAACTTTCAAGCTTCATATTTCTATTTTTCTTCTCATCATCCTCAAATCATCTATATTTCCTCTAATCTATCAGGTCAGAACTGGCCCAGACTGACCCTAAATAAATAATTATTTTATTCATTTGCACAACTATTTTAGCTGCAGGTCAGAGATTTGACCCACATCAATGTTTAAAAAGCTTTGTTGAGGGAAAATAGTTGAACATTTTATGGCAATTTTGTGACCAGCATAGTTCCAAAACTTTATAAGTAAATGTTTCATAGGGATTTCTTGATTTCCTTCTTGTAATTACAACTACTGTTAAATCAGGAATCATGCCTATATATAAAATGTAGTTTAACTTTCTCCTAATACTAATTACCTTTTTACATGATTGATTAGATCTCTTCAGCAATTAAGGTGCTAAATCACTTAGGTGTATAAGTCTCATAGCATCATAGATCTAGGAGTTAGGAGGGGCTATAGAGAGGCATAGCCCTCTGCCTTTAGGCAGAAAACTTAACCCCATTTTAAAGATGAGGCAACTGAGGCCCAGAGATGTCACTTATTTTTCTCAATATCATGAATCACAAAGCAGAGACAAAATATCCTGGTTTCCTGTCTCCTAAGAGAGGGTCCAATTTTTTCAAAAGTCCTGGATAAATGAGGACCCTCATGGAAATACAATGGGAAATTAATTAATAGACAAATTGGAATGAGGAAAATAGTTTAGTTTTGTTATAATTTTCTTTCACTATATGCTTCTCTTATCATTTTAATATACATAAAGACACGCACATGTATTGCAAGTTTATTTTGCCTTCTCTCAATCAATGCTTCACCAGGTGATTCTATTTTTTTCATTATCATTAATAAATATTTACTGAGTGCATACTATGAGCTTAGCACTGTGCTAGGACCTATGGTGAATCAAATACATTACCCCCATCTTAGAAATAAGGAAACTGAAGATGAAAATGATAAAGTTATTTGCAAAGATTAGCAAAGCAAGAGAGTGAACTAGAGAAGGGGAGGAGGGGGCGTTTGGCCTCACCCTTAGTTAGCCCTAAAATTCTGTTGAACGGAACATTTCATTCCATGAGCATTCTGCTTCATTGAAGTTTTAAAAATATTGCCTATTTTAAGCAACTTGGTAAAAAAAAAAAAAAACAACATAAACTTTTAAATTCTGGTTTATTTCTAATGTTGAATCTATAGCTGCCTTCTCATGATAGCTATCCTGAGAGGTAATCAGAATTGTAGATTGATTAATATTTCTTTCAGCTGTTGTTCAGTCATTTTTTTTTCAGTCCTGTCTGACTCTTTGTGATCCCATTTGGAGTTTTCCTGGCAAAGATACTGGAGTGGTTTGCCATGTTCTTCTTCAGCTCATTTTACAGATGAGGAAACTGAGGCAAACAGGGTGAAGTGACTTGCCCAGGGTAACACAGCTAACAAGTATCTGAGGCCAGATTTGAATTTAGGATGACCTGTCATCCTGACTCCAGACCCCTCACTCTATCCACCGTACCACCTAGCTGCCCTAATTAATATTTCTACTTTTGCATGATTCTTTAAGTTATCTTCATAGTCTGGCATGTTTCACAATATTCTCTTAAGAGCATTGAATATATTTAAAATCTATTCACCGAATGACAGAATTTCAGAGTGAGTCCACATCAGAAAAAAAAAAGTTCTCATTACTGTACACACCGCAGGTATTTATCCAGCCTTTACTTGAAGATATCCAATGAGAAGGGGTCCATCACCTTCTCTGCCGGCTCTTTGGGATAGCTTTGATTGTCCAGAAAGTTTGCCTGACATTGATTCAAGTCAAATCAATAAGCATTTATTAAGTGTTTATGCTATACACCAGGCATTGTGCTAAGTGTTGCGGATTTAAAGAAAGGTAAAAAAAAAAAATCTTCTTCTCCATGAGTTTATAATCAATTCAGTGAGACAACATACAAATATACATCTCCCTCTCCCTCCCCTTTTCTCCCCCTCCCCCTCATTTTCCTTTTTCTCTTTCCCCTTTCCCTCTCCCTCCCCTTCCCAGTTTTCTCTGGGTCTCTCTCTCCCCACCATCCGTCTCTCTTTCCTACAAGACTACTATCCTGTCATCAGCTTCTCTGGTTCAACCTGCTCATTTTCTAAATATCAAGCCTGGGGCCCAGAGACTTTAAGCAAGATTAAGATTGCACATCTAATCAATGAGGCACTGACTAGAAATCAGGTCTATGTTCCCTAAACCAATGCATATTTTACTCTACTGCTACCTTGAAGTAGATTAAATAAAATAATGTATATAAAGCATTATAAAAATGTTAGCTATTATTATTCAAGAATCCCTCAAAAGGCTTGGGAAGTGGTGGTACATGAACAGGAAGCTCTATAATTCTGAGTGCCTCTATTCATATCTTTTTTCATTTATGGGCAAAATATGTTTTCTTTAAAACCTTTAGGATCATGACTATTCTTAGGTAAATAACTATTCTTAGAAAACCAACATCATTTTAGTTGTTAGGTGAGAAATTACAGGAGTGATAAGTGTTGGCCATGCTGTGTTGTATTCATTTTTTTTCTTTTCAAATATCTGTAAGAGAAGCTTAATGTTTGAGAAATGCACTTGAGTTCACACCCTGAAGGTAGATGGCCCCTTTCAGGTTCAGGTGACCTTCACAAAGAAGCCTGGGGAAATTTCCATGATGCTCCAGTGTAAAAGCTGCTCACGAGGAAAGGCTACTGTTGCATTTCTCCCTTTCCCTTGAAATAGGGCAAAAATTGCTTAATTGCCCTCTGGCAAATCCTACTACACACATTTCCTTTAGGAATTTGGATCAGTCACCGAATCAAAATAGGAAGGTCTTGATATGTGTGTGCCCAGACAATTGCACACAGTCACCCATGCATCTATTATTTATCTACATGATATTTAAGATTCCTCTAATAGAAGCCTAGTTCCATGTCTCATTGTGGTATGACAGCTACCTTGAATTCTAAAAGACAATGAAAGTGGATAGGGATAGAGATTAGATCCGTGACTCTACTTGCAAGCCCTGCAATTGTGACCAACAAAATCAAAACTCCCTCTCTACTATTCTATTCCATGTGTAGTATCCCTTTATTAGAACATAAGCTCCTTGAGGGAAGGGATTACCTCCCTTTTAGCTTTGTACCCAGAGTGCCTAACACAGCACCTGTCACATAACACAGGTAAAGAAATGCATATTGATTGGTTGATTGACGGGTCTTAACATACTGGAAAGATTTTAATTATAGGGCTGGAAACAAATTGTATGTCAGTCATTTAAGAATTAGCCTATCTAAGTCCAGAAATACTCATCACCAGAGGGTACCAGGTTTTTATTTTTTTAGGCCACGGCCATTCATCAAAACATCTATTCAGTCATGCTGGTTTGGTGATTTGTAGCCATCGTAACACATTGCTCCCACACAAGTACTTCCCACTTGCTTCTAATAAACTCACATAGACTCCTGGCTTTGTCCCACTCCAACTCACCGATGCCTCTTTTCCCATGTGGAGAACTGTGCCATTCAGATAACCCAGCTGCCAAGGCGCTGTTCTCACAGTCCCCAAACTCTGAAAAACTACGCCATCAACATGAAGGCTGCCCTCAATAGCTGCCCATACAATTTAAATATTTTCAAATCTTTTGCTGGAAATTTTTAAAATGTAAACTACTGATTTATATCTACATATCAACTCTGTGTATCTCCCCAAAAACCCTTCCATCAAAAAAGAAGCCCTAAAAACGTCTTTCCTAAATTATTTAACTCACCTCAGCATCAATATCCCCATTCTATAGATTTCTAAATTAAGACAGAGATAATTCACTCCACCATGAGTCAAATCAAACAGTGAGTCAACTATGAGCCTGCTCCTTGAAATTTTTGCCAATAAACCACTTAACAGCTAGTAATTAGCAAGAACCTTGACTGTATGAGCCATATGACATAAAAAAAGAAACAGCCTTCTTTGTGTCCCACCCCCCCAATTTGAGTGTCTGAGAGACGTTTGCTTGTAAATATTAGGTAATATTTTCAATTATTGCTTCTCTTTAGTGGTGTGCACATTAGTCCTTCTAATAATACCTAACATTTATGTAACACCTACTATGTTCTAGAAATTGTGCTGAGTCTTTTAGAATCTTCAAAACAACCCTGGGAGGTAGGCACTTATTATCCCCATTTTGCAGATAAAGCAACTGAGGCAGAGAGGAATACCCAAGGTCACACAGCTACCAAGAGTCTGCAGTTGGATTTGAACTTAGATCTTCCTGATTCTAGGCCCAGGACTTTAGCCACTGGGCAAACTGCCTGCCTAGGTGATGAGTCTCAAAGTTCTTGAGTTCTCAACAGCATCTGGTCCATACTAGCTAATTATTTGAGCAAGAAGACATTCTAGCAACCATCTTTGCCAGGTATAAAATGGCAGGCTCCTTTGCGAGATGAGCTAGGTCTTCCTGCTCTTAAGAATGTGCCATAAGTAACAATTTTAATTATTATTTCCATATTTAATTGATCTTGGCACATCTATTATCTATATTATATATGTATATATGCATACACACACATGCATGCATATGCACACATAGATGGGTAGTACGGGTCTGGTTATAATGTCCTCTTCTCCCATTAGAATGTAAACTGCTTGACCTTTTGCTTTTTTTTGTTTCCCAACATTTGTCCAGCACATAGTAAGCACTTAATAAATGTTTGTTAGCTGACGGGCTGACACACATGAACTTCCCCTTCAAGAGGTATGGAAATAAGCAAGAGAAGTAAAACATGAAGTATTGTCAGGGAAAACGCTCACATTCTTTTTCTGTTTACTGCTTCTTTCATTGAAATCAATCCCGCTGGAGCTTTCGAACCTCCCATAAGGCCAGGAAGCAAAAGTTAGAAAATGATAGCAGTGTTAGAGCCAAGGGGCCTTCAGGTACCACCTGAAATCAGCTGCCTGGGCTCTCAGCCTGATTTCTGGGTTCTGCAGAGTTGGTTGTGCCTTCTCCAGCCTAATTTAGTATGGGTAGGATTCCTCACAGCTCACCCCAAAGCCTAGTCTGCTTCTCAGCTCTTAGGAGCTCTGTCCTTAGCCACAGTGACCTCAGTTCCTGCAGGTGACAGTAGGGCTTTCTGCTGATTTATTAAAAAATCTTCTACTTTACGGCTTGTGCATTCTCTCTGGAGTGTGATCATGTGACCAGCATAATGACAATCTGTCTCCTCGCTAACATTTCTCTACTTTGGTTATTTGTTTGATAAAGTGAGAAGCTTCCCGTTTGTTGCCCTTCATCAGAGCTTAATGTCTTTACTTTGGGATCAATATACTTTATGAATAATTTTATTTCCTTCTATTTTTATGGTCTTTTCTCCTCATTATCATACTGAGTTTATTAGCTGGTGCTGTCAGTATCTTTACCCTGTCATATGTTCCTGAGGTACAGTAAATATCACTTGTGTTGTAATTAATATGCACACCCTCTGCAGTAATTAAAGTACAGACCCCTTCAACCAGCTGAGCTTCCTACACTAATTCCACCTTATCTTCATAATGAACTTATTGTAATCTGAAACTACCACCGAATATTGTTCAGTAAGGCTCGAAGAATGAAATCTAACGAGATGCAATAATATTTGTGAACATGTTAATATAAAAAATGAATTTAATTAGCCTAAATCTAATTAAATTTCCCATACAATTAAAATCTCCCCTTTATTCCATAAAAAACACAGCAAGTGGCACACTATTGCCATTTCAGGTACTTCTGCAAAGATGCCAACTGGACAAACGGTTCTTGGCTCAATATGTGGTGGAGTCGGAAATCTTGCTAATGAAATGGCAGGAAAGATACAAGCCTCCAAACTAGAGACTTGATTTCTGATATAAGCTTTCCATGGCTTGGTAAAAAAAAAAAAAGAAGAAGAAGAAAGGAAGAAAGAAAGAAAGAAAGAAAGAAAGAAAGAAAGAAAGAAAGAAAAGTAGCAATGGAATTGTGGGAAGACCACTAACATAGAGTCAGAGGATTCAGATTCAAGTTCTGGCTACCTAACACTTACACCTGTACAACCTTGGACAAATCACAACCTCTCAGGACCTCAGTTTCCTTGTCCTTAAAATGAGAAGTTTAGACTGATATTTGAGGTTCCCTTTCTATTCTAAATCTCTAACCTGAATCTGAATGCATGTATCTTTACTGTATGTATATCTAATATAAAATCCCATACTAAGCAGTGTGGTAAATGCAAAGAATTACTTAATGTTGTTTTCCCCAGCAAGGGACCTAAGATTTTTTGTGAGGTGGCTAGAGAAATAATGAACTTGGAGTCAGAAAATATAGGTTTGGATCCCAGCTCTGATGTTTAGTAGCTGAATGACCATGAGAAAGTCATTTGTTTATATCTTAGGTTGATCATCAGTGAAATGGGAAAGATACTAGATAGCTAGTAGATGATAGATAGATAGACAGATAGATAGATAGATAGATATAGAAAGGAAGGAAACAAGGAAGGAAGAAGGGAAGGAAGGAAGGAATATACAAAGAAAGAAGGAAAGAAAGAGAGAAAGGAAGGAAGAAAAAGAAAGAAGAAAGGAAAAGGAAAGAAGGAAGAAAATTGGGTAGACAGATACATAGAAAGAAAGGTAGGTAGGTAGGTAAAGAGAGAGAGAGAGATAGGTAGATAGGTGGGTGGATGAATAGACTTCCTATGTGCTATATAGGCTGGGAATACAAGTTAAAAGAAAGACAGTCCCTATCTTTAAGGAACTTATATTCTAATGGGTAAAGACAGAACATATAAGGAAGCCAAAAGGAGGGAGGGAGATGTACATATGAGAGAGGATGCAATGGGAAAGGGAAAAGTAATAAAGGTCAAGAAGGAAATTGGGAAATTATGGGCAGAACCAAGTTTGGAATAAGCACATCTGACCTGAGTGATCCCTCAAATGGAGATTCTGGAACAAAGTCACCAGTCAGAGCTGAATTGGTAGAGGTAGATATGATGGACGCGGTAGGGGGGCAGGGATGAAGATCTAGAATAGTGGTGATGATACTGGCCTGGGGGTGATGATATTTATACTTCCCCTTTCATAAGGTTGTTGTCAGAGCCATGCTGAATAAATATAACAAATGAGAACTGTTAACAATAAGCACCATGGCAAATAAGAGGTGGAAGGGTTAGGGTGGTCATGGAGAAGCTAGAGTGTGAAAAGGTCTTAAAAGATAATGGAATCCTATACTCACAGACCATTGAGTTCAATCCCTTCATTTTACAGATGAGGAAACTGAAACCCGTTAAGTGAGTTACCCAAAGTCACCTAGCTAGGAGGCGTCTAGGCTAGACGTTGAACTCATCTCCTTGTATTTCTAAACCCAGAGTCCTACCCACTGCCCCACTTAGCTGATGGGAAGAAAATAGGTGATAAAAGAGGAGGAAATCATTCCAAGCAGGAGGAATAGCACAGAGAAGGTATACAGCTGGAAAAACAAAAGGAATGTTTGGAGACTAGTTTTGATGAATTATAAGATTTGTACAGGAAAGTAATACAATGGTTGCCCACAACACAGAAGACCAAATCTGAGTGCCTTCCTTCCCTTATACAAAAGAACACTGTGTTGAGAGACTGAAAACACATATACTAACACGCTTAAATTGTCAGAAAACATTTCTACAAGGGAAGTCCATATGTAAAATGCAGAGTCATAGAATGGGCAGAAAGTTGGCAGATCAGACTGAAAATTGGCTGAGGGGCCAGAAACAAACAGTGGCAGTAAATGGGATTATTTCAAGGTGGAAAGAGGTTACCAGTAGGATAGAGCCTAGCTTTTTAATTATTCACAGTAATGACTTGGATCATAGTATGGAAAGGAACGTTTCCAAGATTGTAGATTAAACTGAATTAGGAAGTGGAACAAAAATGAGAACAAATATAGCAATAAGAGTAAATTGTTCTGAACTTATCAATTAAAATGTATGATAACACTGGAGCTATAGAGCACTTTTATCCAAAAACTTGTTTCCCAATCCCTTTTTTATGTGAAATATTTGCTTTTGGGGGACATCAGATAAGTCAGTCATTTCACCT
The DNA here is from genome assembly GCA_028658325.1 of Potorous gilbertii. NCBI lineage: Eukaryota > Metazoa > Chordata > Mammalia > Diprotodontia > Potoroidae > Potorous > Potorous gilbertii. The sequence continues at coordinate 173,369,030 of CM053769.1, forward strand.
AGAGAGTTAATTATTTCTAGATAGACACTTGGAAAGTGATAACCGATGATGTCACTGGCACCATAAGAGAGTCCTGACTGTTCCTGTGCCTAGCAACTCTCTTGCATCCTGCAATGATGGATTAACTTTTCCAAAAAATTGACCTTTCATCTGTAGTTGAAGTTAATAACAAAAGAGTTGGAAAGGAATACTTTTAGAAGTGTAACTCAAGCTATTACCTGTGAAATCAAAAGACGATTTTGCCTTAGCAAGATAATCTTTGCTGGTTTTGAAAAATTTGTTTCCCTCTCTTGCTATCCTTTGCCCCTCTCCATAACATTTCCTCTTCCGTTGCCCTTTTCCTATTATTGTCCTAAACATTTTTCCAACGAATAGTTTCATTTCTTCCCATTCCTGGGTAGGGTAGGGAGACTGTGTAGTAACCTATCAACCCATTTAGTCTAGACTATCCGGAACTTAGTAGGTGTGTAATAAATGTTTATGGAATTAAATCAAAGTTTCCTAATGTGGTGAAAGAAAATATGAGCTGGGAATAAGACTGGACATAAGAAAGCTATGACCCAATGGAAATCTCAGCATGCTACAGGAGAGTTCTGGATGTTGTTGAGATGCTATCAGAAACCTGCATTCAGATCTCATCTCTGCTCTTTAGTACCATGCGTGATGTTGGACGAGTTCCTTAGCCTCCTTGGGTCTCAGTATCCACATGCAGAAAAGGAAGTCTTTGGGTTAGATGACTCTAAGGATCTCTTCCAGCTCTGTATCCATGATTCCATGAAAAAAATGATGACCACAAAAGAAATCTGAACAGTTTCCCTCAAAAGAAATGGGGGGAAAAATCTTGTGAGCATTCTTTCCCATATAAAAAACTTTAACAAAGAGAACAAATAGGATAGTGGGCCATAGTGATGGAGGGATGAAATGCAAATCAAAGGTAAAACAAAGTTTGACATTTTTTAGAGCTCTGGTCACTATATCTTAAGGAAGATATAAATGTACTTCAAAGGGGCAGCATTGAAGGGACAAAATTATGCCAGATCTCAAAGATAAGTTATCAAGAAAGCCAAGCCTACTTTGCAGATAAGAAGAAAAGAAAGAAAAATTGTCATCTTCCTGATTCAGAATATGGTTTTTAATTATGATTCTGTTTTTTGGGTGAAACTCAGAGAATCCTCAGAACCCAAACTTTTCAAATGATGTCATGTATATAGAATGTGACAAACCTTAAAGTGTTATATGCATGGAAGCTATTACTCTCATGGAAATGGATAGAAATCCTAGGAGACATATCTTTAAAGCTATTGGTTTACAAGGGAGAGATAAAACTAGGTCATACAAAGGGTGCCTGGTCTAGATGACTCGTGTGTGTGTGTGTGTGTGTGTGTGTGTGTGTGTGTGTGTGTGTGTGTGTGAAAAGATGGGAGACTTAATGAATTTTTGTTTTTCTTCCTGAGTGTCAAATATTGAGGAGGGGAGGGGAGGGGTAGAATCCACTCCTTTGACATATTAAATAAGATATGCTAAGCGTAGAAGAGCCCTTCAATTGCCATTCTTTCTGTGTTTTTTAAAGCACTTTATTAGCATCTTTTTTAGGAACTAAACTTAATATAGTAGAACAGTGGAATGTCTGACAATTAAAAAACTGCTGCTCCGCTATCTCTTTGCATAAAAACCAAAGAAGATGTTTGCCATTGTTCTCATGAAGGATGGAACTGGAGCACAAAACACCTATTTTGTAATTCACGGCTCATTTTGCATACTCAGAATTGGTTGAGGGTACCACTAATGTTTATGGATTATTGCCCTAATCTGGAAATGGTGGTGAAACATTCATAATTCAGTGGCAGCTTCCTTGGGGATTAGGAAGACTTACAGGCTCAATTGTCTGGGTCTGCACATGGGTAGAAATAATAGTATCTAGAAACCACAAGAAGGAGTCAGAAACCATCTTTATGGATCCATTTCTACTTTTTTTTTCCTTTCTAGACCAACCAATGATGAAGTATTAATTCAAAATAAAATTTGTTAGTGATAAAGGAAACTAAATTGGAAGAAGGTTTTATTGTAGCCTGTGATCTTTCTTATTATACTATTTGAGCAAGTAAACTTTCCCTTACCCTTCCACACTACCCTATTAAAAACAACCACAATTCCTTAGTGATAAATGAGACAGAAATAGGAATGAATAAGTTCCTAACGGCTTGCAGTGAAGGAATGGCTAGAAAAAAGACATTTACAAGGAATATTAGACCAAAGAAAGAAAAAGAGATAAAGTCTAAATTACTACCCCATGTTTGCATCCTATTTTGCAATAACACATACTTTCACATATACTTTTCCTTTTGATTCCTACAACAGTTCGGAGAGACACAGCAGATACTTTCATTGTATTCCCATTTTACAGTGGAAGAAACTGAGAAGTGGACATTTAAAATCCTAGTTTCATTACTTCCCATAAGTATGAGAATGGACCCTTCACCACTCTGGGCCTGTTTTCTCCTCAAAAATAAGAAGAGTTATACTAGCTGCCATTAAGTTTCCTTTCATTCCTAGATTCTCTGTCATCTTAAATTATTTGACTAAAGTCATAAGCTATATTAAGTGGTAAAGTCATCTCCTAAACCCTTTGGACACTGAGTCTTTCCACTATATCAAAAATTCTCTACTGAGAAAGCAATGGAGAAATACGTTCTAATTCTTCATTTATCCTGATCTACTGAAAAGAACTGTCTCAAGGACTTAAGAGTCTCCATATATCCCCAGCTGTTTCCTCTGTAAATGAAGATAACAATGTTTCCCCCATCTTTATTTCTCAGTAATATATTTTTGACTGGATCTTTGATTTCCTTAGTATACTGACCTCCCATTGGGGTCGCCTGTCCTACAACTTGCAGGCTGAAAGACTTGCATGGGAGGACTGAGTAGTTAAGTGATTTTGCACGGGATCAAACAGCCAGTATCTGTGAACCAATGGGTAGTGGTAATTTAAATGGGAATATCTTTCCCATTCATTAATAGACTCATGTGCCCCTGTTTAAATCACATGGAAGCCTAAGTCATATGTGGTGAACAGGTAGAACAGGAAGGGTACATTAGAAATGAGAGGAAGTGAGTGAGAGCAATTAGGGCAGAGAGAGAGAGTGACAGAGACAGAGACAGAGAGAGAGAGAGTGAGAGAGTGAGAAAGAGAGAGAGAGAGAGTGAGAGTGAGAGAGAGAGAGAGAGAGAGAGAGAGAGAGAGAGAGAACACAGGCAAGCAGACAGCTAGGCTCATGAGTGTTTGTTTGTGGGAGGCAAGGAGAGACTTGGGAATGGCTTTGTCCCTGCAGTGCTAATGTGTATTGACTTCTTGACTACTATGATGGATTTGGCTTTCTAGTTTGGGGATTTGTCCTTCTGGTACCTGAATAAATGTTTGGAGAGTCTGTTATACTTTGCTATTACTTGGCTATTGAGAACTATGCTGGCATATTCAGTCACTACCAGTGCTATGAATATTGCCTTGGCAATACACCATGTCTTCCTGACTCTGATTTGAAATCATTACCTAATATTATTTGTCATATTACCTCTCCTCAAGGATATGAACAAGATGAATGTGATGATGTTTATAAAACATTGTGACCTCTTGAAGTTTAAGGGATGATAATTCCACTCTATAATAACTAGTATCATCTATTTATTACCACCTTTTCCCATTAGTTCTAAATTAGTTGGTGTTCTGGGGCTGATTGTTAAATTTTCAGGGTGAGCATTTACTTCAGAAATCAGCAAAAGTTACAAATCAGGACTTGGTTTATTGTTTTGTTATGGAGAAAATGTTAATACTTAAACTTAATATTGTGTACAGCTCTTCAAAGAGCTGGTTATTAAACCTTTACCAGCACATTCCTGTGCCAGACCTTAATGGGGTTCAAAGTGCTTAAATAAAAGACATCTTCTCTCTATTGTTTTCCTGATATTCCAACTCTAATCTTCAAAAATTCAAATAAAATCCACGTAGAGTAAATAGAGAAGTTATTAAAGTAATTTTTCCCCGGACATGATTAATTTCTAGCTTCAGTGGTATCTTCAGAGAAGAATGAAGAGGCTACAGCTGCTGAATTAAACAATGTAGATTATAGCAGGGCCCAAGAAAGTGAGCACAGTTTAGATTGGGAAGGTAGGGAAGATATATTTCACTGCCTTATTCCTCCAACTTTTTCCAACAAATCAAATCAAGGGCATTTGGATTCCAAACTGGGTTAAGCAATGAGAATATAAATATAAGCAGAAAGACAGAAAGATATCTAGTAATATGCTAGATAAAGTGCTTGCCCTAGACTTAGGAAAACATGAATTCAATCTGACTTCAGATATGTACTAGTTGTGTGACCCTGGACAAGTGACTTCACTTCTGTCTGCCTCAGTTTCCTCACAAGTAAAACATGGATAATAGTAGAATCTCCCTCTTTCTTGGGATCAAATGAGATAATATTTGTAAAGCGCAAAGCAGGCACTTAACAAATGGTTGTTCCCCTTCCGTTTCCCTGGGGGAAAGAAAGATAGGACATAAAAAGAAGCTGAAGAGGAGATGGGGAAAAGAGAAGTTACCTGTGTAGGGGTATGGTTGAGAAACCCAGAGAGTCAGAAGTGGGCTCCAGAGAGAAATACAATCTTAGAGTGCATTAAGAAAAAAATAACACCCAATAATTAGAGACTGATAAGCTTCCTGTACTTTGCTCAAGAGTATTGTTTTCAGTTCAGGACACTTTTGTTGGGGGAAAGGGAGATGTTGACACTACATTTTAGAGATTTTCATGATCTGGACATTGTCTGGAAGAGGGCTTCCAAGATTGGTAAAGACCTTGAGTTCAGGACCTGTAAGAATTTAAAGTTTCTGGGGATGTTTAATTTAAAAGTGAGATGACCTGAGAGGAAGTAGGGGAATGGGACGTGATCACTGTCTTGAAATGTTAGAAAGGCTGTCATGTGAAATATGGATTAGAGGACAGAATTAAAAGCAATAATTATGAGTGTTACAAAGAGGTGAATTTAAGCATGATGTTGGGAAAAATTCCTAAAAATTGTAACTATCCAAAAGTCAACTGGGATATCTCAGTAGGTACGAGGTTCCTCTACTCTCTAGGCAAAGGATGATGATGATGACGATGACAATGATGATGAAAAAGACAAAAATTATAATATATAATTATATAATAATATGTTAACATCATATAAAATTATATTCTATTTGTGTATTTCTCAATAGTTCCATGGTATAGGTATTGTTATTAACCCCATTTTACATATGGAGAAACAGACTCAAAAAGTGAAATGACTCCCTCCTGGTCTGTCTTAAATGTCTGAGGGAGGATACAAAACTAGGTCTTCTATTCCCCAGTCTGATTCTCTAACCATGGAACCTCATAGCTACAAAGCTAGATCAACTGCTTACAAGAAATACTGTAGAGAGATCCTAGATGTCTTCTGAGTTCCCTTCCAACATTGAAATGCTGTGGTTCTTCATCAAAGTAATCAAGATAAAGGACATGATGAAACTGGATATGATTATTTTCTATTAATTTATTAATTGAATGAATGAACAGCTATTTAATTAGCTATGGCTTTGTTGATAGAGTTTACTAAAAAGGCATAGGAATATCAACCTTATTGTCCATTCACCAGTGACACAGCATGATTAGAAATGGATGTTCAGAAGCTGCCACTTTGCCATGGTGTGCATACCCAGTCCAAGGTTCTCTTACAAAAATGTGATTGAAGCCACAGGGAAGAAATTTTGAATTTCTCATCTTTAAGCTATTTTTAATGCACTCCTTTAGCTTAAATTTCATATATACAAAGGCCACCCCTTGCTTTTATAGGAAAACACTGAGGAGTTCCCCTAGACCACAGACAGGAAATACAAACCATGAACTTTTAAGTTATACCTTCCAAAGTGGAATGGAAAGAAAGAGTTATTGAAGCAACTAAAACAAAGCTAGAAATACTGCAGAAAAAGACGAAAATATTTTTCTTCCTGGGTCTGAGTCCAGCAACTCAGACCACATGAAGGAGATGAATGAATAGAAGTGAGATTTGTAGCAGAAGAGATAGATGCTGAGCTATTATTTCTTGGGACACTCTGAGGTATTTACAATCCCAAAACTTAGATCTCTGTGCCCATAAAATCAAGGCAGAGTTTTTCAGTAGAATCCAGACTTTAACTGAAACTCCACTCACTATATTACATCTTTTCCAATAATACTTTTTTCCTCCAACAGAGGTACACCATTGAACTTCCCTTTCCAAAAAGCTACTTTAATTCAGATTTGCTTCTTTTTCCATGAATGGGTCTATATTCAGAGGATACTTTAAAAATATTCATCTTATATAAAGAAATACATTCTCTTATTTCTATGATAATGAAGATATCATTGTAGAGAAGTATCTTCGCAGCTATTTATTCCATTATAAAATTCTAAATCATCAGATACAAAACATTGAAAGTTTTAAGTGAGACAATTGTGTCAGAGTTCAATTAAAATTAAGAATCTGATTACTCAAGTTTCCATTTATCATCCATAATCCCTATGGATAAATAACTCCAAAGTCTGTTTATTTTTGACATGATCTCTCAATCTCTTTCACTGAGAAAAGGACAGTCACCCTGATTCCTGCAAATGAATTATAGTAAGCTAATCAGAGCCTTGTCCTCTTCTCTAGAAGTCAAAGTTTATCACTGAAATATCTGTAATATCCTATTTTCCCATGGATGGTATCCATTGTTATATGACATAAGGATAATCACCACTATAGTATCAGTTATAAGGCCTAAATTGAACTTCTCACTAAAATGTGATCCCTGGCTTGGTAATCTCTTAAGCTTTGGTTTCAGATCCATGACTTAGAATGATTTGCACTCAAACAGGGAGGCAGCCCAGCAGGAAAAAAAAAAAGGGGGGAAGCAATCAATCCAGTCCAACCTCTCTGGTGGCTTTGTATTTTAACTAATTATTCTTGATAACTTGGTGCTAAACTCTATAGTTCTTATACTTATACTTATTAAGGACTGGATGTGCTAGCACTCCATTTGGTGCTTTGGAACAAAATATTGCCTTCTCCATGCTAGTTAAAACTCTGCCCTGTCCGTACAGGAAAAGTATAGTAGAGAGCTATTAAATCATCCTGCTATAATAGTGCTGGGGTTCTGAAACAGCTCATGCATCCTCTGAATACCCCAATATGGAATGACTCAAGTGCTAAGGAGAACAGAATCCATGAAGGAAGGGGTGATAGAGACCATATAGTCAGTCTAAGTGTTGGGCATCATAGGAGTATAGGAAATAGGTCTAGTGCAGAAAGGGTCCTTAGAGGCACCCATTCCCCCTCTTTTATTTACAGATTTACAGATAGACAGGAAATCTAAACTAAGCAAGTTAAATATTTTTACTACAGTACCATACTTTCTACCTATCAACTTGCTGACAAGTTAATATATGTTCCTGTGTATATAAATACATATACATACATATATATGTATAAGAACTTGTTTTTTTTCCTGTATGGCACCAGACATGATTTGATTTATTTTTCCTACTAGTCCTACTCTAAGTTTCATCACGGCACAGAGGTAGCGCTGAAATCTAAAAACTATTCCAGTGAAGCACAAGACATTTCAGATCCTACCAAACTAAAAAGGACTGGCAATGGTATGGTATCCAAGGACCAGCCTAACTAAACTCAAACAGGTTCAAAGATTACTTTTTTTCAGCCATAGCAATTTGGAGGATTGCCCGAGGCATAAGAAGTTGCAGTGTGTATTAGGGAGGCACCCACACTACTGAAATCATGGATCTATATTCATAGAATTAGCAAAAAATGAATTGGATACTTAATTTTTTTCTTTCTGTTATTTAATTTAATTCAATGAACATTTATTAAGAGTTAATTATGTCCAAGGAGCTGTTCTAGGCAATAGGAATCCCAAAACCACAAAAAAAGGGTCCGCCTTCAAGAGACTTGCATTCTTTGATTATGTAGAAATAGTATAAATGAGAACTTTATTATTTATTCCATTGCCTTAAATATTTCAAGGAAAAAGGTTTATGGGAAAGGCGATAGGATATTTTAAGTGTCACAAAGATTCTGTTATTTTATTCTGATCACATTTATTCTAAATTTGTATCTTTCCAATCTAAGATAAATTCTTTATTTCTTTATTTTTCATGAGAGGGATCATGGAACAACCTGACATTCAAATAACTTTAAAAACAACCTGAAGTGAAGGAATTTAAAATGAATTTAATTTCCCCAAGGGAAAAATCTATTAATTGTCTACCCATTTCTTCATAAATACAGTGCCTTACTTGTGGAACTATGCCATCAGCTTGGGTAAGAAAACAATGTAAATAAATCAGACCTTTAGTCTATGTAATTCTGTGTCTATAGAACCCAACTACAAAGTTTTCAACAGATTGACTTCTTTTGAATGTATAAAACTATTCAGTGTGTGTGTGTGTGTGTGTGTGTGTGTGTGTTTATGTGTGTGTTTGTATATATTCATATACAAATAGCTATTGAGCTATTTATTAAAGAAGCCAAAAATGGGGGGGGGGGGGACTATTCAACTTACATAGTCAGCAGTAAATAAACCTTAAGGCAATTAAAGTATTTTTCATTTAAACTAGTTTTACCTAATTCCCCAAAGACCCTGTTTCCACAGTTACAAGTAATTTTATTCTAACTGTAGCTTAAATCTGAGACAGGTCATGGTGAAGATAAAACTGTGGCCTAAGCCTGTCAGTAACAGTCTCTCTTCCTGCCACTAGTCTATGCTGTTGGATAAAGTTCCAGATGCTCACTTCATGTCCATAGGCTAGACTGGAATTGTCACTTTTGTCTGGGCTTCTTAGCTTTGGGGGTGGGGGGTGGGGGGAATTTAAACATATAATACATGCATACATGTACATATACACATGTGTGTATAATATACACATGTATGCCTCATTTTACCATGTAATCATGCATCTTGAGAGATAATATAAATAACCCATACCATAGAAAGGCATTTGATCCACCATATTGTAGGAAATGATAATTACGGTATTTGTTTCTAGGATTGCACATGAGTTAATTTACAATTAATATACTATTAATATGAGTTAATTTGCTATTTCTCTCAAACCAACAATAAACAATTTTATGACATAACTTCCAAAAAGAATACCTGAACTCTCAAATCATGAAATTTACTGAAAGTAATTGGTGAATCCAATAAAAAAAAAAAACAGGAAAAATTTTTTTTATCACTTAGACAAAAACCCCTTGTTGAGGTCTGGTAAATCTACACACATCAATTAATTGAGGCATTCCTTGAGGGGGAGATTTGACTTCAGTTGAACAATTAAGCATCTTAGAAAAAAAGCCTTTTGATTCATTTACATAAAATACTTTGTATTTAATTCAACCAATTGTTTTCCAGACTGAATTCAACTGGATTATTAAGAACCAAATTAGTTTGACTGAATTTAAAGAGTGCTTTAAAAAAAAAAAGTTTGTGTAGGCAAAATCTGACTCTCACTTCAACTAGCTCTTTTAGGTATCTAATAGATGTCACCTGAATAGATTAAACATAATTTTGAGAGATATATAACTTATGTTACCTTCTAAATATTTTAAACAGCTCACAAACATAGCATATATCCTGATACCAAGACATCAAAAAAAAAAGTAGTCATCAGGAGGCACAATTGTGAAGGGTAGGTTGTAGGAAACTGAGCCCTTTTTTTGTTATATTAATTTGCAATGATTTACATTTGTAAAGAATCATTTCCAATGCAAATGGACAGTACTGGGTTGTTGTGGGGTTTTTTTTTCCTTAAATGAAGAAAAAAATGGATGGCAAAAAAGAATAACACCGAGCAGCACATAGAGAGGACTCATCAGTATATATTTATAGCACTCACGAGTGAATGCTGTGGGGACTGGGAGTGGGGGGAGGTAAGGAGAAAGAGATTTCAGATCCCAAACTGAAGTGTATCAGTCATTCAGCTCCTTACTAAATAGAAAGTCATTCTTTTAACCATGAAAAATACTTCAGCTTTGCTCTAATTCACTGTTTAACACCAATAATTTATTTAAGATTCCTTTTTATTCTTAATAGATTTTTTAAATGAAGAATTCTCTCAGAGATCTATGCAAGTTTTAGTCTAGCATACTTTCTGAAAGTGTTAAATTATTGACCTGCTGAAGTCTTTCATTTGAATATCTATCTTTTGTGTGCCATCTTCTGTGTACCGACCTACTTAGATGCTCTGTGAAATGTAAAAGTTATTGATCCTCTAAGTCATAACTGGTATTTTAGGCACCAGGAAGGAGAAATTCACCCCCTCCTTCTCCTGGTCAATTAACAAAGAAACTTTTACATTACAAATTGTATGATCCCAAATCATTTATAATCATCCTAAGAGGTGTCCACATCTGTGGTTCCATTTAAAACCGAGGATGAGAATACCCAGAGCTCGATCTTTGTAAGCTCAGTGCTTTGTCTCTGTCCTGCATTCTCCAAGGTGGCCTTGGAGCTAGCAGGCAGCTAGCTCTTCCTGGGGGACTGCTTAACTCCACTGCTACAACAGTCCTGGATGAAAAGAGCTTTCTTTCTATATGTTGCCTTCAGCACATGAGGGAGACTAGATCTGGAATCTTGTAGGGGGAAGGGCACTATGTCAGAATGTTTCGCTATCCACTCCTCCATCAATTTGATCCCAGTACATGCTATTAAACTGAAATGTGTAGCCCTGAAAATGGACTTACAGATTTTCAGGAAACGTTATGTCTTCCACTCCCTTCTCTCATCCTCTTCTCTTCTCATCCCAACCTTATTTCTACTATCTAAGGAAATCTACAGAAGGATTCCCTCTTAAGCTTTGCAAAAGCCCATTCTGTTTTGCAGGCATCAGGAAGGAAGAAATCCGACTCATGAAGTAGAACATAGTGCATAAAGTAGCAATTCCACGAATACAATTTAAGGTTACTCAAAGTCTGAGGATGAAAACGCAAAAGTTTAGACCTAGGGAGGTCAGACCAGTGGCTCTGGGAGGTCCAGATTAGCCTAAGGTTTTCTGTAGCCGCAAGTGTCCCAATGACACCTGTTCAATCTGGAATTTTTCCAGGGTTTTGATGGGGGTCTTGAATTAGGGAGGACCCTTAGAGAGAGTCATCTAGGCTTTTAAAGGTGATACGAGTGATACCTTGTCAATCACTCTTTCTCTTAACAGCTTCCAACGCCAAGCTTTTGTGCAGCTGTGTACAAGAAACTGTTGAGATACGCAGATATCGCTAGGTGGAGCTGATGCTTTCTGATGGTTGAGGAAATCTGGTCTGGGCATCTCTCAAATCTGCCTATCTGTAGTGACCTATAGTATTAGAATATACTTAGATGGGCCGAATAATATATACATACATACACACACATATATGTGTAGGTAGGTACCTATATTTCCCCTCTAAGTTTGGTCTGAATCAGTGGTAGCATCAAAGGTTGATAAAGGGAGTAGGAGGGAGATGGGAGGGAGGGAGGGGGGTACAGATGTGTGTGGCAATATCAAGACCCAAAGAAACTGGCTCAGGAACATTAACATAGTTTATATATTTTATCCAGCCAGTATTTTGTGCACTGATTATCATATGCATTTAAATGTGTAATTTGGGGCTTTATAAATGTATTTCTTAATATCCTTAAGGGCAAATCAGACAGGAATCCAAAAATGTGGTTAGTTTATTCTACCAAGGGCCATTTTAACACAGTATTCTCAGTCCTAGCCAAGCAGCAAAGCTATATCAATAAACATTCATTGAGCACCTACTGTCTGCCAGGCAAAGGATAAGGCTGATAAAAGAAATTCTCTACACAGAGAGGCATCATCCTTCAAGTAGTTTTATAGTATGCATTGTTTTCAGAGTCCATTCACATACTTTATCTTGTTTGATCCTTATAATACCCCTATGGGATAGGTAGTACAAACATCTCATTTTATAAATAAAGAAAACAAAGATCAGAAAGGTTAAGTGCTTTTCCAAGGTCACACAGATATGCCTAGAAAAACTGACAATTTGTTCAAGTGAAACAAACGATCATTGGTAGAGTGAGGGGAAAATCAAAAAAGTCTAGACCTATTCATTCACACGCACACACACACACACACACACACACACACACACACATACGAGTGTGTGTAGACACTAAAAGAAAAATAATCTAAATGAGAGCTCCTCATGGTTATTAGTACATATAGGGAAAAACAAGATTACATTAAATTGAAATCCTATTTTATTTGATTCTTCCTACACTAAATCATCTTTTTCACAATCTCCCTTTTCTAAGGAAAATTTACCTTCAACAACAAAAGCCAAAGTGATAGAATTCCAAGGAAAGCCGTCTGGTGAACTAAAGGAACCGTATTTCCTGGCCCTTCAGTTTAAACGTTCCACACTGTCATTATTCCATTGCACCCAAAAATATTTCTACAAACCCATAATTCTAAATATGTGCGGCTTTATTCCCAGTTTTCTTTTTTGATTAAAGTTGCTTCTCAAATTGCACAGATTCTGGAACATTTGATGTGCCTCAAGGGCATCTAGATTGTTAAGATAACAAATTAGAAAATTGGGAAGTGTTTGGGAAATTATAAACTTAAGTTCCGGGTTTCTTTCCTTTGTTCTATTGTTTTTTCTTTAAAGGAATTAAATGACCTGGGTAAGGAAATCAATTACCTCTGTTCCAGATTTCCCCAGGTCTCTTATCCCTCCCCTTTCCCCCTTTACATAGGCTTTATCCAACTAACTGCAAGCCCTCTTTCCACTCATATCCAGCCACAATGCTAGTTCAGTACCCTGTTCTCACCTAAACTATTGGTCTCCCTGCTCCCAGGACCTTCCCTCTCCAATTTACCGTCCACACAAACAACAAATTAGTAATCCTAAATAACAAGTCTGATTATGTCAGTCACATTGCGCAGAAATCTTCAGGGGCTCTCTTTTGCTTCTAGGATACCATGCAAATCCCAATGCCTAGCATAGAAAGTCTTCCAAAATCTGCTTTGCACTAATTTATTTCACTCACTCCCTCTTCATGTACTTTCCTTTCCAGCCAAACCTGCTCTTCCCCAGACTCAGCATTCCATCCCCTAGCTCCCTGACTTTGCACCAGCCAGCCTCTCCTAGGTTAGCCCTTCCCGAGGCTTACAATAAACTCCCTCCTCCTGTCTACTTTTCAAAATCCCTACTTTCCTTTAATATTCAGTCCAGGTATGTCATCTTCTGTTATAGAAATATATATCTTTCTTTCCTTTGATTTCACCAGTTACCCGGATGCCCTTATACAGGTAAAGTTAGCTTGTTTGCGAGTACCTGTGTATAAATAAATTGTAACCCCACCGTACCCCACCTCTGGTAAAATGAAAGCTCTTGTTTCATTTTTGCCTTTATGTTCCAGGTGCCTTACACTTAGTGGATGGAAGATTGAGAGTAGACAGGGGAGAACTCCTCCCACATCCTCTATTTAAGGAAGGGGTTCAATGTAATCATCTCATTATTTCCCATTTGGTTGCAGTCCTCTTCCAGACTTCATCATACCCTTGCCCACTGCCCATCCATCTTCCTTTTTATGTATTGTCTTTCCCCATTAAATTGGGAGCTCCTTGAGCAGGGAAGGGAGTGTCTTTTGCCTTTATTTTTTAAACCTGTGCTTAGTACAGTACCTCATATATAGTAAGGACTTACTAAGTGTACCTTCCTCCCCCTTTTCTCTTCTGGGTTTTCAAACTCAATTCAATCTGGAGCTCATAGACTGGACAACAAGTTCCCACCCACCTAGCACAGAATGGATGAATACTAAATAATAATTGCTTCTCTTTTACCCTGGAACCCTGAGGGTCTTCCCCTCCCAGTTTGATTTTTTTTTCATTAAAGGGGCCAACCCTAGAGTAACCACCTAAGGAAGCCTATTCATTGAATGGGTGTATCTCACTCAAAGTGAGAATGTGATAAGACCTTAGCCTGAAAGGGCCAGGGTCTCGCATTGCATCTAGACCATCTCTAGCCACCCTGATGAGTATCAGGCCACTAGACCCAGATGACTCAGGAGAAGAAAACAATGTTGGTGACCTTGCACAGACCTCCCTCACTCAAATCAAAGTCAAGTGCAAGTCATATCATCAAGTTAATGTCATGGTCCTCTTTGAGATTGAGACAAACACAACTATAACAGCTTACTAAATGTTTATTGGGGCAGCTAGCTGATGGGCCTGCAGTCAGAAAAAGAAGCTGGCTGAGTGATGCTGGGCAAATCACTTAAGCTCTTTTTGCCTCAGCTTCCTCATCTGTAAAATGGGGGGTAATTACCCACCTCCCAGGGTAGTCATGAGGATCTAATGAGATAATAGTTGTAAAGCACTTAGCTCAGTGCCCAGCACACAGAAGGCTCTATATAAATGCTTCTTAGTTGTCATTTCTATGACAAACCAGTAAGTGTCTAATAAATATATATTGAACAGAATTCAGTAGGGAGAAATATGTATGGGGAGGAAAGGTTTAGGTTATTCTACATGGCAGGAGTGCTGGGCCATATTAAAATGTAGTCATAGTAACAGTGATTGAAATGCTTATATTGTAGAAGCAAACAAAAAATAGTTAATATCAATATGCTTGTTTCAGTCTTCAGATTTCATATGAAACTGGCAATGTTTCTTTAAAATGTGCTTAGGTCAACTGAATCCAAAATCAACAGCACCTCTAATCCTTCTTTGTTTCCAATGAAAGTAGTTTTTTTTTCCTTTCTCCTCGTTAAATTTCAGTAGATTGAAAAGTTGAAGAATTTTTCCTCCTGAAAACTGACATCTTCTGCTTATCCACAAGCTACATTGATTAAAAAGCAAATGCAATCATATAACCTCATTTAGTCCAGAATTTTTACTCAGACCTCACCTGAAGGAGTCATCATGCTGTCTTGGTAGAAAGGAGTAACTTAAATTTAAATAAGCTTCTTTCCTTAGCCAGAAAATACCACATTGTTCTGAGCAGTAGCATTAACAATGGTAACATTTTATTTGCCTCAGCAATGTTTTTCTCAAAATACTTTCACCTATTTCATCTTATTTGATTCTTACAACAGCTTTTTGAGGGAGAGAGACAGGGTAGGTTGAAGCAGGGTCAGTGTCATGGCCCTCATTTAGAAGGTGAAGAAATTTAGACCCAGAGGGAGGGATGGAGAACCTGTGGCCTTCTAGATCTTTGGGTGCAGCCTTTTGACTAAGTCCAAGTTTTATAAAACAAATCCTTTTATTAAGTGTATTTGTTCTGTAAAGTTTGGATTCAGTCAAAGGGGCTACACTTGAGGACCTAGAGAGTCACATGCAGACTCAAAGCTGCAGGTTCCCTGCCCCTGACCCAGAGAAGAGAAGTGGACACTCTTTGGTAAGCTGTGGGAGCCAGGACTAGAATTCAGTTCTTTGACTTCAAGTACAATTCTGTTTTGCATCTTTGTGAAATGTATTTTTCTACCTGGTTTCATTCCATGTAGCTTATTTCTTTAGGAAAAAATATTAATGGGCTCTCTGAAAAGTCGTGGGGTCTTCCTCCTTGGATGTTTTTAAGCGAAGGTTGGATGACCACTTGTTGGGGATGTTGTGGTGGGGAATTCTTGGCAGGGAGCTTGTGCTGGAGCCAGTTGGGCAGATTGCTAAATTTTCAGTGTGAGCGTTTACACCTCAGAAATCAGCAAACAGTACAAACAAGGGCCTAATTTATTGTTTTGTTGATTGTCTAGACTGAACAAAGCAATGGAAGAAAATCATTAATAACACAGATTAAATTTTAAAATGTTTCTTGAATACACCCATCTCCCCTGCCCCAACACTTACCCACATACTCTTGGGCATCACTTGCATTTTCAAAGAATCTTCTCAAATCTAAAATTCTCCAATTTTTCACTAAGGGTAGAAAGAATTCTAAATGTCTCAGGTAAAAATATATACATGAGGTCATTATCATTCCAGAAGCAATAATAAGTATATGAATTCATTAATAAAAGTGTAATCTACACTTCACTCCCTTTAAAAGTTAATCCTGAAAAGTATAAACTATGTTGAGACACCTAAGGAAACATGGCTCTCTAAGCAGTCAAATACTCTTCTTTTTTTTTAATGTCATCCACTATGAATTTCATAAATAGCAATCCTAGGCACGGAGTAACCATTTTTAAAAGTCTGGAGGGGATTCCATAACAACATTTAAATGCATTTACTGCTCAAACAATTTGATTGGATTATAAAATATTTAAAACTGCAGCTGTATTTGGATGTTTACTGTTGACTACTTTGATTTCAAGAATTTCATACCTAAAAGGTACAAGTTAATATAAGTATTTATATGTTACTGATCTGCAAAACTGGATCAGCTAAACATTCTTAGATAATCAGGAAAAAGTTAGAATTTTTCTTTTTAATTCTTACAGCCTTTTCAAGATTTTCCTCTCTAGAAACAAATGATTAGATAACTCAGAATCAAATAATTGAAAATATATGAAAGTACTAAGCAGTAAAACATTACAACATATAGATATTAAAATTTTAAACAATATATACACATATATGTATGTACATAAGTAGGTAGGTAGTAAATATGTATATATTATGTGTTATATCACTTTAGACCTTACAACATAACATGAGAATATTTTGTAAACAATTATCAGTGTTAGCTCTGAAGGTTGCTTTAAATGCTGTTGTCTTGATGGTGTTTGCTGAAATTAGACTCAGAGAAGCACATAATTTATCTAAGAAAGAACAGAATCCAAGCACCAGAATTTATCAATTCAAGTAAATGTATATTTAAAGGGCTCTGTGGAAATAATTTTTTTAAATGTGGCCATTAGCTACACTCATCCTCAGAGAGATCAGAGAATATATAGTGTGAAAGCTGAAAAAAAAAATCATAAAAACAGATGACCACATTTACTTTTTTTTTCCTAGAAGAAGCAAAAGGGAGTGGTGGGCAGTGATTGTCAAAAAAATAAAACACGATTGTCTAAAGAGGCTATTGTAAGATCAAGTATGATAACATTTGTCAAGTGTATATAGCACAGTGCCGGCACAAACAGCTTTTCTCTCCCTTCCCACTGTCTTCTCCTCTCCTGATTAGTAATGGTAGCCAGAAATTGCTGACTATATAGGTTATACCATAAACTCCTATTTACAACCATGATTAATGCAGTACCACTCCCCTAACCCATATCCACCAAAAAAAGAACAACGTATGGAGTGTTCTTATGGTTAGTTGGTCATCATCCTTTGTTTTGAAGAGAACAATGTTTAGGGCACCTTTTCTAGCCTTTTCTTGCCCTAAGAAGTGAGCAGTGCAGTCCTTCAAAAAGGCTGCTCAGATACTCAGGAGGCTGCCAAACCCCAGTGCTGCTTCAGTCCAGTGAAAAGATGACCCCATGGCCTGGGCCACCCTTGTGCAGGGTTTGGCTATGGCTCCCAGTGTATCTGTGCCTGCTGCTTCATCGCTTGCCCGTCCCCACAGGGCTTTAAGGTAGATAAAAATGGTAAAACAGTGTGGGGAATGTCTTTAGATTTCTGCATAAATTGAATTTAAGTGAGTCAGAGTTATGCAAAGTTGTCAACCTCACTCTCTCTTCCAGAGTCATCAGAATCTACTAGCATGACAAAAGTCAAGAGAACTGGTGAAAGCTCAGAATGTAGTGGATGACCTTGGCAGTGTACATGTCTAACCAAACTCTGAGCTCTCCACAGTGCCTGCTTCAGCTGCCGTCATATTTGTTGGAACAAACTGTTCTCATCTGCCCATTCCTCCAGTGGAAGTCTTCACATGCTTGGGGTAAAGATCCTCCAATTCAGTGAACCGTCAGCCTGGGTTAGTCTATCTGGGGAAAAGGTTTACGAGGTTGCGGCTGCTGATGGCTTGGAACCACAGATAGAAGTTAGATAAATCAGGTGGACACCAAAAGTACAAAGCAGCCCTCACACCAGAGGTTCTAGTTTCCCTGAACATACCCTATGCTCCTTATGGTTGGTTGTTACCCTTTGTTCTTAAAGAGGACCAATCGCTATTTTGAAATCAAGGTACAGTGTAGATACTTTAGGAGATACTAGTAAAAACTTATACTGAGAAAATCAGGTGATTGCACCATAAATCTCAAAACAAAACACAAGAAAATCTTTGAGTTTAGCCCCAATTGGATTGTGACTTTAGAAGCCCCAGAGCGGGTCTGCTAAAAGCACCATGTGGCAGCGGACTCCCCCCACCCTGGTCCCACCAGGTATTCTCTCTTTACCAACTCAACACTCTTTCCCAAAGCAAATGACAATGTCTTTGTTATGCTCTCCCCACCCTATCCTATCCCTCTATATTCCTTTGTAACCAGTTCCCGGGGCAGTCAAGAAGGAGGGGCTGGAATAGGCTGCAAGTTTCAAAAATCATTTGTTGAAAGTAGGTAGAGATTCATTTCGGTTGAAAGGATGTTTTTTATAAATACACCCTGATCGACTCAAATCTAGGGGTCATCTATGCTTTAATGTAGATTGTGTAGATTTGCAAACCTTAAACCTTAATACATGCTAGCTATTATTGTTGTGGTTAAAAGCATCATACTTTGACCAGATCAGCACTTAAAGGTAAGCTTTAATGCCTAGAAGTTCTAGTCAGAGAAAAAAGATGGGACAAGGGTTGACAACAAGGGGAAAAAGGATATATTTAAGAGAAATATAGGTCAGATTCCAATTTTCATCTGCCCTTCTTCCCCTTGGTTTCTGTAAACTCTTCCCTTTTTGAAATGAATACTCTAAGATTTCCACACTTAACATAGAACCCATTTTTCAGGGATGTCTCTTCAATACTATTAATGTTGATTTTCCAAGCACTTTGATTTTACAGGCTACTGGGGATGGGGGGATTGTTTTTACTATTTCATTGCCATATTTCCTCCCATTACTTGTGTACCTTTGTCCTTAGTCAGCTATTTTAAACTCCTATAGAATTTAATTTTGAGCAATAGCAATCTAGGTATTTCCTACCTAATCCATGATAGCTCCCTGCACTTCCTCTTTTCTATTTTATCCTGAAAATTCTTACATCTTTTTTTTGTAAAGAATTGCCTTTGGCTCAATCTTAAAATGCAACTGATGGGGGAGGGAAAGGGGAGATGATGGGATGATTTCAAATGCTTTCTTGAGACTAGTAGGCTCCCTTCCACTTCTTATGGGATATGATACATGTGACTATTAAAAACGAGCAGGTTCCCAGGGCCCTCTAAGAAAATTAGTTGTAGCACTTCATCGTCACATCTATCCATGTCCTATTTATGTGTGATATGGATGGACTGAGTTCTGTGTAGACTAAGCAATATGATTTGGGAGGTTGAGTGATTGCAGAGGTGACTGTATACTTTGAGCCCTATTAACTGAAGTTGAAAATTAGACCAGCAGATTTCAACTCTCCTGCAGTAATTAATTCCAGCATGTGACGCTTAATTAGGGAAAAACAAAATATATCACAAAATGTCGAAAGGAAAAGCCACCAACTGATGACACAGGACTATTTAAATATATTGGAGAACTTTGTGCAGTATGTTAAGGCTAAAATTCCGCCAAAATTTACCCAGCTTTATTTTGTCTTCTTTTCCATTTCCTTGGCTCTTAACCATTCATTCTCAGTTCCTTGGCAAAAGAGACTGGGAGAGACCAGAAGGAGGAGTGGGGGAGTGGACAGCTCATGCTAATGCCACTCCTGATTCCATAATTTAGAAAAAAAATATTCCTACTTTGTGCTTTTAAAATATAGTTCATGTCTTATACTGAAAGTTACTCTGGCATATGGCTCAATTGGAAACATCATTTTTTTTCCCTCTTTGTAAAATGGCTTGCCTCTTACCGCTAAGTAATTTTCCATAATTTCCCTGTGATTTTATACCAGTGCTCCTTTAAAGATCTGTGCCATTTATATTGGAGAAATTCTTCTTTATGACCTATGCAAAGTATTCATGGTCATGGAGGTAAAAACAGATCTTTGTGAGTACCTCTGACCAACCCCTTCAATAGGCATGCATGTCTTCAGTTTCCTTTGCATCATGAAACATGTATTCCTAGGGCCAAAGGAACAAAGGCTTCTCTTCTTTCCCCTCCTATCTTCTCTTTGTCCAATCAGGCAAATGTTCTGGAGGCTTTGCACAAGTCCTGCAGTGAAACTTAGTTAAATACGTGGAAAGTGGAGCTGAGGACAAGATACCTTTATACAAGTGGGATTCACTAATCACCAAAAGATCTTACCCATAGAAAATTCCAAAATCTTGGAGACTGGAAACTCAGAAAGTAGTTTTGAACACAGTTGTATACAATATTCCTCAAAACAGCTTCACTGTAACACTTATAAAACCTCATGTGGATCTCAAGAATCAAGGTGAATTGGTTGAAAGGTGCCAGTTCGTTGGGGCTAGAATGCATGACTGTGAACAAATCCTAGTTAGAATGAATCAGACCTTTCTATTCATAACATTGGAAAAGGAACTCAGGGAACACCTACCCCAAACTCCTCATTTGACAAATGAGGAAACTGAAGCCAATGGAGGTTAAGTGACAAAGTCATACAGGTAGATAGCATTAGAGGTGGAATAGACATGAAATTTGAACTGTGCTCCTCTAACTCTGGAATCACATTGGATTCACTGCTTATACATTTTTTTTTTTCCATTTGAGGACAGTGGAGGTAGCAAAAAGATCTCCTAGAAAGAGACAATATCTATCAAGCACAAAATAAAGAATGGGAAGGAAATACAAAAATATAAGATAGCAGTGAGGCAGTAAAAAGTTTCTTCATTTATCCTTAAGATAAAAAATAATAGATATAAAATCGTATTAACTGCTATTCTTGGTTTGCAATGAAGAGAAAGGTTTCTAGGAAGGCTTTTAAAAGTGACATTCGACTTCTAGGCTGCAATAATTCCTGAAGCCTGAGGCCGCTGTCAGTCACTTTTTCAAATTGAACACCACCGTGATAGTTCTCATTCTAGAGTCCACTCCCTGTCAATATGCATATTAGATACACTTACAGATACACGCATACACACACTACATATTTATATACATATGTGCATCCTCTGAAAATGTATAGGTTGTAGATATGCATTTACAATCAAAATCTATACCTCCATAGATTCAACACTTCTGAAGGACTGTGCAAGGTTGTATATTTCCCAAGCAACTCTTCATTTGTTTTCCATTTCCCTTTTTTGACAGCTGGCTAAAGGCTACTGAGTCAAAGAATGAAGTTGTCTTTCATTTGGATATAGTTTATTAATGACAAAAAACTAAACCATTAATCAATTTAAAACAAGTTGGTAAATGAAAAAAAAATTCATTCTCCTTTAGTAGCAGGATCACATGCATCTTAAAAGGGGGCCATTATCTCCATGGGTTTCTCAGCTGAAGTTAAAAATCTAAAAATGATTTTCATTCATTTCTCATTAATATGCAAAATTATTCAAATTAGATAGTAATTAACCATCTACTCAGTAGAAAACCTTTTCATGATAATTTATGATAAACTCAGTTGCAGCTTTGATTGAGATTGATTTTTGGTGTTGAGAAGCTACCATGAATACAAAAAAGCACCTGAAAAAATATTTTTAAACACCTAACTTATTGCTCAACTAATTACATGGTAACCATGTTCCAAAGAGAAGCCCATAGGCAAAATACCAGAGCAGAATGAAACAGGCACAACCTCTCTTACTTACCTTTGTGCTAAATCTCATCTCATAGCACAATTTCCTTCAGATCTCCCAGCTTAGCTTATTTATACTTTTCAAAGCTTATCATTGTTTAATTCATCCAACCGATACACTCCAGCCGAGGCTTCCTGGATAATAAAGGATTTCAGTAAGAAAAAGGCTATTGAAAAATTTAAATATTCTTGAGATCAATTGATTTTGCAGGGTAGTTTGCTCAGCGAAATCACTATGATTTGTAAACAGACTTCAGTTTTATTTTCTGCAGATGGTAAAAGAAGCTCACTAGATGAGAGGGTTATTATCATGTGCATGTCATGCTAATGGAAGGCATTTTCAGTCTGAGTAACAAAAGCTGAAGTTGACTGTTGGTGACCATAGGGTCCTCTATTATATCTAAATACTGGAGATGTAATTCAGAAGTGTGACTCCCTAGGGGTAGTCAAAGCATGAGAAAAAGTTAGTGACCTTCTACTGCTAGCATTTGAAAAAAAAAAGAAGGAAAAAAATTTACTATGTTTTCATACCAATTAGTAGTAGAGTTAAAAGAAAGAATCATAGGTATTGGGATTAAAAAAATAAAACTATTATGTATCATCTAGTTTAACTCCCTTAGATGAAACAACAGTTCCATAGAGGGGAATTGACTTGACCAAGGTCACACAGAGAATTAGTAACAGACTTAGAATCTAAACCCAAGACTTGGAATTCCAAGTGAGTTTTGGGACGGTTCCTATAGTAATAAATATTAGAGGTATGATAGAGTCAAAAAAGCACTGATTCTGGAAATAATGGTCTTGGATTCAAATCCCACCTCTGATGTCTGCTACTTGTGTGACCTTGAAAAGTAACTTAACTCTTCTCATGTATCAACTGAGGAGGAGAAGGATAGACTAGATGGCTTCTATGAACTCTTCCTGCTCTAGATCTGAGGTTAATTTTTTTTTTAATATCATTTGGCTTAAATTGGGACTCTGCAGATAACTGATTCAACCGCTGGAAGATCTGCTTCTGCTCTGTCATCATATAGATATTTGGATTTGACCATGAAGGCAACTAAAAAAATTGAAAAATTAAAAAAGTCCATCTGGCCAGTTCATGTGCTTAATGGCAAAATGTGATTGATTGTTTGGTAATTGGTCCAATGGTTTAGCAATTAGTAAAGAAAATCCCAAGATGCAGGAATCCAGTTATTAGAGACATTACTGACTGTCAGAGATATCTTTGAGCATCACAGGCAAATGAGAAACCATTTGGGAAAAAGTCATGTTATATTAATAAAAGATGTTCCTCAACAACAGCAACTGAAACACAGATTAAACATGGACTCCAAGTGGTTGAAGCTGCTGAATTATATGTAATTAGATCCTGAATGACTAAGAAAGGTCATCATTGCCTAACATGTACAAAGCATCCAATCTGTGTTGGTTTATGTGATATCTTGCCTCAGTATCCTTTAACATCTTTTCCAGAATTTTTTTCCAAGGTTCTTTTCCAGGGGATTAGTCAACAAGCAATCATTAAGAGCCTACTCCATGCCAGGCACTGTGCTAAGCACTGAAAATACAAAGGGCAAAAATCATTCTCTGCTCTCAAGAAGCTTATCGGGTAATGGAGAAGACACTTACAAGTAGCTATGTACAAGCAAGTTCTAAACAGAATAAATCAGAGATGATCTCATAATGAAGGCACTAAGATTAAGGCCAACTGGGATAGGCTTTTCTGCAGAAGTGGGACCTTAGCTGAGATCTGAGTGAAGCCTGGGAAGTAAAGATGAGGAGGGAAAGAGTTACAGATATGAAGGACAGTCAGGGAAAATGAGTGAGGTCAAGAGGAGAATTCATGTTGGAAGAACAAGGTTGCAGGTGTTACTGAATTAACAGTAGAATACATGGTGGGAGCCAATGCAGAATCGCTGTAGTTTATTGAATGGGGGTGGTGGTGACAGAGTCAGACCTAAGTTTAAGGAAGATCAATTTGACAACTAAAAGGAGGATGACCGGAATGGGGAGAAACTTGAATACATCATTGGCTCCAACTGTCTAGAAACTGGTCACATTTCTCCAGGCTTAGAGATGGTCAAGAAAACCACCACTGGAAGAGAAGGCTAAGAGCAACACAGAGATTATCCTTGGCCACCAGCTAGGTGGTGCAGGGGATAGAATGTAGGACCTAGAATCAGGAAGAGGACTTCAAACTCAGCCTCTGACATAAGCTTAGGAGAGTCAATAATGTCTGGCTGCCTCTGTTTCTTCAAATATAATGTGAGAATCATATTAGCACCTACCTCCCAGGGTAATTTGGAATATTAAATAAGATAATATCTTAAAGTACTTGGCATAGTAGGTACTTAATAAATTATTGACTTAATAAATTCTTATTCCCTTCCTTTTGTCCCTTCCCTACCAGCTGCTATTGCTTTTTTTCACCAGAAAAGCACAAGTCATTCTGAAGAACATGGAGCGAAGGGGTGGGGCCTTTATATCATACACCTCCAATGGTCTTCTTGAGTGGAGGTCCACAATATGGGGAGAAGATATTCTGCAGTGAAATAACTTAAATCTTACTAATAATTTCCCCAAGAATATGCAAAAAGGAGATCCTGAATATCAGCACAACTTAAACATTTGGCAAATGAGAAAAAAAATTAAAAGCACTGAAGTCACTGACTGTGATAAAGATAAGGAATTTGGATGCAAGGAAACAACATTGTGAAGAATATTTTTCTTAAGTGGCTATATAGGATTTGCTGAAATGTTTGATGTTGGAAGCATCCTGCCAGTCCCCATAGGGTGCAGTAAGTAACTGCCTTGGATGCTATGCATGAACATTAATTCTGATATGATCCTAAAACAAGAGAATTTGCCATAAGCTAGGAGTTTCGATGATTTATTTTTTACAATAACCCCTCCTTTCTGTTTCCTGGTCAGTGTTCTGGATGATTGTTCCATTTAGCGCCTATTTTTTAGTTTGTTTCTTTTGCTCCAAGACTATTTTACATTTTCCTGTACTGAACCGCATTTGCCATCTGCTGATCCAATTACTTATACAATCCAAAGCCTTTGGAGTCTGATTGTTTTGTTCCTCATTATTTGCTCTGCCTCCAGTTTTAGTATCTTCTGTAAACTCTAAAATTTTGTTTTCAATACCTCATCTAAATTACTTATATACAATGCAACCCAATTAGCTCTAACTCAGGTTTTCTAAAGGCTACTTGCCTCTATGGGGATTTAGTTCAGCTGAGTGGATTTGGAACCTGAGGGATGACTGATAATTCCTTCACCTAAGACCAGCTGATTTAACAGAATAAGCTTATCAAGCATTCAATTTAGAAGAAAAGGAAATAGATACTGGGAAAACTGTAGATCCTGATGTGTCCATGAGTAGCCCCATCATCACCGCCATCTTAGTTACCCTCATTGCTATTACCAAGCTCCCACCATGAGTTAGGCATTTTCAACATTGAATACCAAGACTGTATCTCAAGTGACTTATAGCTTAAGGGGTAGACAACCAAAATAACATTTTCTCATTGATGCATCCCCATAGTCACTCTGAGCAGCCCTTCTCTGGGGATGGCATACTAATAAACTTAGGCAGAATAACGGAATGAGCAGCCCTAGACTCAATCAGGAAAACAATCTCATCACCACATATAGACTGTCCTCCCTAACTAGAATGTACTCTCTCTTCACCCCTGCCTCTTCAAATCCTTAGCTTCCCTTAAGGCTTAGCTTAGGTTTTCCCTCACCAATGGAATTTTCTTTCTCAAGTTCCTAGTGCTCTCCCACTCCTCAAATTATCTTATGTTTGCTTATCTGGTTGGGTGCTCTGTCCCTTGGTACAACATAAACTCCAGGAAGATAGAAACTATTTTTGTTTTTTGTATCCTCAGCAACTAGCACTGTGCCATGCACATAATCAACACAATAATTTTTACTGAATTGAATTCATTCATTCATTCACTCATTCACATCATAGCGCCCAAATCTGATAAAAGGAGAACAAGTCTCAACCTTTAAAAAACAAATATGTATATCCTATACTCATCACAATAAAGGTACAAGGGGCAAAAATCCAAGAATCTCAACATGGAAAACATAACAATTAACCATTCCTTCTAGGCTGCTTGATTTTTCCACCTTTCCACCTTCACTCTTACTGTATACACCCTTTCAGGTCATTCTGATTACTGATACACTACACCACTTCATACTTGCTACTTTACCCTACTCCTACCCTACTCTCCTAACATAATTTTACTTAGTGATTTATATTTTTTCTACCTTAAGACTTTAAACACTAACCTTTCTAAATAGAAGTAAGTTTTAATGTTTCAAGAGAGCTGTGAATGATCTTACCGAAGATGAGATCCATGATTGCATGAATATTCTTTACATAGGTGTAAATTGCAATCTGTCTATGTCTTCTTATCCTTTGTGATTTGTCCATTTTCTTCCATGAATGTTCCATGATCTATCCAATATGCTAGAGTCCTTCCTCTGGGTCTTTTAATATTTCATGGATACGAATGCAAATGTAGTTTTCCAAGTACCACTGCAATTGAGCTACCCATCTGTGATCCTTCCCTCTCTCTATGTGACCATCCAATATCTTTTTCTACTTATTCACATCCTTGATCACTATTTTTATACTATTTCAATATTTAGTGAAACAGAATACAGCCTTAAAGATTCTCTTCCAACAAGTTGTCTCTGATGCATATGTTAAAATCATATAATATTCCTAGAAAGATGCAATGACAGATCATTTATTCAAGTATCCTTTTTTTGTTATGAAGCAAAATATAAAAGAGAGGCATGTATACTTAACAAAGGTGTTTCCAACTGTCATGGAGGATGTTGGAGAAAAATCTAAATAGGAAAAATTGTAATTAGAGTGTATACAAGTTTTTATATAGTTCTGAATATATAGCAAATATTCAATAAATATGGAGAAGAATGGTATTTGGCTTCCTTAAAGTTCACTGTTCATAGAAAATTAATAGACTGCTAACTTTAATTCTGTGGGAATAAGTTAAATAACATAGTTATTACTGTTTATAAACAAATGAGAGTTTTGCTAGCTTAGGAAAATAATGGCCTATAGATAACATACCTAAGTAGGGTGGTACAGTGGAACTGCATTTGAACTCAGAGGTTCTCAATTTAAAGTCAGAGAAACTAGATGGAGATCCCACCTTTGCCATTTACCTTTGCTTACTTACCCGACTTTGGGCAAATTATTTCACCTCTCTTTGCTTCATTGTCCTCATCCTTAAAATGAAGGGGTAGGTGCAGGTGATCTCCAATCTAAGTTCTAATTCAGTTCTGAATCAATAATATTATGAAGACACTACTGCTAATTTATGGCTTGTAGTGAATATGATCTAGTTAAATTGAAAAACAGCAAGGTAGAACAGGGTTTAATAAGTTTAAGAGGACATTAAATTATTAAGATGACATTAAAATATTATAATCATAAGATTATAAAATTCTATATACTTTTTGTTGGTTTTGGGACCCAGTAGACTCCTCCAGGTTCAAAGGTTTCAGGTGTTATTTTCTCTGTATGGATTTTAGAGTTCATCTTTTAATGCTGAGCTTCATGGCAATACACCTATTATCTTACTTTGAAAGTCATTCATTCAACAACTCAAATAATCAAGAAAAACAGGTCCACACATACACACACATACATGGGCATATATGTATACCATATGTGTGTATACACATGTTTTACATATATATGTATATATATATAAAATGTCTTGAGGGGTACAAAGTTGATATGATTAATTCTATGCAGTTTATGTATGCGAGCAATATGAAGAAGCATATTAATATTGAAACAAGCATTAGGAATTGAGTTATCCAGGAAAGAGAAAAGTCTGGATACCCTCACATTCAAAGGTAACATAGGTCTTCATAAATATAGCTATCTAAAGACCAGGAATGCAAGGATGACTCAAAATGAAGAAAACAAGATTGATACTATGGACAAATTGGTGGAGCAAGGAATAGTGTATTTATCAGATTTGTGGAGAAGGGAAGAATTTTTGACTAAAGAAGAGATAGAAAGCATTATGGAGTGCAAGATGGATAATTTTGATTACATTAAACTGAAAAGTTTTTGCACAACCAAACCCAATGCAACCAAGAAATCTTTTCCACAAAAATCAATGAGAGTAAGATAAGAAGGTAAAAGGTTTACTGGGGGGGAAAGTTTGTTTTCCAGTTGCTCAAATAAAATTCTGCTATGCAAGACCTATGACTCAAAACAAATACATAAGATAAAGAAGTATTCTTGAATAGTCAATGGATAAGGAATATTAATGAACAGTTCCTAAAATAAGAAT
>CM053769.1:173397668-173456258 GCA_028658325.1 Potorous gilbertii
GAAATCTTTTCCACAAAAATCAATGAGAGTAAGATAAGAAGGTAAAAGGTTTACTGGGGGGGAAAGTTTGTTTTCCAGTTGCTCAAATAAAATTCTGCTATGCAAGACCTATGACTCAAAACAAATACATAAGATAAAGAAGTATTCTTGAATAGTCAATGGATAAGGAATATTAATGAACAGTTCCTAAAATAAGAATTCCAGGCTATTATCAACCATATGAAAGACTGCTTTAAATCACGACTTTTAAGAGAAAAGCTCATTAAAACAACTTTGAGTTTTTATCTTATACCCAGAAGATTGGTATAGATGAAAAAGGACAGAAATAGCCATGTTAGAAGAACTATGGGAAGACAGTCATTTTAATACACTGTTAATATAATTATAACTTGTACCAACTATTCTAGAAAATAATCTAGAATAATGAAAAATAATTAAAGTGTTCATACCCTTTCACCCAAAAATCTCACTGCTAGATATATATTCTAAAGAAGACAAAGGCATAAAAAAAAGGCCTCATCTATACAAAAATGTTCATGGCAATATGTTTTCTGGTAGCAAAAAAGATGAAAAACAAATATGTACCCATCAATTGCAGAATGACTAAATAAATTGTGGTGACAACAGATGTCATGAATATTATGGTTCCATAAGAAACAGTAAATATGAGTAATTCATTTAAAAAATATGGAAAATCTTGTATATGATATAAATTGATATAAGTAGAACCATGAAAAATATCACAATGAATATAAAAATATGATATAAATAAAAAGAATAGTATTGAATACACTGAGTACCATATCATTATGATGCCAACTTTGGCCTCAGTAACAAGATAAAAAAACACACCTCCCTCCTTTTGTTGGAGAGGTGGAAGAATATGGATTTGGGATGTTGTATATACTATCAGTCACTTTTACTATGTCAGTTGGTATTGTTTAACTCTTGTGGCTTTGGAAATTTTAAAAAAGAAGGAAAACAGTAGAATTTAGAGCCATTGAGGAAGATTTCCTTTTAGTTGTTCAGTCATTTCCAGTTGTGTCTGACTCTTTGTGATGCCACTTGGGGTTTTCTTGGCAGAAATTCTACAGTGGTATTCTCTAGCTCATTTTACAGATGAGAAAATTGAGGCAAACAGGGGTAAGTGACTTGCCCAAGGTTACAGAGCAAGTAAGTGTCTGAAACCAGATTTAAACTCAGGAAGATGAGTCTTCCCAACTCCCAGCTTCCCAGCACTCTCTCCCCTAAGCCACCCAGCTGCCTCCAAGACTGCCTACAGAAAGTGGAATTTTAGTTGAGATTTAAAGACAGCCTGGGAGGTCAATAGTCAATGTAAAAGAGAGACAACATTCCAGGAATAAAAGACAGCCAGGGGAAAAGAGCAGAGCCAAGAGGTGGAGTATTTGTTGTGGAACAAGTATGCCAGTGTCACTGGATCAAAGAGTATGTGGCTGGCAAGAAAGTATAAGACTAGAAAGGTAGGAGGGAGCTAGGTTATGAGGGTCTTTAAATACCAAATGAAGCATTTTGTATTTGATCTTGAAGGTAATAAGGAGTCAGTGAAGTTTATTGAGTAGGGGAGTGACATAGTTGGACCTGGGCTCTAGGAAAACTGTGTTTTTTTTGGCTAAATGGAGGATGCATTAGAGTAGAAAGAGACAAGGTAGGCAGACCCACAGAAGGCTATTTTAATTATTCAGGTGTGAGGTTTAAAGGGCCTGCAATAAAATGCTGGAAGTGAGAGAGAAGGGGCCATACTTGAAAGAGGTAAAAAGGTAAAAGATGAAAGAATAAAAGAGATAGGTCTTGTCCACAAAATGGGTATTGAGAGATAATGAAAAGGATATTTCAGAGGTCATAACCTTGAGGGACTGGGAAGAAAGTGTTGCCCCCATAGTAGGAAGTGAAAGGTTTTAGAGGGAAAGATAATGAATTCTGTTTGGGTCATGTTGAGTTTAAGATATCTGCTGGGGCAAATGGCCTCAATTTTTCTGTAAAACTTGAGGCAAAAATCTCAGCTGAGAAAATGGGAGGAGAAAAGATTAGGAAGAATTGATGTGGAGACTGGGATGGTGAGTTGATAAGGGAGGCATAGTAGGATTGCCTAGCCACAGTGAGGGCCTAGTTGATGTTATGTAACATATATTTGTAGTGGACTCAGTAAGAATGGTTGTATGATATTCTCTACCTTTTTTTCTCAACACATTTAGAAACAAAGGTGGCAAATGTTGGAAATGATTGAAGGCTGAGGCTTGACAGAGCATAGTCAGACACAGGAAAAGGGGGACTGGGGATTAAAAGGAATAGGATAATATAGATTTGAATGGGTTCACCAAGGGATCAAGGTTGGAAAAAGAGGAAAAAGTGGCTAGTGCAAGGGAGTTGACCAGGAAAAGAGCCAAGGAGTCAAGGGATTAAGGTTATGGTACAGATGAAGAGAAGAGTTTTGTAAGAGAAGGCAGAGGAAGAGGTGAAAAACATTTATGTTACGGTCAAATAAGGGAATTTCAGAATTCTTGAACATGAATGTGATTCATTTGTGGATGAGGGCAAGATCAGTGGTATGATCATTGTCTTGTGTGACTGAGGTCAGGTAGAGGAGTGCATGGGAAGGGAGTAAGTAGGCAGAGGAATTGATTGGTTGGGAAGTTTAAGGGAAAACCAGTATGTAAATTGAAGTCTCCTAGTAGAAGGGTAGGAGGTGAGGAGGAGAGAAAAAGGATGCATTATGTACAGAGTTCACTGAGGAAAGGGAATGGCATGGGAATCTATAAACAAAAACCATCAGGATTTTAATAGGGTGGTGTGTATGAATAGCATGAATGTCAAAGGAAGAGAGGTTATTGAGTGATGGAAGAAGGAGGAAGAACCTAGAAGTGACAATAGGGATCAAGGAATATTACAACCTCCCCACCTTGACTGGTAAGCCAAGGAGAATGAGTGAAGATATAGCCAGGACTGGAAAGGGTAGCCAGGGAGACTGTGTCATCAGAGAGAACCATGTTTCAGTAACAGTTAATGGATAGAAGGAGCAGGAGAGGAAAAGATTAAGGATAGAGGCAAGCCATCAATAAGACTTTAAAAAATAGATATTTTGTGGAGACTTTGTTCTAAATTAAAATTTGGGTGAACAGGTCTAATTTTGAAATTGTCACAGCTACTGTGACATAGCTAGCATTTATAAAGTGCCTTAAAGTTGACAAAGTACTTTGTAAATATCATTTTATTTGAGTCTTTCAACTACTTTGGGAGGTGGATGCTATTGTTATACCCATTTTACAGATGAGGAAACTGAGGCAGGTAGAGCTTCAGTGACTTTTCCAGGATCACAAAGCTAAGGAAGTGTCTGCAGTAGGATTTGAAATCAGGTTTTCCCAACTCCAAGGCCAGCATTCTATCTATTAGGCCACCTAGATAACTAATGCCACTTATTCATGGCACCAACAGTTTGGCACTTGCCCTATCCTTCTAGATATTATCAGTTACTATTTTATGTGTATATCCTGTCTCATCAACTAGAGTATAACCAAATAATTTCACATAGTCATTGCTTCAGTAAAGATTTACTGAGAATGATGATGGTGAACTTGATATTCTCAATAGCTAAACTATGTCTTTTTTAAGCTGATTCATTCTTTCAGGTCAGAGGATGATACACCATTAAAGTGATGGTGACTTGAGAGTGTCTAGCAAAGTGCCTGCTACATAATAGATGCATTCTATAAAGCCTTGTTTCCTTCCTTCCTATATTTAGGCAGCCCCAGATCACTAATCCATATTTCGCATGCTCTCCAATCATACCCTGAGATCATCTTGCCATCTATCCTACCATCACCCTACTTCATTTTTTGTCTGTTGCTCTAAAAATAACAATCAAATCAACACTACCACTTGCTTCTGGAAAGGGTATGTCAATTGACTGGCCTATCAATTAACTCACCATCCCTTTGATTCACTAGACATTGGTGAATGGTCATGACAACATTGGTCATGATTCTCTTTTATTTGCTGTGACTTCCTATTAGAATATAAGTTCTTTGAGGGCAAGAACTATCTCACGTTTTTTTATTTATATCCCCAACACTTAGCACAGTATATTGTATATGATACATACTTAATAAATGCTTTTTTCATTTATTCATTCAATCACCCACATTAATATCAAGGTATGGTCTGAAATAATGGTTCTCCACTGTAATGATAGGAAGCTGTCTTATAAAAGTTATATGCATGCTCTGATCATTGCTGGAAAAATAAAAGATCATTAACTAGATATCCACATTTAGACTCCTTATATCATCTACCTCTGACCTTAACCTTTTTTTAGTTCTGTTTCTTCCTATACCTTTCTTTTTCCACTTTTACTTTGGTAGCAGTCTTTCTCTCCTCCTAGTGATTTCTATTCCAAATGTAATCTGTCTTGATTGACTTGTCTCCTTGATAAGATTCCTCATCCAGTGGATAGGGTGAAATGAGGCATAAAATTTAATAGAAGCTCTGGATTCTAAGCAATAAGAAGGGTTCAAAACTAAAGAAGAGTGCCAAAATGAAAGTCCATCAGTCAACAAGCATTTATGAAACCCCTATTCCATGCCAGGCACTTTGCTAAGTGCTTGGTAGAGAAATAACCCTTCTTCTTGGGGAGTTCCCTGTGGGGAACAAGGATCATTAATTACTATTATAATCGATCCTATCTGCTGTATTCCACTAAGCCTGTAGTGTGGCATTGGTGGCATAGCATTGGCAGCTAAGGGATAAAATAGTTGTGGCAAGAAAGGCAGATAAGCTAAAAGAGAAGTGAAAAATGATTTAGGTCCTGCTAGACAACACATGCATTTGGTTAATCCTTACAGGTTAATCTTAGAGGTTAAACTCAATACTCTCAAAAACAACCATGCATCACTTTTCTCTCTTCTCCATTTGGTGCCCTTTACTCTCCAGAACTATATGCCATAAGTGATATCTGGATTTCAATAGTCTTTCATTGCATTTTACTAATTTTGTGTAATTTTTATATGCAAATACATATTGATCTCCTTAACATGAGTTATGTTGCCACTTTTCCTATAGGGATAAATTTCTATTTCAACTCTGGTGACATTTTGATTCCTACAGCACCTTCAGCTACATCTTGATAGAACCATCTGGTTCATTACTGTACATGCTTATTATAGATACATTCCACACCTAGTTAGAAACAGTAAAAAATTGTACCCACCGAATATGATACCAGCATCTTGGGGTCAGACTCTGGCTCAAGTACTCTCCCAACATAGCTGGTCAGGCATGGCCCCTGGAGAGAATCCTTCTCATAAAAATTGATATGGAAACTTAACCTATGCATGGCCTACAGCTTCATCCTCTGACAAAACACATAGATGCATTCTAGGAAGAAAATATTCCGGAAAAAGAATTTTTGGAAGAGTTAGTGGAAGAGTACAATATCATAGAATAAATCAATTCATACTCGGTGCCATGAATTGGAGAGTAACTTGATGGTCCAGACTTCAGAGATGTTTATTATTGGACAGCAAAAGAGAAACCTCATAGGACTTTTCTTTATCATTAATCCTCTGGAACACTCACTGCTTTGCTCTCTTCAAGTGATTACCAAGTTCTGCATTAGAGAAAAGGGATTCACCCATAGTTGAGCTACTGACCGGGCTCTGCACAATTTTTCACTTATAAAGATTGTGAGAGGATAAAAAAACCAAAAAACCAAAAAACAAAACCAGATGTGACTGGCATAGTCATAGCTCCCAAGATGCATATACACTAAGGCTTAACTGACTAGAAGATCAAGCACATCCCTCCACTCCCCAGCAGCTTGCTTACTGTGCTGCTGTGAAAGTTGTTTCCTTGGTCTTCCCCCTCATTCCTCATTCCTTTAATAGGCAACTGGCAAAATACCTTGATTTTAGTGTCCAAACAACCTTGTTGCCTTGCTCCATGGGTGATGAGACTGTCACCTTTAAAACCCTTTTAAAGTTAACAGTTTTCCATTAATTCTAGCAGTCTTTTGACTTACCTTTCATAATCTTTCTTGACTACAGTAGCATCCATGTCAGATAAATATAAAATTGGGGGCAGCTTTCCAAAAGATTTTTGGCTTTTCTTTGGAGTGACTGGGGTCTTAGGATCAGAGTTCACAGCTTATTGCATGTTTGAACTATTAGCTTTCCCTTGGGCCTCGGGACAGTTTGGTGGGGGTTGGAAGAGACTTATGATTTAAGTAGATTTTCTAGTAATGGTAATGGGGAGCAGAAAATAATCTATACTTTAAGCTAATTTCAACCACACAACCAAGAGCACACATTTGCAAGAGAAAGGATGGGATGGTCATTGGTCACGAAACTGACTTAAGCAAACTACCTGTCTTGGCATTAAACCTAAAACCTGGGGCTCAGTTACATCCTGCTCTCACCAATAGAGCTCACCAGGCACAAGCCTGTCTTCAATACTTCCATATTCTAAGGAATGATCAGTTTACTTGTGAGAATACTCCTTCCACTGATTCAGATTGCAGCCCCTCTACAACTTTGTAGATTACCCCTCAGAGATTCTGTGGCTAAATATTTCATCTTCTTGTGGTCAACCTAGAAAGGAGCATCTCCACACTTTGCAAGGCCATTCCTTGATCAACAGACACACCATCCATGACCAGATCCAGCCTTGAAGTTTTACCAGGTTGGTAAAACCTGTCAGATCTCACACGTTGCTGCCTTGACCTTTGAGGA
Source organism: Potorous gilbertii (assembly GCA_028658325.1). NCBI lineage: Eukaryota > Metazoa > Chordata > Mammalia > Diprotodontia > Potoroidae > Potorous > Potorous gilbertii. Next base: position 173,404,409 of record CM053769.1, read on the forward strand.
CCCATGCTTACCTCTAAACCTTCCAAGGCATCAGAATAAATTTAATAAATTTCAGACCTAACTAATAAATCCTCAATGTCCTTTTATGTGATTGGTTATTCAGCATGTTTTACAGATAAACAATCTGTATGATCTTTGTCTCCATGTCTCTATGTTATTTTGATGTACCTTAGTAATTGCTTCTAAAAGCTGAAATCCACATTAAATACACAGTCCGCATCTCTTCCAGTAAAGGAGAGTTGGCGTGCTTGATTTTTTTTTTCATAACTGGTGGCAGAAATAGGGTAGAACAATGGAGGAACTTGGTCTTCTCAGAACCAAGTTGGATGCTGGTTACTGGACTGCCTGGAGCTGTCAAAGACAATGAGTAGACACAACACCCACATTTCAATAATGCAAAACACATCAATGGTGACACATATGTGCTATACTACATTTAACAACCAAATCTAAAATACTCCAGGTATTATGCAATGCACAGGGCAGGAAGGCCACACTGGACAACGTGCTATGTTTTAATTTAACTTGGCTTGACCTTCCATGAGCACTTGAAATGATTTTCTTAACCACTTGTTTTGGAAACATATGTGTTTCATATTAAAGAAGGAAGAGGGACCCTGAATCTGGTCTTTTTCTTATTATAAAGTCATTTCTCAAATCACCTTTCTGACACATTTGTCCATATTGATTAGATGCTTTTAGACTGACATTGTCCAACCTGTCTAAATCTATCAATTGTTCCGCTGTTGATGCCTAACTCCCTGGATACTTTTGCTTCTAACACGATGGCATGAATATTATTCATAAAGACTTTTTGCTAAAGAGATCAATAATTATGTACATATTAAATTTGCCTTATTGCAGTTAACGGGTGCCCTTTAGCTGGCCACCGATTATACTCTTTTCCTTATGCCTCCATAGATTGTAAACATTTCATTAGCAACATTTAGAGGGTACACACTGGATACCATATCCCCCAGAGTCTATATGTGAGTTATTAGGAACTTGTTCTGTGTTAGTGTAAGTACATATTCCCCACAGTTTTCATGGTATTTCCATTCCGGGTGCCACAAACTCTACCGTTAAATATGCTTTGCCCACTTAAAAACTGTTTTGTGGGGATGGCATGTCTTAATTGTTCCCAAGACAGTGGGTAATGCTTGGCTGTGATAGGCCTTTGGTTAAACTAATAGGCAAGAAAGTTGCTTCCTGGCTTCAGCAGATTTCAACGTGCTAATGAAGTCAATGGCACTCCACAACAACAAAATGGTTAAGAGGGAAGGGGAAATAATTAAGTCTAGGATATCCTGGGTGTGTTTGTTGCTTGTTTGTTTTAACAAATAAAGGGAGAGGAAGAATCCATCCTAGCAAGTGGTTGTGAGACTTCCATTGTCTTCTAGACTTTAAAATGCCTTTTCATGCAGGGGATCCAAGGAGCAGGGGAGTCAGTTCTCCAAAGCAGCCAATCTGGACATAAAAAGCATTTTTTCAGAGACAAAATCAGCTAGTTGCCCCCACATGTTACACAGTTGTGCATGCAAAACAGGTAATGGTGTATTTTGCACTAGCAATTACCTTTCTTGCACCTGTGTATGCCTGTTTTGCATAGAGGAATAGGTCTCCTGCTTTGTACATTGAACCCATCAGCTCTATTTCCTTGGGAGAACTTCCCGATGAGTCTATTAAATGTCGTTTTAAAACAAAAACAACAGGGTGTTCTTTGTGGTGGGGTTTTGCGTGATTTTTTTCCCCCATATCTACAGAATTGATGCTAACTTCATTTGATTTTAACTACTGTGCCCTACACTGCTGTGTTCAGTGATATAAAATATTTCATTTTGGTTTTATGACATAAATGTCTAAATGTCCTGCTGCTGAGATGTATCAATCAAATCAAAGGTTCAAATTTAATATTATCCAGGTGCCAGGATGAGAGGGAAAATGATACTTCAGTTCACAGTCAACCGGTACAGAATGTCTTCACAGTCAATAACAGACTTCTGCATATACCTCTTGCAAATCCATTACTTCAGGGTTCATAAAGTGGAACACAGCACTTATGACAATGCTGTGGAATTTTTTTTAGTCCATAAAAAATGTTGCTTGCATAGGAAAGGCAAAAAAATAAAAATAAATTCACTTTTTCATAGGATCAGCTTTAGATGGGCATTTCAAACAATTAAAATCTTGAGTGTTTCAAGGAGAGTTCACAGCTACTGATGAACTGAAATAACTCATAGAATTCATTTTTATAAGCCCAGTGGAAATAGTGGCTAGTCATCCTAAGGCCATCAAACTGAATGCTCCAGTGCTTTGCCCTGGCCTGCTAAACACCATTAAATATCCAAAGATGTATACCAGGTATGGTGTAGCGTTAGGAATCAGCTCAAGATAACACATAGTAATACTCATTTGAAATAGGACCATTGATGGCAGTAGTATCCAAAAGAATTTGAGGAATAATCCTTGATATGAGGACAGCAGACCTGCCTGCTCTTCTCTTCTAGAATAAGGTGCCATAAGTAGGATGCTAATAGACAAAGCAGCAGATAGTAACAGAACAATGCTCTGATTTGAGAGATGGACTATTGAATTACATAGGGGCAACGAGGTCACACAGAGAATGGAGCACTGAGCCTGAAGTCAGGAAGACTGATCTTCCTAAGTTCAGATCTAGTCTCAAACACTTACCAGCTGTGTGACCATGGGCAAGCCACTTAATTAACTCTGTTTGCCTCAGTTTCCTCAACAATAAAATCAGCTGGAGAAGGAAATGGCAAACCATTCCAGTATGTTTGCCAAGAAAACCCCAAAAAGGATCACAAAGATTTGGACATAACTGAAAAAATGACTGAAGGACAACAATTATGCTACATCGTGGTGAGTAAATTTAAGCCTTCAAGGATTAGCAAGAAGAGCTAAGTAGGACAGTATAGTTCAGTGCTATTAAACTCAAATAGAAATAGGGCACACTAAACCATACATAAGGATCCCTAAGGTCTACATATTGACTTAGTTTTAAAATACAATTTTCTTCTATTTTCTTACTATTTTTATTTATTTTGTTAAATATTTCCCAATTACATTTTTATGAAATATATTTCATATATTTTTATCATGCCATATATTTCCAGCTTCAGTGGGAAGGATTGCAGGCTTTCTGGGCTACCTGTTTGATAGCTCTCATGCAGTGAAAAGTCCATTGGACTTAGAGGCAGTTAGACCTGTGTGTGTTCTAATACCTCAGGTCCTGATTAGCTATGCAACCCTAGGCAAATCACTTAAAATCTCTGAGACACTGTTTTCTCATCTGTATAATGGATGGGATGGATTTGATGATCCCTAAAGTCCCTTTCAGTTCCAAATTAATGATCCTGCCATCCTCTGTGATTCCGTAAACTGTAAGTAATTGTTATGCCCCCTCTGAACAACGGGGAAGGAGTAAGTTGAATGCAACATGTTGAGCACCGACATATTTTGAAGAAAAAAGTATGTCTATCCATACACAGTCACTTCACAAACTAAACTGAGCTCCTAAGGTTTCTCATGATACCAATGGCTATAGGTTTGGAGCAGATAAAGGAGACTGTCTCCCTTTTAACAAAATTAAATCAATTGACAAATATTTACTACTATATGCAAGGTGTGATATACTAAAGATATGAACACAAAGGAAAGAGGATAAGCATTTATTTAGTACTTATAAGCCTCCTCTTCTATTCTAGCATAAGGTGCTACAAATAGAACGCTAATAGCCCAAAGAGGTAGAGGTTACCTACAAACTGGCCCTCTGATATGGGGATGGCTATTAAGTGCCAGGTACTTCACAAATACCTTTGAATTGGATCCTCACAACATCTCTGTGAGGTAGGCACTATAATTATCATCTCTGCTTTATAATTCAAGAAACTGAGGAGGCAGAGTTTAAACGACTTGTCCAGCATCACACAGACAGTAAGGATCTGAGGTGGGATTTTAATTTAGTTCTTGCTGATTCTGGACCCAGTGCTCGATCCACTGAGTCAAACATGACCTGCCCTCCAGGAACTTACATTCTTCTTTGACTCAGTAGTAACTTTTTCCTATTTTTCTGATACTTGCTTACCTTATATCTGTAGATCTCTGAGGACTAGTCTCAAATATGCCAGTAATTGGTTGTTGCTTCTTACCACTTTAAGGCTAGTCTAAGAATCCCAGAAGAGGAACAGTTGTGAGTAGGTGTTAAGGGCACATAGCTGCTCATAGCTGCCAATTAGTCTCTGGGCTTATTTAAGACATGTCGGGGTGTCTTATCATTGGTGGTATTTGTAAGAAGTGTAATAGAAACTAGCCTGTGGGTGTGTGGAAAGAGCTTCCAGAGGAAGAGTGTTTTGGAGAAAAACAGTGATTCAGGAGAGTTGAGTCAGTGTGCAGAAAAATAGTGTGAATGAGAAGGAAATAAAGGTTCAGCTCAGTTCAATTTCAATAAACTTTTATTAGGAGCCCACATAGGACAGTGCTTATACTTTATTCAAGGAGCTTACATCCTACTGGGCTAAGTGTTCTTAACCTTTTTTTGGCAGCCTCATGAAACCTATGGATTCTTTCTCAAGCTAATGTTTTTAAATACATAAAATAAAATACATAGGATTACAAAGGAAACCAATGATGTTGAAATATAATTATCAAATTATTTTGTTCTAAGTTCATGGACCTCAGGTTAAGAACCCCTGTACTAGAGGAACGAATGGAAATCAATTCCATGTGTGTGAGGAAGTGTGTCAGTAGCTTGGCTTGTACATTATTATGTGTTAATGCTGAGAAAATGAGAACTTTGAAATTTTGAGTGGCCCTAGCACAAAGGTGGGATTCTCCACAAGACGAGTCCAAAGGGAGGTGCTCTCTCTGCCAGTGCCTCTAAGTTCTGAGACTGGTAATGAGGAACAATGATGAAAAACTAATAATCAGTTTTGATCTTGTACCACTGATCACTTCCCAGGTTTCCATCAAATCTTCACTAAAGTTACACCTTCTACTCCAAGCCTTTCCGAGTGCTTTTCAATCTTAGGACTTCCCTCTGAGACTATGCTTATCCTATCCCTTTTGTGTCTTGTTTGTATATAATTATTTTCTCTCCAATTAGACTGTGACTTGTGAGCAAGGATTGTTTTCACTTTTCATTTCATCCCCTACACTTATTAAAGTGCCTAGCACATAGTAGAGGGTTAAGAAATTTTAGTAGACTAAATACCTACCACTTACCTCAGCTGGCAGGTTTTGAGTTCCCTATGATCTCTGCAATGGGAGTCACAAAGGGACCTAGAGACCCTGAGAAGACCCTAAAAGTAACTGGTGGAATGGTCACTACCCTCTCCCAGCATCACAGTTACATATTTCAAAGTCCTCTTTCAGCTCTACATATACAATCCTGGGATCTATGTCTCCATGGCTAGCTGCATTGCCTTTACCTCTTTGCTAACAGTTGCCACCAGGTGATAGAGAAGTGAAGGGAAGGGAAGGGAAGGAAAGGGAAGGTGATTAATTACTTTTAATGTAATTAATTTAATTAATTACTACAAAAAGTTGTTGTAAATATTATTTGTACTTATAGGTCTTTCTCCTTTTCATTTGACCTCTTTGAGGTAGAGACCTAGTAGTGGTATTACAGTGTTACAGCCCTTTAGGCATAGTTCCAAATTGTTCTCAAGAATGGTTGGACCAGTTCACAACTCTACCCACAGTTCCTTAGTGTAACTATTTTCCCTCATCCCTTCCATCATTTGTCATTTCTGATGGGTATGAGGTGATACCTCAGAGTTGCTTTAATTTGCTCATCTTCAATCAATAGTGATTTAGAACATTTTTATGTGACTATAGATAGTTTTGATTTGTTCTTCTTAAAACTACCTTTTCGTATCTCTTGATAATTTATGAGTCGGGGAATGACTCATTTTTATAAATTTGACGCAGTTGTCTACATATGTGAGAAATGAGACCTTTGTCAAAGAAACTTACTGTAAAAAATTTGTATTACTTCATTGTCTATAGCATCTTTTAACAAAATGTAATTTCTTTGATTATCTCTTTTAGTTATATATATTTTGGCTTTTACTTTGTCTGAGATGATTGCTCCCTTTTCTTTTTTACTTCAGCTGAAGCATAAGATTCTGCTCCATCTCCACTTTTTAACTGTGTATGTGTTTTTTGTTTCAAGTGGGTCTCTTGCAAATAACATATTGTTGGATTCTGGTTTCTAATTTGTTCTGCTATCTGCTTCCATTTTATGGGTGAATTCATTCCATTCACTTTCACAGATATGATTACTAACAATGTATTTCCTTCAATCCTGTTTTCTTCTATTTATACTCTTTTTCTTTTTATCCTATCCCTCCTCAAAAGTCTGTTTTGTTTCTGATCCCTGCTTCTTTTAGTCTGTCCTCCCTTTTAGTATCACCCCCTATACCTTCTCTTATCCCTTTTCCTCCTACTAACTTGTTGGATAAGATAGAATTCTATACTCAAGCAGATGTGTGTGTTCATATTCTTTCCTTTTTGAAACAATTCCAACAACAAGGTTCAAACATTACCTGCCATTTCCCCCATTTTCCTCTCCACTGTAAAAACTCTTCCTTTCACACTTCTTTAAGTGAAATAATTGTACCCATTCTACCTCTCCCTTCCCTCTTCTCCTAGTGCATCCCTCTTTCTTACCCTTCATTTTTTTTGAGATCATCCTAACAAAATCAACTCACTCCAAAACCCTCTGCCTATGTAAACTACTTCTGCCTTAATAATGATAAAATTCTTAGAAATTACTTGCATTATCTTCTTATGTAGGACTACAAACAGTTTAACTTTATTGAGACTCATGATTTCTCTTTCATGGTTTCCTTTTTATGCTTCTCTTGAGTCTTATGTTTGATGTCAATTTTTTTTTAGTCAGGTCTGGTTTTTTCATCAGGAATGCTTGAAAGTCCTCTATTTCATTAAATATTAATTTCCCCCCTGAAGGATTATACTCAGGTTTGATATCCCAGCTTCATCACCTTCCAGAATATCATATTCCAAATCATACTCTCTGTTAATATAGAAATTGCTAAATCTTGTGTGATCCTGACTATGACTCCATATATTTGAGTGATTTCTTTCTGACTGATCGCAATATTTTCTTCTTGATCTGGGAGCTCTGAAATTTGACTATAATATTCCCAAGAGTTTTCATTTTGGGATCTCTTCTAAGAGGTAATCAGTGCAGTCTTTCAATTTCTGTTTTAACTGCTTTCTTGGATAAAGGGTAGATTACCTGTTTAATTTCTTGAAATTTAATGTCTAGGCCTTTTACAATCATAGATTTCAGATAATCCAATAATTCCTGTAGTCTCTCTTCTCAATTTATTTTCCAAGTTAGTTATTTTTTCATTTTTTTACTTTTGAAAATTGTTTCTTGTTGTCTCATGGAGTCATTAACTTCTGCTTGGTCAGTTCTGAGTTTAAAGAATTATTTTTTTCAGGGAGCTTTTGTACCTCTTTCACTATTTAGCCTATGCTACTTTTTAAGGTGTTATTTTTTTCAGTGAATTTTTGTGCCTCTTTTATCATTAGACCAATTCTGTTTTGTGTTTTCTTCAGTACTTTTTGTACCTCTTTTACAAAGCTATTAGTTTTCTTTTCATGATTTCCTTGTATCACTCTCATTTCTTTTCAAATTTTTCTTCTACCACTCTTTTTTTTTATTTAATTTTTCCAGAAATTGTTGTTGGGCTTGTATCCAATTAGCATTTTTCTTTGAGGCTTTGGTTGTAGTTTTTCCCCATATCCAAGACCTATTCTGGTGTTCCTGAAGCATTCTCTCTGGGCTGGCTCCCACCCTGGTGTCACTGGCCTCTCTTGCTGACTTTCTAAAGTGTCTAGGCTGGAAAACTATCTCACCCTAGCCTTTCGTTGACTCTGTTGCTCCAAAATTTGATTTGAGGCATTATTTTAAATTTGTTAGGAAGGAAATGTTGGAAGAGTTTGATGGGGTTACTGCCTCTAATCCACCATCTTGGCTTTACCCCCTTCAGTATGTGCTCTTTTAAAAACATTGACAAGTATGCACTGATCTACAAAATGAGCAAGGTAGCTAGATGGCATGGTGGATAGACTTCCAGGCATGGAACCAAGAAGACTCCTCTTCCTGAGTTCAAATATGGCCTCAGTCACTTACTGGTTACATGATCCTGGGCAAGTCATTTAACTCTGTTTGCCTCAGTTTCCTCATCTGAAAATTAATCTGGAGAGGAAAGTGGAAAACCACTCCAGTACCCTTGCCAAGAAAACCCTAAAAGGGATCACAAAGAGTTGGACACAACTGAAAGTGACTGATCAATGAAAAGCTGAAAAACAGCCAGGTCAGCTAACTGCAAAATTGTATTTCACATCAGCTTATGGCCACAGAATGCTTAAATATTACAGCAAGAACAAAAATGATGATATTAAAAAATGAAAGAAAAATATTTAAGATATGTTTATGGGGCAATGTGAATAAATGACAGAGCAAAACAACTTTATCCTTCTTTCTTAAATGGATCTCTGATCTTACTGATAATTCCCTATTCTAGTACACATGGCAATCAATTCACACCTTCTCACTCAGTTCAATTCTTTTTTTTAATTCAATTTTGGTTTTTCTTCAGTTTTGAATTCTTTTTCTCCTTCCTTCCCTACCCCCCACTGAGATGGTAAAGAAAAGAAAATCCATTGCAAATATGTATAACCCTGTAAAAACAAGTTTTTATATTAGCCATATCCAAAAAAGGAAAACAAAAGGGAAAAAAGTTTCAATCACTACTCTGAATCCATTAGCTTTCTGGATGTGGATAGCATGTTTAATCATGAGTCCTTTGGAATTGTGGTTGATCATTGTATCACTCCTAAATCTTTCAAAGTTTATTGTCTTTAAAGTATTACTGCTAGGATATGAATTGTTCTCTCAGGTCTGCTCTCTTCACTTTAACTCAGTTCACACAAATCTTCTCAGAATTTTGCTAATTCAATTCTTTCCAAGTCCTTCTATAAATCTTCCACTGAAGGTATATCTAATTGCAAGTCTTCGTCTAGATTTTAATATTTCAGAGATGTCAGCGGAATATTCAGAATATTTATCTATTTTTTCCTCATCATTGCTACATGACCAGTGCACCACCTAATTCCCACATTTTATTTCACCTTCAATATTATAATCAAATGGCTATTAAACATTTATCTCTTTGATTGTGTCTACACAAGAATCTTGCATGATTATACCTGGGAAGCATAATGGAATAGATTCTTTGGTGCATTGTGATCTACCAATTAAATGCTGTCAAAATATCAATATCTTGTAGATAAAAGTGTCCTTTACTTCTCTCCATTAATTGTGTAACTATGAAGATGAGATCTGCTATTAAAATAAGCTGAATAAGATGAACTGTTGCATTCTCATATTTTCATTAAGGATAGCCTTGATACATGTGTGGATATACTATTCTCACTAAGTTTTTATAGAGGGGGTGGAGCCAAGATGGTGGAGTAGAAAGACGCACATACACTGGCTCTTCCCCCACAGCCCTTAAAATATTTGTAAAGAATGACTCAACAAATTCTAGAGCAACAGAAGCTACAGAACAATGGAATGGAGGAGACTTTTATCTCAGGGTAACCTGAAAATCTGACAGGAAAGCTCCATTGCACTGGATGTGGAGTGGAACACAGTCCAGGAGCAGGGCTGGAGCACGGCAGAATCCCCAGCAGCAGTGCAGATCCCTCAATTCACAGGCACGAAAGGTCAGTGAGAGGGCTTTTTTAGCTGTCTAAGAAGGGAGCAAGGTCCCCCCATAGCTCCAGTGCCAGGCCTGCAACAGCCAGCATCCATTGTTGGAGCCCTCATCATAAAACCCCTGGGGGAATTGAGCAGCTGATCTGAATCTCAGTCCCCAGTGATGGCACAGTGGAACTGGAGGCAAGGTGATTGTGGAGATGACATTCTACTACTCACAGATTCTGGGCACAAAAGTTTTCTGGTTGCTCCAAGATGGATGTTCAGGTTTGTTTGTGCAACCTTGGAGGAACTGAGATCTTACAGGGCCACAGAGTATACCCTCTTTTGACAAAGAACCCAAAAGTCAGGTAACTGTTTGGGAAAATGCCCAAAAAAGGGAAAAAAAATAAGAGTATAGAAGGTTATTTTCTTGGTGAACAGGTATCTTCTCCCATCCTTTCAGATGAGGAAGAATAATGCTTACTATCAGGGAAAGACATAAAAGTCAAGGCTTCTGTATCCCAAAAATCCAAAATAAATATTTGGTGGTCTCAGGCCATGGAAGAACTCAAAAAGGATTTTGAAAATCAAGTGAGAGAGGTGGAGGAAAAACTGGGAAGAGAAATGAGATACAAGAAAATTATGAAAAGTGAGTCAAGAACTTGCTAAAGGAGACCCAAAAAAATGCTGAAGAAAATAACACCTCTAAAAATAGGCTCAATTGGCAAAAGAGGTGCAAAAAAGCCAATGAGGAGAAGAATGCTTTAAAAAGCAGAATTAGCCAAACGGAAAAGGAGGTTCAAAAGCTCACTGAAGAAAATCTTTAAAAATTTTAAAAAATGGAACAGATGGAAGCTAATGACTTTATAAGAAGCCAAGAAATCACAAAACAAAACCAAAAGAATGAAGAAATGGAAGAAAATGTGAAATATCTCACTGGAGATTTCATAGAAATGAAAAACAAGCATATGGGCCAGTAGGTGCTAATATTTTCTCTGGCAACTTTTCTTTCTCTTCCTTACTTTATTCCTACTTCCTTTCTTTTCTTCTTCTCTTCCTTCCTTTATTCTTTATTGCTTTCTTTTTCTTTCCATCTTTTATTACTCTTTCCCCTTTCCACTTTTCTTTTTCTCCCTGTTCTATTCTTTCTTTTTTATATTAATATCATCTGTAAATCTTTTTCATTCTTTTGAAATGTCTAATATATTTAGTGTCTATGTATGGAGAATTACTCTAGTACTTAACAATGGATACTTCTCCTCACCTTAGTAGAGGATTTTCATGAATTGTTATAACCAAAATAATTCATAACCTAGCAGCTAATACATAGGCTGGTTCTCAGATAGTAGATACGGCTCTTGCTTGATCCATAGTCTAAGTCTTTCTAGTTGTATAGGACCTGCTAGTTTTGGTTCCTCTGGCAAAGATTTCAAGACCAAGGTTCCCCTTCATCTTAAGATAAGGCAACAGGATTTCCTGAGGTTTCTCGTTCTTCTAATCATTGTGTTATAATTTTCAAGGTTATCACAGGAGTTAGAGGATATTAATAGACTTAATTAAACTCAATAATCAAAGGCAGCAATATAAACATTCATTATTAAAACATGATTGCATAGCTTATAAATTTTTTCAATACTTATTCCAGTAACTAAACCTATGGGTGGACTCATTGAAGTATAATTATCATAATTGAAAACAGAATGACATAGTGCTAAGAGTACTGAATTTAGGGTAAAAGGTTCAAGTCTTCCCTCTGACATCTACTAGCTGCCTGTGGTTGGGCAAGCCACTTGCATTTCCTACTGCATTCATGTAGACTCACTATATAAAATGGCCAACATGTAATTTAAAACCATATGGTCCTAAAATATCATTTTTGCAAAGTGTTATTGTATAGACATATTTTCTTTTTAATAGATCAAGTGACTAGATTGATAACCTTGGTCCCATGATTGTCTCTCATGACTTTACTTTGGACCCCACCACATAATTTTCTCTATAAATGGTTTTATAGTCATGTACACTAAAGAAAATAATTCAGGTATCTAGTTTGGAAACCTAGTTCCATTATCACTCGACGTTTTTCTTCAACATGAGAACACAGAAAAATTCATCTTGGACATGTGAATCCCTAATATCCAAGAGGATGACATATGAATTATCCAAGCAAAGGATCATTCAGGCTAGAAAGCACAGGACTAGATCTAGATACCTCAAAATGGAACTGCTATTGAAGGTGACTCAAGTCATCTCTGAAACCATATTGATAAATAAGTTTCCACTTAAATTACCATAGAAAGTTTTTTTAAATAATAGTTTTGCTGGAAAGTAAGATAGATGGCACAAATGCAATGCCAGTATAATTCATTTCATTGTGCAAAACAATGGAAATTATGCTTCATCCTGGCTCCTTCTCACTGTCCAGCTTGAGGTTCCACAAGTGGAGGCAAAGGGAGTGGAAGGGGGTGGACATAGGCCACTAGAAAAAGGGGGAAGGTTTTCCTTTATTAATCACTAATCTTCGGGTTATTATGGCACACATTTTGGCATATGGCATACAATTTCCTTGTAAATTGATGAATAACTCATAGCTCAATAGAGATACTACCAAAAGCTCAGATAATACCTATAATATAACTAACTGGGTTAAGTGCCTGTTCCATAATTCACACTTTTATACCTTAAAGTTAGTGCTACATTGCTCCTCAGTAGTATTAATGGCATCAAGTCAGCCACACTAGATGTTTCCTCGTAGGAGGATTTTGATCTTATTAGGTCCAAAACTGTTTAACTCCTCTCTTTGCTCTCTGAATGCCTTGGCCATTACTCTCCCTCTCTCTCCAGGGTAGGCTTTTCTACACGTGGCATGCTTTTTTGTTCAGGTTCAGTTAGATGTATAATCAACACTGGGGTCTCTTGTTGCCCTTTTCCTATAACATACATTCTCAGTGACCCTTTTTGCACCCATCACAAACATACATTCCAGTGCTCATAGACTCATCCAAATTAATCAATATGTACTCAGCTTCCAAAAATGAATTAACAGCAAACTTAGTTATTCAAGGACATTTTATAATCTAAGCCATTTACAATCCTTCTGGATCAAAAGTTTTATTGTATACTGACATGGTTAGCATTAGCTCACTTAAGTGACTGAGTATTTTTAGTCAATTCTTTGATGTTAAAATAGAAGTATGGTTTAATGCAAGCCCAGTAAATATTGGTCTATGCAATCTAAGACCTTATCATTAGTAATAATTTCACACTTTTTCTGCTATTTCTGGGTGTCATATCTAGTCAGCCATCATTTCTTGAACATTATATGAATGTTGAGTAATGTACTAGATATTATAGAAAAGTTAAATAAAGTCAACAAGCACTTATTAAACATTTACTATGTGTCAGACACTGTGCTAAGTGTTTAGGATGCAAAAAAAGCAAAATAATCCCTGACTTGAGAAACTTACAATATAATAGAAGTAAAACACAAGATCCTTCAGGAAGGTAGGATACAGTTAAAAATAAAAGAACTGAAATTAATAAGCACATATTCAAATTCATAGCCCTTATTGTCTGGAATAATCTTTTGTTACTTAATTTTTAAACTCCTTTGTTATATATATTACTAGAAATTAAAGTGATCCTAGGCATCATCTAATCCAGGGATTCTTAACCTGGGTTCTGTAATTTTTAAAAAATATTTTTATAACTGTATTTCAATATAATTTATTTCCTTTTAAAATGTATTCTGCAACATAGTCACACATGTTTGTATATGCATGTGTATATTTGTATAAATACATTACATATGTTATATAAATACATTACATATATACATACATAAATACATTACATATATTATATAAATACTTTACATATATATGTGTGTGTATATATATATATACACACACATATATATGTAAGAAAAATTGTGTGTGTATGTACAATTTAAAGCATTATTCTGAGAAGGGTCTATAGACTTCATCAGATTGCCTAAGAGGTCCATGACATAAAAAATGTTAAGAATCCTTAATCTAGTCCAATCCCCTTTATTTTCAAATTAGGAAATTGCCTCTCTAGCTCTTTTATAAGCAATTTAGAGATAAATATCTTTATGTTCCTTCAGCTACAACTTTTGGTAATGAGTGATCATGGCATAGAGATGACCCTAGGTTCTCAAAGTCTTTGTTAGCAGAGTGCAAGCTGAGAAGCAGGTCCCACCAAGCTAAGAGGCTTTGAGTAAAAGCCTGAGGACTAATTCTTCATTCAAGGAACAAAAGAGGTAAATTTGGAGAGAATGATGTTTAGAAGGCTCCCCACTGAGTGGCAAATTATTTTTTTAGAAAAGCAACTCAAGAAGACCATCCACTAAAATGTGGAGAGGTTGGGAATCTGTATTCATGGAAGGGATATTTTTAATAATAAAATAATAGAATATTTGAAGAAATTAAGTAGCTAGCTAGTTACTTAGATAGATAGATAACGTACCAAATCACCATATGTGGTAAATAGAACACTGAACTTGTAGTCTGGAAGAAGTGGGTTCAAATACTGTCTTCGACATGAATTGTATGTGATCATGAGCAAACACCTTCATCTCTCTTAGCCTTGGTTACCTTGTTTGTAAATGATGGGGAAATAACCCCTACCTCACAGCTAGGTATTTTCGTGAGGATTGAAGAAGATAGTGTATGTAAAATGATTAACAAACCTTAAAGTGTTATAGCTATTATTTTTGTTGTTTTTGTTGTTGAGTCATTTCAAGAACTCTTTTTGTTGCTGAGTCAGTCCAACTCATTGTGACCCTACTTGGGGTTTTCTTTGGTAAAGATACTGGAGTGGTTTGCCATGAGAAACTGAGGCAAATAGGGTTAAGTGATTTGCCCAGTGTCACACAGCTAGCAAGTGTCTGGGGCCAGATTTTAACTCAAGTCCTCTTGGCTCCAAGGCCAGTGCTCTAAATACTATGCCACCTAGCTATTGTTGGCTGTTATAATTCATAGGTACTGTGGCAGTTCCTAGAGAAATTGAAGTGACTAGACTCAGAGAGTGTTGGGGTAGGTCTCTTTTAGCACTTTCTTTTTTTAAAGAAGGGACAGAAATAATTTGAGAAAGCAGTATTGGAAAGAGATTTCAGGTTGGGGTAAATGGAAGGAGCATGGATTCAATGGGGAGAAAAAGTAAGATGTGAAGCCAGAAGTGAAAATATAAGTTCCTCACTGTAGTGCCAATGTGATATTCACAGTGCCTATGCCTACGGAAGTCATGAATATCCCAGAGCAATTCTGAATCGCAAAATACAACAGATTCTCCCCATGGAAGACAGAATCCTAAGACCTTCCTGGGTGACACCAGGAACTGCAACTTGGTTCCCAATGCCCGGAAGTTGTAGATAATAATGACATCAAACTCCAAAAGAAAAGAGAACCGATAAATCATAAATAACAATCCCTAAGGGCACATGTTAACTTAGAAAACCACAGATCAGCATTATCCATATTTTACTGTATTTTATTTATTGTGTTAAATATTTCCCAATTACATTTTAATCTGATTCAGGCTGCACTCAGGAGTGTGGCTGGCAGAGTTTGAAATCTCTAGTGTAGAAGATGATTGGCACTTGTACACAAGGAGGGAGGGATAGGCTCTTATATTGAAGGAAATGTTCCCCTTTGCTCTGCAGTTCACTTTGGTGAAAATTTACCTTCTTTGGAGCCTCTTGCCTTGTGGCTTTTTCCAGCTCCTCTTCTTTGGACTTCCAGCAAGCAGAGGGAAGGGGATTTCTCTTCCTTTCAACTCCTACCCCAGTGGCAGTAATAATGTATTTCAGAAGAACCACATGATAGTAAGAAACATGTACCAGCCCAGGTGAAACTGAAATTGGACCTAGAGTCCCTGGTCAAGCCACCCTTTTCTTCCTTTTTATCTCTAAGTTATCATCTAGATTTGTGTGGGCTGGGGGTGGGAGAGATTAGGGTTAAGTAACTTGCCCAGGGTCAAATATCTGAGGCTGAATTTGAACTCAGTTCCCCTGACTCCGGAGTGGGTGCATTATCCATTGTGCCACCTAAGTGCCCCAACAACTAGACATTCTAAGAAATGGCTAATTCCAGATGTGACACATATCTAGAGAGGAGGATTCCTGAATTTGGGGTTCAGACATGAAGCAAAGAGAAAAAGTGTATTTCTTTGGCATGCTTCTCAGAAGAAAATCTGAGATCTACATGATCAACCTGTAGACAAAGAACTAAAGAAAGTAAAAAAAAAAACCCAACCAAAATAAAAAACCAAACCCAACCTAAAAAAAGTCCTGCCATGGTTAGACTGGAGATCTGGACCTTTGTAACATTTTGTGAAAAGTAGTGAGTTGTTCAGACAGTACAAGTAAAGAGAAAGAAAACAAGAAAAGTTATTCTGCAAAGGCAGAATATCTGTTGATCAGTCTCACAAAGGGCTTTCACTTTACAGAAAGAGTATAATGAATGTAACAAGCCATTTGAATTGTAATGTGGATTATATAGAGCATGCATATTCATTGCATGCTTCCTGTGGACCACATGGGTGACTCAGCATTTAGGCATGTCAAAGATAATAAACTTCCTGTCTGGTTCTGTCCATGTGGCAACCCACTGCTGCAAGAATCTGGTACTTTGCCATGACATAGCAAATCCTGAGTGATATCTTGGTACTCCACCCACCCAGTTGTGAGGGAAGGGAATTGTACATGTCAGTTAAAAGAAGAAACACCTTCTGGACCAGTCTTTTGCTTCCTTTCTCCCAGAGTATACTCTGTCCTTAGACTGTTCATGGTTGCGTTCTACTCCCCCAACCTGCCACTACTCCCACATGAAACATGAACTTAACTCATTGAGTTTGTCCTTAGACTCTTTTCTGCTTTGTATTTTCTTTCCTAAGTAGATGAACAAACATTACCCACAAGGTGGACATGTAAGCTTGGAGGTAATACCACGATTTTAGACATCCAGAAGTCCTGGGTGTGGTGAGCATTACTGGCTAGCATCAAGAGAAGCTTCTGCATTGGAGAAGACAATAGCCAGCTGATCAGTGCAAGGACTCACTGTGACTTCAGAGAATTGTTAAAGAATTATAACCCCACTTCTCTAACTGTTGTGGTGGTAGCGGTGATGGTGGTGGACTACGGGAGTGAAATGAGAAACGTGTTTTCAGACAATGGCTAATGTGTTCATTTGTTTTGCCTAACTACTTATCAAAGAGAATATTCTACTGGGTGGAGCTAGTGAAGGTAGGTGGTGAGTTAGCATGCAAAAATAGTTGAGAAATTACAGTGATGTAAAAAAGAGTATGAATATTTTTTTAAGATGGGAACAGAGATTATGGTAAATCTGAAGCTAAGTCTAGAAAGAGTGAAGAAGCAGAAAAAAATCATCAAGAATGTCAGAGACAGACAAGGGATCCAGTAAGATAATACCTGAAAAAAAGGTTTTTGAATATGACCAGGAGGGATACCCCTGTAGATGAGAAGGATTTTACTTAAGTGGTCAAGATAAAAACTAAATATCAAGGAGAAAATTAATAATTTGAGTCAGGCATAAGCAACAAAGTCAAGGGATTGTTGCTCTGTAAGAAAAGAGATAAAAAATGAGAGCTTGAAGGAGTGGTGGTCAAGTGTTAGTTACTTCAGAAATGGGAGCACCCAGACATACTTAAAGAAGGAGGAATGAAGGAGATGTTGGGAAAAACGAAAAGCTGATGACGCTAGAAAAGGTCAGGGAAGATGAGATAGGGTTTCCCATTCAGTAGAAGGGGATAGGAAACAGGGAACAAGTAGTAAGTTTATAAGTTTAGTGGAGACCAAAGAGGAAAATTAAAGGGGAGATAGTGGAAAAGGCGACAAAGACAGCAGTGGATGAAGAAGACAGTCTGAATTATTTTCACTGCTGCATATCCCCAACAATATTTTTTTTCACAGAAGTATTCCTTTTATTCCTATTTTGCAGCAGTCAGTCAGCATTAAAGGTCACTGTGAATTGCCTTCCTCATTTGTGCTCTGACAGCTTGGACCTTGACCTAGAAAGCACTGATACCTTCACCACCCTCATTCCTAGCACTTCAGATGGAGCAGGATGGTACATATCTATTACATTCCCCAATGGAAAAATGACATGCATCCATGACAGCCTTCATGTACATTTAGAGACAGCCTGTGGTTTGAAAAGCTTAGGCAGAAGACAAAGTGATGCAGAATTTTGTTTGTTTTGCTTTGCTCTAAATCTCAAAAGAGCTACTTGAAACCCAAGCATCATTCTCTTTCTTTTCACTATTTTTCCCCCACCTTTGAACCTAAATTTTAAAGGGGGACAGGAGAAGAAAGAGGTCACTTTCTTATTTGTTGAAATTGATGCTACTTACCTTACTGTTGGTTATAAGTACCTCTTCTTCTCCATTTAATCTCATTTTGAGGACTTGTCACAACATTTCTTTATGATGGATTTGCTTTCTCTTTGCTCATTGTTCCATATCTATAAATGGACTAGAACTATTGATGGGATACTTTCCTTTAGATTCATTAGTTCAGAAAGGACATGGATAGTTCTGGCTATAAGTAAAAGGAAGCTTTGGGACTCCATATTAAACTTACTTCAAGAAAGATATTAATTATCATAAAACTCTGATGGAAATGTTAGTGCTAAGGTTAAATACGAAATGGTTGATCTCTTGCATATTAAAATATTTATTAGAATCCTTTCAAGTTTAGCTTTCACATAGAATATCTCATTTCTCTCTATGTGAAGTATATAGCGAATATGATTATCACATACAGATGGAGAAACTGAGGCAGAGGGAATAACTTTCTGGTAGGCACATAAGATTACACTAAGTGATCCAGGGAGGTCAGGGTTTCTTTGCTTCTAGAATCTAGGGCCCTTCCCACTGCATCTCCTTTCCAAGAGTTCACCTTCAGTAGTGCCTTAGTTCCTCTGATGAGTCCCTGAAAAAGTCAAAGGATATATTTATGTATATATATGCATGTACCTATGTGTATCCCTGTGTATGTATATATAGATAGATAGATAAATATATACAGATAAGCACATTGTATGTACTTTATGTGAATCATGGCCTTTTTACCTGCAGTTGGTTAGTCAGTGGAACAGAGTATGATCTTAGTGCTGAGGTCGTTAGTTCAGTCTCCAAATAAACTGATTAATTTTGTTTAGTTTCACGGCCACAGACAGCAGACCCTTAGACTAAGGTAGACATCATTAAAATTTATGCTACTCTTCACAAGTGGGGCAGAACAAGAAAGTCTATGTGGAATGGGACAAATTTATCACCAGCTGGATAAAACATGGAACTTCAAGCATCAATTTTGCAGATGAAGGACAGCACATTTCTAAAAGGTGAGATATGAAGGTTAAGACTATGGCACCTGAATATTCTTTATGCTACCTAGTTTATTGTGAATGAGAAGGGGATTCTGATCCTTCTCTACAGTGCATGAAGTAAACAAGATTTCATAAACTTTTGTGGAATATGCAGTGGCATGCTAGATCCATTTCATACTAGCTCCCAAAAGCTGGTTGTTAAATTTTCAGTGAGAGTACTTTCTAGTGTAGCAAATTTACAGCAAATGCTACAAATCAGGACTTAATTTATTGTTTTGTTGAAGAAAGTGATGGAGAAAATGTTAACCATGAAGATTTAATTTTAAAATGTGCTGTGTGCAATTTGGGGGTAGAGGAAATGGAATCCAGTTGTTAAATATTTAGCAGTACACCACTAGGTGTATCCATGCAAAAGCTGGAAAGAAGGATGTTCTCATCCTTCAAAAATTCTCCTAAAATATTTGCTCAGTTTTCTCCTTTACTCCCATTATTCCTGTTTTGTATTATACTTCCCAGTGTACCTGACCAGTAGAATAAAAACTCCTCAAAGGAAGATACTATTTTATTTCTTTAGAGATAGAAGGGTCCTTACAGATTGCCCAGTTTAAGCTCCTTTTTATAAAGAAGGAAGCTAAATGACAATCATATACTGTGACCCGCTGTCACTAAGGTGAATAAAAAACAAATCCAGAATTTGAATCCAGGTCTCCAAAGCAGCTTTTGTTTGTTGGTTCCCAGTAGATCATACTGCCTATCTGCATTTGTTTTGCTCACAATCAATAGACTTCTATAGCACAGTCTTAAGGATTTATGAAGTTTATTATTTTATTGAATTGAATTGCATCCCTTCTCAGGTGCCATCTCTCCTGCATGAGTGAAAAATTAAACTATTTATTTGAACAAGAGAATACTTCACAATCACCTTGAAAAATTAAATGTCTCAGAGCTCGATCTTAGTTTTGTAGATTGGGAAATTGCCCATTGCTTTAATGATCCTATTCTTCTCCTTGAGACAAACATTTTTAGTATTAATATTCTTCCCTTGATGCTATATGGCTTCAAGTTGTAGAACAACCAATCACTGATGAATTAAAGTTGTGAATCACTTAAAGGGCAACAGAGAATTGCTGCACATCACCAACAAAGAATTAAACTAGAGAAGGCACATGAAAGATGTAATTGGAAAGATTAGAGAAAGAGGTAGTGAAACCAAGAGATAACTAATGGACAACCCACATTGTCCATTGGCAGATATGCATGTAAAGTCAAGAGATCTAGAGGAAGGCAAGCAGTACATTTGATGAATCATAGAAGGGTATGGACAAGAGTCCCAAAGAATAAGAAGACATTAATTGACTATAACCTCAATCATTGAATGGATGATGAATGCAAAGAACTATGAAAGTCAGCTCACTCATGAAGAATGTCTCTTGACTTCAAATGAGGTTTATAATCTTGGGTCTAGGTTTTAAATATTATATTTATCCAAAAATAGACCATCTATTGAATCTATAAAGGGTATATTTTTCATTAACTACTTTTCTTGTCATTTCAAAGAAAACTTTAAAAGTATATTTTATATATAGCATCAAACTATACTTAGAACACTATAGTCTATCCATCCTACCCCCACTTAGAAAAGAATGGAAATATCCCATGTAAAAAATGGAGTAAGAAAAAAGAAAGAACTTAAGTTACAACAACATAATTCCAATTTGGCATATAAAAAAGAAGCGATATATTTCCTATATCAGACAAAGTTGAGGCTAAGAATAATTTTAAAGATGCTATAGACAGTGTTCAGGGTCAAAATAGATGTGCCAGTCTAGTGTGTTTGGCTGCTGTCCTGTCACCATTTCTGTCCAAAATATTCCAGCACAATTATAGCTCTTGTTCAAATTCTGTTTTTTAAAAAATATTATTCTTCTACTGTGAAAAATAAAATTTACAATTGGACTTCTGATTATTTTAAGCACTAATTAATTTTGTTACTAATTCAAATGGTAAATAGTAAAGTTTTTAGAATTATCACAATAGCCATCACTTACATTTGTATCTAAGAAACACCTTTGGGAGTGGGAGTTGGGAAGGGAAGAGGGAGCCTTAAAACTCATACCATCATCCTATAACACCAATAACAATAAGTAGCATTTATGTAATACTTTAAGGTTCACACACTACTCTTCAAATACTATTTCATTTAATACAACAACTCAAAGTGGTAGGTGATATTTTTATCATCCCCATTTTACAGATGAGGAAACTAAGGCAGACCAAGGTTAAATGATATTCCCAGTATCACACAGAAGATAAGAGATTGCATTTGAACTCAGGTCTTCCAAGTATAGCATTCAATAATCCACAGCACCACTTAGCTGCCTCTACCACTACTACTGACTTAAACAGAGAGCAGCTTTAAGCAATATCCTCTTATTTACAGTTGGTTAGAGTAGAGAATGCTCAGGCTAACATGAGAAGCTGTGGAAAGCTGGCTTCCAAAATTTGTTTTAAGCTAAAAGCTGATAAACCTTACCTCTATCTTGTCCTTTTTTGGACCAGCTGAGAATGAACAAAAGGAGAGCAGAAAGAAAACCATTGTCTAGCTATGTTCCTTTTGTTTCCTTTGAGGGGCTACATCCATGAGGCAACATAATAAATAATTATTAATAATTATGGCTAATATTTATATAGCACTTACTCTATGTGCCATTTACTGTACTAAATGTGTTTTAAGTATTATTTCATTTGATTCTCACAAGATACATACTTCTATTTTCCTCATTTTAAGGAAGAGGAAAATGATGCAGAGGTCAAGTGACTTGCCCAGGGTCACACAGCTAGTATCAAAGGCTAGATTTCAACTACGGTTTTGCTGACTCCAGGCCCAGCACCCTATCCACTGTATCACCTTGCTGCATATTTGGATGTTCCAGCTTTATTTAACATCTAAATGTGAATAATGAGACATTTTTCTGTACTTGTTGCCATTTAATTGCACACTGCAGTGACTTGGTGGGATTAAGAGGAATAGGAAAATGAGAAAGAAGAGTGACTGATGGAGAGGGAGAAGAGAAGGGAGGCTTTCTTCTCATCTGTTCCAGGTGCATTGCAAACATCATTTCTCAGAACCCGAAGGGAAATACTAAACCAATAAAAATAGCCTTTTTGATCACAAAGAGGCATTAAAAAAACTGTTTCCCTGTAAGAAAGTTTAGTGAGAAAACAGGATAGTTTCTCTGACCAAAATATCTATCACCCAGTTGTCATTTTATTGATGTGCTTCTCTAACATTAAACTAGTTGGTCTATAGAAAATAGACATACAATCTATCACCAGGCTCTAAAAAGTCATACAAATACCAATGATTTGATATTTCTGTGACTCTTTGAGATTTTCTGATACTATGAAGTCTGATCTGCTAGCTGATCCCCTTACATACTATACTATTCTGTCTTCCACCTCAATGCCTTTAGACAGACTCTTACCATGTCTAAAATACACTTCCTCCTCCTCACCTTCATCTCTTACAATCTGAATCTTCTCTGAAGACATAACTCATATGCTACTTCCATGGGGAGGCATATCCTCAGGTCCTGGGGCTTCTGGCCTCTTGTAATTACTTAGCACTCTTTGTTTAGTCTTCTCTTTGCTTATCTGTCTATACCTCACATCCCCCTAAGAAAATGCAAGCTCCTTGAATTTAAGGGATATTCATGACTTTGCCATTGCATCATCTGCTCTTTACATATACAAAGTCAGTGTTAAATGAATATTTGTAAATTGAAATTAATGGGCTCACATGAAAATCACAAGTTTCTTTTCATGTGAACTGCAAACACTGAATTATGGTATGTGAATAGAAGTAAGAGACAGATTTCTACAGCAGCAAACTTAGACAAAAGCAATCTTATGACTGAATCATTTTCATTATTTTTACAGGTTCTTATTCTCTTTGTAACAGTTGCTTAATAGAAGGAACATAGATCCTTGAAACGTTGTTGTCATGATCTGCACAGAAGAGTCTCCATTCATCTGGTGCTAGACCAGCTTCCAGGAGTACCTTAATGGACTAGGAAGCAATGCATATTTGGACTCAAATTAGCACTTTCTCCTCTTTATACAGTTTTTTCATTCAATTTGACATGAGTCAGTTGTTTTATCCTCTTTCTTGTCTAGACAACTACCATCGTCAAGTTGTTTGGTCCCATACTTCCCTTTCCTTCAGCTCTTGATCTGAAAAAGTCCACTTAATCATCTGTGCATGCATGTCTAAATGCTTTCCTGCATTGACCCCTTTTTGCTCTGATTAGAGACACAAGTGGGCGCTCTATGGGTATGGGCAACACTTTTCCAAAAAGAAGACTATCATTGGTACTTCATGAAGGAAAGCAAGCTTTCAAAAGCATATTCTCAAGCTTTTACCATCTTGTTAATCCTTACAGGAAAAAAGCTTACTTTTTTTTTTAAAAGCTGTGATTTTTTTTTTTAGTTCACTATGTAGCACATAAACAGAAAGGCAGTGTAGTGCAGTAGATGGAAACCTGGCATTAGAATCAGGAAGACCTAGATTCAAGTTTTTTATTGGTTAAATCAGTATTTCATTGTCATGGAGAAATCTGGATGTGAAATTTTCACATCAGTAATTTGCCTGTAAATAATAGTGGAAAACTGCCTGGATTACATTATCAAGACATTTGTTTAAGAAATCAAATTTGAAATCAGGTCTTCTGGATTCCAAGGCTAGCCCTCTCTTCCATATACCACACTGACTTTCCATATATGTGTGTATACAAGCAAATGAACCCTAATGTATGCTGACTCTCCTTTGTATTTTGGAAATTTCCTTAAGCCACAGATTAATCTTGACCATTAGGACTTTTACCTCTGTTCCCCATAGCACTAAACATGTGGAAGGTTCTTAAGCTGAGTTCACTAGAGGAGATCCCTCTCTTTTGTGAGAAAGGAGAGATGAGTCCAAAGAGGATCACAGTTATCAGCTATCTTCCATAAGTGTGTTAGATCCAGATCTAACTGGGCAGCAACATTCATAACTGAGATAGACCTGGAAGAACACTCAAAGCAGAAGGAAAGGTTTAGCAGAAAACAAAAGCAAAAAATATAAGAGAGAGAGCGAGAGAGAGACAGAGAGACAGAGACAGACAGAGAGAGAGAGAGAGAGAGAGAAAGAGAAAGAGAACACATGTAGCATGTGTTCAATTACTCCTACTAGCTTGCAATATTATATCTCTCTTTACCTCTATTTCCTGGCTTCCCTGGCTTTCTCCATGACAATTGAAATCCACCTTCCTAAGGAAGACTTTCATGATCCTTCCCTCCATTAATACCTTCTCTCAAAATACTTTTTATTTATACTGTATATGTCTGATAATGCAAATAATTTGCCTGTTGTCTCCCTTTTTAGAATGTAAGCACCTTGAGATCAGGGACCAGGTTTTTATTTTTCTCTGTTCTCAAAGCTTAAGACGGTGTCTAGCACATAGTAAACCCTTAATAAATACTTGTTGACAGACTAGTTGATTAGTGCTTTAAATGTGAGGAATAAGGATGAGACACTTTGTAGTTTGAAACCATCTCTCTCACTGAAATATTGTGCAGAATAAATATATTATTAACCTTTAACTTGCCATTTTTAGAGTATTGTCTTTTCCAAAAGGACAGAGTTGAGCTGACATCCTTAAATAAATGTGCCATCCTCTTGATGGGAAGATGAGGCCATTGACTCATGATCTGTGACCCTGCCCTATTTATTTCCATCTCCTCCCCAACAACTAGAAGAGGCCATTGCACATATTCAATCAATAAACATTTATTAAGTACTTACCACGTGCCAGGCACTGTGCTATGTGCTGATAATACAAAAAGAAGCAAAAGATAGTCCTTGCCCTCAGGGAACTTACAGTCTAATAGAGGAACTTGCAATTCAGTGGATGATGATGGATTTGTATAGATATACCCACAACTCTTTCCCCAAATCATTTTATGATGATTTGCACAGTCCAGAAACTACTGAATAAGTAAAATTTTAATAGCTATTAAATGTAATTTACATATCAGGATTATATAAATGCAGATGTTGGCTGTGGAACACAAAGAAGGTTCAAGCAGAAACTGAATCCAGGCCACTGTCATTGTTAGCTACATGTTCGAACCAACAGGGGTATTTAAGCCTTGGATTTGAAACTAACCTACTGCATTGAAAACAGTCTCACTACAAGCTAGGGGTTAAATTCAGATCAGAAGCATACTATAAGGGTAAATGAAAAGGTTTCATATCTCTTTGCAATTTTCCTACTGAGACAGAGATTCCTACTGTCATACCCCTTCTAAATTTTAAATAAATCACATCAAATATTTCCTGAATTGGAAATATAAATTAAAGTTGTGTGCTTCTCCTAACTCAGACCCAGAAGTTTATTTGATGTTTTGCCTAGTACCTTCCCTGAAAAACCAGAATCTTGGTTCCATTTTGGTTAGGAGTTGCTTTTACTACATCCAGTGTGCCCTGAGACAATGCAATAACCTTTCAGTACCCCCAGGCAACTCTCTAAGACTATGAAAAAGGCAACTTGGAACAGTGGAAAGTGCATCAACTCTGGAATCACAGGACCTCCTATTAATCCATAATTACATTGCAAAATCCATAACTACATTATCCATGTAATCTTTGCCTTCCTGGGCTTCAGTTTGCATATCTATAAAATGATAGTGTGGGATGAGATGACCTTTTAGGTTATTTCCAGCCCCAAATCTATGATCTTATGATCTGTAAAATGAAGTGATTGCTCTAAATGATCTCTAAGGTCTTTTCTAGTTCTAAATTACAGAAGAAATGCTGATCTACTTGATTAAGGGACTTTCTAGCTTGAAGTTCACAATATTGATGAAATCACAGGTCCAGATGCCACAAAAACAAAAATTGTTAAAGCTTGTCAGTTTCATCCCTATGTGGCCCAAACAAAGGAAAACCACTATTTCATGACCACAGACATATTCCAGATGTCTCATAAGTACATGTCATTGCTTCTTCCAAGGGGTAGAGGACAAGAGAATGTGGATGACTCAGTGCAACCCCAGCATACTACATCTGAAGAGAAAATATGAAGGATATTGCATTGCTTCTATAGTTCAAATAATCTCTTTTCAATTTTGTTATAATTTAGGAACATTTATGCTAGAATACGTGGAAGGTACACATAGCAATCAAATGGTTCTAGTCCTGGCAATGTAGTCATAGTAGCAAAATATTTTTTTAAAATGTCCAAATTCATCATGACTAAAATATTTACTGAAGCATAAAGAAAAAGTTTCTGAGATTTCTAAAAGATGAACCAACTCAGGCAGGCTTCCTATCTTGTGGGTCCAGGCAATTAGTCCTAAAAGTGAATCTTAAGTGACACGTGACAATTTTTACCTTAAAAAAAAAAGACGGCGAATGTGGTTTATCATGTTCTTATAATTCTTTCCGATATGGGAGGAAATGTAAGGACCACTGTGACTCTGACAATAATCATAAAATTAAGAACAAAAGACTCAGGCAGAACAAAGCTCTTTTTTTCTCCTTCTTTTTTAGGATTCTAAATCACACACAAAACATTTGTTCTGCTTCAGCTCTTTGTGAGCTAATTGGCTCTCCTGGAGGGACAGGTAATTGTACTTGACTACACAAGCTGTCCTGAAGCTCCCTGGGAAAGCTCCAGTAAGCTTCTAGTGTTAGCAGCCATCAAGGATTTCACAGGTCAGGCATCGGATCGATACAGCTAAAAGCAGCAGGGACTGCAATGTCGACAGCAGGTTTCAGAAACCGCTGCAAGTGCCAGTTTGTTCCCCTTCATGCAGAAGCTCAAGACAGCTTAATTAACCCTTGGAAAATACAATTTATCCAGAGGCTCGGCAGGTCCCTACCAGGCCTTATTGGTGAACTGATAGGAGAGATACTGTAGCTGGCAGCTCTGAATTCCCATTTCCCCCTTTAATGCTATTTCAGTTCGGATGCAAAGAAAACATGATTTTAGGGGGATGTGTTCATCTTGTCCTGAAGAGTGTGCTACAGGAGGCCACAGACGAGGGGGTTTTGTTAGAACTCTCATGTGACTTCTGCGGGAACAGGGCCCAGCAGGGACATCGATCCCTTATGTGCTGGGGTGTTGAGTGTGTGAGTGTGTGTGCAAGCATGGGCACTTTGTGTGTGTGTGTGTGTGTTGTGTGTGTGTGTGTGTGTGTGTGTGTAGGTGAGAAAGAGAGAAGAGAGAAGGGAAAAGAGGGAAAGGCAGCTCCCACTGGTGTAAATGCTTCTTTGCCCTCTTGTAAAGATGTTCCCTTGTTAGTTGTCTATTTTTACTGTTTCTTAATACCACACAGCCATGAAAAGTGCAGACAAGGTAATTTTCTACATCCCCCAAACACCTACATTTTAGAAGACAAAGAACTTGCTAGGGCTGACAGATCAAGAAGTAAGCCTGGGCAATGTGATATTCAAATCCATGTCTCCACCAGGTTGAGGACTTTCTCCAACTACCACCATTACTTTCCATCAAGACAGACTTCTGAAATGACATAGATAAGACTAATCCAGTACGAAAATATAACCTGAAATTAGTGAGTCGTTGGTAATTGTGGCCCAATGAGTGGTGGGGTTTATGGGCTTCAATGATCCTTTAAATATTTTGTATCTACTTATATTTACATTGACATTAGTTATGCCTTCAATTTGTGTAATTTCCATTAATTCATATAAAAATATCTTTCTGGTTTATCTCTCCTGTCATTAGTGAGAGGGTGAATATCATTTTGGTTCCAGAATAGTAACTCTGTACAAGGATAAAGAGAGTGGATAGATACCATTTCCCTGATACTGGCTCATTACCATTTTTGATCAGAAGTAGATTGTGTGGTTGAAGTGGAAGGAGGCAAATTAAACCTATCTTAAGGATGCCTAATACAGCCATGAAATTTAACTCAGGACCTCGGGAATGAGACTGAAATTGAAAATAAATAAATTTTGCAGCCATGGCTGAATACATGAGAAGTAGTGTGGAAAGTATAGTATATTTAGAGTTCGAAGACCTGAGGTTGAATTCTGTCTCTGCTACTTGCTCGATGTATCACCTTGAACAAGTTGTTTAAATTGCCTGGGTCTCAGCTTTGGTAGCAATTAGAACAGACATGAATACAGTTTACATATACATTTATAAAAATGCTGATATATTGATTGTCTTTAATAGCTATGAAAGCTTAAAACTGCGCAAAGACTTTTAGGACACCCTATATAGTACTTTAATATATACAAAATGTTCAATTTACATTATCTCATACTATAGCTACCATTGTCCCCACTTTCTGGATGAGGAAACTAAGGCTCAGAGAGATTAAATGATTTCCCAGTGGTTACACAGCCAGTTAGCCCTATAAAATGAAGTTGGAATAGGCCTTTGCCTGCTCAAAATCAGTAATCTTAATCCCATATATGACATGACACAATTCGGAGCTTAGAAAAGTCTATTGAAAGGGACTATTGGAAAGGCAATGAAAAATTGTCATATATAATTACACTCCCATTTTTATTTGTTTCATTTTTGTCTTTGAGACTTGGTATCCCTATTGCTCCCAAGTTTAAAGTGGGGAGGTCATTCAATGGCCCTATCCCACCATGGATAAGCTTAGGAGCTCTGAGTTACCCTCCTTCCATTCTAAGCTAATTAGACCCTCCTTAGTGGACCCTCTGATCCTGGGGGCTCACCAAGGTCAAAACTTCCAGACTCAAATGTTCCACCAGCTTCAGCTACCCGCAGCATCAGGAATTATCGGGATGTGCCACCAAGCCTACTTGTCCTTGCCACTTTTAGAAATAAAAAATAATAGTTGTAGAATATCAGATTTAAGGAGAATGATAAAGTCCCAGAGGGAAGATAGGATAAAAGTTTCAAACTCTCCATCATGCAGTTTCCTCCATGGAAATCACCCTCCAGGTGATTGACTTAGCAGAAGTAGAAAGGCAGAGTGGAAATGAACTAGTCAGTCTATCTGTAGAAAAACATTGATAATTTATATTTGCACTCAAACACTATGGCAATGGGATAATGGAGGAATAATCTGTTACTAAAATAGAAAAACAAATGTAGAATGGAGGGATCTTGGAGATAATCTATTGAAAAACCTCAATTTTTACAAATGAAAAAACTGTGGTCAAGAGAGGTTAAATGGCTTGTAGTCATTTTTATATATAAATTATAAGATTCATCTTTTGTAAAGATAATCAATCAAAAGATGACTTTTTAATATTAGTTCATAGAAACTTATGGCTTTGTCTTTTTCAATTTAATTTTCTCCTGTGTCTGGCATTAAACTGTGCCCTTTCCTTGCCTTTTTCTGATTCTTCCATGCCACTTTAATTTTCCTATGTTCCTTCATCTCCTTTTCTTACACTATATTTTTTTTTTTGGAGGAAGGGGAGCGGAAGGAGGAGGAGAATGGAAAACTCATTTACTTTATAGCAAAGAGTACAATGAAAAAATAAAATCTCCCAAAACTCATTAAAGCCATGACTTTTATCCTTTTTACCAAAACCTTTCATCAAAAGAACAAAGACACAATGGGCCAATGCCTACATATTTCACCTCATTTGAGAACCCCTGTACCAGGTAGCAAAATGGCTGAAAAGTAACAGAAAGAAGATTAGACTTTCTAATCTTTGAGGACCATCCCAGGTTTGACAGAATATGGTCTATGCAACTAAAGGGCATAAACCCCTTTTTTGTCACCACTATAAGCAACCAACCGTGTAGCTATCTCACTGTGACGTTCACATTTATTCAGCTGTTATTAGACTTACGCTCCTGGGTTATCACTTTTTAATAATAGCTAGCATTCAAGTCCTCTGTGTCTATAGTTCACTTTTCAAGAATAATTAAAAGTCAGTACCTGCATCTTTTTTTAAAAAAAATTCCTATTCAGATACACAAAAAGTCTCTTTTTTTTCCTTAAACTGGACCTTGATGCAGAAAAGACAAAATGCTTCTTTCCCTGGCTTGGCAAATCCTTGAATGACCTCATATGCTAGCATCATTATACATGACACATAGGAAGATATATTGGGTGCTAACTCATGCATATAAAGGAAAGATTTTTAATTTTTCAGGCACATGAGAATATGTCGCATGTTTTAATGGAATCTGGCAGAACAGAAGACTAAGGCATTGACTTCAGTTTACTAATTCTTAATATTTGGTTTCTAGTTTATCTGTGACAGCTTATTACTTGTTAAAATGTCCGTCTGAAAACAGCCATTGTCAACAATGTCCTCCAAGCATTTATATTTTTACTATGCATTTTGGACAAGCTTTTTGATATTTTCCTTTTATAACTCATTAATGGCAATTACTCTGAACCATAAAGATGAGATAATGTTAGGTCTTGACAGATATTCCTTATTCATGCTGCATTGGCTGCAATGTATCCACTACCCATCCAGGAAGAACATAAGCATTTCTCATAACATCCCAGTGTCTTCTTAGATGTCTCTAAGAGTAGCTCAATCTAACTACACATAACCCATTCCACTTTGCTATCTCTCTTCTAGCATCCCCTCTTCACCTTGTTCTACCAAATCTCCCATGTTGGGAAGGAGGCAGAAAATAATTTTAGTTATAGGCCTGAGAATAGCAACATCATTTACCTATAACATGATTACAGTTTATATTTATCATGTTTGATGATAATCTATGACACAGGGAAGGCAGAACTACAATTCTTATTATACTTTTGTTTCTTCTGCCATGAACAAACAAACCTCCTCTATCACATTGAAAAGAATTATAGAGGAACTTTGAGCGAAAATGAACAAGAATCAATAACACAGGATGAGAAGACAGGAATGGGTGGCAATCTGAATTATAACCACACCGATGTGATCAAGGATTAAATAATTGAAGTATTATTTTATCAAGGAGAACAAATCTTTGATTAGATGAGACAGTGTATTAAAAAGGCTTAAATGAGTAAAAAGACAGTTAGTAAAATGGTAATAAGAGAGCACTCAGTGGTCGTTGATGTATTCAGGCAAGAGAAAAATTGAATCCCATAGTATTGAAAGAAATGGTAGACACATGGTGTCTCAAAAGTCTTAGTGCAGTTTGAACCTTTAATAATAATAGCTCATATTTATCTGGCACCTAACTATGTGCCAGCCACAGTGCTAAGTACCTTAAAAATATTGTCTCATCTGATCCTTACAAAAACCGAGGAGGTTAGTGGTATCATTATGACCATTTTACACTTGAAAAATATGAGGCAAATAATCGTTAAGTGACTTGTTCAGGATCACACAGCTAGTAAAGTATATAGTAAGAGGCTGAGTTTGAAATCAAGCCTTCCTGACTATAACCCCAGAATTCTGTCTACTGGGCTTCTTAGCTGCTCTTAAAGCTTAAACTGCACTAAGACTTTGGGGACTCCCTACATAATAGAGGAAACAATGTTAGAAGAAGGGGCAGAAGAAAGAGGAGGAGGAGGAGTAGGAGGAGAAGGAAGAAGAGAGGAAGATGAAGAAGAAGATGATGATGAAGATAAAGGAGAAGAAAGAGAAGGAAGAAGGAGAAGCAGAAAGAAGGAGAAGAAAAGGAAGGAAGGAGAAGAAGAAGACGGGAGAGGAAGAGAAGAAGAAAGTAGTTTGTGAAGGTCAAGAAAAAATAAGCAACAATTATGAAGAATGCGTAATTTCATTGAGAATGCATCATTACCACATTAATTTCCTCTCATTTTTTGACAAGGAGATCAATGAAATGCTGTAGATATAGTTCAATCTCTGTTCCAACAAAGCATTTGATAAAATTTGTCATGCTAGCCTTGTAGGCAAAATGGCAAGATGCACACTCAATGGGAACAAAATTAGGTAGATTCAGAGGTGATTCAGACATGACTACATGAATGGGTCAATACTGATGTGGACAGAAATAGCTATTGAATTTTCACAGGGTTCTGTGTTAGGTGTGGTAATGTTTAACATCTTTTCAAAGACATGAATGAAGGTATACTATGTTATGCTTATCAAATCTGCAGTTGACACTAAACTAGGAGGGTTTCCGAGCAGGTTGAATGACAGAATCAGGACTGAAGAAGGTCTCCAAATTGAATTAGATGAAATGAAACCGTAGTCTTACCTTGGATTCAAAAAATCAACTTTGTAAGTATAAGATGGAGGAAGTATTTTTATGGGAGGGGGGTGCTAAATGACAGTCTAAGACCAAAATAGTGAAGGATACAAAGATGGTCACATCTGGGCATCAGTTGAAAGGAACTGAGTTTGAATCACAGCCCTTCTACTTATTAGTCATGTGAACTTGGGCAAGACACTTCACTTCTCTGAGCCTTAGTTTTCTCATCTGTAAAATAAAACGTTTGTACTCAATGGCCTCTGAGGACACTTCTAGCTCTAGATCTTTGGTCCTTGACTACTCTCAATGGGGTATGTTTAGTCTGTAAGAAGAGCAGACTTCAGACGAGGGGTGGGGGAGCATGAAAGCTAACTTTAAATATTTGAAAGACAGTCATATGGAAGAGGCATTTGACTTCTACTTCTCTTCATAGGGGAGAACTATGAGTAATGAGTAGAAATTGTAAAGAAACGAGTTGGGGCTTGATATAAGGAAAAAATTTCCTGGCGACAGAGCAATCTTGGAATGGACAGCTTCAGAGTTAGAGGTTTCCGGTCTCACTAAAGATCTTTAAGTAAAAGCTGAATGACAGCTTGTCAAGGATGCTAGAGATGCCTATCTTGTTCAGCTGTGACCTCCATGACATTGCCTCTAAAGTTCCCTCCAACTCTGACTATATATGTATATATTGCTTTATATATGTATATATTTCTTTTCATTTATTTATTTTGTGTGAGTGAATGAATGAGAGAGAGAGAGATACTTCTCCCTATAATTTCTCTTTTTCCCCCCAATTTTCTCTTGTAGGTTAAATTTCCATGGAATCCAAGTAGCTAATGGAAAATCATTAGCTCATGGAAAAAAGTCATAGAAAGTAACTATAATGTGTGTGTATAAAAACACAATAAATTCCTGTGTCTCTACATACCTGTGCATAAGTATTTGTATGTGTGTATATGTATTTGTATATGTATGTATATTTATATATGTATGTGTATACATTCAGAAAGACAAGGATAAAATCAGATATAATAGCACACTAACATGGACAAAGCAGGTCCAGCTGTTCCTTACCTTCCTCTCCACACTGAACCTTTTGACCTAGGCTATGACTTCTCTTCCCTTCATGGCTAGCTTTAGGGTACCTGATTTCACCTGTATAGAGGGTTGGTTCACAGCATGATTTCCCCAGCCTTCTTCCTCCGCTTCCTGGGGATGGTTAAATCTATTCAATTCTTCCAGTGAGCAAATAGTTTTCCAGCCAACCTGAGGTCCCATAATTTTGGTTTTGGGGCTGACAACTTCCAAGGGGTCCTGGCAGGTACTACTTTCATTATCTAATGGAAAAATCATAGAAAGTAAGTATAACTTGTCTTCCAGAGGAAAGGGGGCAATCAAGGACAAACTACCCCTGAAATTTAAAAACACAAACAAAAAACAGAAAAACAAAGGAAAAAAATACATCCAAAAACACAGACAGGAATAACACATGTCAGCCTCCTGGAATTACTTTTAAGAATATGCTGCTAGTTTAATGGGATGTTTCAGGGAGGAAAAAAAATCTTCCAAGGGACTATAGAAGTAATTAAAACCTAAATTCATGCCAGGAAGCTGGCAGTAAAGGGATGCCCAGAAGGATGCATAAATGCTGGCTCTAAGGACAAGAGGCAGACCGCATCTGAAGCTACCAACTTGCTGGAGAACATAAAAGAACTTTTAACAGAAATGAGCTTCTCCAATAAGATATAATTGACCTACCTCATGTGGTCGATGTGGGGGAAAGTGTTTTGTAAACCATAAGGTACTATTGTTATGATGACCCACTGAAAACTAGGTAATGTAATTGCAATATCTGAACACCAACTAGGAGAGGTTTTTTTCCCCCTTTTTCAATCAATTCAATTTGAATTTTTAATTCAAAAATCAATCGACAATTTATAGGTGGAGCAAACAATTGGATGAAAAGTGGAAAATGTATCTATCTAATCATCCAAATTTTAAGCCATCCTATCATGAATTTTCTGGTAATTAATCAGCTGTATGTTACATGGGCAAAACATTCAGGTGATGACTGAACTAATGAATTTTCCTTCTATCATTTTTGATAATATGTAAATTCAGCTTAGATCAGGCTAACAAGCAACTGACCAACATATATATACATACATATATATATATACATATATATATGTATATATATATATGTATGTATATATATATATATATACATCAGAGAATATGGTAACATTAAAAAGATGGAAAATTATAAATTTTTCCAAAATGTCCAAAAATCAGTTTTTGGAATGCTGGGGAAGAGAAATAAAAAAGGAAGTAAAATCCTTTTTCTTTTTGTAATTTTAATCTCTTTCCTCTATTTCTGAGTGAGTATATACTATTTGGGAGTATTGTTTGTTTGTCTGTTTTTGCTTTCCCTTCCCATCTTCTCTTTATTCTTTCTTTCTCACTAATCTCCTCAAAGGCAGAGAAGACTAGGGAGGAGTGGGTACTTATATTTCAGAAGCATCTAGGTGATGTAGTAGATGGAAATCTGGACCTGGAGCTAGAAAGAGCTGAGTTCAAATCCAGCCTCAGACACTTAATAGATGTGCAAACCTGGGCAAGTTACTTAACTCTTTCTACCTCAGTTTCCTCACCTGCACAAGGGGAATAATAATAGTTATGTCCCAGGGTTTTTGTGAAGATAAAATGAAATATGTATAAAGGTACTTAGATGGTAATATAAACTCCAGCTCTTATTGTAGTTATTTGGAAAGAGGAGTTAGGGGTGGTGGTAGAAGACTATTATAGTTCCTTTCTGACCCCTGCTTCGTACCTACTGAATCATTTGCTTATAAATTATTCCTACAACTCAGCCTTTCCTATTTAATTCCATTGTGATAGGTATGATTCAGTCACCTATGAAAGACAACATGGCACAAGGGATAGATAGATGGTCTTGGAAAAGGAAGACCTGAGTTCATATTCTACCTCTGACACATACTGGTAGAGTGACCATAGGATGATCATTTAAACTATGAGTATTCTTAGGCAATTCTCTAAGACTATGATTAGCAGACAGAATGCTGACCTACATTGAAAGATATTCCTCACCAGGATATTCTCACTCCAGTGATATCACAGGTCCAGCCCAATCCAATCCATAATTCAGTTAGTAAAGAGCTTGGTAAATTGCTGACTTCCCAGAGATGTTAGTAGACTTATGAAATATTTAAAAGTAAGTTGCCCTACTCCAAAAATATTCTTTTTTAACCTCCATTCCAGGTAATTAATTCTTCCACTTATCTCTGTGTCTGGAAGAAGTGTTATATTTTACATAGGACCAGGTTTCTTCCCAAGAAAAAATGTATACATTCTAAACCTTCAAAGAGTTAAGCAAGATTGCTTTTATGTATGTTCACATCTAGATTCAATCTAATGATCCCTAGGTAGGAAAGTTACCACTCACCTCTCTTCGATTATTACAAAGCCAATCCCCGACTCAAGGGAGAACATGTTGAGAAAACAAAGGAGCACCATAAATAAAGCTAATTACACTGGACTGTGTGCTCATCTTGGATCTGCCACTACCAAGTTATATAAACTGAGACTAGTCACAACCTCTTTGGGCCTCAGTTTCTTTATATGGAAAATTTAAAGGTTTAAGTCTATGACCCACCCTAAGTCTACAATTTTATGATAATATTTACCATAGGTAAATAATCTTGGGCTTTATATATTTTCTGCGCAGTTGGAGATGAGGAGATGAAAAAGCTGGTGCCAGAATCTGGGATTTGCAATCCAAATAACCCTTACCCTAATGCTTTGATTTGTGTTTATCCTTTGTTGTTGAAGAAGACCATGCCATCAGAGAAATGATGACGTGACTTGCACTTGACTTTGTTTTGAGTGAGGGAGGGCTGTGCAGGTCACCAGCCTTGCTTCTCCTCCAGAGTCATCTGAATCCAGTGATCAGATATTCATCAGGATGACTGGAGATGACCCAGCATGAGGCAATTGGGTTTAAGTGACTTGCCCAAGGTCATACAGCTAGTGAGTGTCAATGCTTTGCTAAACTTGCAAGGGATGTTGTGGAAAAGTTGCCTGTTTAGATCAGGGGCTTCTTAACCTGGGTTCTGTGACTTTTTTTTTTTAACATTTTCATAATTGTATTTCAATATATTTGTATTCTTTGTAATCTTATGTATTTTAGGTTATGCATATAAAACACTATTCTGAGAAGGGGTCTTCATTAGATTGTCAAAGGGGTCTACGATACAAAAAAAAATTAAGAATCCCTGATTTAAATACAGATTGAACCAAAAAATTATTACCTTTGCAGAATGACAGAATCTCAGAGTTTAAAGAAACCTGAGAGGCTTCCGGTCCAGATACTAATCTGACAGAATCCCTTCATCATATCCAATAAGTGGTCACTCATTTGACCTTTGCTTGAAGAGTTCCAGTGCGGACAGTGTGCATACTCCAAGTTCCAGACAAACTGGACTTCTTATTTATTGTATACATCATTTCACTGTCCTTTATGTCTGGAATGCTCTTCCTTCTCTCCTGTACCTCTTGGAACTCCTGGCTTCCTTCAAGACTCAGTTCACTTGCCACCCACTGTAGGAATCCTTTCATGATCTCCCAGTAGGCAGTTCTCCCCCAATTACTTTGTCATTATTTTTATATTAGCTGATTGGTCTCACAGTATATCTTCCTTCCCATCTTTCTACCCCACTAGAATGTAAACTTCTTCTGTGAATTGTTATCATAACATTATTAAAAGCAATTTGTAATTATGCTTTTTTAAAAATTACTAAAGCGCCCATTACCTTTAACCAAGAGAACCCATTGCCATCTATATAATCCCAAAGGAGTCAAAGACAAAAAGAAAAGTCGGACCTTGTATACCCCAAAATATTCATAGCAGTATTGTTCATCATAGCAAAGAAATGGAAACTAAATAGGTTACCCACCAGCTGGGGAATTACTAAACAAATTGGGATATGTGAATGCAATGAAACATTACTATAATGTACAAATTGACATATGTGAAATAATAAGGGATAAATATGAAGAATTCAAAGAAGCAAGAAGAAACTTATATGAATTGATGTAGTGAAGTAAGCAAAATCAGGAAAACTATAGACAGTGTTTAGTTCCATGCTGTTAATTGCATGTGCTAAATTCTGGGGATAGAAAAAAAAGACAAAAAAAAATATTCTCTAGTCTCAAAGAGTTCATCATCTAATGGGGGAGACAATGTGCAAACAACCATGTACAAACAAAATTTAAACAGAATAAGTTAGAGATAATCAATAGAGGAAAATCACTAAAATTAAGGTGAATTGGGAAAGACTTAATATACGAGGTGGGGTTTTGGTTGAATCTTGAAGGAAACCAGACAAACTAGGAGGTAAAGGTAAGGGGATAGCCCTCCAGGGATGGAGGAAAAGTCACGGAAAACTCTGCATGTCAGGTGATTTAGAGTACTGAGGGAGAAACAGAAGGGAGGTCAGTGCCACAGGATAGCAGATTACAAGAGGAGAGTAAAATGTAAGAAGACTATGAAAGTAGAAGGCGGCAGGTTATGAAGAGCTTTGAGGATTTTATATTTGATCCTGCAGGTCATAGGGAGCCTTTGGTGTTTTTTGAATGGAGATGGAGGGTGACATGGTCAGATTTGTTTGAGAAAGATCAATTTGGCAGCTGAACAGGGAATGGACCATGGGGAGAACAACAGCAAGCTATTGCTATAGTCCAGGCAGGAAGTGATGAGGACCTTGCACCAGGGTGGTGGCAGAGAAGAGAAGGGAACATATACAGGAGATATCATGAATGAAAATTGACAGGATTTGGCAATAGTTTGGATGTGGTGGATGATGGAGAGTGAAGAGTCAAGGATGACAACTAGATTGTGAGCCTGGATCATTGGGAAGTTGATGGTGCCCTGGCCAGAAAAAGGAAAATAAGGAAGAGGAGAGGGCTTGGGAGGAAAGATAATAAGTTCAGTTTTGGACATGTTGATTTTAAGATATTTATGGGAAAATTCATTTCTAGTTGCCCAATAAGCAGTGGGAGACTCTAGACTGGACATGAAGAGTAAGAGGTTAGGGTTGCCATGGTTGTGAATATTTCATATATCAACATATAGAGTTGATATTCAGTTAGTTTTGTTTTAATGTTTTGTTAGTTCCTGTTTTAATCTTTTTTACGAAGAATAGCTCAATAAGTAGAGGATTGAATGGATATATTTGGAAACATAAGTGATATATAGAAACAGAAGGTATAAATAAAAAGAAGACAGCTTTTTTTAAAAACTGACACAAAAAATCTTGAGCCTAAAACAAAACAAAAAGTCTTAAAGTTCCATTTTTGTCTTCAAATTCCCACTTCTAATGAAAATGCCCTACGCACAAGGACTGAATAAATATTTATAAAATTGAGCTAAATTAAAGAGGAATACACTATTTTCTAAAGTTAATCTTCATCCTGAAATTTCTTAATTCTATTAATATACACCTAAAGCAAGATGGGCTTTTTTTAATGGAATGAGATGAAATGTTGTCCAGTTTGATGTAAGCAAATCAGTCCTTTAATGGCATGATTAATATCAAAATCCTTTAACTCCAAAATTCAAGTCAATATCAAAATTTGTTCATAAAAACTACATAAATAACAAGAACTTGAAATACATACCTATAAAAATTAAAAATCTAAGAACATACATCTTTTAGGAGAAATATGAAGAAACAAAGATACCCCTAAGTTTTGAAACTGAGTGAATGGAAGGCTAGAGAATGGAGGACATTGGGAGAGGAGGGTTGGAGAAGGTTGGGGAGAAGAAAAGAAGTTTTGTTTTAGACATAAGAGCACATATCTTAATGAGGGCTTTTCTGAAACAAACAGGTTATTTATTGCTCCTCCAGGATTCAGATTTAGTAAACATATATTGATTAAGAAGGAGGCCAGAAGTTAAAAGGAAGACTTTTAAAAAAAGTAAAATGAGAAGCAAGCATTTCCAATAGAGGTTCTAAGGTTAGGGATGGAGATTGGTTGAGAATGAAAGACAGAAAAATTCTTTCTACCTCACTTCACATATGCTGCCCCCAAACCTCCTGACTTCCTAAGAATCTCAATTGGATATTCTGTTAGTAATTTTCACATTCCAGTTTTCACTATTGTTGCAATCTGTCTCCAACTAAATCTGTTCTCAACTTCAATTTCCTTATGTTCATAGAAGTGTTTCTTGGGGATAGGAACTAGAACTACAGTTTTACTACCATAACAAACTCCCAGAAGAGGGAACTCCCTATACCAAGGTAAGTCAGCACCTTCTTTGAAACTTGGGATCTTTGATGAAGGTTTGGGGAACCTGCAGCCTAGGGGACCCCATGGGGCCTCGAAGTCACAGGTTCCCCACCTCTGTGTTTAGAGAGGAGTCTAGGAAGTTGGGTGACTTACCAAAGGTACCAAAAGCCAGCAGGCAAGATTTGAAAGCAGTTCCATCAGGCTCTGAGGCTAGCCCTTTATGCGCTACACCACACTAGATTGCTATTGTTGTTGTTAATCAGACTGAGCATAGTTAATTGGACATTTTGAGCCATTTAACCATCCAATCTAATTCAATTCAACAAGCATTTAGCGTCTGCTCTGTGTCGGGCACCGCGCTTTGGACAGAGGAGTCTGAAGCTAAAATGAAACTCTCATGGAATTCTCCTTAGGAGAAATGACACAAAAAGAGAAATTTTTAAAAATGCAAAATAAATTCAAAATAACTTTGAGAGAGGACTATAGAAAAATCTCTTTAGGTCTCTTTTAGACCTAAATCTATGATCCTGTTTGCTGGTGATTATATAGGAGGAAGCAGTTGAACTGAGTTTTAATGGAAGCTAGGAATTAGAAAAAGTAGAGCTGAGGAGATATAACATTTCAGACATGAGGGACAAAGGGATGGAGGCAAATTGAATGTGGTATACAGGGAACAGAAAAGAAGTCACTTAAATGGAATACAGAATGTTAGAGTATTGTGTAATTGGTCTGGAAAGAGCGGATGAAATCAGATTTTGACGAGCTTTACAAGCTAAACAGGAGAGTGTTTATTTTATCCTAGAAATAGATTGAGCACCTGAATCTTCCTAAACGGAGGAGTGATATGACTAGATCTATGCTTTAGTTTTACCAATTTGGCAGTTCCATGGAAGATAGATTGTAAAGAGGAGGAGCTGACATGGAGAACAATTAGAAGACTAAGTCTATTGGTAGGGATAAGAAGGGACTTAATTAGTGGTAGTCATGTGATTGGAAAGAATCATGCAAATGTGAAAACAGCTTCATGGTCAAATCAACTAGTTGTCATCCAAATGATCAATCAATCATACAACAGAAAATTCTCATGTGACTAAAGAATTGAGGTTCATATTTCAAGAAATATTAAATAATAGCTAGCATTTATATAGTACCTACTACGTGCCATGTGCCAAATGCTTTATAATTATCTCATTTGAGGTAGGTGCTATGGTTATCCCCATTTTACAGGTGAGGAAAAGAAGGGAAACAGGGGTAAAGTAATTAAAAGATTCAATAGTACAATGACTGTAGTTTGTGACTCTTATTGTAGGTCAAGTAACATTGTTTGAGATGAATCAAATCTGAAATTTAAAACACCCAGTTTTCAACAGAAAGTGTTAGTCTTGAAAGGAGTGAATTTTTTTTTCATTATTGTTGAAAGGTTTTGGAAGGGTGGAGGTGCTGGGGTGGTATTTTTAAAAAGGAAAAATGGCAAACTTTAAAATAATAATTAATAGGCCCAAGGATCACTAAGTTAATAATATCACATTACAGATCACTAGAATCAGAACCTCTAAATGGGATAGCTGGAAATGAGAAGTTTAAAGTTCAAGGAGGTCTGAAGTCTAACAAGGCTAATCAAAGGAAAAGATGTGAAATGTTCACAAAGAGTAGGCTGCAAAGCCCCAAACTGAAAGAATCTTCCAGTGTTAGAAAAGAATGGCAACTCTCTTCCCATTAAAAATAAAAATAAAAATAGGTCATGTTCTTGACCCTGGTCATCCCCTGACATAGGCATGTCACATTCATAATACAGAACCTAACATAAATGACACAAGAGCTTTCAACACAGGAGAACAATTTTTTTTTAAATGGGGTGGGAAATCAACTCAGACTAATTTTCACTCCCCCTTGTTTTCTGTGATAGCTCATCTAGAATTTTTGGTGAACTTTAATACACCGGGTCTTACTGTGATATAGTTCAGTTTTCCTACGTTTCCCCTTGGACTGCAAAGGAGATCACTGAACCATAGACAGTGTAACAGATAAACATGACCCATCTTTTGTTGGAAACCAGCATGTCATACATAGCTGAAAGAAAAGAATTATTCAGGGTAAATGATCCTCCAGAGGGCCAGACCAGAGGCAAAAACATATTAAGATGTATCTCTCAGAACTGTATAGTATCCTTCTCTATACCCATAACAAAAAAAAGAAAGAAAGAAAAGACAAGAAAGAAAGAAAGAAAAAGAAAAAAAGAATTCCAAAA
Organism: Potorous gilbertii; assembly: GCA_028658325.1. Lineage (NCBI taxonomy): Eukaryota > Metazoa > Chordata > Mammalia > Diprotodontia > Potoroidae > Potorous > Potorous gilbertii. Next base: position 173,446,262 of record CM053769.1, read on the forward strand.
GATATTGTTAAAAATAAGCCACAATGTTGAGATCACTAGAAGATAGCAAGAGAATATTTCAAACTTCAATTCAATTTTAAGGATGAGGAAAATAAGGCCCCTGGAGGTTAAGTGATTTCCCCAAGGTCCTACAGATAGCTGGTGTCAGAGTTGGGGTCAAAACCTTGCTTTCCTCACTCCCGGTCCAGGACTCTTTCCACCTGATTTAGACTGGTTATGTCGGGTCATTCTGCCCAGAGGAACAGTGACACATGGAGAGGGACAGCTAGAGAGACAGATGAATGTCCATGACTACGTCTCCTGACTCCAAAATAATTCTGCCAAACCCCACATCTACCTGTATCTGACTTGTTCATTACTGATATAGTAAAAGGTGGTTTGCATATCCTAAATTGTAGTTTCCTGATGCTTTTGTCTACATCAGTTTAAAAATGCACATCTTCTAAGATCTCTGAGTTGGAATATTTGCCTCTCTGGGACATTCATGTTCCAGACCACACAAAGAAGGAGACCTACTGAGTGACAATGAAATAGATGTGCATTTGTATATCTCAAAGACTCTGTGTTCTGACTGATTTAGATACTTTAAAAAACAGACTGGTGGTGCTGCTGCTGCTTGTCTTTCATTTTCCAAGAGGACCATGACATCAGGGAGGTGATGCCATGCCATTCAAGTGATTGGATTGAAGTGAGGGAGGACTATGCAAAGTCATCAGCCTTACTTTCTCCTCTGAAACTATCTGGGTCCAGTGGCAAGATATGGATCAGGACAAATGGAAATGATCCAGAATACAATAGGAGACCTTAGCCTTTTCACACTAAGGTCTTTAACAGGTCTCAGTTTGACTGGTCTGGGTTTAGAGTGGTTTTATTGGGACACTTTTCCCCTATGACAGAAGGGAAGGAAGGAAGGAAGGAAGGAAGGAAGGAAGGAAGGAAGGAAGGAAGGAAGGAAGGGCCTTGTTGCTGAACTGGAAGTTCTCTACTCACAGAGGTTGCTGTTTCATTCATTCACTCTTCATTCTTGAAGAGGACCGTGACAGGGAGGTGACGGTCACATCTTCCTATAAATCTTTCATAGGGAAAAAGTATCCCAATATCACAGGGGAAATTCTCTCATTCTTGAAATTACTTCATAAATCCTATTGTTAAATCAATTAAGTTTTATTCTTGATGTAAATTCCTTCTTCTAAACGTAATACACCATTGCACTATGCTATGCTTCCTCTGAATCACTGAGATTGGATGACCTCTTGTCAGGAGTGTTTTAGAAGAGATTCTTAGGTAAGGGGTTGGGTTAGATGGCTTGTGAAAGCCATTATCAATTCACAGATTATATCAACACATATTTATTACATATCTACGGTACAATTAAAGTTATTTTAGGTGAAGTCCCTCTTTGTGTTGAGAGAGAGACAGGCAGAGTTCCAATATAGAAAAAAGGTTAAGACTAGAATTCTTGGTTTATAGGTTATCATTTAGTTCTTCTCCCTTGCATGGTACACTTCTTTATAGAAAACCCTTGTAAAAATGTAATGAAAATTAGCCTTTCTTCTCCTGGAGATAAAACACTTACAAAAATATGTAAGCAAATAAACCAAGTTTAAAGAAAGCAGGAAGCTCCTGAGATAAATAATGACAGTTTTCCAGTGATGAGGCAAGTAAGGAGAAAGGAGAGAAGAGGCAAATTCAGTTGGTCCTGGCAGTGATAACAGGAAAACTACAAAATTCTATCCAAGAGGATCATTCCTTAGAATGTTCAGTAAACTAGATAAAGATTCAATTAGTCAAGATTATATTCAATTTTTTTATTGCAATACCCTTTACTTGGAATCATCTAATTAGCCTCTTTGAGAGACTTAAAAATCTCTCAGGCTTAGACACACACACACACACACACACACACACACACACACACACACACATGCTTGTCTTCCATTTCCCATAATTCTTCAACCCCTTCAATTTAGGAAAAAATTCTCTTTCCATAAAACCCCTTGTCAAGATAATGCTACACAAGTATCATTTGGTCTATAAGAGAAGCAGATGCCATAGTTTCTCCCTTTAAGATAGTCTAGTTAGGAAGACAAAACTTACACATATAGAACAGTTAGAGGACACTGGATAAACTATGAGATATTGACAATAAATCAATTGAACAGGAGTTCAAAGAATGAGAGAGATCATTCTGGGTTTCTGCCTATTAAGGAGAAGAAAAGGCAATGTACTGTAGTATAGTGGAGATGGCATTGGCTTCTAAGTCACTCTTTAAATACCATTTCTGATACTATGTACTTCTATTGGTTACTTCTTACTCTTTACTTAATTACCACTCTGTTGAATGCCTACACCTAAAGTTCTTTAATAAAATAAATTAATGTCAGCTTGGAAAGAAGCACCCAATATCATTCTGTAGGATTCTATTCTTGTGCTTGTTCTTGTCAGTATTTTTAATCAGCAAATTAAATGACAACTTAGAAGGTATGATTATCAGATCTGCAGATGACACTGCATAGCAATATGCAAGATAATGGTATCAAGATGCAAAAGAATGCCCCCAAATGAAAAGGTTGAAATTTAAAGGGCACAGATATAAATATTTGAATGTAGGGTAAAAACAAACAAAACAATTGCATATATATACATATATATATATATGATGGGAGATATGGAGTAAGAGCAAGCAGAACATGGGGAAAATACTGAAGAGGGATTTATATTGGCTAAAAAAAGTCACAAATGAGTCAACAATATGATGTGACTTCTTTAAAAACAAAAGGAGGCATTTAGGCCAATGGAATATTATACTATATTAGCAGAAATACAGTGCCCAGAACATAGGAGTAAAAATTGGTCAGGCACATCAAGAGTACTGTATTTAGTTCTGGGTTTCATGTCTGAAGGAGTACATTGACAAAAAAGCATATCCAGACAATGATGACCCTAGTGATGCTGTAATTGGTTTCCTATATCATATGAAGAAACCTTGGAAAAGTCACAAATATTTGGCTTGAAAAAAGAGAACATTTTTTTTTGGGGGGGGGGGGAGATGATCGTCAAGTATTTAAAAGGCTGAATAAGAGATTTAACCTGAAACCACAGCTGGGAAATAACATCACCTGGGAGCAGAGAACAGCAACCTTCCTTCTCACTGGGGAAACCTTTTCATTGCTCAGATAAGAACCTCACTCGTTAGGGGATGGAGAGAGAGAGGGTGATAGAGCATTTACATCAGTGCTTACTATGAGCCAGAGACCTTAAGACAATGGCTGCCACCATCTGAAGCTTATGACCAAGCATCTGCTCCCCACTGTCACTTTGCTTTCTACCACATGCTCTCATTTATAAATAAATGGTGTTTATATAAAAAGTATAAATTTTCAAGGAATTATTTATGAAGAAAAAGGACAAATCCAAAAATAATATACAAAGGTGAAGATAATCAGAAGTTCATATAAGAACTCTACCTGGAATAGTCTGAGTGGTTAATGAATTTACTTAAGCTGTACTAACATTAATATTTTTCCAAACAATCACAGGGTTCAACTGGGAGCCAGCTATAAGGAACTTCTAATAATCTAATCAGGACCACCAGTCTCTTTCCATCCACTCTCCTGGTATGAGGTCAGTAGTTAATTTGGAATCACTCTCTCTATGTTTGGGGTAGAAAGTGTAAGATTAAATGTAGAAGGAGCAGGTTGAGCCTAGAACAAAACTTTATTGCTGTTCAATTGTGTCCTGCTCATCCTGACTCTGGTGTTTTTTTGGCAAAGATAATGAAGTGGTTTGCCATTTCCTTCTCCAGCTCATTTTATAGAGTAGGAAACTAAGGCAAACAGGGTTAAGTGACTTGCCCAGGGTAACACAGCTAATAAGTATCTGAGGTCACATTTGAACTCAGGTCTTCCTGATTCTAGGTCTAGTACTTTATCCACTGTACCACCTAGCTGTCCCTAGAACAAAGACAGGAATTGTTATATATTCTGTTAAATTGGGAACTGTTTTCAAAATACTTACCCCTTGTTTATTAAACCAGCTTGTGTTTGGGTAACACTACCTTTCAATTGTCCTTGAAATCTTTGTTCTAATGGACCTAATTTCTTATGGATCAGCTTCTAAGTCATAATCTTTGTACTTGGATCTTGTTGTCTGTCTTTGTTCTTGAAGAGGACTAAGGACATCTGGAAAGTGATATCTTAACTCATAAGTGAATTGGATTTAAGTGAGGCAGGGCTGAGCAAAGTCATCAGCCTCACTCTCTCCTCCAAAGGCATCTGGGTCCAGTGGCAAGACATAGATCAGAATGACTGGAGGTGGCCTCAGATATAATGGGAGACCTTGAGCTTTTTAAGCTACCCATTCAGTGATTTAAGGTTAAGTAAGAAATGAAACAAAAGATGGCTATTCATTTGCCTATTCAAAAAAGAAAGAAAAGAAAAGATGAGAAAAGGAGAGAAAAGAAGGAAAAAGGAAAGAAAATCAGTCTGGGAGGGGAAGATGCTCATGGTTTCTGGCCAGAAGAGAAACAATTGCTATTTACACTCACTCTAAGCCATCAAAGTACCAACAGAAGCTTGGGCTGGGACTTATTATTGGCCAATCAGTGAGAGTTAGAGTGATTTGAGGTTAAGGTGTATTCAAAGAGCTCCATTTGAATCCCAAGGATCCTTACTAAAGTCTGGTTTTCCAGAACTCTGTTTCAAAAAATCCACTCTCCTTTGGACAGATCACTCACATGTAAGTGCATGTTTCCCTAGGTGGACAGAGGAGGGGAGGGAGGAAGGAAAGACCGTCCAACTGGAATCAGCCAATTGGGTCCCCACTGGGGCAGCTATTGCTATTCAGAGATTGTTATTTGTCCTTCATTCTTGAAGAGTATCAATGACATCAGGAAGATGATGTCTTAACTTGAAAGTGAATGGGATTTAAATGAAGCAGGTCTGTGCAAAGTCAAAGCCGCAGTTTTTCCTCCAGAACCATCTGGGTCTGGTGGCAAGACATAGATCAGGATGAGTGGAAGTGGCCCTGAATGCAGTGGAAGACCTTGGTCTTTTTAAGCTAAGGTCTTTCACAAGTCTCAATTTGTCAGGCTACACCTGACACCCATTCAGTGATTAAGGCTAGGTAAGAAATGAGGCAGAAACATCCTCTTTTACTTATCCCCTCCAAAAAAAAAAATCAGTCTGGGAGGGGAAGACCCTCAGAGTTTCTGAACAGAACAGAAACAATTGCTATTTACTCTCACTGATTAGCTTTTAAATTATACTCTTTACACCTTGATGTTAATGCCCTGGACTAGGGCTGACTTGCTAGCTTTGCCCTGATCTCTTAACTGCTGAACCACGTTACACTGATAACCATAGAGTTATCTTGGATTTCTCATTTTCTTTCCTTCCATACATCAGTCACCAAAACTCCATCAATTTCATGTCTACAATATCTTTCATTTCTATTTACTCCTTTGCATTCTCACGGTTGGTTCAGGACATTATGATTTCAGATGTCCCTGCTTCTAGTTTTCTCCTCCTTCAATCCATCCCATGCACAATTCAATTAATTTCATTTCACTGTAATTTTTTTAAGCTCATGGCATGCATGCAAAGTGTGGGGACAGAGAGGAAGATGTCCTAATCATTAAGTACCATGCATTTTACTGAAGAGAAATACAATTACATATGTGCTCATGTGTATGTTTTCATATAAGTATTATATGTGCTTATATAAGGAAACAGTAATAACTCAATTTGCATAGTTTTAAGATTTGCAAAATACAATTTGCATATGGAACATATGCACGGGGTCATCCCATGAAGCAGATGTAAGGAACAGGTTGCTGCCCTGGCCCAGGAAGAAAGTGGTGAATGTTTAACAACCTGCACTCTGAGAAAAAACAATTAGCTAGAGCACTCTTTACATGTTTTCCATCACTTTCTAAAGTCCAAACAATTGATAAAACAATGAATCAAGCTATGATTTCAACATTTGTCGAATTCTGAGGTATAAATGTTCACACTTAAAATTGAACAAATTGCTCAGCTGGTCTAACCTGGCTTCAAAATACCCCTGACTGGCCCCTTCCGGATGGCCACATGTGTGTTAGCCACTTGCTAAAGAATGTATTCCCGGTGGGTCCCAATTAGGAGATTGTGGTAATAATCGAGGGGGAAGGTGATGAAGGCCTGAAGGAGAGTGGTAACTGCATTAGGGGAGGCAAGCAGTAGATGTAAGAGATGGTATGGGAGTCAAATCAATGAAACTTGGCAATTGATTGTTATGATCTTACACAATGATGTCATTCTACTGATCAAAACCTGCAGTGAATCCCAATGCCTGGCTAATGAAAGTCAAACTCTCTACAATGCTTCTAAGACTTACCTTTCCAATTTTTTTTTTCTCACACAAATCCCCCTCATTATGCTCCAGTCAAATTAAAGTACTCATGAACCCTGGAATAACACCCCCTTTCCCACCTCTACATCTTTTCCCAGATTATTTCTTCTCTCTCATAAATTTCTAAAGCATGTTGTGCTTTCCACATTCACTTGTGCCCAGATAGCTTAAATGTTGGATCTGTTTCCACAAAATATGAAAAAAAAATTAGAGGCTGCCTTCAAACACATTGGATCAAGCCTCTATGACAGGCTTACAGGAAGACGTGGGGCAAGATCACACATGGTTAAGAAGTCAAGGATAGGTTGCAAACTTCACTGAAGGAGAGTGAAGCCATATCCATGAGATCACTGACCTCATAATATATTTGCCAGATTTGATGATGATACAAAACCTGGTGGAATAGAAAACATTTTCAATGATAATGCTTTGAATAAAAAAGACCTGAACAGGCTAAAACCACAAACTGAATCAAATAATATAAAATTTTATAGAAATAAAGGTAAAGCTTATAGTTGGATTAAAAAATTTCCTTGATAAATATAACATGAGGGGGGGGGGAGCTTAGTCAATATTTTGTCCTAAAAGGATCTGAAGATCTTAGTGAACTACCAGCTCAATCCATTTTAAGAGTATGATATGGTGGTCAAAAAAGTCAGTGCTATCCTAGACTATATCAGAAGAGATGGAGTTTTCATAACCAGGAAGGTCATCATTAGTATACTTTCTGCTGGTCAGGCTACATCTAGAGTGTGGTGTTCTACCTTGGATGCTACATTTTAAGAAGGAAAATGGAAGCTGGAGCATGCTCAAAAGACAACAGTGCAGATAATAAAGACAATGGGCTGTTTGAGTTGGATATAATTCGCCTGGTGAAAAGAAGACTTGGAACGGATGTAATTTTAAGTACTTGACAAACTGTCAAGCATTAACAGGGGTATTGTTTTTCTTGGTCCCAGCGGGAAGGCAGAAAAGGGAACAATGAATGGAAGTAGAAGAGAGGCAGATTTTGGCTTGGTGTAAGAAAGATATTCCTAACAATTTAAGTGATCCAGTCATGCAGTAGAGGCAGCTAGGTGGTGTGGTGTATAGAATATGGGGGCTGGAGTCAAGAAGACTCATTTCCCTGAGTTCAAATCAGACTTCAGGCACTTACTACTTGTGTGACCTTGGACAAATCACTTAACCCTTTTTGCCTCAGTTTCCTCATCTATAAAATGAACTTGAGAAGGAAATGGTAAACCACTCCAGCATCTCTGCTAAGGCCTCATCTCCAAATGAGTTACAAAGAGTCAGACTGAAATGAGTAGACCATAAAATAAATGGAATGGTCTACTTCAAGACATAGTAAATCCCTCCCTTTGGAAGTTCTCAAGCAAGGTTGGGTTAAGTGCTTGCTGAAGGTATTGGAGGAGGGACACTTGATCAGATATACATTGGACTAGAGGCCTTAAAGGGCTCTTTTAGTTCTTGGATTCTGTCATTGTATCACAGTGATGGAATGTGAAGTTTATCTCTACATCTGTCAGAGGGTCATAGCCTGAGAGCTAGAAGAGACCTCAGAAGCCAGTTAGTCTGACCTTTTCATTTTTAAAGAGAAAGATTCAGTATTTGCTCAGAGACACACAGCTAGTAAGTGTCTGAGGCTAGATTTGAACTCGGATCTTTATGTCTCCAAGTCCAGCCCTCTATCCACTCTGCCACCTACCTGCTTCTGAAATGTAGCTTATGACCTCACCATTCAAATGAAATTGCTCTCTCCAGAGGCAACAATGATCTCTTAATTGAGAAATCAAATGGATCTTTTTTCAATTCTCATCATCATCTTCTTCAAGGTATCTAGGTGGAATAGTGGATAGAGCACTAGGTCTGGAATTGGGAAGAGCTGAGTTCAAATTCAGCATCAGCTACCAGCAGGGAGAACCTGGGCAAGTCAGTTTACCTCTATTTGCCTCAGTTTCCTCAACTATAAAATAGAGATGATTACAGTACCTACCTCTCAGGGTTGTTATGTTAACACTTAGGACAATGCCTGGATTACAGTAGATGCTATAAATGCTATATATTCTATACAATGCTACATAGATGCTATATATTCTCTTCTGTTCCTTTTTCTCTTCATAGAATCTACAAACATATGCCTTTTTAACATAGAGGTATTCCCATAAATTGTACGTTTTCTGAGAATTATAATAACTTTTTTGCTCAATTGGTTTCTCTCAGCTACATTATAACAACTTTCACCATCAACAACATAATATCCTTTGGGGTAGCACAGTGCTCTATGTTATGAAACTCAGATAAAGAATTTCATTCCTCTGAGAACAACACTTCGGTCCCTGTTGATGTCACTCAGGAATTACAAGCACAGTTGCATTTGTATTAGATGCACTAAGCAATGGGTTGATCTTGAAAGCAATTTCTCCCCAAAGGAGGTGAGAAAATAAGGGGAAAAGGAATTCTAAGTGCTGTCCCCACTTATCCTGAAAATGTTAGTAAAAACTGTTTGAACACGTGAAAAAAATCCGAACATTTTATTCTTCCTTAAATGATCTTATGGAGAAGCTGATGACTTTGCTTGAGGATTATCTAACTCCCAGAATTAAGTGAGATGTGAGTCTGATCTGTAATTTGCAAAATGGTTCTCCACAAAAACAATGCATTCAGAAGCTTGACTACTTTTCAAGTTTATAGGACCACAGGATGAGATAGCTCTAGAGCTGAAAGAGACCTTAAAGGTCATCTGGTCCAACCCTCTTGTTTTACAGATGAGGAAGCGAAAGATGAAGAAGACTGGATGACATATCCAGAGATCAGACATGTAGGAAGCAGCATAGCTTAGATTTGAGATGAATGAAAAGTCCAAAAGACAATTTTGGTATATTTAATAATTTATTAATTAGGCTAGCAACTAACCAATAAATTGAGGTCAACGGGTAACCAAAGACCTCACGTGAACATTACTGAATGTTTAAATACCTTTGGAAAAGGAGGTGACCATGAGGTGGAAATCAACTCTGATTGGTTAACAATTCATGAAAGAAGGAATATTATAATGAAAAGTGGGCTTTTTTTAATGTTGAGCTTAAGACAAATTTTGATCATGTCAGTACTCCCAGATCATTCTGTCTCCAATAATCTATACAAAAAAAGAATCTATTCCCCACCCAGGCCCATTTAAATTGAACAATGAGCCATAATTCACCTAGATTAGATTCTCTTTACACTGTAATCAGAAGTAAACTCCCCTAGTTGGGTGGGCTCCACCCAAGAATGTTCCCCAAAAGTTAGGCCAATCTCGTCCTCAGCTTTGTCATTCAGAAATTTCAAGGACTAGTCCCCAAATGAGGAAAAAGAAAGAAAAAACCCATCTAATAACTAACCTGCTAATAATTGGTTTTTAATAATAGAAAAATAATTGTTTTTCTCAGATTCAAATTCAGTCCTATGAATCCAAGGTCAGCATTTTTTCCCACCATCTTAAGTGACAGAACAGAAGGAGGTGTTTCTTGTGTCATGAACGCTTTAGGCATTCTGATAAAGCCTTTGGACCCCTTCTCATAATTTTAAAACACACAAAATACAATCAGATTACAAAGGAAACAAT
>CM053769.1:173456358-173600077 GCA_028658325.1 Potorous gilbertii
ACTGAGGCAAACAGGGTTAAGTGACTTGCCGAGGGTCACATAGCTAGATATAGAGATATATAGATATAAATACCCAAGGTCACACAGATAGATTGGATAGAGATAGATATACACATACATATACATATAGTACACACACACACACACACACACACACACACACACACACACACACACTATGAATTCCTTGTTTAAGAACCCTTGCTCTATAGAGGAATTCTCCTTAAGGGTTCAAGATCACAAAGTAGATCTCTGACAACGACAGATCTCTGACTTTTGTTGAGAGATTAATGCTTAAGCTCAATACAGAACAATATGAATATATATTGACCTTGTTTATAAATAAAATGATAGAAAATAGAGTGTCACTGGGATAGTTGTAAAGAATGAAAGGCTTTTGGATTGATCATGAGTCCATGAAACACACACACACACACACACATACACACACACCCCTTCCAAATATGACAATAGACACATCTGCGGTAAAATTTATTCCCATTTTATTTCATTATTTTTTAAAATTTAGAGTTCTCTTGATGTCTTTCATTTTTCATACCGTGGAGCTCCCATTTTAAGAGTACAGCATCCCTGCACCTCTTTTTTCAGTGATTGTTTTGAAAGCTCCCATGAATTGTCCTTTGTGTGATTCTTTAATTTAAAAAAAAACTATTAAGTGGCAGTGAAACTTAGCCCCTATATTATCACACTCAAGTACATCGATAAGGAGATATAGTCATGGCTTTGTTTCTTGGAAGTAAAGCAAAAATATAACCACTTCCCTAGCGCTGCAACAATCTTAACTCATCTATGTAGGGGTGCAGAGAAACAGAGAGTGAAGAAGGGGAATGACTAGTTAATATTCATATGACACCAGATAGCTTGTATGTCCTGTTTGACATTTAAAGCCTTTCATTACCTGACCCCCCTCCTACTTTTCCAAGTCTTTTTATAGTCTCTTCCCTCACTGGCCACATTAACCTACTTGCTTCCTTAACATGACTCTCCATTTCTCAATGTTCTGTTTCCTCACCTCTCCCTCCAGGTTTCCTTCCAAGACCCTGCTGACCTTCTACAAGTGTCCTTTCTTGGAATTCTTTTCCCTCTCCCTTACTAGTTGCTCTCCTCTGACATCATCTTTCATTTATAGCATACAAATCTTTTCCATACCTAGATATTTGCATTTTGTCTCCCCCAGTAGAAAGTGAGTTCCTTGAGGGCCTTTATAAATCTAGTGCCTAGTACTGTATCTGGCAGGTAGCAGGTGATTAATGACTATTTGTTGACTGAATAACTATCAACACCCAGCAACATGAACATTTGCTCAATGACATTCCTTAATCCAGATCTCAAAGTGAATTTTTTCACCTCATTTATCTACTTAATCTGTTTATGTTGATTGGCAAGTCTCTATTGTAGGTACAGACAGTAGGACAACAATGGGTGGGGTGTGGAATAGGAAGAGGTAAAGCAAAATTGGAAGTCCAACCAGACAAGAGGAGCCTGAAAAGTACCACAGGAATAGGCAGCAAAACACGCAAATCTAAAGAAATCAGTTAAGTTAGGTTGAGGCAAACAAGTAGAGTCTAGGGAGGCAGTCAGATTGGTAAGACAGACTTCAGCAAGTATAAACCCATTACAGGACAGAGGATCTCTTCTATCCTCCTGGGGAAGGATGACTTGATGTTAATCATTGGCAGAAGAAGGGCAGAGAGCTGTAGGTGGGGCCTATTTCTGCTTGCTGCTGGACAGAAAGGTTAGGATCACTTCTTTACAATTCTACTCATCAGACAGGGCCACAATTGAATCAGTAACTACATTGAAACAATGACTAACTCATAAAGCCTACTGAGTTCCAGGGCAGGTAATGTCTTCCTCAGGTCATACTCTTGAGAGAGAGTACATTTATCAACCCTGTGATTTCACAAATTTTGTTTTCTTACCCCATGTCATATTTTCTTTTGCCATTATTTCCAAGGAGCATTGTACTAGAAGTGAAATGAAAATGTATCTTCAATCCATAAGCCTGATCACCACTGAGAAGCTATCTTTATATCTTCAACTAAAAGGAACCTTTTTATTTTCAAAATTAGTTAATTTATTTTTATACATGTAAAATCATGTAAAACATATTTCCATATTAGACATGTTGCCAAAAATAAAGCAAGAAAAATAAAGTTAAAGAAAAATGCTTCAATATGCATTTGGAGCTCATCAGTTTTCTTTCTGGAGGTAGATGGCATTTTTCATCATAAGTCCTAAAAGTAACCATTTTTTAAAAATCTAAATTATTATACTTTTAATCACATTCTGCTTTGCTTATTTGAATATGTTCCTGCTTCCTTACTTGATATTCTAGCCTGGCCATGATTTCATCTATTTTCATGTCACTATTATGATAACTTCTCTTTTGGCATCTTATAAGACTATTTGTTTTCACATTAAATCTTTAACCACTAGGAAGATTTCTTCTAAATCCTTCAAATTGAGATCCCCCATTCTGTTATATGCTCTAATTACTCCACAACGTCATATATTCAGGAGTTCCTTCCAACAATGCAGGTCACAATCTATCTGTGCCTACATGTCCTGTGTGACTCTTGTCTACATCCTTCCAAAATTCACCACAGTGGGTCTGTTTGACATGCTGGAAGCTTTCCCGTTGGAAAGGAACTCAAAGTCTATTACAAATGCATTCAAATTCAATTTAGTGAAGACTGGCATTAATTGGCTAAATTAATCAATCAATAAGCACTTTTTAAATGCCTACTATGTGTCAGACATAGTTTAGATACAGGATATGAATATAAAGAGTGAACTAAAAAGCATATAAGTTACAGATCTATATCATTCATGAGAAGTCACCCATGATGTCTCCAATGTTTTACACATATTAAGAATAAGCATGGAATATTAGTGACTTTGGATTCTACCAGTAATTATGAGCTAGCCTTTTTATAATGGGGCTTCTGTTGTTTTAGAAGTCAGCAGGAGCTGAATGTTCAGGAGAAACCACAGAGAGAAGAAATCATGACAAACTATTTCTGTGGACCCTTGAATGAGTTGCAGAGTATTTGTTTAATGTTCCAGAGTACACTTAAATTTAGATAGAAGAATACATATAGGAAATATTTCAAACTTTAATTTGGGGGCAACCTATTAATTTGCTTTCTCTCCATGGTGACCATAAGACAATGTAAAGGACTCAAAACATAGCTCATTACTCGCATGCATTTCTTTAAAAGTTGTCAATGTTTTTTAACAGTAGGAGACCCTCCTTACCAAAATTAAACAGGATGTTGGGAATTTTATTTTACATTAATGAATAGGCCCCAATGAACCATAACTCACATGTATATGGCACAATTAACTATCCTTTCTGCTCTTTAGATCACCACAGAGAACAGGAGGCCTCCAATAATTACTATTAATAAGATGTATTTCTAGGACACTGCTTCATTTCAATTTATGAGCTATATAGTTACAGATTCTTTAGGCTACAAAGATATATAGTTAGTTATAGATTCTTTAGGCTGCTTAGCATCCATGCTAAGAATTCTTAAGATATCTCATTGTACGGCTATTCTAAAGATGAGGAAGGTCAACTATCCAGAAGGGTCATAAATTAGAATTTAATGGTGATTTACATCACTTTAAAACACTTTTGCCCCCTTCAGTCCTACAGAACTGTATTTAGACTTCTTAGTATTACAGGATTTTATGTTGATTGGACATTTGTCAACTTGAGAGTCACACAAGTGTCAAGGTTGGAGCGTCAGGTCCCAGCATAACGCTTTAATGCCTATTTGAATGGGTAATGGCTTCTAACTGGAACCCAATGGAACTTCCATCAGAGCAATTACATCTCAACTTCCTGGCTCTATGGGCTAAGGAAAAAGTGCCTTTGCCTACCATTTTTTTAAATAACTAGGGCAAAATAAAATATTTTCAAAGGTCAAAATGTCTTTACCCTTTCTATACACAGATAGTCTAATCATACAACAGCAGTATTCATTTATTTATTATTTATTATTCAGTTGTTTTTTTGTGCATCCTATAAGAGATAACTCAAATATTCTATTTGTACTTGGCCTGATTTTACACACCAGAAAAATGGCAAATATAACAAATATGCCTACCCATCCCATGAGATACAGAGCAATGCCCACATGCAAATTTGTCATGAAAAATATCCCAGTGCATTGGGTACCTTCTCCATAGTCTCAAGATATTGTTCATGTGGCAATGGAACATTCTGATGTTTGTAAATTTGAGGAAAAAAAAGGCAACCCTTTATTTAAATGATATAGGGAGATACATATGAGAAAATTCCTAGACAAATACAGGTTGGCACTTTTTATGAAATTTCTACTTTTAGAGAGTTGTTTCAGCTGTTGAGGGGCTGAGTGCCTCACAGGGGGTCACACAGTCAGCATATGTCAGAAGTGGGACTTGAATGAATGTCCTCCTAACTCTAAACAAGCTCTTTCTCCACTCTGCCACACTGCTTAGCATGGAGTAGGCACCTGATAAATCTTTATTTAGCTGATTTGAATTGCAAAGAAAAGGAGGTCTTACTAAATGATGATTGTATCAGAGAGTCTCAGACTGAGAAGCAGATAGTGCTGCCCACTATCAAGTCATATAATCTCTTTGACACTTAGTATGCTATGCAAAATGAGGAAGTCGGTACTTGTAAAATGGATAACCATCTAGGTCCCTTCTTTCTCTGACCTTCTATCATTCTATACTTCTATTTGTAGGCACCTAAGTTAGGAAGAACCAATAGATCAAAGAGCCTATAGCATATAGGCCTATGACTATTTCTAGGGGTGAAAACATCAACTTCTAAGTTTCTTTCGGCAGTATGTATCTTGTGAAGGAAATCACAATATCATCTAAGTAAGCATCATGGGCATAATACAAGAGATGGTAAAAGAGCATCATAAATGAATGGTATAAAATTCCAAAATGAATCTTTGAGTGAGTGTTCTTCACTTTGAGTGAGGGCTTCTTCATTGAATTGGCAAATTTCTAAGTCATTTGCACTTCAAGCATTGCCATTTGATGGCTATATCGTACAGACAATCCAAGATCTGACTGGGCTTACTGTATATCCATGATCTATAATAGAATATGTACAGATGGCCTTTTTTAGAAACTACGATCAACTGCTTTATTTATTCACATGAGGAAAGAGAACCATGAGTGATTTCAACGTGTCATCTCCCTATGGGTCATTTACTATGTCAGAATGACCACGTGAAAAAGTAAGCTTATTTACAAGAGTTCTACATCTATTAGTCCTCAATAACGCTGACAATTTATAAAGTGACTAGGTCAAAATAGTTGCTACATGTGACTTTATTATGCTCCCCCCAAAAAAATCTAACTAGTGTGAAAGTCTAGAATGATTAAGGAAAATTCCCGCAGCATGCACATCTCCTTAACTTTATATTCCTTTAATAGACACTCATCCCTCATCTTTTCTCCTCAGATGTAAGACTTCTTGGAAGGCATTAAAATAGGTTCATTTTAATAAGAGGAAATAAGAGGACCCTCATATAGCAAATGACTAAATTATACCCAGTTTAGGGGTTTCACTGCTCTTTTGCCTCAGGCTTTGGGGACATTAAGGCCATGTTATAAATCCTGGTCACTGCTTTTTCTAAAGAACAGAAATGAGAGTTTATTAGCATCTCGGTGGTTGCCTCAATAATGACAAAACAGTTGCTCATTACTGCTCATTAGATTCATATTAGATTCATTTGCAATAGCAATACATCTTCTATTCATACTCAATTGCAAAACAACAGATATGATTTGACACCTGCTGTACTCCAGAATTCATTAGATAGTAGTAATACAAATAGAAATTCTGAGGATGGACTTCGACTTTCCTCTGTGATGACTCTGGAAAAAAAAAAATAAAAAAGCTGCCTGAAATCATCTTGAATGAGATAAATATGCACAGCAGCTGACCACGTTTTTCAAACACCCCATGCACTATTTTCCATCTACATTGGAACGTAACATTTTAATGAGTGGCACAATTTTCAAAACAATGAAGCACTTTCTATTACACAGATGAAATGGAGTCTTAATTTAAAAGCTCAATGGACGTGAGAAATTTTAAAGGGTATTTTCCTCAAAAACCCAAGGTAAACCAGATTCCATCATCACACTTATATGCCCTACTCCATGGGGAAGAATCAAACCTCAGAATGTACTTAATCTTTTCCCCTAATTTTCAGTTATGTTTATTTACTTGAACTTTAAGTGGCCATAGCTGCATGTTTCTATTAATAATGAAACTAAGAACTTTGGAGGTATGTTATTTTCATTTAAATTCGTGCCACTTAACTGATGCAGTTTATAAATCAGAAGGGCAATTTTGACTCTCTGAAATGTAATATTCCTGGACTGCTAAGTTTCCATGAAGATGTTTCTCAAGAAAATAATGGGGGTGGGGAGTGGAATTCTGGGGAGAGAAGATATATCAGATATATAGGGCCAAGAAAAAAAGAATTGAACTCTTTTTTTCATTCTTTGAGACATTAAAACAAAAAATTCTCCATGAATAAATACTGCAGAACAAATGGCATGCCACCAACTTAATAGACAGTCAATCAGATTTGGGATTTAGGCAACTAGCTCATCCATGACTTGTAAAATAACAATCTGTGCCCTTTGAAACCTTACAACCTAGATAATAATGAAAATCAAGATGTTTCAATAATCATGTGATATCATATATGATTAATTGCCAGAACAAGCATTATTAGCAGCAAGTTTAATAGGAGTTCAGAGGAAAGAAAAGTTATTTTAGTTGGACTGGTTAGGAAAGACTTAGCTGCTGTAGTGAAAAAGATCTCTTGTGACCCATCAATGTTACTACTAGGCTTTTACCCCAAAGATATGAAAGACAGAGCAGACACACAGAAATATTGATAGAAGCACTCTTTCTTGTTATCAGGTAGATAGAAACAAAGTGAATGCCCATCATTTGGGCAAAGATTGACCACATTATGACATATGGATGGATTTAAATAATACTATGCTGAAACAAGTGAAGAAATTTCAGAGAAGAAACTGGACTTGGCATCAAGAAGACCTACGTTCAAATCTTGCCCTAGATATCAGCTGTATGACCTTGGGCAAGTCATTTAACCTCTCTAAGCCTCAGTTTTCTCTTCAATAAAATTGGGATGATAACCATATTTATTTCACAGGATTGTTGTAAAGATAAAATGAGATGATATCAATAAGTGTTTTCAAAAAAGTTTAGTGATATTAAATGCTAGTTATTATATTATTTTTGTTATTATAAGAAACATTTGTCCTCTTCTTTAAATATTTTTAAACAAACCATTTATTCAATAACTTTTCATTAGAATTGGCAATTGGCCATTTTATGTTCTTCCCTTCATAAAGGTTTATTTATTGTGGGCTTTGGAACAGTGGAAGAAAGCATTGCTCAACTGGTGTGAGTCACATTGGAAAGGGGATAGACTATACTTGGGCTCTAAGAAAAAAAAATGTAGAAGGATAAAAAAAGGTGTGCCACTTTATTTTGTTTAGATTTAATTCTGATAAAGAAACATATGACTCATACTCTTCTTCCCTAGAAAGTTATGTGATCTTATTTGAGATTTTAATTGGGTTGCTAAAGAAATATGTGATTTGAATAAAGAGAGCTGTGTTGGTAAAGTAGAGAAAAGAAGAAATAAACAATGGACTGCCCTGTTTGGTCCCTTGGAACCCATGAAATGTCAAGAGGATCAAAGGATGGACAGATTTATGGGAAGACATAAACAAATGTTGCATAGGATGAGAAGGCATAAGTGGACTGTGATCTGCATTATTAGAGGGAATATCTGTAGCAATGAGACCAGAGACCTAGCAAAATATCAAAGAAGTTTTTTCCAAGAAAAACTAGGAATTGAAAATGTCTTCTTATTCCACTATATGTATGTGTGTATATACACATACATACACAAACATACACACATAATATGCTACATATAACAATGTAATAACATATGACATATTATATATAGAGAATATATATTCTCTATATATAATATAGAATATATATAAAATCATAATAGAGATAAGACATAGACAATTGATTGTCTATTGACCTTTACCCTTTCAAAACCTTTCAGGAGACTTTCATAACTTGCTTTTTAAACTAACAAAGTCATAAGTTGAAAAGGAGCTGTTCAGGTATGCTTTGGCCATGGAAGTTCATTTAATAGAATATTGATCTGATTATTAAGCAACAGTCTAGTAGCTAATTCATACCAGCCACCTGTAGACTCTGGACTTACAAGACCAGCTAGCTGGTCATTTAGCCTAATTTCACACCTGCTAAACAGAAACATCATTAAAAGTTCAGGACTCAATATCCATGCAACAAAGGAAGATTTTGTAATTTTCTTTTCTTTCAGCAAGATTTCCATCCAAAGGTATCTAATGCATTTAAATTGACTTGTTTTGATTGGATAATTAGCCAGTCTTGCTGGGATTTAGGAGAAGATATTTTTGTCACTGAACCATTCCCCCTAGGAATACATAAAAACAGAGTCATCTTCTCCTTCCCACACCAAATTCACCAAGTCACAAATATATTTGTCATTTTTCTGTTAACCCACAGTGGTACATGAGGCATCATCCCCTGAAAACAGAATTTATAGAGTTTCAGTGACTCTGCTTACAAATAGTTTGGCGTTTCGATGATTAATTCAAAATTATCACTTTTGTGTCTTTGTGTCTGGAAAAAGACATATCAGCAGCTGACAAAGCTGAGACCTTTCCAACTTCCAGTTCAGGATGGGCTGAAATTGGATCTTGAATTTATGTTAAAAATGACTAAAGTGCATTGTTTGAAAAGTCAGTCATCAAGTAGGACAATTGGCCTTTCTCCAATGCATATCAGTTTTTTAAAAAAATATATAACAGCCCAAGGCACCTTTTTTGGTAATGTCAGAGAAGAGGATTGAAGTCACTGAATTTGCATGAAGACCTAGCCTCTCTCCCTTAAACAGCAGGTGCCCTAGGGCAAGGGCAAAACTTCAGCAAGATTGCTTAGACTGTGATGAGAAACTTTCTTGCTCCCAGACCCAGCTCTATAGACAGCATCCCATGAAATTGGTCCAAGTTAGGAATATTATGGCATGCCTCTTTTAGATTTCCATGGCTTCCTTTCAGTTCTAAGGTTTCTACCTCCATTTGCGATGATTCCATCTGTCAGTCAAAGAGCTTCAATCCAAAGCTGCCATCTGAGAGAATAGTGGAATTGGGCCTTCTATTAATAAATGTTGTAAATAGTGATTCAGTGTCATTCCTTTAATATGTCATATTTATTCATAGGAACAAATCCGAGAGTTGTGTCTGGTAGTCTTTTCCTCTTTTCATTGGAATTTTTTTCCCTAATAACAAGCATTTATACTGCTAAGAAGGCAACAGATGTGTACATGGTATTTACCCCTCCCAATACTTTGTTGCTGTCTCTTGTTAATATGCAGGGCAGACACAGAAGCAGCTCAATAAAACTACATTGTAATGGGTAAAATCTTTGTGCTTTCTCTGGTATGCCATAGTCTTGCTGTCATTTTCTGTTGTTTAGATGACAATCTCCGCACAAGCCATAGATTAATGACTAAAACCATGTTTTAAACTATTTCAGAATATTACTAAATATTCCAGCCATCTTGGTGAAGCATTGATTTGGGGAAAATACAACAAAAACTAAATAAAACAAAGAAACTTCACCCTGTTTCCCAAAAGCAAAATTCTGAATTCAAATGATGAATATCAATGTGTCCTAAGCTTTAGATATTTGAGGCAAAGTATGCAAGGGAGGGGAGAAGTGTTGAGGAAGAGGATGCTCTTTGTAAAAACAAAAACAAAAGGTGAGGAGCTTATTTTAATCACTTCATCTCTTATATTTCTTAAAATGAGATTGAATTTTAGTAATATATTGTTTCATGTGCACCATTTATATTATTTTATTATGCACATTTTCTTTATCATTAAGATTGATTACAGAAACTTATATTGGAGTAAATATTACATGGAATAGAAATAAAATATATTGGATGAATAATATTGAACTAAAAAACAAGCTAAAAATGAAAAACTAAAAATTACTCTCCTTTTACATTTCATTCCTTAAATTGCTTAATGTTGAAATATGAAAACATATGTACAGTCTAAAAAACATTTTTATCACAACCTCCAGTTTCTGTCTGTCAACCGTTGATCTGTATAAGTGTGCATATTCAGATGATATTCATATAACTTACATCCATATTGAACAGATTTAGCCATTTGAATCTACAGTTATTAAAATGTGAAAAAGTAGCTAATAATTTTGATTTGATACTTAATAATGCCACTTGAACTTTGGCAAATCACCCTCTTCTAGGAGTCAGTTTTTTCATTTATCACATGAAGGGGTTAAGCAAGATGATTTCTAAGGTCATTCTCAGAGCACAATCCTTGCCATTGTAATAGAAGAGGTAAATAACTGAGTTGAAATGGTCTTTTGATGGTAAAGAAATATATACATACATGTATATATACATTATACTCACACAGAAATATATGTACATATGCATATGTGTACATATACATATATGTACATATACATATATTGTGTATATGTGTGTAAATATATACACACATATAAGAAATGTTCAATTCAGTTCAACAAATTTTATTAATTGCCTACTATATATGACACTATATGAGATTTCATATTATATTGTATATGATTCATTGCCAGAATAGGCATTATTAGCAGCAAGTTCAATAAGAGAGAAAGAGAGAGAGAAAAGAGTCCCTGACCTTCTTCTCTATAGAGGAGGAGGTGGGAGGGAATGAACACATGTAAATATGAAATATATGCAAATTAAATAAAAACTAATTCCAGGGAAATAAGGAAAATATTAAGATCTGGGAGGAAATCAGGAAAGACCTTGCATAGGAGGAAATGACATAAGCTGATTTTTTAAAAGGAGATAGGGATTCCAAAAGACAGAGGTGAGGAAAGAGAGCATTCAGGGGATGGAGGAAAGTCTGTGAAAAAGGATACAGGCAACTGATGGAGTTGTGTATGGTCAAAATCAAGGAAACCAGTTTTGTTTAACTCGGGAGTGCATGAGGGCCAATAAGGTGAAATCAATCAAGAACATAGTTTGTAGTCAGTGAAGGGTTTTAAATGACAAACAGAGGAGTTAATATTTCATCCCAGAGGTAAGAAGGAGACAGTGAAGGTTCCTGAACAGGGAAGTGATATGGTCAGGCCTGTACTTCAATAATGTCAATTTTAACAATATGGAGCAAGAATAGAACTGAGAGAAAAGAAAATCAATGTTGGGAAACTATTTGGGAGGTTCTTTCAATAGTTCAAGCAAAATTTAAAGAGGGTCTGGACTATATTGGAAGCTACATGAGTGGAGAAAAGGGATATTAGAATACTATAAAGGTGGAATTGGCAAGCTTTGGTAACAACTTATTTGGTTTTGCAGTGTGAGAGAGGAAGCAGAAGATGACTCCAAGGCTGCAAACTTGAGTGAATATATAATTTTCCATCAATGTTTTCCCTTATATAGTTACCAACTGCTGAAGAGTTTTATTAATAAATGCCAAGTATGGTGGTAAATTCAGTAAATGTTTATTGATAATCATTAATGAGGTAATACTTTCATTAGAATTAAGTATCTTCTCAATTCACCAGATTTCATAAATTGTAAAAGTATCAGATATATCCCTGGTACTTTCAAGAGAGAATAAAAACATCACCTGTATCATTAATAGTTTCATAATTGCTCTCTCTCTATTGGAATTTAGTAGGAGATAAGCATGCTAAACAACTGAAATAATGTCATTTTTCTTTTATTATAAATTTTCATAGAATTGATTCATGGATATTTAACAGAAAATATTAAATGTACTGACTGATTAACCTTGTTATTTTCTAAATATTATACTATGTGGAAATGCCCTGCACTACTGACAAAAATGCGATTTCTTTGCAACTGGAAAATGGCAAAACTATTTCCAGATATTAGGAGACACCTTGTTTTCCAGAGCTAGGGACCAGCAAGCAAGCCATGCCCTGAGCTTGGCATAGCAACAATCCTTTGTGATCACACTTCAGATGATCGGGCCCTCTGGCAAAATTATATAATAATTGTATTGCTTTGACCAGCACCAGGTGTTCTCTGAGCTCAGACAAGTATCCATGTTCCATTCATGAAGCCCTGCTATGAATCAAACTTGTTTAATTGTTGTCACTCTCATTGTTAGGGTTACAGCTCACTGCATAGCCATTTGTATAGGTATTGAGATCTCCCCAAATCTTAGGTTCCCCCCAACTAGGGACAGAGCTCCAGAACATGTGTCCTTGCTTGCAAGCCATTTCTCTTACTTTGAAATTAAGTAGCACTTTGTGGATCTTTTGAATATAGAGCTAGCAGGAGAATCAAATTGCTCTTTCTGAACCAACCTAAGAATAGAGAGGCTAATAAAGTTGGTCATTAGGTAATGAATTCTTGATCAACTCAAGAAACAAAGAAAGATAAATATGGGTTTAGAGAGACAGAAAGACAAAAGGCAGAAAGACAAAAGACAGAAACCTAGCAATGAGGCACATGATTAGGGAAATTCATGTATCCAGGGCAACTCACAACCTTGACTGCATGTGTTGGGTTCCTTGATTTCTTTTAGGAACAGTTTGGACCACATGTTACCTCACCTGATGAGTGGAACCATTTTTCTTCTGGACCTCTCCACTCTCCAGCCAGATGAAGTAGATTCTCTACATACTGTTATACCAATGAAGTAGTGCTAAATTCCAGACAGTAACCTTAAGCCTAAGATAGGGACAGATTCTTTGAGCTGGATGCTGAGGCAATGTCACAGTAACATCACACACAATTTCCCTTCAGCCTGAGATCTACAGTGTCTCAAATCTACTCTCTGGACTTTGAGGGAATTTTCCCTCTTGAGCCATTAACAACAGTAAAGGGCAAGGTAGGAAAGCCTCTGAAAGGTTTCCCTTATCTAAAATAAGGCAGCCTTTCCAACAGTCAACTCTTTAAATGCAGAGGTAGACTACTATCTATGAGAGTTTCCCTGAAATATGTTAAGCTATTTTTTCCTGAGGAAATTAACAAAGTTATTCCTAGGATGAAACTAATTAGAGGAAGGTTGGTGGTACAGTGGATATAGTGCTGGGTCTGGAGTAAGAAAGACCTGAATTCAAATCTGACCTCAGAAACTTACTATGTGATCCTGGGAAAAATCAATTAAACTCTATCTGCCTTAGTTTCCAAATCTATAAAATTGGAATGGGTAGGTAATAACATCTACCTCCCAGTACTTTGCAAAACTTAAAAAGCAATATAAACACTAGCCAAAGGGGAAGGAATGGGGGAATGAGACTCTAGTTGTATCTCATTTGACACAGCTTTCTGGTAGCCTCTGACCATATTGACATGACATCCTCATTACTTAATTTATATTACATATAAAAGCCCATTCATATTGAGCTGGGGCCATCCAGACTTAGCAGATGTCCCAAGACCATAGGAATCTCCACATTCTTTCCTTGTTGACCAGTTTGGTTTTACTGTGGAGATGTAGGGGAGCATGAGAATTTTTATCCAAGCTAAATGTTGGTGTATCTTTTCTATGTTACAAATAAGTAAATTTCCTTTTTAAGCTATTGAATGACTTAGGAATCCTTCACTTCATTCCAACATCAAACTTAAACTAACCAGATACCAGCCTGAGTCAGATCTTCCCTTAACATGGATGCTGCTTCTCCAATCAGCTCTCAGCATCAGAGCTTTCCTCTAATCATATCAGCTCCCCACATCAACAGCATAGCCTTTCTTATCACTCCTCATCTATTCTCATTGGGGTTCTGCAATGCTTCTCTGACTCTGTCAACTTCTCAAATCCATTTTCTTCTCAGTTCCATTTGTTTTTGTAGCTTTCTTCAGTATCTCTTCTTTTGGCTCCTGGGTCTTAACTCCTAAATTCTGACTCCTTCACTTCTGACTCCTGATGCTTGTGTCTTATGTCTTGTGCCAGGCGTCCAGTCTTCTGTCTTCTGCATGGAGCTTCTAATGCTAGTTTCCATTCTGGCTCTTCAAATCAGGACCTACTAGTGTGTAGTGAACCATCTCTACCATAAATTGATAAGCTCAAAATCCATATTTCATTCAGATATTACATAAATAGCTAAATATACAACTATCTCAGAGTCCTCAAATAATTATTTGATACAGTTTCCTAAATATAAACAAGGAATTGAAGCCCTCTTTGCTATCAGTAAGTACTTCTACCTTGAAAAGCCTGCTTTTCTCTAAGATCTTGGAACTTTCTGTTTTTCACCTCAAGCCACTTTTTTCTATACTTCTCAGAAAATGTCCTTTTTGTCATCCCCTACTGTTTTGCGTTCCTTTCCGTAAGCAGAGGTAACCAAAAAGCAATCCTGAGATTAAGGAGGTAGGCTTGCAGTTACTTCCTAGTTGTTTTCTAGTTCCTGACCCTGGGGAAGTCAATTCAACCTCTATTTGCTTTGATTTCCTCAACTTTAAAATGGGGCTAATGATTTAACTTACTTTCTGGGGTGGTTGTGAGGTTCAAATAAGAAAATATTAGTAAAACTTTTAGTGCAGTGTTTGGCACATAGTAGACGCTAAACAAATGCCTATTCTCTTCTTGCCTGAAATTGATTTTTCTAGCTTTGGCTGCTACTATCTAGACTCAGTTCCAGAATCATTGAGACGTTTGTGTGATTGGCAAGAGGAGGGAACGTCTATGATATCTCCTCAGAGAAAGGGATGACCCCCACTCATGTGATTGCTTGGACTATGCAGAGCTGAGGAATAAGACTATTTAGTAATGGTATGACTTTTTTCATGTTTTAATATTTTATGTGAATAATGTAAATAATAGTTAAAATGAAAATTATAGTTCATTGTTTCATATTTACATATTTGTCAATGTGTGCCTTACAAATCTTTTGTGTTTAAGTCTTTCTTTTATGGTAGAAAATATAGTTATCCTTTTGCTTGATCTATATTAAATATTGAATATTTTTCTTGTAAGTTGAACATTTTTTCTGGAAGGGATCCTACTAATCCTTTTGGAGAAGACTTAAATATGGATTTGGAGTATAATGAGTGAGAAAAGAGAAAAAGTTTGACACCTGACTGAATCCAGTTCATGTAATCCTAGAACTAAGGTTCCTTAGTAGAAGGAGGTTCCCAACCCCCAGGGGCCTCCAGTTTTTACATAAAGCGAAAACTACATTTCTAGATCTCAGCACTCTAACTACTGCCAATCAACTGTGACCAGTTCTGACTTCAGAGACTTTTAAAAGCATGTTCTCACTTCTCGTCAGAGAATGCCGAACTACAGATTTGGAATGAGGTAAAAATTATAAGACTGCCAATACGTTGATTCATTTTGCTTAACTATATTTCCTAAGTAAAACAGACTTTTCTTCTGTTGTTTTAGGGAATCACTGTGAACTGACAATAATGTAAATTTTTAACAACATAGCATAAGAGAAATTCTTTTAAAAAAAATTTTGAAGTATTTCCATTTTGAATTTGTCTGATCAAGGTTTTTGTTTTGTAGGAAAAATATGTGATGACTCATTTTATTCCATCTTCAAAGACCAATACACTTAAATTAATCATTTCCTATAGTTTCAGTTTCATTAATTTGTATTTTGTAGGTAATTATCTATTTCCTCTAAATTTTCTAAATATTGTAATTAAGATATAACCATGGTCATATCCTCTAATACTAGTAATTTCTAGTGCCAGGCATGGTGGCACATGTCTGTAATTTCTACAATACCTGCAATACTACTAATAGATCTGTATTCCAAAAAGATCAAATGAAAAGGAAAAGGACCTATGTGTATAAATACTATATAATATATATAAAACATATATTTACACACATACATAAAATAAATACATATGTACATAGCATATGCATATACACAAATACATACACAGCATATTTTATATATATATATATATATATATATATATATATATATATATATGCATGTATATGCATGTGTGTGTATACTCCTTTTGTGATGGCAAAGACTTGGAAATTGAGGGGATGCTCATCAACCGGGCAATGCCTGGACAGCTTGTGGTACATGGTTGTGACGGAATATGATTGCGCTGTAAGAAATGGCAAAAAAGGTGGCTTCAGAAAGACCCAGAAAGAATTATATGTACTGAAGTGAAGTGAAGGGAACAGAACTAGGAGAACATTGTACACAGTAACAGCAATCTTTTAATGATAATGAACTACTCGGATCAATACAAAGCTCCAAAATTCCACAGGACTAAGGATAAAAAATGCTATTCCATCTCCAGAGAGAGAACTGATGAACTCAGTGCAGATTGAAGCATATTTTTCTTCCTCTTTATTTTTCTTGCTTTTTTTCAACAAGGTTAATGTGGAAATATGTCTTGTATGATTTAATTTTTATGCATATCAAATTTCTTGCCTTCTCAATTGATGGGGGAGTAAAAGGAGGAAGGGGATATTAAAATGGATTTTTTTTTTAAAGGGCCAAACTAGGTTGCAAATGGAACAAAAAGACTCAATGCTAATCAGACTTGGATTGAGCCTTGAGGAGCTGCTACACTTGAGCATGAGCGAGACAAGGAGATCCAGTCTAAATAACAAAAATAAAAATAACAAAAATCTTAAGGATCATCAGTCAGCTTCCTTAACAATCCATGTGTGGCATCTCTCAAAAGCATATCTGTTATTCTTTAAGGCCTGGTTTACGTCCATTCGTTTTGTAAAGTCCACTCTAACTGCTCTCACTGGAAGTAATCTCTTTCTCTCTGTCTCCAATTTCATCTTTACCTCTCCCTTTTGCTAATTAAAATGTTAGGGGATTGTTAATTTTACTGGTCTTCAAAAAAACAGACCTCCTGATTTTAGTTATTAAACCAACTGCAAATTTCAGTTCTATTTTCATTTTCTCTTAACTTTTTAGTCTTGATTACATGGCTATATCATAATTGGCTGTCGATTGATTTTTAGTCTTCCCTACAAATGACTGCTTTACTCTTTTTGTATTGCTTTTAAATGCAATTCTAATTCATTTTCTCTTTTTTTTATTAATTTATGTAATTAATTATATCAATTTGACTTTAAGAATTGCTTTGCATGTGATATGTTGATTCATGATATAATTTCTATTTTTTAGATAGTCTTATTATTCCTCATATATTTTTTAACTTAAAAATTGCTCAATAGATTGTTTAATAATTTTCATGGAGTTTTATATCTCTTGATGCTGTTATTTTGTGATTCTAATTTTATTGCATTATCTGAAAATATAACAAGTTCTGCCATTTTAATTTATGTAAGGTTTTTTCATAAAGTGATATGTGATCAAGTTGGCTAGAATTCCATGTGCACTTTGAAAAATGTATTTTCCATTTTATTCTCTCCGTATAGTTTATAATTCCAACTTACTAAGTAAATAATTCAGATAAAATTTCTTTATCACTTATCTTTTTATTTGATTTGTCACATTCAAATAATGCAGTGTTAAAATCCCCTGTTATATTTTAGTCTATTTGTTTTATATTACTGTCAATATTTCTTTAAGACTTAAACTGAAAAATTGTGTGCAACATATTAAGAATTGCTGCCTTTTTCCCTTATCTTTTCTTTTACCATTTTGTTATTCCTGTGTATTTGTCGATTTTTTTTTTCTGATTTGAATTCCACTTAAATATCTGACAAAACTATCAACCCTGACTTTCTGGGGGAACTAGTATTTGAATAACATAATTTAGACCAATCTATTAATTTTAATCTATTTTTGCATCAAATGTTTTTCCTGTAAACAAATTACTGATGATTGTTCTTTGTCTGTTCTACTTTTCTTCTAACTTCTAACTCCTAACATGAGAGGAAAATGCAAACTATTTATATTTATTGTTACAATAAATATATTTTATTTATCTTCTGTCATTTTTTTCATATTGCTCACAATGTTGACTATTGGGGAGAAAGTCTTTTAATCTTCTATACTTATTTCAGCCCCTAGATCTCATGACTAAAAGAAGCTATGCTTTTATTTTTTAACTGTTAGTTAATTCTTATACATCCTTGAGTTGTCATTCCTTACGATTTTTTCCTTTCTGTTTTATTGTTAACATTTGTCATTTGTCCTTTTTTCCATAAGTGTTCATGTTTTCTATTTAAATACCTTTCAAATGGTATATTTACATAATTTAATATTCTTTATCCTTTTGTTAAATAAAATAATAAATATATTTTTATCACAATGTCTAATAATTTTACATTATAGTTTTGTAAAAGGTTTGATATTACTTAGATATTTTATTTTTCATTGCACTGAATGTTACTTCTTCCTTGATACTCAGGGAAGTTATTGTTTTTAAAATTATGACATTTTAAAATGAGAGGCCTTGATGAAGCAAATTGAGGATTTCTCCTTGCTGGTATTCTCTCTCTCTCTCTCTCTCTCTCTCTCTCTCTCTCTCTCTCTCTCTCTCTCTGTCTCTCTGTCTTTCTGTCTCTCTCTCTCTCTCTCTCTCTCTCTCCCTCCTTTCTAAGAGTTCCCTAATCTAATCCATGTCAAAAACTTTCCTCTAATTACTATAAATAATCAAATGCAATGTGAAGTTTTTTTCAATAATTTCTGGGATTAAAATTAATCTGCTGGTAGTTTTTGTCTTGTCTTTAAATTTTGTTATTTTAATTTGCTCATGCAATATAGATGGGAAAATATAGCTTTTGGAAATAATATTTTTTTCTGAGATTTGGTTCAAATATTTTCCTACTCTCTTTCTTTTCTTAAAATTCTATTAGTATGGATTTTATTCATGCAGTAACACAAATATTCATATAAATTGTCAATTTTTTCTTTTGTAAATCTTGAACCTGTAGTGAATTAAGAATTTTCCTCCATATACAGTTGCAAAAAGGAAACCTGGCACATAGTAGACAATTAACAAATGTTTATTGACTGATGAATTGAATTCAATTCAACATATATAATTAGGTATCTACATAGTCAGATACAAAATATACTCAAATTAAGGACAACATAATTTTGGGTTAGTGAAGGTAGTCAGAGCTATATTGGATCAAAAAACAAAAACAAACCTCATATATGAGGTAAAGTTTTTAAGCTGATCCTTGAAGTAGGATAGACATTGAAAGAGCTAAGGTACAGGAGGAAGGCATTATAAATATTGAGGAAAATTGTGTGAAGGCACAGAGGTAAAAGATGGTAAAAGGTTGTGTAAGGGAAACAGTGTGTATAGTGTTCATGTGGGATAGAGGGAAATAATGTGAAATCAGTCTATAAAAGAAGTGGGAGCTATATTAGAATGGTATGTTACTTTGTGACTGATACAATAGGTGTGTATACATAAAATTATATAAATAGATGTATACATATATAAATATATAGACACATCTATTTTATCAGTCACATTTTGAAGATGCTATAAATCTTTCAGCCCTAGTTTCTAGTGACCCAATATTTTTATCATTCTTTCCTCCAGTTTTTTTCCTGTCTTTCCAAATAAAATGCATTTGGAATGTGCATGTATATCTATCTCTATCTCTACCTATATGCTATATATAGATAGCTATACACACACATACATAGAGAGAGATAACAGCATCAACTTTTATGAAAAGTGACCATGTATTAGGGCACAAAGATATTAAAAATAAATATCAAAAGGCATAAAAAGTTAACACATCCTTTACAAATAAAAATAGTAATTAGTTCAGAGAGCACATACAAAAGATATAGATACTAATCTTCCTCTGGTTTAGATATTAGACTATATTTGTCTCACGAAAATAATCTAGTAGACTGCTCTCTCTCTCAGTTTTTGAAGATATATGTCCTTTTGGTAACAATTAGTATTTAAAAGATTGATCTGTGAATTCATCAATCAATTAATACTAGTTTATTTTGCTAAAAGAGGTTAGGGGATGAAAAATTATATCCCTAAAAAAATACAATAATACAATAAAATAGGAGATAATAAATGAACTGAGTATGCATATTTTAGTTAGTCAAGTAGCATTTTTTTATGTGCCCACTATGTACCTGGAACTAGGAATATAAAGAAGGGAAAAAGATAATCCTTGCTCTCAAGGAGTTTATAGTTTAATGGGGGAGACAACATGGAAACAACTATGTATAGACAAGATATACACAAAGTAAATCAAAGATAATCAAGGGAAGGCACTAGCATTAAAGATTCTAAGGATCATAAAAGGCTTCTGGAAGAAAGAGTCTTAGAGGAAGCCAGAGAAGTTATGAAGCACAGATGAAGAGGAAAAGATTCTAGGCATGGGGGACAGCCAGTAAAAATGCTTAGAGTTGAGAGATGACGTGTCTTGTGCAAGAAACAGCAAAGAGCTCAGTGTTACCCTATTTAAATTCTTTTGAATTAGAAACCCAACAAATAGGCAGACCCCCAACAGCATATGAGATGATAAGATGGGAAACAATAAAATTGAAATCAGAACTATAAAAATAATAAACAAAACTAAAAACTTTAAAAAGACTAACAAAGTTAATAAACCTTTAGCCTATCTGACTAAAAAGAAGAGGGCAGAAAATAAAATTTAAAATAAAAATGGACAAATTGAAATCAACAAAACCAGAAAAATGTTTTAAATTGTCAAAACCTGCTATCAATAGATATGTGCTAACAAAACTAAGATGAGAAAAGAAAGAGAAGTATTTTCTAAAATAAAATATCTTTAAACTAATGGAATACCAAATAGATATCTTGAGTAATCCAATCTCAGAAAAGGAAAGAGAACTTTCTGCAAAAAATGAACAAACAAGCAAACAACAAGAACCAAAGGAGGGGAAGCTCCTCATCTTTATGGATACACAAAATTCTATTAAACATTTTTTTAAAGTAATTGGAGTTAGTACCAATGCTATACAAATTATTCTCAGAAAAAGAAAGCTGTGTACCAGACTCCTTTCATAAGAAAAAAAAATTCTTAATAATGAAACAAAAAAATAAAATAAATAAAGGGGAACTATAGGACAATGATATTAATACATTTTTTAAAATTTGGATAATATCCTGTCAAACAGACTATAGCAATCATCTAGGAAATGATTAATTATGACCAAGTTGGATTTATACCAGAGAAGTAAGTAGAGTTTAGCATTATGGAATCATTCAATCTAATCAATCATATTAAAAACAAAAACATCCAAAACAACATGACTTTCTCACTTTATGCAGAAAGGACCTTTGACAAGTGCAGCACTAATATGCTATAAAGTATAAGCCAAAGGTGGGTAATCTCTGCTTCCCCACCTCTGTTATAGACATAAAGGAAAATTTTATATTATAGAAAGAACCTATCTGAAAGCAAAATCAAGACTCCATATAATGAAATACACTAGAAGAATTTGCAGTATATGCAGGAGGAAAGCAAGGATACCTGATTTTTCTACTACTATGTAATAAGGTTCTAAAAATGGTAGCAATAAGAGAACAGAAAGAAATGGGCTAATTCTGGCAATGTGTAAGTCAACCTCATCATCTCTCTGGACATCTTTGGAAAGAATACTGCCAAGGTAAGTGAACTTATTTGCAGCATTCAAAATCTCCCCATTTTTCATAAGTGATGATTCCATGTGTGGATGGTGTGATGCTGGCTGGTAGAGAAATTCTATTTTCTTAGAGTTAATTGTTAGGCCAAAATTAGTACAAGCAGAAAATCAATCCATAGTTTGTTGCATCTCAGCCTCAGAGACTGCACTGAGTTCACAGTCATCTGCAAACAAAAAGTCATGCACCAAGTTTCTGTTAGTCTTTGCTTGTAACCTTTTCAAGTTAAATAATCTACCATCAGTACAGTAGCAACTACAAAAGATAAATTAGATAATTTTACTTATAGGAAGCTGAAAAATATCTGTTTAAACAAAATTAGTGCTTCTAAGAAATTAAGGGGAGTGACCATATGGGAGGAAATCTATATCAGTTTTCTCAGATAAGGGTTGGGTATCAAGATTAAAAAAAAGCAAATTTCATATACATGTATATGTACATATATATGTTATACAGCTTGTGTATATATGTGTACGTATTTATTATATACACAGAAACACGTTTTATTATACTTCTCCTTTGGAACCCTGCTTCCTCTTTGTAATTTTGCTACATATATATATGATCATATATATGTATAAGTATACAAGTGATCAGAAGTCATTGCCTAATAGATAAGTGGTCAAAAGATATAAACAAACTGTTCTCAAAAGAACTACAAATATTAACAATCACATAAAGAACATGCCACATCACTAATAAAGAAATAAATTCACATCAAAATAACCCTGAGCTTTGACTTTACCCCCAGCAAATTTTCAAAAATAACGAAAGTTGCAAAAAAGTTGTGAAGGGACAGAAATAAAAGTGCATTATGATGGTAGAGCTGGGAATTAGTACAACCATTTCGAAAAGCAATTTGGAATTATGCTATAAAATGATTAAAATGTCTATACCCTTTGACCTGGAGATTCCATTACTAGACTTGTACCCCAAAAGGGCCGCTGATAAAAAAGAAAGTTCCTAGTTCCCAATGTATGTCATGATATTTGTTGCAACACTATTTTTTGTGGCAACAAAGAATCAAAAACAAAGTAGATGCTCATCAATTAGGAAATGGCTAAAAAAAAAAAGTATAGTCCATGAATACAGTAGAATAATATTACTATTCTGTAAGAAACAACAAATATGTTGAATATAGAAAAGTAAGAAAATACTTACAAAATTTGATGAAGAGTAAACTGAGCAGAATCAAGAAAAGAACACAC
The DNA here is from genome assembly GCA_028658325.1 of Potorous gilbertii. Lineage (NCBI taxonomy): Eukaryota > Metazoa > Chordata > Mammalia > Diprotodontia > Potoroidae > Potorous > Potorous gilbertii. The sequence continues at coordinate 173,479,283 of CM053769.1, forward strand.
ATGATATAGCAACATAAATAGAATTAAAAGCAATAAAACAATCAAAACTGGATATTGCGAAAGTGTAAAGTACAAACATGGCTTCAAAGAAGAAATATGAGAAAACAATCTCCCATCACTTTAATCCTTTGAAAAGATGGGAGTCAATAGGAATGATACACTGTATACATGTATTTCTAGACTTTTTTATATATTGTTTTCCTGATTTTTTTAAAAATCTCTTACATTTTTCCTATCTTTTTTGTCTTTACAAAATACTAATTGTTATATGGCATGGCTCTAGGAATACTAAGACAAAATTTGATTATGTGAAAAACAGAATAGCAGTTACATTTTTAAAAAAGATATTATTGGATTAGCTAGATATAACTGATCATAAATTGTTAACAGAGAAGTACCAGTTTTTCAGATCCTCTGTCAAATAAATGGGTAACCAATAGCTGAGCTTAAAACTACAAGGACACTGACTTTAATCAGGTCCAGCAGAGAATAGGCATATTTACCAATTGTACCCATCCAGCTTATTCAAGACTTAGGGAGCTTTCTCACATTTGGTGTCCATTATCAGAAAGTTATGAGGAACAAAAAGCTACTATTGCTGAACTACTCAGCAATCTCCCTTGTTGATACTGGATTGGAAAGTACCAAGGCCAAAAGGTCAAGAAAGGTCAGTTTGGCCTAAACCGTTTGAAAATATTTGGAGATCATTGAAATGAGAAATGTGAATAACTCAAAGGGAAAAGCTCTTCACACATGCACCAGTGTTGGTCTATGTATCCCTCTATTAATGCTAGCCTGCAAGGCTTAGAAACTTTCTTATTACAAAAAAGCCTTGGTAACCAGAAAATGTTTACCGCTGCCACTAGAGAACTTCTACTATCTAATATCCAGTGGATCCAAATGACTCAGGGGAAGAATGTGAGGTTTGTGACCTTGCACAGCCCTCCTTCACTTAAATCAAAGATGCTATGGTCCTCTTTGAGAATGAAGGACAAATACAACAGCACCTATCGAATACAAAAATAAATGTTTTGAGTTTGATGTGGGCTATCCCTGAAAAGTTCAGAGACGATATGCATCTAAATTCAGCATTCCCAATCTCCTCAGGGGCATCCCAGGGAGGAGGGAGTCCTGGCTGGTGAGATAGGGAACATAATACATGATAGTGCAGGATGGTTCTTGATGTTGACCCTAGTGTTGGAACAGGCTGCCTGCAAGAGGGTAGCCACCTTTTTACAAATAAGTCTGATTTACAATGAAGATAAGTGACTGTTCAGGAAATAATATCATATTGGCTCTAGCTCGGATGCTCATGGTGCTTCTCTGCTCATAGCCACCTTTGGAACACATACTGTGAACTGCAAAGATTTGGTGCCACTCACCACATGGACCAGATTGTTTAGAGTTAAGATTCAGTCTTTCTATAGAATGGGATTTCTTACTTGGCTTGTCTTAAAACCTGAGGTTTATTACTTGACTTCATTTATTTATCCTGTGCCCTTTTTTGAGGGGAGGAATTATGTTGCTTATCTTTTAATTTATTTTTGCCATTTTTCTGATTTAGGATTTCTTCCTCTAGTCCTGCCTATGCTAGGGTTCTAACATCTCCAGGTTGGGATTATCTGGTAGAAGATCTAGTTGTTCCAAAAGCCGTTAGGAACTTGCTACCAAGGGGTGAGATATGGTAGGAAGGATAGCCACCAGATGACCCTACTATATGACTAGGATGGTATTGAAACTGTTCTTGAGACTGAAGTTGCTAATAGTACTAAAGGTTCCTCCCAGTGACATCACTTTTAATTGCCTGAGTAAAAACGTCAAAAGGAGTTTCAGCCCTGCTTCCAGGGGCATTCAGAAGCAGGAAAGCTATGCCCAACTGAATCAATACATAGAACCATTGTTACATATACTTATTGAATACCCCCCCCACACACACATACACACCCATAGCAATGTAAATCTCCTTTTGTTAACTATCAAATTATATGAGAGTTTCATTTGATTTCAATATCAGACCTAAATTGTTTGGGAATAAGCCTAAGCCAGGCAAGCCCATAACATATATGGGTAGAATTTTGAGAAACAAGCTCCTATCCTGCAGGGTAGATAGGATATAAACCATTGGGAATTTGGGAATGATGATAGAGAGCAGGCTATTTTGTACAAGCAACTACAGTGCAAAAGTTTCTTTGGTTCATGAATAACAAAATGCTTTTTACTAGTAATGTTGACCCTACTGTCCCTCTGACCCTTTAAAAATACCTTTCCCAAGGCAGCCTCTGACCTCAGACCTAGTGGAATCTCTACTAAACTATGTACCACTACTTGAGCATAAGCTCCATGGAGAAACTGAGAAACAAGGAAAGTTCTTAGGTCTAAATTGAACTACAAATGAACCAGGATCAACACTATCAACATGTATACTTGTCCTGTCCTTTAAAAGTATATTCCAATAAGTAATTCTGTGCTTGTGTTGGGTCAATCGTTTATATCATCGCAATATCTGAGGTTAAGATGGCCTTTAGAAGCTAGCTAGACACAACACTGTGCTAACTGGTAGCTGTGTTAAATATCCAAACTATGTGATTTGCTAGTTTCTGTACTCTATGTTTTATACTCATAGACATAGTGGTGTACCCCATGTGATTTGCAGGAACTACAGATTTTCCACTGGGAGAAGATATAAGAGGGCACAAAGTCTTTGCTGTCGCATATATACGAAAGACCAAGAAAGTCGCTATATTGGAGAGCAATGACCTTACCCCTTGGGCTTAGGTTTTATGCTTGCTTAGCCATTTTCATAAGAGTTGCAAAGCATGTAGAATCCCCAGAATGCTGTAAGAGATCAGACTCAGACCTTGAAGGTTTCTATGTTAGGGCCCTACTCCCAGAATCTCAAATAGAAATTTCTAAGAATTTCTACCCTAAACTAGAGAGCATTCTCTGACAGTGATCCAAGCTCCTGACAAATTACGTAAAAATATATTTCAAAAAATAGGATTGAATCTGAGGGCAATAGTTGGCTAAGAGTAACTGACCTCTATGTTCTCCAGAGCTTGGTACCTAATGTAAAGAATATTCTTCTGGAGATTTTTTAAAAGTATTTTATCCAAGGCTCCAAAGGAACACACAGACCACTCTTTGGGAGTGGAAGAGAAACTCAGAAAGTTCTTTTCTCAACTCTTAGAAAGAATGTTGCCTAATCTATGGGCTTCTACTTTCTAAAAGACTTAAGCAGAAAAATAAAGCCTATGGGCTTTACGCTAAAATAGTCAAGCAGAGCCCACTCTGCCCATGAGGAACAGATGTCAGAAGCTAGAAACTGAGAGAAGTCCAATAATCACATTCCCAGAAGAACTGCCCCCAGCAGCAGCCAAAAGTGAACCAGGAACCAATGACAGTGAAGCAACACTGCCCATCAGTCACCTAAGACCAGTAGAGAGCAATGCCTAGTAGAGTTTATGTATCCATAGAGACTGTGCATCCAGGGGGATGCTACACATTCAGCAGAGACTTTGCTGTCTATTCTTCATTTGGAAGAGGACCAGTGACACTACAGGGTGATGTCTTGACTTGTGCATGAATTGGATTTAAGTGAAGTAGGCTTGCACAAAGTGATCAGCCTCACTCTCTCTTCCAGAGGCATCCAAATCCAGACAAAAAAGTCAAGACGACTGGTGATGGCCCAGGATGCAGTGGATGATTTCAGCATCTTTGATATCTGACCAAGCTCTAAGGGCTCCGCAGTACGTGCTTCAACTGCCTTCATGGTTGTTGGAACAAATTATTCTCTTCTGTCCATTCTGCCAGGGAAAGTCTTCACATGCTTGGTGTAGACCTCACCCTAAATCACTAACTATGGTTTAATTCCTGGCAGTTACCCTCAACCTAGTGTAACCTGTCTGCTTAGATAATTTTCCCAGTGTGTGGTCACTGTACACGCTATAATTTTTGGAGTCACAGGTGAAAGTTGGGTGAAGATGGATGAGGAGTCCTGAAAAGGGCTCAGCAACTCCTCACATTAGAGGTACTAGTCTTACCTGAACATATCATACAAAAGAGATTAAATACCACTTGGAACCAGGAAAGAGCAGGCCTGGCAAAGGCAGGAGCATAAGATCATCACCAGAAGGTATCAGGAGCCATGCGGAGTTAGTGACATGACCGGTCCCTTCACAGTTGAACTATGAGCACTCATGTTCCCTCCAGGTGTGTACATTTCCAGTGTTTCTTTTGTGTGACCACTATAATTTCTAGGAAATATTTTATTGTTACTTTTCTTACTATGCTATTTCATTAAATGCCTTTGTTTTAAATTAATTGTGTCCTCTGGCTTAATGGTGAAGATAAACCAATCAGTGGGAGCTTGTGAATGTTGAGCACATGCAGGTGTATAGACTACCGTAAACCTAGGGTTGTATGGGATTGATTGGAGCACTGGGCTTGGAATCTGGAAGATCAGAGTTCAAATTCAGCCTTAAATATTTATTAACTGTGTGACCTTGGGCAAATCACTTAATCTCAGTTTCCTTACCTGTAAAAATGGGGATAAAAACAGAACCTACTTACAGGTTCACATTTTTGTGAGGATCAAACTAAATAATATTTGTAAAGTACTTAGCACAGTACCTGGAAAATAGTAGATATCATAAAAATGTGAGCTATTGTTTGGGGAAATCTATGTGCTACCTTGCCCCAAAGTGCTTTAATTATTTGTTTTAAGTATCCCAAAGTCCATTTTTGACCCCAGGATTCCTCAGGCATTTACAGCTTGCTACTGATGTTAGCTATTACCGATATATTTATTTATTGTGTTATCTGTTATGTTACATTTTTATACTGGAGGAAGAAAGAAAGAGGAAAGCAACGTGAGTAAAAGAAATACTTCCTTCATTTCTGTCAACCCTGCCTTAAACTGTCTGCGACTTTCATTCTTTTGTCTCAACCATCAAAGCTGTTAATGCTTTGAACTCTCTGTGAGTTGCAGAATGCTAAAAATGTCCACTTGAAAACCTTAATCAGTTGGAAAGTTGGTAAATTATACCTTCATGCTATCCATATTGAGTACCCATTACTCCTGGACATAGCACATTAACTGACTCATTAGCTATTTCCAACCATATGGACTTGGGTTTGGGTGGGTCACTTGGATAATATCCTGAAGTGAGCTTCCTAATTATTGCAATTACGTGATCTCAATCATGGGGCCAGTCACACAAAATAGTGTCAATGCCTTTAAAATGGGTGTCAATGCTCCCAGACAATGACTGAGATGAGCAACATGTTCTTGGGTTGTTGTAAGTCCCCCGATACCCAAAAAGTAATTACTTGAAAAGTTCTGAGAACCTGCTAGAGAGTCTGAGAACTGAGTAAGCATGGAAAGCAGAAGATGCTGGGAATCAAGAAGAAATTTCTCTGAATTGGAAGGGTATGAGTGATGCTATTCAGCAGAGACATTGTGTTTTTCATGTAAATTTTGCAATAATATTTTAAGACACAAGAAAGAAGAAAAGAGAAAAAAGCAAGTGCTAAAAAAGTCACATTTTTATTGTGCAATCTATGATGTCATAGGGCAACAGTGTAAGGGGTTACAAATTGTTTATATACTACCAAAAAAAAAAACAAACCACTACCACTACCTACACCCTGAAGTATCTTACAAAACAAAAAATGCTTATCCATGACAGCAAATATATCCTTGCCAGTCTTGCCCTGATATAGATTTTTCCAGTTAGCAAAATGCTCAAAAGTACTAAGTGAAGGGCAGTATGTCTCAGTTGTGATGGTTACATTGGTCATTTTCAAAGGTGAAATGAAAGACAGTTTGTCTCTAAGCTACCCATCTCCCTTCATTAAATTCCTGGCTTCTCATTTAGCTAATCAAGATAAAGCAGAAGAAAATTAAAGATTTCAGCCTTTAAGAAGGCTGTTACTCCAGAGAGGCCAATCAAGCCCAATCATTAGGAAATTCTACCAGAGGAAAGAAGCAGGTGAAAGCAACTAAGAAAGCATTTAAAAAGAGTTTCCTGGCATGAGAAGTCTTTGGAAGTGTGGGGCATAGTTTGGTGCCTTACAGGTACCTAGGGATCTATTAAAAAAAACAACTAGTTTCCACGAAGATGCCAACGGTTTATCATCTCAGGATTGTAGCATGATGTTGAATGATTAAAGGTGACTGGAAAAACCTGGGAAACAGCAAAGACCAAAGTACAGAGTTCATCCAAGAGGTGAGAGATGGTCACTAGGCCCTTAGTGCCAGGGGTTATCTAAAGCTTTGCTTAGGTCTGCTCAGACTTGTCAAAGTTTTCTGGGCTTCCTTTCTACAGGAGAAAGCATATGATGAATATGAGGTTAGTAGAAGATTTTCTTGTTATCCTTTTATGGAAAGGGTTAAAGGAGGTTTTAAAAGACCACAAGGAAAGTAAAACCTCACTTTGCAGAGGGGCTCCATACTTAATTCTTCTAGAGTACTTCTAACTAGTTTTCAGCCACTAAGAAAGTATTCTTCAGATTTTAACTTCTTTGATACTTAGTTATTACTCGAAAAGTGACAGAGATAGATGGGCATCCTTATGTAAAAGGAAAGAACATTGAATCTTAAAATGAAAGGAAGGCTTGGTTCAAATTTCAATTCTACTGCTTACTAACATGGGCATAATTCCCTTTTCTGGGTCTCAGTATCCTGATTTATTTCCCCAAGAAGATTGAACTGGATTGTCTGTAATGCCCTTCCCAGCTTTAGATTCTGAAATCCCTTGAGCTAAAATTTTGTTCTTGCCAAAGTTGACTCAGCCTTTTTGGTCCCTCACAGACTAGCTTTGATTAACTTTAATCCTCAAGGACTTCCACCTACAACCTGATGATGCAAACTTACTTCTCTTGGAAGAGATCTCCCTGTTCTGAAGAAATGAGTTCAAAATCATGAAGCTCTTTTGAAATCCAAGGCCATTCAGCTTTGAAATCTAAGCAAACCTCTAGACTAAGTCACAGGATTATAATATACAGCAGTGCGTCCAACTGAGATAGAAACAGATCTCTGTTATTACTTATTGACTTAGAAAACCACAAATTAACATCATCTATGTTGTATTGTACTTTTACTTACTTGGTTAAATATTTCCCAAGTGCATTTTAATTCAGTTCCAACCTCACTGGGTAGTGTTGGAGGACCCATATAATAAACTGACTGCATTCTTGACACTTCTGGTCTACAAATAAGTGCTAGCCAGGGGACATCCAGCCTCTAGTGTACTGCCAAAATCTGTGGGTACTAAATAAAATTGCTAAATATTAAGCCATCTAAAGGCTTCATGAAGAGTTCTTATTTTTATATTTAGGTACTTAGTATTATCTAACGTTTCTGATAAATAGCATCCTCCTACATCAGAAAACTGAGGAAAAGTCATTGGAGAGAAGGAAATGGGAGGAAATAGAGCACTAAATGAGAGAGAAGGCAGCACCTTGGTTTTTCATAACCAATTCCTTTCAAAGGACTTGGAAGTGGAAACTTATTGTTAGTCTAAGAAGTTCATGACCCCAGAGGATCTTTCCAGGTGATGCTACTTGACTGACCTACTTGAGAGCAACAGGTTTAAGAGTTAAGATTAAGACCTAGAATTAAGGTCTTATTGCCTAAAGTTCTAGTCCTGAATAGCTCACCTCTTTTATCAAGCCATTTGCTGGTTAGGGGAAAGTGTATGTGGGTGAGATTGGGAAGTATTTTTTTCAATGTATACCTAGTGATTTGCTTAAAATTCAAGCACCATTCATTCCAGATGAAAGAGAACTGAATCAGAAAGCCAACTGCAATCTTATTGGATAGTACTAAACCACGGTTGTCATGAATGGGGTCATTGGCCTATAGGTGGAAAATCTTGATTCTAGTTCTGCCTTTACTCCTAACTAGTTTTGACTTTGGAGTCCCAGCTCCAAAAATGAGGCCATGACTATGATTTCTATGGTCTCTTCTTGCTATAGAATGCTAGAATTTTATAAACTTCCATTATTCCTACATGAATATGGTAGTTTTCATGTCTTCTCATTGGTTAAGTGCTAAGAACAAAAAAATTAATCCATGACACTTTTAATGAAAATCATTTATTTTATATGGGACCAGTGAGTATCGTATGGTAAAGATTCTCTCCTGTACTATTTCAAGGGAAACAATGGCCATGAATATAGGTAATGAGGAGCCCAGGTGCCTCAAGATGACTGACACTGGAATTTACCAAGATGAAACTGACCAAAAGTGGGTTACTTTTGTGAAATATGTAAGTAACTGCTGGAAGGAGTCAATTCTAACTCGGAATGTTTCTCTTAAGTACTTATCTGGCCAGGGCCACAAAGGAAGGTGAAGATGAAAGGTAGGAAAGAGAGATGGAGATACGGATCAGTGGTATGAAGTCTAAGTATAGTTCTGTCATGGAAACTGGATGATGGGATGGTTATAGAAGGAAGGTTTTGAGTCTTTGGCACTGTCCAATATAATTCAGGTATAGCTTTAGAGGTAAGGAGATATGGGGGCCTATCTATACTACATGGATGGATATGGCATGCCAGCCTAGAGATGTGTGAACTTGTAGTGGTAAGGTCAGCAATGGGTGGGCAAATTTCATAGAAGCAGGACAGCAAAAATGATAATACCTCTCCAGATCTAGGAAACTATATCTATATTTTAAATTTTGATGGAGATGATTTGGATAGAGAGAGATCCTTCACATCATTTTAATTCCATCTTTCTGGCAGGTGGCTTATTACTGATGAAGCTATATTGACTTGTAGGGATCACATCTCTTCCACTTTTTAATATTTATAAATCAAATCCTCCAATAATGTGTTCTAGATAAAGGTGTCAAATTTGAAGTCACAGGTTAGATGGCAAGATCCAGAAGTCTAAAGGGAATATACATAGGATAAATGGTAAGAGCCATAAAAACCTTTTGAGTAAAAAACTATTTGGTTGAATGTATATCCCTTTCTTCAATAATAGTATTTCTGAAATATTTTCTATAATTTATTCTTTAAAGAAATTACTTGATTAGACTAATTGGGATTTAAAGAACCTGTATCATGTACTTTCTTAAGAGAAATTGATCTTATAAAACTCACATATGTGAGCTTTATTATTATCACCATAATTTCTGCCCCTCCACCTCTCGCCTTTTGCCTTGTTTCTACTGCTACTGTAATGTAGTATAGGAAGTGAATACTCGGAAGGAAAGGGTGCTTTTCCAACAGAATATCAGATCAGATTAGGAACCCCTGTACAAACATCCTGCCCTTTCTCTGGTTAATCCAGTGGGGTAAGTAAACAGTAGTGTGGCTAACTTGTCATCTAATTTATTGCCACAGATGAATTACTTTCTGAAGATTCTATTTTGGAAAACAGATGAGATTCCTGTTAGTTATGATGGTTCAAGTTCCACTGGCCTGAATAGGATGCCCCATAGTCTAACTCTGGACACAGAACAGATGAAATATGTGGATGAAGAGGGTGTCATGTGGAATATTGTGTATTTTGGAAATGTAAGTATTGTTCCTCTGTTTTATTCCTCACACAGAATTTCAGGATAATACAACAATTTTGCTTTTCTTACAGGAATTTGGAATAACAGTACTTGTGATACAGACTGTGCGGACTGAAGATTAAATCTAAAAGTATTGGTGAGGGTCTTAGATGAAACTGTAGGCTACTTACTATTTCAAACAAACAAAAGAAAACTGTAGCCCCATTGTAAGATTATCCCCAAATGTTTTCTCTAAATAAAAGCTAATCAGCTCTTTTTCCCCTTCTCACCCAATCCCTTCAAATCCCCTATATGCAGAGGTTTTGGTTGTATGACTTATTGAGATCTCAAAATAGTAATGAAATGGATGGAAGAACTGTTTTATTGATACAGAATCATATCACTGGCTGTGGAGTCAGAAGATCTGGGTTCAGATTCTGCTTGTGATTGCTTGCTGTTTGTCCTTTGTCCTGGAAGAGTACCATGATGTCAGGGAGGTGATGCCATGACATGCAAGTGAATTGGATTTAAGTGAGAGAGACCCTCACTTTCTCCTCTGGAGCCATGTGGGTGCAGAGGTCAGATATAGATCAGCATAACTGGAGATGGCCCAGGATGCAGTGTGGGACCTTGGTCTTTTCAAGCTAAGGTCTTTAAGGGGTCTCAGTTTGACTGATTAAGGTTCAGTAAGAAATGAGGCAGAGGAATGGTCTCTTTAAAAAAAAAATTCTGATTAGGGAAGACCCTTAGAGTTTCTGGCCCAAACAGAAAACAATTGCTATTTATATTCTTTCTTAGCCAATCCGGGCCCAAACAATGACTATTTATTAAGCCTGAATCACTGAATGGCTATTGCTTCATTCAAACTGAGATCTACTAAAGACCTTAGCTTGAAAAGGCCAAGGTGTCCACTGCATCTTGGGTCATCTCCAGTCTTCCTGATATATATGTATTCACTGGACCCAGATGGCTCTGGAAGGGAAAGTGAGGCTGGTGACTTCCTACAACTCTCCTTCACTTAAATTCATTTGAATGACATGGCATCATCTCCCTAATGTCATGGTCCTTTTTGAGAATGAAGGACAAATAGCAACTTCTGTGAGTAAAGGAGCTGCTCACAGGGAACCAAATTGGAACTGGCAGTTGGGTAACATGTCTTACCTCCGCCCCCCCTTCCCTTCTTCCCACTGAGAATGTAAATTTTTTTTAAGACCAGCCTTGCCTAAAATCACTGACCAACAATAGGTTCCAGGCCAAGCTCTACTTGGTCTGCTTCTGATATTTACTAGTTGTGTAACCTTGGGTCATTTAAACCTTTTTGAGATTCAGTTTCCTCAACTACAAAATAAGTGAATTGGACTAGATGTCCTCTAAGGCTCCTTCCAGCTCAAGATCCATAAGCCCATACTGGTGAACAACATCTTTGAAATCTCTAGGAGAGAACCAAATAGTGATAAGCTATATCATTATTTAAAATCATGCATCTAATTCTGGGGTTCTTAATTTTGTGTCATGGAACCCTTTGGCAGTCAAAGCTCTTTTCAAATTAATGTTTTAAGTGTATAAAATATACAAGATTATAAAGGAAACTAATTGCACTGAAATATAGTTATCAAATATTTTTTTAAGTTCAGAGACCTCCAGGTTAAGAACTGACCTAGGTGAATAGAAAAACAAAAATAATGTCTTAGATTTTAGATGTAAAGGATTGTGTAGTAAATAAGCATTGTTATGGAACATCTTTCATTAGGCATTTCACCTAAATGGGAAGTCTAAATAATTTAATTGAAATTTTACATTATTTTTGTTTCTCAGCACTACTAATTCTGGTTTCTTGGTGTTTTATCTTTCCTTAGTGTTTTCATCTATATGTAACCTCTGAAACTGCCCAGAAATATTACCATATTATATTCCTGTCTTCCATTTCACTATACCTTTATTTCAGGGGTGAGAGGGAATCAGAAAAATAGCCTTCTCTTAAAGAAGAGTCACTTCTTTAAAAAATCAGGATTAGCCCATCAGCATTGCTTGACTATTTGACATCTGTGAGAATGTTCTTGACCCTTTCACTAGACTTATCATTAATTTCTTATAAAAGGAAATGAGAAGATGGTAGCTCTAAACAGATCATAGAAATAACTGGTTTTATTGATCAACAGTTTCTTGGAAGCTATGGGCAGATGTTACAAAGAAACAGATTATTAAACTATCCAAAAGTATAATGAACTACCTTGGAACATCATGGCCTGCCACATTTTCTACCACAGATGAAATGGAAGCAAATGGGTTTGACTATAATTTTAGAATTTGGGGTTACAAATAAATGTTGAAAACCCCCAAAGTTAAAAAACTCCCAAAGGGCAATTGCCTCAATGAATGGCTTACAGAAAGAAGTTCTGCATTTAAGAAAATATGCCTTCTTGTTAAAGACTTTTTTTTTTAATTCCTGGAAGCTTTCATATGATGCTACCCTAAAGGCAGAGTGGAGTACTTCAAGCCCCAATGGCTTAAAAAAACTTTAATATGCCTGTCTCTCCCATCTTCAAAAAACCCTCTCTTGATCTATCTATCTTTGCTAGCTATGAACCTATATTTCTTCTCTTTCTTTTATGACTAAACTACTTGAAAAGGCCTTCTACAATAGGTACCTCCACTTACTTTCCTCCAGTTATCTTCTTAACTCTGTAATATGGCATCAAACCTTATCATTCAAATGAAATGGCTCTCTCCAAAGATACCAATGAAGCCTTACTTGCCACATCTAATGACCTTTTCTCAAGTCTTATCTTTCTTGATTTCTCTTTAGATTTTTATACTTTTAATCATCCTTTTCTCTTCAATAATCTCCTCTCCAGTTTTCCCTGATATAGTTCTTATTCTTCTTTTCCTACCTCTCTGCTATTTTTTTCTTCATTGTGTGTTCATCCACGTCTCGTCAACTAAGAGTAGGGATCCCACAACTGTTTTGGGCCTTCCTCATATATTTCACTTTGTGCTCTCATCAATTCCTATGATTTCAATTAGATCTACACAGATCTACCTCTGGCTCTCCCTCTATATTTAACTTTAATCACTGGGCACAGTTCCAAATTGCTCTCCAGAATGGTTGAATTAGTTCACAACTCCACCAATAATGAATTAGTGTTCCGATTTTCCCACATCTTCAACATTTATCATTTTCCTTTTTTTGTCATGTTAGCCAATCTGATAGATGTGATATGGTACCTCAGAGTCATTTTGATTTGCATATGTCTAATCAATAGTGTTTCAGAGCTTTTTCTTCATATGGCTACAGATTACTTTCTTCATCTGAAAACTGCCTGTTCAGTTCCTTTGACCATGTATCAATTGGGTAATAACTTGCATTCTTATAAATTTGACTGAGTTCTCCATATATTTTAGAAATGAAGCCTTTATCAGAGACATTGGCTGTAAAAATTGTTTCCCAGATTTCTGCTTCTATGTTAATTTTGGTGGCACTGGCTTTGTGAAAACACTTTTCAATTTAATGTAATCAAAATCACCCATTTTGCATTTCATAATGTTCTCTATCTCTATTCCCTTCTCCATAAATCTGACAGGGAAACTATTCCTTGCTCTCCTAGTTTGCTTGTAGCACAAGCCTTTATATCTAAAATGTGTACCCATTCTGACTTTATCTTGGTACACGGTATAAGAAGCATAGCTTTGATGGTATGGACCTTTGTCAGCAAGGTGATATCTGTTTTTTGTTGTTGTTGTTTTTTTTTTAGTATGCTGTCCAAATTTGCCCCAGCTTTCCTTCCAAGAAGCAAGCATCTTTTAATTTCATGGCTGCAATTGCTGCTTATAGTGATCTTTCAGACCAAGAATATAAAATCAGACACTGCTTATGTTTCTTCTCCCTCTATTTGCCAAAATGTGATGGGACCAGTTACCAAGATCTTAGTTGTTGGGTTTTGGGGTTTTTTTGATGTTAAGCATCAAGCTAGCTTTTATGCTCTCCTCTTTCACTGAGTCTTCTTAATCCTTTTTTACTTTCTGCCGTTATAGAGATATCAGCACATATCTAAGATTGTTGATACTTTTCCTGGCAACCTTAATTCTGGTTTTTCGTTCATCTAGTCTGGCATTGTGCAACCATGCCTCACTTGAATCAAATTTATGTATGTCAAAAGATGATATCCCTGCCACTTGACCATTTTTCCCTATCTCAAAATCCTGTGGTGAGTCAAGGGACAGAGCAGCAGGCAAAGATACACGGGAAGCCAGTCACAACCCTGCATACAGGTTGTCGAGATCATAGGGTCATTTTCTCACTGAACTGAAGCAGCAGTGGGATTCAGCAGCTCCCTGGGAATTTAAGCAGCCTTTTTGAAGGACAGCACGGCTCACATCCTGGCATGCGGAAGGAGCTAAAAAAGGTGCCCTGAAAACTGTCTGCTTCACCCCTACCTGCTTGCTGTGGCAGGCAAGGATCCCACCCTATGGTCAAAACTCAAAAAAAAAAAAGTACAAAAAATTTTGCAAAGATGATTTTACTCACTATCAGTATATGGAACAAATCCATGTTTATGAACAGCAAATACAGCAAACCTGATAGATGAACATCTCTTGCTATGAGAGAATTCAGCAGGTATTCCAAATAGCAGCCCTGAGTGAAATAAGACTGGCAAATGATGGCCAGCTGACTGAAGTCGGAGCTGGATGCATGTTTTTCTAGAGTAGGCACAATGAAGGGGAGTGTTGTGAAATTGGCAGATTTTGCAATTAAAACTAGTCAATAAGCTTGTGTGCCTCCCCAAAGGAGTGAATGACAGACTCATGATTGCACCTTGCAGGAAAGTGCCATGCCATCATCATCATTAGTGTATATACTGCCACCATGATAAACCCTGATGAGGTCAAAGAAAGAAGTTTTTGAAGTACTGGAGACCCTCACCATCAATTCTGGGTGATTTTCATACCAGAATAGGCACAGATTATCAGGCATGGTAAGGAGTGCTTGGGAGGAATGGAGACTGCAACTACCATTGAAGACTTGGACATCTCCTGATTTTCAAATAACTAACACTGTCTTCTTTTGACCTAAATGCAATAAAAATTCATGGATGCTCCCTTCTAGCAAACATGGGCATTTAATAACTATGTCATTGTGACATAAAAGTGACAGGATGTGAGAGGGATGAAGGCTATGTGACAGAGTGCTGGACCAATAATAGACTTATCCTCTCCAAGCTAAACATCTGCACACTATAAAAGCATGTCCAAGGCAAAATGACTATCAGAAGACTTTTTAAAAAAGAAATAGCTTTTATTTTTCCCCCAATTACATATAAAAAAAGTTTTTAACATTCAATTTTATAAGATTTTGAGTTCCAATCTTTTTTCTCCTTTCCTCTCCTCTCCCCTCCCCAAGATGATAAGCAATCTGACATAGGTTATAATATTAAACATACATGTTGTCATGTTGAGAAAGAAGAATTAGAACAAAAGGGAAAAACCAAAAGAAAAGAAATAAAACAGTGAAAATAGTATTCTTTGACCTGCATGCAGATTCCATTGTTCTTTCTCTGGATATTGCTAATATTTTACCAGAAGACTTAATGTCAACAGATTAGAGTGCTTTTCTGAGCATGAATAGTTCATTGTTAACTTGAAGGGAAAGCTGAGCCAAGACATGACTGGCAACAGTGGAGCAGAAAATGTGTGGGCAGCTTTCAGAGACTTGGTGAATAATACTCCATTTACTCATCTAGGCTGGAACACTCACAAACATCAAAATTGGTTTGATGAAAATGGTGTAGAAATTCAGAGATGATAAATAAAAAATGAGAAGTCCACAGGGCTTACCCGTAGGATAGTTCATCTGTCTTTAAGAAGGCAGTGTTTAACTCCATCAAAAGTAAAATGCAAGTGAAGTTTAGAGATGCAAGATTCTTGGCTCAGCTTACTAAGCTTCTTAAAGGCAGATGAAGTTCACTTTTAATGATATTTGATTGTATTTTTTGTATTGTATATTTGTATTTTTTGATTGATAATAGCAATCCAAAGTGCTTTTATGATGCCCTGAAGGCTATTTATGGGCCAAAGACCTATGGTACATCTCAACTACTCATTGCTGATAGAGCTACATTGATTAGTGATAAGGACATGATCCTAAAGAAACTGGCTGAACACTTCCAAAGTGTTCTCAGCAGACCATCATCAATCATAGATTTCATCATCAATCAATCCCTCTGTAGCTGAACTTTCATCTGAAGAAGAGGTTTTGAATACCTTTAGGTTCCTCTCATGTGGCAAAGCACTGGCATGATTCTATTCCAGTGAGATTTACAAAGAAGGGGGTCTATTGCTCAAAATTTTCTTGGTTATATGGAAAGAGAAGGTTATGCCCTGGGAGTTCAAAGATGCCTCCATTGTCTATAGCTATAAAGGAAAGGGAAATAGCTCGTCCAGTGGCAATCATGAGGCCAGGGTAGAGGGTGGGGGCAGGGAGTGATCTCCCTCAGTCATTCCTAGCAAGATTATTATTAGGGTCTTGTTTAATAGACTGATCCTTCATCTAGAAGATGGTCATCTACCCAAGAACCAGTGTGAAGTGTGACTTGAGAAAGTTATGGTCAAGTTATGGTCAATATAGTGTCTGCTACTCAACTGTAGGAGAAATGCCAGGAGTAGAACAGAGATCTGTACACAGTGTTGTCTAGCTGACCAAGGCCTGTCAACTGTGAGGTCTTATAGAAAATTATGTCAAAATTTGGTTGCCTGGAGAAGTTCATCAATATTTTATGTCAGTTTCATGCAGGCATGCTTATCTAGGTTCCAGATAATGGATGATACTATTGTGCTTTCCCAGTCACCAATGGAGAGAAGCATGCAGTGTGCTTGCTCCCATGCTTTTTAGCGTTATGTTTTCTGTAATGTTGTGGGATGCATTCAGTGAAAACAAAAATACTGTCAAAGTCAGCTACTGCACTGATGGTAAGTTAACCTGAAAATGCTACAAGCCAAGACTAAAATGAAGGGACAGTTTGTGTCCAACTTTTTGTTCACAGATAATTGTGCACTCAATGTAGCCTCTGAGGCTGAAATGCAAAGTACGGATGCTCTGCTGCTCATACTAATTTTGGACTAACAATTAACACCAAGAAAACATGGGTTCTCCACCATCCAGCACCATACCATCCATACGAGGAATCACTGAAGAAATTTTGAATGCTGTGGCTAAGTTCACTTACCTCAGTGGTATACTTTTATCCACATAGGTCATGAGTTTGATGAATGCATTGCCAGAGCTAGCTCAGTGGTTGGGAGGTTCTCAAGGAAAGTAGACTGCCTACCAAACTGCAGGTCTATAGAGCTGTTGTACTGACCTCATTGTTGTATGCCTGTAAAACCTGGAGAATGTACCAGCACCATACCATGAAACTGAATTACTTCCATTTGAATTGTCCTGTGTGTGTGTGTTCATCCTTCCTTGTCCAAGAAGACCATGCCATCAGAGAAATAATGACATGACTTGCACTTGACTTTATTTTGAGTGACGTAGGATTGTGTAGGTCATCAGCCTCACTTCTCCTCCAGAGCCATCTAAGTCCAGTGACCAGATATTCATCAGGATGACTGGAGATGACCAGGATGAGTCAATTGGGGTTAAGTGACTTGCCCAAAGTCACACAGCTAGTGAGTGTCAAGTGTCTGAGGTAAGATTTGAACTCAGGTACTCCTGACTCCTGTATTAGTGCTCTATCCACTGCACCACCTAGCTTCCCCTATTTGAATTGTCCTAGAAAGATTCTAAAGATTACCTGGCAGGATAAGGTATCGGACACTGAAGTCCTTGCTTGAGCTGAACTGCCAAACATTCAAACTATGCTTCAGAGAGCACAACTCTGATGGGTTGGTCATGTTGTTTGAATGCCAAAAATATGTTTGTTTAAGAGACTATTTTATGGAGAACTCACACAAGGAAAGCACATGGAAGTCAGGAGAAATAATACAAGCATACTTTAAAGGTCTCTCTGAAGAATTTTGGAATTGGTTGTAAAACATGGGAAACACTGGAACAGGACCACCAAGCACAGTGTGCCTACATCAAAGAAGTTGTACTCCATGAGCAAAGCAGAATTACAGTCAGAAGAAACATGAGATGCACAAATTTAGACATCTCCATTCCAAATGTTCATATGGATTATTTGTGCCTGACCTATGGTAGAGCCTTCAGAACTCATATTTGTTTTGATTAGTCAGTTTTTGACCCCAAAATAGTGATGTCACTTTGGTCCTCCCAGAAAACAAAGGACAACAATCAACCAATTTAACACAATGACTGGCATATACTAAGTGCTTAATAGATATTTATTGATTGATTGAAACCACCTTAGTACAGGCATCATCACCTGCTGACCTGAGCATTACAGTAGACTGATGGTTGGCCTCCCAGCCTCAAGTTTCACCCTACTCCAATCTGTCATCTACTTAGATGTTAAATAGATCTTCCTAAAGTGCATGTCTGACTGTGTTACTATTCATCCCTCATTCAATAAACTTTATTGGCCCTCCATACCTTCAGGGTGATGTATAAAATATTCTATTTGACTTTTATGTCCCTTCATAACCTGGTTCCTTCCTATTTTTCCATTCTTCTTCTATCTTACTTCCATATACTCTGTGATCAACTGACACAGTCCTTGTTGGTCCTCAGAGATGTTCCATCTCCCAGCTCCTAATGTTTTAATTAGCTATCCCTCATGTCTGAAACACTCTCTCTCCTCTACCGTCTAGTTTTCCTGACTTCCCTTAAGTCTCAGCCAAAGTTATCTGTAAAGAAACTTTTCCCAGTTTTTCTTGAACTTAGTGTCTTCCCTCTTAAACTTTCCATTTAGAGAGAGAGAGAGAGAGAGAGAGAGAGAGAGAGAGAGAGTGTATAGGTAGGTAGACAGATAGATAAGTTTGTTTAGCTGTTTGCACATGGTTTCCTCAATCAGACTGTGAGTTTCTTGGGAACTTGGAATGGTTTTAGCTTTTCTTTGTGTCTTCAGTGATTAGCAATATCTTTCACATTATAGATATATAATAAATGCTAATTGACTTACCAACTCACTACAGGTTCTTTTTGAGTCTAAAAAACAACTTCCTTGGGAACAACTTATTTCACTTTACTTCTGCTCTGTATAATAACCCTACAAGTTACATATTATATAGGAGACATTATTTTCATAACTATACTCTTCCATAAAATGAAAACTAGTTATTTCTTTAAATTGGAATAATTAATAATATTGTTATAAATGCTAACTAGCATTTCTATAGCACTTTAAAGTTTGCAAAAATCTTTACAAATATTATATAATTTTAATCCTCACAAGAACCCATTTTACAGATAAGGAAACTCAAGGATAGGTGAGATTTGCAAATTATCAGTAATCCCTACCTTTGAATGTTCTCCCTACCCACAGCACTTAATTATACCATTTATTCTCTCATTTAATCATTTGCAAGCAGCATTGTATTGCAAGCTTGGATCTAGTCTCTAATCAAACACTGATGAGCCTGTGTACTAGGAGGGTATTTCTCTTATATTTTCTACAGTGCTACAGACATAAGCATTCAATTATCCAGTTATAAGTTTTAAAACTCAGTATGAAGACAGCTCAGAGAAACTTCACTCAGAACAACACTCAGTTCTTTCTCTTCCAACTCCCTCCTTTTGCCTGAGTTTTATATTTGTGTCAGTATTTGGACAGAGAGAAGAGGTAAAATGCAAATTTAATCAATTTAGCTATTGTCTGATTCCTTTGTAATAGTGTTGGGGAAATAGAACTAACAACTGCCTTAGGCTAACTATGTGATATCAGGTTATACTCTAATTATGTTTTGGGAAACATGATCTGATTGGCATGTGTGCCATATTGTTCAAGAGTTCTACTATACTGGTTAATGGTTCACATGAATGGTTTTATAAAGAAAATTGAAACCACTGTCAAAGATGAAGGCAAAGACATTTTCAAAAAAATTGATGATATCCTTATGCTTTAATTTGCATGAACAATCAAAAATTAGAGATGCAGAAATTCTTCGATGAGTTTTTATTGTAAGAAAGCAAGGAATCAGAGAGACCTGAGTT
This sequence comes from Potorous gilbertii, assembly GCA_028658325.1. NCBI lineage: Eukaryota > Metazoa > Chordata > Mammalia > Diprotodontia > Potoroidae > Potorous > Potorous gilbertii. The sequence goes on from CM053769.1 coordinate 173,498,897, forward strand.
AAGATCCATTTTCAAACCCTGCTCTCTGACCCTGAGCAAGTCATTTAATTTTTGTCTGTCAATTTCTTTAACTGGAGATCATAATAGCATTTAGTAATCCTTCCTTCCTTCCTTCCTACCCTCCTTTCTCCCTCCCTCCTTTCCTATCTTTCTTCTTACCCTTTTTCAACATTTCTCACAAGCTAAAGAATTCCATTAATTTCATCTCTAAATATCTTTAAGGGTAAATGCCCAAACAAGAAGTAATAGTGGAGTAACTATATTAGGATCTGATTCTTTTAAAAATAAAAACTAACTTGTCTTCCATCACTATAAATAAAAACATTTCATTTGAAATTTCTTGTGTTTCTCAAATTATAAGGTAAATATTGCATTTTAAGTACTTAACCTATGAAACACTAAACAAGTTATTTCAAATAATCTTAGTTTTGAATGATATACTCAAAATGATCAGGGTTTTTTTCCCCTTTTTGAATCAGTATTGGAAATATATAGCTTAAAACTCTTGAGAGCTGACCCCATATTTATAATCTGAGAGGCCACCAAGAAAATTTCTATTTTACTAAATGAATCCTATCAAAGATTGTATAGTCTGAATTAAATTAACAAAAATTATTTTGTTCAACTTATTTTTTCTGTTTTTCAGATGACTTAGCTTCTTAGATTAAATTTAGTTTCCAATTTTTTTTTTTTACAGTTAATGGGTAAAGTCTTTCCCCAAGACTTTTATTTTCTATTATTTTATATTTTTTAAATAAAATTTTTTTATCTTGATTTTTATCTTGAATCATCTCTTGGGCAGTTAAGACTACTTTGAGAATATGTCTTTAATCTTAAAGTTAGCATTATATTTTAAATGATTAAAACCTGTAATGTAAATATAAATTTTCTTCTATTTCTGCTCAATACCCCTTGTTCATACTTGGTCCAAATCTCACATGACTAATTTGATGCTATTTACATTGGTTCTCAAAGGGTATGGGTACTATCAAACTCTGTCTCATCACCCTAACACTGCCACATATCCATAGTTATAGTGTGCCACCTAATCTTGACATCCAGAAAGTCACAGTTCTATCCTCAGAGGTACAACTCTGTCTCTTCTTGGCAACCTGTGGAAGCAAAGAAGGAAAGGAGTCAAGACTCAGGGGATAAAGAGAGACAGAGGAATCCTAGGCCCTGGTAATGAATATGGGAGCCCAGGGATCAGGATCACTTTTACGTTTTGCCACATTAAAAGGTTAGTGTGCTACAATTCCTTATGACAAATTATACTGTTCTGTGAGAAATGAAAAAAGAAACAAATAAGGAAAGATCAACAGATCAATAAATGAGCATTTATTAAGTGCTTATTATGTGCTAGGCACTGTACTAAGTGCTGGAGATACAAAAAAGAGTCAAAAGATAGTCCCTGCCCTCAGAGAATTTATAATCCAATGGGGGAGACACTATGCAAACAAAATATACACAAAGCAAGCTATATGTAGGACTAAGTAGGATTTAAATAACAGAGGGAAAGCACTAGAATTAAGAGGGGTTGGAAAAGAAAGAAATTTCAAGAACCACTGATCTACTACAAGTAAAAATGTGGACAGTCAATCATTCAACAAACATTTGTGAAGTGCTTACTATGAAACAAGTATTGGATGTAAATAAATAAATAAAGCCAATCCGGCCCTCAGGGAACTTTCATTCTATAGGGGAAGACAATAAACACAAAGATTTAAAAAAATAAGTACAAGGTAATTTGGAGGTAGAGAGATTTCTAGCAACTGCATGGGATCAGGAAAACCCTGGTTTCCTAAGGCTAAGGAAAATAAATAGTGGCCATACAGATATCATACCATCGTATCCCCCACTTAAATCCATCCTTAATATTTAGCCATTTCTGGATATATTTAAGATAGAAATCTGACACAAAAATTCTAGCTGGCATTCACATAGCACCCACACAATAGTAAAATGCTTACTATAAATAATCTAGCTACCTCTACATATAAAGGGAGTTAGTTGGGGGCAGCAGATAGAGTGCTGGGCCTGTAGCCTAAAAGACTTGACTCCAAATCTAGCTTCAGAGGCTCACTGTGTAACCCTAGGCAACTTACCTCATCTCTATGTGCCTCAGTTTCCTCATCTGTAAAATGAGGATAATTGTAGCAGTTACCTCCCAGGGTTATTGTGAAGATTAAAATGAGATACAATTTGTAAAGCACTTTGCAAGTCTTAAAATGCTAAATTAATGCTAGTTATAATTATGCCTAGAGTATTAGAATAGCCTTGCACTTGTTCTCTTTCTCAAGTTTCTCCCTTTTACCACCCATCTTCCCCACAGCTGCCTAAGTGACTTCCTCAAAGTATCAATCTTATCAAGTCACTCATCTATTTAATAAACTCCAGTAGTTTCCTATTGACTGTAGGATAAACCATAAACTCCTCTGTTTTGCTTTTAAAGACCTTTCCTATTTGGTCTCACCCTACTTTTTGATTTGATTCCCTTTTCTGTACTAGTCTTGTTTTTCCTCACATATAACATTCCACTTTCACACTTTTTAGACTGATTGGGTCCCCATCTCCATCCATTCCTACAATCCACTGTTGTCCTGAAAACTATTCAAGCAACATCTTCCACATGAAGTCTTTCCTCATTACCCTCGCTGCTAATGCCTAACCTATCCCCAAAATTTTATCGTTCATTTTGTATAATTTATGTATAGAAGTAAAGAAGATTTGATTTTATTACTTGTTGATTATCAAAAAACATCCAGGTTGGTAGAACAGAATGCTGCCTTAAGGACTCTTTTACAAGGTGCTTTCCATCTGTATGTGCAGACCATTCACTTTTTGGAAGATGTAAGAACATAAACAGACTTGTTCAATGACCAATGTTTAAATGACCTTGTTCAACGTTCAAACATCAAGAGAAAAATAAAACATGGTGAAATGGTCTGAGTTAATGTCACAGGCAAAATTCATTGAGAATTTCGAGAGCGTCATTTATTAGCCAGGCTGGCGGCTTCCTCACGTAGAGACCCAGAGGAGACAGCCCGGAAGTGAGGTGGGTGAGTGCATTTTAAGCATTTTGGCGCTACTCAGTACAGCCTTGCAGTTTCTACAACAAACAGAGTTCTGACAGAACAAGAGCAGGGCATGCTGTCAAGAACCCCCAAAACAAAAGGGGTTGTCAGGGTACTGCTAGGTAAAGGACCTCAACAAAAAACAGGTGTCAGGAGAGGTAGCCAATCAGGAAAGTGGGGGGAGGGGGGGCTCAGCAGAAAGTGGTTACCTGGCAATTTTTGGTCTAACATTAGTGGGGCACTGGTGGTTACCATGCAAATGGACTAAACAAGAAATGACTGTTAACAATTTATCAGATATTTCACAACCCAAGGGGAATAACATTTTGACATGAGCCCAAACAAGAAACCTGTTGCTAGGCAGATTATCCAACCCTGCCCAGCAAACTAACATATCTCTCAACCTAGGGTCCCAGGGAGGAATAATGTCCACTTCACATGGATATGTATGTTTGTCAAAAAGTATCCCCCATTATAATGGAGGTGATAAGAGTGATGAGTTCAGGATGAGAATCCCTGTATATGGTGAGGTCCTCTCTAGATGTCTCCTTTTAAGGATGACATTGTGTTCACCTGACATTCAGGAAGAACCAGATAACCAATGTTAAAGCACCATACAAATGCTACTTTTTTTTTTTTAAATTTTAGGCACCACTACTAAGGAGAATGTTATCAGAGGAGGTTACTGTATCTTATATTTTAAATTTTTGTTACAAAGGAGAATTCAAAGTTGTTTCCACACATACACCACATTGCGTGTGGGGGTAGTGGTATATTTCCAGAAATGACTGTTACAAAACAAGTGTTGGTTTTTTTTTTTAAGTTGGACTTGCAGAAGCCAACACTTGAAAACTGAGTTTAACTCCAACCTCTGGTTCTGTGAAAGGCATTGCCATGTAAATGTCAGTTATTACTATTGCCATCTTTCCTTTACCCACACCTGACCAAATAACTTGTTTCCAGAAATTAAATTCATCTTCAAAATGGCAAAAATCTACCACTATTGATGCTTTCAAAAAAAAAAAAAAGAATCTGAAGACATTTGGCAAGTTACCTGACCTCCCTGGGTCTGCTTCCCCATCTATAAAAATGTAATTTGGCAATTGTTCAAGTCCTTCCTAAATCTAGATCCTTTAGTCTCTTTAGGGACAAGGTGGATACAAGTAATTGATTGCTTTTTGTGAATTACAGGAAGACAGGGACCTTGCCTTTCCTTCGGAGGCACATCCCTATGTCGTGCCATCACTTCCCACTGGCTATTTTGTTGTCCTATTCAGTGATTGCTTAAGTTCCCCATGCTCGCCTAGGACCGTCCTTTGGGATCTGCCACCCAGTAAACTACGACATTCTCCTCATTTCATCTGCAAGGTGTAGTGTCAGTAGACAAGCCCTGTATGGTTGAGTGCGGTGCTACCTGTGTTGTTTATCCATACCTAGGACTTGATCAGTGGAGGACTTAGAAACTCACTAGTAACTCACAGTCTCAAAGCTGTCTTTTTAGGGCCCTGAAACGTGAAGCGTCTGGCCCAATTTTACCCAGCCGGCATTCATCCAAATCAGGATTTGAACTCTTCTTGACAATTCCAAGGTCGACCTCCACCCACTATATACAATGTTGCCTATTAAGTAGCATTAAACACTTACTTAAGAAAAGTATTTTTGCAGAGGGGATAAAAAAGTGTGATCTGAGGCGCTCAGCCCACAGCCGGCTTACTTCTCCAATCTGTTTTCCCTTCCTCAATTACATCCCCACAGATCTGGGGGCAAGATCCTGTGGCCCGGCCAGTTACTAGAGGTGGTGCCCGAGCGCGCGCGCGCGAAGAGCACGTGTTCGTGGGCCCAGGCCGCCGGGAAGCCCGCCCGACGCGGCTCCCATTCAGGGTGGCGCCTCATGTGGGGGCAGCCCGCGACGGGGGCGTGGCTCCGGCCCCGCCCAGCCTCGCCTAGGCCCTGAGCGCAGGCTGCCGGGGAAGAGAGTGGAAGCGGCTGGTAGCTTAGGGCGCAGTACTGAAACAACCGGTCAGTCTTTCTTTTTCCTTTGTCGGGGTGCGAGCCGATCGCAGCCCCTTCCCGGGGCACAAAGCGCCGGCCGGCTTCCCCTGGCCGAACTTTTCCCACCCTGCCTCCTCCCCGCTCCTCCCCGGCTCTCCATCTTCTTCCCCTCCCCCCCTCCCTTTTCCTCCCACTTAGGGTGTCTGGAGTGGAGGATCACCCCCCCCCCGCACCGCCCCCGGCCGGTGGAGCGTGGTCCAAGCGCCGAGCTGGGGCTGGGGGGCCTCATTCCTTCACTGTCGCCTCCCCCCCCTGGCCAGCCGCCTGCTGATTAACCCCTTCCTCCCCGCTCTCCGTGAGTGCCCACCAGTTTATTTCAAATTGAGACTGCCTCCCAGCTGACCTGGGAGGAGGGTACCTGCTTAGTTTCTTTTTCTTAAAAAAGTTTTTCTTTGTGTGATTGTAACGTGATGTGCTCTTTTATTTACGCTTTCCCATGAGTATTTTATTTTTTTGGCCTAAGCAGGTTGGGGTGGACGGGAGAATGACTGTTTTCTTCCCAAGAGAGTTTTGTTACATCCTGTATTCCCACAGAAGGCTTACTTTGGGGATCCTTGTTGGGCAAGTTTGCCTCAGATTACTTTGTAACAGTAGATAAAGGGGGAGTAGGTTATAGCCTGCTACACACCATAAGCGAACGAACCTTTTCATGTGGATGTCCCCTCATGGAGGGTGGTGAAAGGAAAACATTTTTCCCTCCAGAGAGCCGCCACCCTGCGCCTTTGCTCACTGATGGGCTGTTTGGCTTGTCTACATGTTTCGTGCGGTGCCAAGCCAATTCTGGCTTTCTGGATGAGTCACTTCTGCCTCAGAGAAGGCTGTTATGGCCTGAAAAGTCCCGAAGACTTGTTCCCTTTTATGTTAAGGGCCTTTGGTTAGTAGCATTCTCCTTAAAGTTGAATGTCATAGGATTTAATCATGGCCCCAGGAAAGCAAGGGCTTTTAAAGCACAGTTAATGGAAGTAAATAGGAGTAGGGGACAGTAAGGTGAGAGGAAACAGGACGTGCTAATTGAGGCCGAAAGAAGGCATGTAATGGAGACTGCAGACCTGGCTGCTGCCAGCCTGAGAATAGACTAACAGGGTGAGCATCCAGGGTATGCTTCCATCCATTCAGAAGAGAAGCTGATCACTAAGTTCCATGATAGCAGTCCAATTTTGTGTCTCAGATAGCTTTCCTCAAATTTGTGTTCTCCCACTTGATTCCTGGTTCGAGCCCAGATCTACTTTTCAGGTGCCTAATTTAGTCAACAAATACTGAATGTTTGCTTAATGTGTCCTACTGATCCAGTGACATCTAGGGCAGAAAGTAACATTTTAGATTCTGATTCAGTTCCCTAACCTCTACTTTAATCATTTATTCGTATATGAACACTAATCATACCAGAATATTCTTGTGGCAAGAGGAAGAATCTTCAGTTCAACAGAGCTCAATTATTTAGTGCCAATGAAAATCAGGCATTGTGCTAGGAAGGGCAATACAGAGTCTCCTCCTCCCTCTGCTCCCCCCAGTTATTGCCCTCAAGAAGTTTATATCCTACTTGGGAACAACATTCGTGTGTGTGTGTGTGTGTGTGTGTGTATGTATATAATGCAAGACAATTTAACTTTTCAACGTACTAGAAGACTGTTTAAAGAATATGGGTTAACAAGTTTCACAAACACATACATGTATACATTTATGCCTACATACCTATAAATGTATACACACACACAAAGTAGATTGGGAGCACAAGCTGCTTGTTAGGATATGTTTATGTAAAGGTTAGTTGATTGACTCACTTCTAGTTAGTGGAAGGACATCTGTGACATTTCTTGAATCCTGTCAACTAAAAGGAAGTGATCAGCGTCTTGCTGGAAGTAAATTTTAGTTGGTTGTAAATAGGTAATCATCAATCAGTCCAATAGTTATTAAGCACTTCCTATATGCTGTTCCCTGTCCTATATACTGGGGATACAAAGACAAAAACAAAACAGATTCTGCCCTCAAGAAGTTTACAGTCTAACAGGCACACAGGAGGATGTATACAAAACAGACACAAAGTCACATCAGGAGGAAGGCACTAATAGTTGAGGGAGATGGGGAGAGTAGGAGAGGCCTCACAGGAATGGGATTTTAAAGGAAATCAGGGATTTTAAGAGCCAGAGGTGGGTAGAGAGTATATTCCAGGTATTGTGTTGTTCAGTCATTTTTCATGCCAGTACTCTCCATGGAATTTTCTTGGCAAAGATACTGGAGTGGTTTGCTATTTCCTTCTCTAGTTGATTAAAGCTAACAGAGGTTAGGTGACTTGCCTAGAGTCTTAGAGCTAGCAAATGTCTGAGTCCAAATTTGAATTTAGGTCTTCTGACTCCAAGCTTGGCACTGTATCCACTGTGCCACCTAGCTGCTAAAAGAGGAAGGACGAGCTTATTTTCTCTTCAGTGTTTTGTTCAGTCATATCTGACACCTGGTGACCCCACTAGGGTTTTCTTGGCAAAGATAAAGGTGTGGTTGGTCATTTCCTTCTCCAGTTATTTTAGATATGAGGAAACAGAGGCAGTTAAACAGGGTTAAGTGACTTTCCCAGGGTCACACAGCTACTAAGTGTTTGAGGTCAAATTTGAATTTAGGTCTTCTTCTCTCCAGGTCTGGTACTCCATCCACTTTGGGCACTGGTGTGGAAGACAGCAATTTGCAGATATATGGGTCAGGAGATAGTGTTGAGTGTAAGGAACAAGAAAGACAGTTTGGCTAGATGGCAAAATAGGTGAGGGGTTCATGTCTCAAGGGGTAGGATGGGCCTAAGTTGTAAAGCTTCATAAATGCTAAATAAAGTAGCTTATATTTGATTTTAGTGATAATAGGGAGTCATTGGCATTTTTTTAGATCAAGGTGATGATATGGTTAGACCTTCACTTGAGGGAAGTTACTTTGGTTTCTGGGTGAAGGATAGATTAGAGTGAGGAGAGGCTTGAAGAAGGACCAATTTGGGGGGATATTGTTGTCAGTAGAAATATTTTATATACGTCTGATTTCATGAGGTTTCATCAAGTTACTGGACTATGAAAAATTATATGACTGTGGTCCTGACAGTCTAAAATGGTCCATTCCTTGCTGTATTTACTGAAGAAATGAAGATCTTTTTTTCAGTTTACAATTTAAATGAAATAGTGTGTATGTGAAATTGATTATTTGGTAAAGTTTTTGTTTTGCTGTAATGCTTATGCCCTCTTCTAACTTTTGTAGGCATAATGGCACCCAAAAGGCAAGAGAAATCCAAACTTCCGGTTCCCCTTCCAGAAGGCATGATTCTGAAAGATACAGAAGGAAAAACATGGCAGTTGGGTAATATGATCGGTTCTGGAGGGTTTGGATTAATATATTTAGGTAAAGTATCAGTGTCAATTATCAGATGTATTTGTATTTAACTGTTGTTTTATGTAATTAGAAAATAATAGGTTTCCCAAAAGGAAATTTTGAAATAAGAGGTAATTCAAAAATCTATTTCATGTATAAGTAAAATGCCAAAGAGTATTTAGTGAAATGCCTAGGTTCAAGAGAAGATGTGTGAGACCTTGTGCTGGGATCAATGCTTCTGATTGGTTGGGCAGGCACAATGAAAGAAAAAAGAAGCAGAAGATCCAAAGAGGGGAGATGCTGCCTTTCTGAAATGGCTAATTCTAGAATAAGACTTTGATTCCTATGAATATTGTGTCAGATCAATATGAGCTTGCAGTGTGATGGGGTAGCCAAAAAAGCTAATGAAATCTTGTTTACAGTGAGGGGTACACCTTCCAGGAATAGGGAGGTGAGAGCTTCACTGTGTTCTGAACTTTCTGTATTCAATCAGAAGTTTTGTGTTCAGTTCCAGGCACCATGATTTGAGAAGGATATTGATAAGCTGGGAAGTGACTAGAGGAGGGCAGGCAGGATGGGAAAAGACTGAGTCCTTATCGTATAAGTATCAGTTGAAGAGACAAGTCTTGTTTATGTTAGAGAAGAAAAGACTCAGGCTGTACAAGTTAATTTTGTTAAAGATTTGAAAGCTTTTCAGGGGAAGGAAAGCTTAGATTTTTTTTTTCTGGTTAGCCTTAGAGAGCAAAACCGGAACCAATGGGCAGAAGGTGCAAAGAGGTCAATGTAGACTACATATCAGGAAAAACTTCCTGTAATTAGAGTTGGTGACAAAAACTGTGAACTAAGGGAATATTCATCAGTTGAAAGCTGTTAAGAACCAGGATCAATACAGTGATCATTTATGTTTCCAAAAGACTGATGATGAAACATGTTAGCCATTACAGAGAGGCAATAGATCTAAGATGCAGAATGAGACATATGTATGTGTGTCAGTGTATACATATGTGAGTATGTGTGTATAAATTATACGAAGTAAGCAAATAGAGATATCAGTACTCTCTGTCCATCTATCTATTGTGTAAAGCTACTGGGGGAAATCTGTTTTGCTTAATCATGCATATTTGTTACAAGAATTTTCTTTTTTTTTTCACCATAGTTCTTATAGCTTTCAAAATTATTTGTTTTGACAATGTAGTTGTTATTGCATCAGTTGTTCTCCTGGTTCTGCTCATTTCATTTTCATTAATTTATAAAAATCTTCAAAATAATTTACTTTTATAAAATTTATGTTATAGTATAACTTATTTTTTTTGGTTCTGCTTGTTTCACTTTGCATCAGTTCATATAAGTCTTTCTATGTTGCTTTGTAATCATCTGTTTCTTCATTTCTTACAGCACCATAGTATTCCATCGCATTCCTATATCACAACTTATTCAATTATTCCTCAAAAGATAGGCATCCATTTAGTTTCTATTATTTGTTTTGCTCTGTTTTTGCTGCCACAAAAATTGCTGTTTTAAGTATTTTTTGTACATGTAAGACTTTTTTCCTCTTTCTCTAAATGTGAGCTTTAAAAAAAAATATTTTGATAACTATTTCAATATAATTCATTTTTTTTTGTAATCCTGTGTATTTTACTTACTGAATTTTAAAACATTATTGTGAGAAGGGGTCCACAGCCTTCACCAGATCCCCAGGGGGTCCATGGCACAAAAAAGATTAAGGACTCTTAAACTACAATTTTGTATACAATCAAAGACAGGCTCACTGGCCTCTAGTATGGAAACTTCCTTTTTTGGAAGTCATTACATTCGGTAGAACCTCTTGTATTCATCACTTTCGTAGAGTTCAGGCAGTGGCTCACATCTCCCACATTTTTCATTTCCTAAAGATTTAGTCCACTGAATCCTGTTACTTGAACTCAGCAATAGTAGCTGTGAGCCTTTTTGTTCCAGGTTCATCATGCATAATAACTGTTAGCCATTTTTGTTCTGTTATTTCCAGTCCAAAAGTTATTCTCCTTGACTTAGAAAACAGAACCACAGTTAGGTCTTGATTAATGAGCATAATGAATCCTCCAAAGTGGTCATGTTTTCAAATTCACATTATTCAGTTATAATTATGTAAAGTAAGGTAATTTGTTGCAACCCAGTGCATGTATGCAGTGTAAACTCCAACAGTGTGACCATTTTGAAAGATTCATTGTTAACACTTATTGGGACCTAACTGTAAATAACACCTTCTATACTTATTCTTCCTGGTTTGGGAATTAGATAAGTAACTCCAAAGGAAGAGCATGGAAAAGGGGATGTATATGTAGTTTCTTTAGCTACTTTTGTTTGGGTTCAGCTGGTATATTTGATTCATACATGCATCACAAGATATTTTAATACAGAGCACATAGAGGCAAGGGAAGCATTCATCTCAGATGAGTTTTCAGTGTAACTCTCATTCTGTTATCATTGTAAGACCGTAGTTTGATTTCTCTTGTAAGAAAGGGAATGCCTTTGTTTAGCAGTTACTCCATTTGGCAACATTTGTTATTATAACTATTTTGGAAAAGCCAGATGCAAGAAGATTCCTGCTTTTTATCACTCTGAACACAAATATTGCATCTATTTCAGGTCCATCACTCATTTTAGATTGCTAAATAGAAATTGTATAAAATTTCCCCTTGAAAAAATATTTATTGATGACTTTTTGTTTTTTAGTTTAAAGTCATTTCTAGATGTATTTGCTTGTGTCTTCCCTCCTCCCCAATACATACATCCAACTTGCCTTCTCTTATAATAAAGAAAACATTAAGTAAAACCACCCATCTAATGTAGTGACAGTGTATATACAGCATTCCATAAACATATTCTCCCACCTAGGTACATTTCTTTATCTGTTCTGTGGAACCAAGGTTTGTTATTCTACTTACATAGAGTTTAAAAGTTTTGTTTTAATGTTCTTTGTGTTTAAATTTTTACACTTGTGTAAAGCTATAAGTCATTTTGTTTACTTCACTCAAGTTTTTCTTTATGAAACATTTCAAGGTTCTCTTTGGTGAGATTTAGAAAGTAGACATCATTGTTGTTAGAGAATGTGCACTTTAGAAAGGCTCTCAAAACAGGTTTAGCGGTTTTGGGAAGAGGCCAGATATTTCAATGTCCCTAATTGAGACCAGTACCTTCAGAATCTCCACTTTCTATCAGAAATGATGCTAATAAATTATAGAGAGTCAGATGTTTGGTGAGGAGCCATCAGTAATAAATCCATCAAACTGATGTCTTGAATGGCAGTTTTCAAGATGTACAAGCTAATTTGTATGGAATTACACAAAGTTTCTATATTTCATCTTTATTCTTGTCCTCTCTTATGTCAATGTACTACATGAAGAACAAGCCGATAAATTCAAGTTTCCTTAATACTTTTGTGCCTGATAACATTCTTTTCAGGTATGATTCTCTCCAAAATATGTTGCTTTGGCAGGTACTTCATCAGAATCTTTGCCTAAGGCTGGGAATAAACTAGCTGCTATCTCTCTTGCATTGTGCATGTTCAACCATCCTCTAGGTTTGAGATCAATAACTAAGGCCTTTCAGTAATCAGCATGTTACAGAGAAGGCAAAGGGGCAGGGAAGTTTTGATATTTACAATTGACTTGTAGTGATAGTGTGCCTGTAGCATTTGTAGGAAAAGTTGTCGTGAGAGAAAAAAAAATAGTCTGAATATAAGAACAAAGTCTAGGTTTTTCTGATGCAGTATAAGGGAGGAGAAGGAGAGACAGAAAAGGGAAAAAAAGAGAAGGAAAAATAAAATGATTTAAGGGAAGGAAAAAATTACTATGGCCCTAGCATCAGATGAGAAAAATAGTTTCACAGAATTCTAGTGGAGGAGAGAAAGCTCTAAGACAAGGAATGTTTTGGAGTTTAACAAACTTCAATATTTCTTTCTCTTGGTGGGAACCTTGAGTTCTTTTGATAGAATGCTGACTCATAGTTTCTTGGCCTTATAGAAGAAGAGGGGAGTGATCAGGACCTCCATCAGAGAAGTTCTAGATTCCTCAATATATTTATTATTGTTGTTTAATCCTTTTGATCATATCTTTGTGACCTTACTTAGGGTTTTCTTGACAAAGATGCTAGTGTTTGCCATTTCTTTCAATAGCTCATTTTACAGATGACATTTAACAGAGTTAGAGATTACATTTAGCAGGGTTAAGTGATTTGCCCAAAGTCACACAGTTGATAACTATCTGTGGCCAAATTTGAACTCAGGTCTTTCTGACTCCAGGCCCAGTGCTCTATGTACTGTGCCACCTAGCTATCAGTCTGTTTGATGTACAGTCGTATCCATCATGTCTGACTCTTGGTGACCTGATTTGGTTGGGGTTTCCTTGGCAAAGATTCTCTTGGTTTGCCATTTCCTTCTCCAGTTCATTTCATAGATAAGGAAACTGAAACAGACACACAGCTAGTAATTGTCTGAGGCTAGATTTGAATTCATGAAGTTCCATCTTTTTTTACTCCAGACCTGGCACTCTATCCACTGAGCGACTTAGCTGCTTTCAATCTGTCAGCAAGCATTTATTAAGCACCTATGCTTTTAGAAGTATTGTCTTAGGCACGAGTGATACAAAGACAAAAATGAAGTGATTTTTGCCTTCAAGTAGCCTACATTTTATTGAGGGATACAAATATGTCCATAAGTATTTATAAAATATAAATTGAATGAATCATAGCCATTCAAGATGGAAGGTCATCACATGTTACATACAGATTTTTTTAGTCACTATAGTTGTATGAATAATGACATACTAAAAATTTGTGATTTAAAGGTCATCTTACGTTCATCTGCTCTAAAAGCATTGAATATCAGAATTAACAAGAACTCAGAGGAACAAATTATGGGATAAGTTTCTGCCAGATTTGTCAAAAGGCTCTTTTTGTGTCTGTTTTGTGACATGGTTAGAACTAGAATAGATTTCTCTCAAGAATTTCTAGTTTTATTGAAATCTGTTTTAGCTGTGATATATATTTGGTGCTACATATTTGGTACTACAAATTTGTCAAGGATGGTAGACATTGGACCTAGGATGGACTTTAGGTATCATTCAGCACAATTTTATAATTTTATAGGTGAGGAAATTGAGGCCAAGAGAGGTATAATAATTTGTCCAAGGTTCAAGAGTATGCTGGGGAGAGCTTGTGATAGATCACAAGACATGATTGTTAAATTTTCAATCTGAGCATTTATATCTCAGAAATCAGCAAACATTACAGGTCAGGGCTTTTTTTTTTATATTGTTGATTGTTTAGATTTAAGAAAGGGATGGAGAAAATGTTAATAGTGCAGATTAAATTTTAAAATGTGTCAATAATTTTTTTCAGAGATATTTGTCATGACACCCTTGCCAAGGTCCTATAGTAACTGAAAAAGTTGAAATTCAAACTCTGATCTTTTGATTTTAAATTCAGTACCCTTTTGACTTTACTTAAATTCTTAATAGCAGTGTATAACCAGCAGGGACCAAGATGAAAACCTTGGTACAGGTTTATGACAGGGACATGTCATTCATTTCATATAGAGACTTGTTAATCATAAGCAGAACGGTTCAGTAGAAAAAATGAGATTGTGTGTGCCTATTTGGGAAACTTGACTAACAAGAGAATCATTGAATTTGAGAGATAAAAATAAGGAATTTTATTAATAACTTACCCTTATATTGTTCTCATTAATTGATTTATGAGTAGACCTTTTTATCAATATTACACATATGGTTGTGACTTCTTTTTGTCCAAATCCTTGGGCAGACAATAAATATTTCTTCCAAAGCTCATTTCTTCTTCTCCATCTCACTTACTGCCCATGTCTTTCCTTGATAATATATGATGTTTTTTATAAAAGTATTTTTCAATGAAAAAGGAAGGAACCTTAATGAAAAAAGAAAAAAAAAGAAAAGAAAAAAAGCCCCTCTATTGACTGCTTCTGTCTCAGAGTGTTTCCAAGACTTCCTTGGTAGAGATTGGGATGACACTTGATTAACATGGCGGGCATAACTTTTCTTTAAAGGGTTCCAAACAAGGATACTGGAGGCATACAAAAAAGATTCAGTGGAAAGACATCCATTGATGGCCAGAAGTATCTACAGATGCAATGTGATCCCATGCAATGAAGCATGTGGCCCTTCATTGGCATTATATGATAACAGGAGGATCTTCTGGCAGAAGAGCTGACTTTTGCTGCGTTCTGCAGGCTGCCCCTCCAAACCCATCTTTGATTGGCACCTATGCCCTATTGAAACTGGCATCACACCTTCTGAGTGGGCACTGTGCCAGTCTAGCAGATGGGTATGGGCACAAGCATGCCAGAAACCCAGTATGTGCTTCAAGTTTAAGTATCAGGGGCCGAAACTCCCATCCAGGGATGTTAAAGCTGCAGTCTGTTTAGAGCTTTTTGTGCTTAAGGTGAAAGGATATGCCATTTCTACTCCAGCTTAGAGGTTGATTAATTTTGAAAGTCAAACAGTAGCTCCTGTGGCTGTGTCGGGCAAAACCCTAACTCTGGTGAATCAGAATTACTGCTTCCTGTAGGGAAGAGAAAGTATTGTAATGAAGTTTCCAACCAGAGATGCTCTCCTGCAAGGTTCTCCAGCGCTCAAGCAGCGGGCCCTCGGTCGAGATGAATATTCCTATTCTCTAGCAAAGCCAGGTGCAGTCGAAGCCAGATCCTCAACCTGCTGAAGTGGAGAACCCTCAATTTCAAAAGGGCAAATAGAAGTTGGGAAGAACTCAGCATCAGCTCTCCTCCCCATGAAGTCATGAGTCTTCACTGAGTAATCACACAAAGGAGATGAAGAGGGGAGAAAATCTGAATGAAGAGAGCTTCAGAATACTAATTCAGAGAAACCTTTTAACCACAGCAAAATAAAAGTAGTTCAGCACTCCTTGCTCAAAGCATGGCCTGATTCTTGGCATTTTATATAACCCAAGGCTGAGCGTACTAGACTTTAACAGGAGTTGTTGCATGAAGACCAGTTCCTCCAATATCTGTCATGTATATAAACTTTGCTTCTTGAATAATGGATTTTGCATAAAATTGAGTTTCAAGCACCATATCCTTATCCCTCATGATAGTCTTACACTCACTGCAGAACCAGGCAAAAAAAAAAAATCAGAGAATTGTTCCTTATGACCACTTTACCCACATCCCCAAAGGCTCTTAAATTTCTAGGAATGCATACAAGACCAGCTGTGGCCAGGAGAAGCTCTCTCTAATCACCTTATAGCCATTGCTTTTTCTTTTCCACTGTGTAAACTTTGTGTATGGAACAGGTTCCATGAGACCATTGTGCATACTTTGCCGGATTCAGAACCTATAACGGCCACAAATTAAACTACTAAAACTAAAGCTGGCACGCTGTGACTGCCAAATAAAACTGGCACATCCCTCTGTCAGACTGCGGCGGGTGAGTGTGCCATACAGTCCTAGGAAAACACAATTCATCCAGAAGCACTTTTGTCACTTGTTCCGATATTAAACCAGAGAAAGTGACATTAATTAAGGTAGTGACATGAGCCAACAAAGGCAATGAAATTCCTGGCTTTGGCTTCTGTGCAGACCTTAACCCAACCTGCTATGCCTAGTTATTGTGGATATTTCTGAAGGGTAGGTAATATGCCTTTTTTCCACTTCCCCCTTCTTCATTCTGAAACATTATTTGCAAGCACCTCAAACCTCATGCCTACTCAACTGGTGTATTGGGAGATGTCTTCAGTGACAGAGTGATAGTTACATAGGATACCATTCAAGGCTCCTTCCGTGTAGGTGATATGAATTACATGTTCTTGGCTCCGTTATGAAATGTACACAGGCAGAGAGAATTGGGTGCCTGGAAGAAAGAATCACAGCAACCAAATGAGCAGGGTGGATATAGTGGAAGGCCAGTGGATAGAGAGTTGGACCTGGAGTCTGGAAGACTTGAGTTTGAATCCTACCTTAAACACCTCCTTGCTATGGGCAAGTCACTTAATTTCTTTGAACCTCAGTTTCCTCATTTGCAAAATAGAGATAATTATAGCATCCGCCTTACAGAGTTGTTGGGAGGCTCGAACGTAAAGTGCTTTGCAAAGTTTAACACACAACATAAATATTATTAATAATAGATGCTGCTAATGGTAACATGCATAATAATGAAGCGGGGGATGCTGGCTGGGTCTGGGCAGAGGGAATGTTTGCTGGGCCTTCAAAGGAAAAGTTAGCAGGTTGTGGAAGACAACATATCAAATTAGCCCTGAAATGGTCTACGATGGAAAAAGAGAATTAGAAGCATTTGAGTAGTTAGTTACTGTACTAAAATAAAGACGGGAAGGGGAGTTTTTAAAAGAATGTTTAAGGTAGGAGGAGAGAAGAGAGTTTTTTTTTCTGTTTCTCCTTTATTCTTGGCACAGTATGCACGTGTTCGTGGACTTTGTAAGTGGAGGAAAGGTACCCTGTAAAAACATTGCTAATAATAGTACTTACAACTTAATATAGCATGGTAAAGTTGGCAAAGTACTTTACCTAGCATTTTGAATTTGGTCCCCATCTTGACTGAGAAACATTAAGTGATTGGCCCAAGGTCACAACCCTTGGCTGAGTGGCTGAGACAGAACTAGAACCCAAGTTTTCCTGACTCCAAATTCAGTATATTCTAAAACATTAGAAAAGGAAAGGACATGGTTAAAAGGAAGAATAGAGAGAATATTAAGAATAGATAACATTTCTTTTATAGTAAACCAAGTCCCTTGAATGGTATTTGACTGAGACATCTCTAATGAGAATTACAGCTATTTGGAGGGATGCTTTTTGTGAAAAAGAATGATCTAAAGGTATGAGAAATACATGTAGACATTAGTCTTTCCAGGTACCAGAACAGAGCTGGGCACAGAAAACAACTTCTTGGACTGTCTATATTAAAATTTCTGTTAATTTTGGATTTTGGGCAATCAGAAGCTTTTGCTAAGGCTCCTGGACATAACTGGTGGTATTGAGATCAGATTAGTAATTATTAGTCTCACCAGTGAGTTTTTCACATTAAGCAGGACAGTGCCTTCAAAGAAGTTTGAGGCCAGGGCTGCAAGGGAACAAGGAGGGAAGGCCAAATTGACACATGAAGAGTCCAAATAGTCCAAGAAAATATCAACACTGCTTACAAAATCAGTCTCAGAAAATGTGTCAATGTCTATGAGAGTGTATTTGACTTGCAATCCAAGTAAAACAGATTATTTAAATCTGAGAGGCAGTATTACTAAACCCAGCAGGCCTACTGCCACTTGTTTGACTCTCTCAGAACAGAATACTGAGAGGCAAGGACTGAAAAGTTAAATGAACGTTAATACAATTCACAATCAAATGAAAGACCCAGAGAATATTCTTGAATCATATTTTTTTCCTATGCCCTAAATTTAACCAGCTAGAATTACTTTTTAAGTGCCATTCTATTTAACTTTTTTGAAATGATGAATTTGCCTTTTAATAGGAAATCTGTATTTTATCATGAAGATGGAACACAGTGTCCTTTGTTAATTATTCCCTGGAGAAGCAGGCTATTTTTTCTACTATGCGCTTAGTATGTAGTAAAGACATAGCTCTCCACAATTTATTTCAGGTAGGAGAGATTGGAAACATGCATATTCAATAGAGAGGCAGATGAAGACTGCAACTTCCTCTTAAGGTTTCTTGAGTACCACTTAATGAAAATTCTCAAAGGTGACATCACTAACTTGATTAGGAAATAATGAAAACAGAAACTAGAAAAGTCAAGAAAAACACAGTTACTGGAGAAGAAGAGCTCAGTTATCATTAGGCAAATGTGTTGGCAGCAAGTAAAACTATTCTCAGACTCCATCCCTTTTTTCTTTGTGTGTATGTCTGACAGCATAGATCTACTCAGAGTATACCTTGAATCTTGAAATAGCTTGAAGAAATAATGGAGAATGGCATACTCATTACCACCTTCATTTCTCAAATAATACTATACTATATTATTGATGGTATTGACAGTTTAGTTAAGAAATCTTATTCATGGTGCTAATAATACTGTCATTTTCAGTTCTTATGAACTTAAGTGATTATTTTTTCAATAATACTTAGGTCACAAAACGTGTAAGAACAGCTGTTATTTATAATAAATGTGGTATCAAGTACTGAGGGAAATGAATTGAAGATTATATCCTGAATTAAACAGTATTTCTGTGAAAAAAATTTGAAAGGATGGTCTACCAACACAGCTCCTGATACGAAGAGAAAGAAGGTTACATAGATTCATATTGTGGTTAAAAAACACCTCGATTAGGCAGGTTTGTTTGCCTTGAATCTTGTGATAGCCCATACAGCAGGGAGGGCTAGGAGAGTCTCTTTTTCAATTGCTATGATACATTTTTAAAGAGAGTAACAATGTAAAGGACTAGATATTGGTCCTGAATGCTGAAAGTATTTTACCCACTCTCTTTTATTGCATGATGACTTAAAGAGGTAGCTTTAAGAAAAGTAGGTCATTTAAAGAGCCGTAAAATTCATTATTTGTACAATAGTTGAAACTCAGAGGAGAATATGTTCTCTCAAACAGAGGGTTTGGTTCAGGCACAAGATATGAAGCCAGGAAACTAAAGCAATCATTTGTCTGTCTTTGAAAATATACTTTGTACTTGATTTCTGAAAACTTTTCACATCACTTTCAAGATATCTCTACTTAGTTGTTTGAACTTATCATAGGTCCCATGAATGAGTTTTAGAAATAAAAGATTATATTTAGAATTATTAAGCTGTGGAGGGGCTCTTGGGTCAAACAAACATTTCATGAGATCACAGATCTAGAGGTGGAAAGAACTCCAGGAATTAGAGAATTCATCCTTCTCATTTTACAAATGAGGAAACTGAAGAGCAGGGAGCTTAAATGACTTACCCAACATCACATAGGTAATAAGAGTCAAATATGGAATTTTAACCCAGGCCCTTTGACTCCAGAGCCAGTGCTCTTTCCACTCTACCATGGTGTCTTTAATTGGGCATGTCAGTGCAAAAGGAATTGAGATCATGACAGAAAAATCAAGTGAACCATGTGAATTCTCCAGTGGTGCTGTGATCTCATGAATATGGGCACTGCCTCTACTCTCAACTAACCTGTCCCTTTTCATCTGTGTGACTTATCCATCCCTTTCCATAAATCCTCCAGAGAGAGAAAGACAGCCAGAGAGAGAGACCTTTCTTCTAGGTCTTCTAATGCTTTTTCTGGTCATGTATGCCCTTGATGATGTCTCTTTCGCTACTTCTTACATGCAAATCATCATTGGTAATATATTGCAACACATATCACTCCATTGCCCATTGTGTTGCATAAAATATTTATTCCAAGATCTTGGTGTTGCAGGATTCACAGGTGTAATAATATTCAACTTTTAAAAAGCCATAATGTTTATGATTTTTGTTGACTAGACTACAGATACTAGTTCTACAACCGGAGTGCCAGCAGAAGCCATTGCAAATTGAACCAGTTATATATTTTAGACTTATTCTATTCTGCTCTAAACTTATAGAGATCTAGTAGGAATTAGGAAAAGAAAAAGGTTAATAACATGCCAAAGAGACACCTGATGTAAAACAGGAAACTGTTTTAAAATTGAATGGTATTGCATTTCAAATTTTAAAAGTACATGAAGTTATCCATTTTATTAGCTGTATTTGATATTGTCTAGCTAGAAAATACTTTTGTCATAAAGATCTAGAGAATCAAGGATAGAAGACTACTTAGAGAGTTTTATGTAGATGCTAGACCTAATTATGATGAAATAAGATGGCATTACATAGTTGATAAAAGGTTAGACTTGGAATAAGAAAGACATTAATTTGAGTCCTGCCTTTCCTACATGTTAGTTTTTTGACCCTGGACAAATCACGTAGCCTCTGGTACCTTAAATAATTTTTCAAAAACACTAATATATAAACTATATTTCATCTGCTTTTTGGACAAGCCTTCCATAAAATAAATTTCCTGGGTTTAGGAAATCAGAGATGACCAAAAACAAACAAAAAAACCCCCTAATAATGAAATAATTGAAACCATCCCAGTAAAAAGCCAATTCCTGGAGGGATAAAGAATGGCTTCATGATAAATGAATTCAGAATCTTATGAATTCAGTACCAAGTCATGTAAAAAAGTGTTTGCAGCATAAGGAAAACATAATTCATATTTAGTAGGTACCAAACCTATGGTTTCACTGGTATAGGAAATTTCTTTGTAAGGAGTCGTTTTAGATTAATTCAGATTAGTACTGTCTCTGAAATTTGTAGTCTTAGGGTATTAAAGTGAGAGGTTACATGATTCACCCAGGGTCAGACTGCCAGCATCTGTCAGAGGCCAACCTTGAACTCAGATATTCCTGACTGCAACGCTGGCTTTCTATCTACTTTGCTATGCTAACTTTCAAGTTTATGGTTTAAGTCAATAAATGTAATTACATTACTTTGTTCCAAGTAATCCAAACATACAGAGGACAGCTAAATTGCACAGTGGGATAGAGTGGTAGGCCTGGAGTCAGGAAAACCTGAGTTCAAATGTTACCTCATACACTTACTATCCGTGTGACCCTGTACATGTTACCAAAAAAAAAAAACCACACACACACACACACACACACACACACAACCTTGGTTTGCCTCAGTTTCCTCAATTGTAAAATGGGGATCATAATAGTACCTACCTCCCAGGGTTGTTGTGAGGGTCAAATGACATAATTTTTATAAAAGTACTTAGCTGGTACATCACAGGCACTATATTAATGCTTATTCCTTCCCCCTCTCTAAGTAATCTTTACTTTTAGTAAAAAACTTGCTATTTGATAGACTAACCTGTTTTACAGTGATAAGAGCTACATTCATGGTTTATACTAAAGAGCCCCTCCCAGGGACCACAGTTGCTTCTTGGGCTACTTCAGGGGAATTGTCAGTTTCTCTTTGTGTTTATCTTTCCATTCCCTATCAGAGGCATTTAGGCAAGTAAGGCAAGGAGTCAAACCACTGGCCCTCTTCATGTTTTTTCAGGCAAATTACAGCAACAATTTTTAGATGACTTGTGATCAGTCATAACTTTGTCATAGAATTATTTCCAAAAGCCATCTGTGTGACTCTGGTGCTCTATATTATTCTATTGCCCACCTAAAACGGGTAGTAGTATAGATGAATTTCGAGTTATAGTACCCAAGACACATCTCCATGAGGCCCAGTCCATTTTACTGTTAGTACCAGCACAAATGAGAAAGGTAAAAGTTAGTCATTTCAGTTGATCTTATATTTAATTACTTAATTGATGGTGTTCCTTGTCATGTGTGGTGGGCACAGAAATATATCTGGGCAAAAGGGTAGG
Source organism: Potorous gilbertii (assembly GCA_028658325.1). Taxonomy (NCBI): domain Eukaryota; kingdom Metazoa; phylum Chordata; class Mammalia; order Diprotodontia; family Potoroidae; genus Potorous; species Potorous gilbertii. The sequence continues at coordinate 173,520,750 of CM053769.1, forward strand.
TTCTGGACCTATGATTTCATTATTATCAAGGTTTCCAGAAAAAGAGACTTCTTTTACTAATTCAGATTGACCCTGCCTCTGCGACTTAAAGTCTTAGAGAATTGCCTGAGGCACCAAGAGGTTAAGTGACTGGACTAGGGTCACTCAACCAATATGAGTCAGAGGTGGTGGGAATTAGACCCAGGTATTTCTGGTTCGAGGCTCCGCTCTCTGTCCACTATACTATGCTGTGTTTATTACATGAAGTAAAACCAGTATCTTTTATTTTCATAATGATTCACCCTTTTTAAATCTTCTTCTTCTTCTACTACTACTACTACTAGTACTACTACTACTACTACTACTACTACCACCTGATATTTATATAGCACTTTAAGATTTGCAAAGTGCTTTTGTATGTTTAAGCCTTAAAGTAAACCTCTGAAATAGGCAGGACATAGCATTACTACATTATTCCTATTTTGCAGGTGAGAGAACTAGACCAAGAGTGTTTAAGAATGTTCCCCAGTTTTGTAAGTAGCAAAATCAGGCCTAGAAACTAGGTTTTCTGATCCCTGGTCTGCTGATTTTCCCCTCTACCTCTTCAGGTAATATAGCTAGCAGAAGAAAGTTACTGGGATTTTCCACAGTTTTTTTTTTTAATATCTTCTTTGCCTTGTTCAAGATGGTGTCACGGGTACTAGAGTACTTTTGGTTTTTTTGCTTTCTTCACGGGGCTACATAGAACACGCTCAGATATTCAGCTGTCAGTAAATAAGAATATATTAAATGCTTACTATGTGCCCAGTACTGTAGTCAGTGCTGGGAATACACAGAAAGGCAAAAAATAATTCCTGCCCTCTAGGAACTTACATGTGGTCCTTCAGTTTTCCTTGGATGATGAAGGCATGCCTCCATATGTAAGTTGTAATACTTCATTAACTATTAGCTCAGCATCCCTTAGAAAGACAGTGTAAATATGAGCTCTTGTTATTCTATCATTATTATAAGGGTCTATGTATCTCATCCATTTTTAGAAATTGGAAAGTCTGTCATAGAAAGGTATTTTAAATCACTGGAATTTTTCTAGTTTGTGTACAAAAAAAGGTCTATTTTAAGATCATTTTAAAGCAAAGAATGGTGTGTTTCCCACTTTTGGCATTTGGCATGCAGGTGTGCCTTACTTTATTTAACAGGTGTGTTTATAAAAATTTGCATTTCTCAAATGTTTATCAAATGAGTGGTTTTAATTCAAATGTTAGAGTTTGCTATGCAGAAGAATTGCTGTGCTGTGTCTTTTTTGTAAAGGAATCACTTCCTAATTTATCACTTTGGAAAATTCTTTTTACATCTATCAAAAATTTTCTCAAAGTGAGGCATGTCTGTATTGAAAAGTACTTCTTTTTCTCCTGAATCATGTCTGCCTCTCCAGGTAAAGCAAAATGCATTAATTACTCTGTCTTTGCAGGATTTATAGCAAAATACAGCTAATTTTAATTTTGAAAGCAGGTGTATTTCTTAAGGCAGAAGGTTTATTTTGTCCTAAATAGGTCATATTATATATCCTTGGGTCCTCAAGATGCAGTGGTTTTTTTGTTTGTTTGCCTATTTGTTTGAAAGTATTCAGGAAGAATCCTTTTCTATTTAAGGTAAAAGTGTCACAGTCTTACTAGTGGAATAGTTTCAACATGGCAAAATTTTAATAGACCGAGGGAAAGATGCAGGATATTTAAGTTCAAGAATCGAGGTTGTGTGTCCTGATGAACCCTTCTTATGTTTGGATACTTAGTTATTATGCTAAACTGCATAGCACCAAGGTTGAGGTTCTTAAGAAGAAATCTGTTGAATACTTCTGAAAAAAGAGAAGTGAATAGCTAGGTAGCAGTTGTTACCAGTCAGTGTATTTAATGTGGAGAGAAGAAAAATCATGGTTTAGACTACTAGGACTATCCCCAGGATTATTGTTGTATTGTGGAATATTTGAAGAAAGTAATGGAAAGATTTATTTTTTTAATATCTTAAAAAAGATATTTTACTTGATCGACACCCTTATTTTAAACTTTTAATTTATTAATACCTTTGGAAACATTGGCAGTTCAGCATAGATTAAGAATTAAGAGACCTGATTTCAAATACTGGCTCTGCCATTGCCTTGAGTTTGTTATTTAAAGTCTCTGACCTTTAATTGCCTTTACAGTTTCACAGCTACAATATCTGTGAACTGGTGCTACTAATAATAGGATAGCTGTGATCAAATAAAGAAATATCATTAATTATCATGTTTGAGAATGAAAGAATTTTAAGACAGGGCCCTAGTTGTGCGGCAGTTTGGTCCAGTTAGTCATAAGGATGAGGATTTGACTTGTAATTTCATTGGTGTAAGTACCTTCTGATGAGGGACATTCTCTGCTAATACAGATGGGTGCCTTGCCTGAAACTTTATAGTCCAAGAGCTGCCTGGAGGACTGAGAGATTAAGTGTTTCACCCAGAGTTATACATTGTGTTAATAGTGGGACTTGAACCCAGGTCTTGGATCTGTAGTTGGCTCTCTATTCATTACACCACAATGTCTTTTCTATGGTCTAGTGAAGTGGGTGAGAACATCTGCTTTCTTCACTCTTGCTCATGTGCCATTGAACAGAGCTGGGGGAAGTCATGGAGCTGTGCTGACTGCATCCACTACAGCTTTGTATCATCTAGCCTCCCCTGGGTCCTCACTACAGCTAGGCAATCTTTTTATTCCTCCCCAATTGCCATCTTATCCCACTTAACCACATTATCTTCCAAACCTTTTCTTTTGTCCTAAAGTCTCCTACAGGATTCCTCCCCTCCCCCTCTCATCTGAAGACCTTGCTTCATCTTTTACCAAAAAAAAGTTAAGGTCATTTTTTTCATGAGCTTCCTTTTAGCATTCCACATATCATTCCTGTCAGTAAACACATTTATTAAGCATCGATTCTGTGCCAGGCACTGTGGTAGGCATTGGAGATGCAAAAAGTAAAAGAAAGATGGTCCTGCACTCAAGGAGCTTACAATCTTAAGGGGGTAAGACAACAGACTGAAGATCCCCAGGGTATCATGTTACATGGAGTTGAAACCAGACAGAGCCATAGAGAGTGAAGTGAGCTGAAGGCTTTGAGAGGTGTTGAAGACTCCACCTTCCAGCCTTCTAATCATGGAGAGATGAGGCTGAGGGAATTATCAAGGCTATATATCAAGGCAGCAGCAAGGTTAGAAGTGATGAGTTTATCCTGGGAGGGGCATGAAGCCAGGCTTAGCTGAACATGCAAAGTGGAATTTTACTCCAGTCTCTGTTGAACAGGTGACCTCTGTCTTTGCACTTAATCCCATGCCTTCCTACTTTCTGCAGATTTTCACTACTCTTATCCCTACTACCTCTCTGATCTTCAGTCTCTCTCTATCCACTGGCTCCTTCATTGTTGCCTTCAAATACCCCCATGCCTCTAAATAATAGTTCAGTCTAACCACTCTCCTTTGAAGTTAATTTGCTTAATTCCCTCCTGTCAGCTTTTCTTTTCCATCCTATTCAAAGCTTAAGCATTATTCAAGGCCCAAATCATGTCCCACTTTGCTTTAGATAAACAAAAACCAAGCTTGCTAGATCCTACTATACCCATTAGCTTTTGCCAGTGTTTCAAGGCCTTTAAACTTATTGAAAAAGCAGACTGCACTTGGTCCTTGCATTTCTTCCCCTTCTACTTTTTTCTAATATCATTTTCAGTCTGGTTTATGATCTCATCATTCAATTGAAACTGCCCTCTTCAGGAATGACCTTTTGTCTGTTCTTGGCTTTTTTTACCTGTTTTATTTTTTTGACACTGTTACCTTCTCCTCTGGAATACTTTATCCTTCATATTTTTCTGTTGCTTTTCCCCCTACTTATTGGATTACTTCTTAGTCTCTTTTGTTGGATCTTTATTGATACCACACCCACTAACTTTGGCTTTATTCCTGGGATCACCCTCCTTTTCTCTTTATATTCTCTCTTTTACTCAGTTATTTCATCAGATTCCATGGGTTTAAATTAGTTTTATGTAGATTATTTTCATACATGTATGTATGTATATCTACACATATACATATATTTGTTGTTAAGCTGTTTCAGTTGTGTCTGATTCTTCATGACCGTCACCATTTGGGGCTTTCTTGGCAAGGATACTGGAATAGTTTGCCCTTTCCTTCTCCAGCTTATTTTATAGATGAGGAAACTAAGGCAAGCAGGGGTATGTGCTTGCCCAGGGTCCTACGATTTGTAAGAAAACTTTACTTGTCCCATAGGGTTCTGTCTTGAACCCTTTTCTCTTCTCCCTTTATACAGGTTCACTTGGTGATCTTATCAACTCTCATGAATTTTTATGTTGTTTCTTAAATATACCTGTCTTTCTCCAACTTCTGTGCTGACCTTCAGTCTCTCATCTCCAACTGCCTTTCTTCTAGAACTGGATGTCCATCTTAAACTCAATATGTTCTAAATAGTAACTGTTTCCCTTTTACTCAGGAGCTCTGAGGGTCTCTCCCTCCCAATGGCTTTTTTTTTTTTTATTTAAGGAGCCATCCCTTGAGTAACTACTTAAAGAAGCCTTTTGGGGCTGCTAGGTGGCGCAGTGGATACAGCACCAATGCTGAGTTCAAATATCACCTCAGACACTTGACACTGACTAGCTGTTGTATGACCTTGGGCAAGTCACTTAACCCCAATTGCCTCATCCTGGGTCATCTCTAGTCATCCTGATGAATATCTGGTCACTGGATTCAGATGACTCTGGAGGAGAAGTGAGGCTGGTGACCTGCACAGCCCTCCCTCACTCAAAACAAAGTCAAGTGCAAGTCATGTCATCATTTCTCTGATGGCTTGGTCTTCATTGGCAACAAAGGACAAACCCACTTAAAAGAAGCGTATTCATTGAATGGGTGTATCTCACTCAAAGGGAGAATGTGATAAGACCTTAGACTAAAAGGGCCAGGGTTTCTCACATTGTATCCTGGACCATCTCCAGTCATTCTGATGAATATCAGGCCACTGGACCCAGATGCCTCTGGAGAAGAAAGTGAGGTTGGTGACCTTGCATAGCCCTCTCTCAGTCAAATCAAAGTCAACTGCAAGTGAGGTCATCATCTTGATGTCACGGTCCTCTTCGGGAATGAAGGACAAACACAACAACTTGTAAGCATTTGAGGCCAGATCTCTAGGCCTTATGTTCATCCACTGTGCCATCTAGCTGTCCATGTATACGTACACATTATATTTTTATGTATACATACACACACAATACATGTACAAACATGCATAATATATTTATATGCATACATGCATACACAAGTACATGCAGATCTGACCATTTCACCCAACCTCTGCCTTCTCTGTAAATTCTGTTAACATTTCTCTTTCATCAAATACAGATTGCTCTTCAAAGTCTGTCTTTCTTGCCTTTCTAGTATTCTTGTACTATCCACTGCTCTTCTTGATACAGTGACCTACTTGCTAAGTCCCTCACATACAGCACCATCTCTGTCTTTGCCCCAGCTCTGTCTCATGCCTGGAAGGCTCTTCTTCCTCACCTCTGCCTCTTAGAATCCCTGACTTTTTTCAGAACTAAACTCAAGACCCTCTTTCTGTTTCCTGGCTCCCCCAGTGGATAATGCCTTCATCTCTAAGGTTACCTTATTTACTTTTTAAGTGTCTTTTGTGTACTTAATCATTTTACCTGTTGTCTTCTTAATTAGAGTGTAAATGCTTTGAGAGCTGGCTACTTTAGTAAAGCACCTGACATATAGTAAGTACTTAATAAATACTTATCATCAATCAATAAACATTTATTAAATGCTTAATAAATGTTTATTGATTGATGATATGCCAGAACTCTAATGTTAAATAATGCTATATAGTGGTACCTGAGGAATGCTATAGACAAAATACCATAGGATCCCAGTTGAGGGAAGTTTCATGGAGAAAGTGGGACATGATTTGGGTCTTAAATAATGCTTAAGCTTTGGATAGAATGGAAAAGAAAAGTAACATGAGGGGAATGAGTGAACTGTCTTCATGGGAGATTGACTATATTAAGAGCAAAGAAACAAACAGAAACTCAGATATTTGTTAAGTGCCTGTTATATTCTGAGCTTTATGCTAGGTATTTGTAGTGATACAAAGTTTGGAAAAGTATTCCCTCCCCTCCTGGAATTTATAGTCATCTGGGGTTAGGGAGAAGGATAAGATGCCAAATACATGACTAAGGTTTATTAATTAATAGTGTCAATTAATAGTGGGAAATAATGTTGGAAATTTAAGTTGAGGTTGGACTACAGAAATCCTTGGATGCCAGAGTGAGAAGTGAAAAGTCCTTTAAATGTTTTTGAGTAAAGAGACATGGTTTAAATATGTTTTAGCAAGATTATTATGACTGTAGTGGTCAGGATGGATTGGAAGTTGAAATAATTGGCAGAGGAAGACCAAGGAGGCTCTGGTAGTAATCCAGGTGTTAGATTACAAGAGTCTTAAGTTGGATAATGGAAATGGAAGGGAAGAGACAATATAAGGGATGGTATCATGGAACTACTAATAGGATTTGGTGATTAATTGGATATGGGAAATCAGTGAGAAGATGTCATTAATAACAGGGAATTTGGTGGGGGTCAGTGATGGACATGAAATCTGGACATCTTAAGCTCAGTCAGAAAAATAACTTTCCTTCTCATAGAAGATTGATTACTCCAAACAGGATAAGCCTCATGAAGGAGGTGGCATTGGAGGTATGTTTTGAAGGAAGCTTTTGGTTCTGTGAGACAGAGATGAGGCAGGAGGAATTGTCTGACAAGGGGGACTTCCTGAGCAGAGGTATGGAGGCAAGAGATGGACTGATATACAGGGAATAGTTAGACCAAGTTGATTGGCATATCAGCTTGTGTGGGAAGGAAGTCATATCAAGAATTTAAATCTTAGAGGATTGTTAAGTTGTCATGGTAAGTTAAATGGAAAACTCTTTCCCATTCATTAATAGGCCCATGTAACCTGCTTAAATCACATGGAAGCCTAAGTCACATGTGGTGGGAGGAGCTTGCTGAACAGGTGGAACAGGAAGGATGGAGCAGAACCGGGAGGAAGTAAGTGAGAGTAGTTAGGGTAGAGGAGAGAGAGGACATAGGAAGACACAGCAAGGCTCCTGAGTGTTGTGTTTGTGGGAAGGCCCCAGCAGGGGTGGAAGACTTGGGAATAGGTTTGTCCCCTGCAGTGCTAATGTGTATTGACTTCTTGGTTACTATGATGGATTTGCTTTCTGGTGTTGGGATTTGACTTTCTGGCATCTGAATAAATGTTTTTTTCTTCTGTCTGCTATATGGAGAGTCTGTTGTATTTTGCAATTCAGAACTTCGACGGCATATTCATAGTCAATGCCAGTGCTGTGAATATTGCCTGGGCGATACAACAATATATTTACCCTAGAGGCAATAGTAAGTTAGTGAAGATTTTTGAATGGAATGACAGATATGCTCAGATTTGTGTTTTAGGAATATAAGTTTGGCAGCCATGTGAAAAATGGATTGGGGGATTGAGGTGGAACTAGAAACAAGGAGTCCTGTTAAGAAGCTCTTATAATAGTACAAGTGAGAAGAACCTGAACTCAGGTTGATCAGATGAGGAGAGAGAATGAGATGGATTTAAGAGATACGGTGGAGATAGAAGTGAAAGAATTGGAAAAAGTGGGGAGGGGAAGGGAATATGCATTTATCTAGCACTACTGTATGCCAGGTACTGTGCTAAGAATTTTACAAATATTATCTCATTTGAACTTTACAACAGCCCTGTGAGGCAGGTACTGTTATTGTCCTCATTTTGCAGCTGAGGAAACTGAGACAAGCAGAGGTGAAGTGATTTGTCCAGGGTCACATGGCTAGTCAGTGTCTAAGGCCAAATTTAGAATCGGGTTTTTCTTCACTACAGGCCCAGCACTCTGTCCACCATATAATCTAGCTGCCTGACACCTGATTGGCAGTGGGAGCCTAAGGCCAATTGGCCTTATTTACAATCCCGATGCTGAACTGGAAAAATAGTGTTTCTGTCGATAAAAGTAGGGAAATTTAGATGAGAGATGGATATTGAGGAAATATAACAAATTCCGTTTTTCCCAGTTGGAGTTTTGAGATGCATATAGTATATAAGCTTGTTTGGAACTGTTCAGTAAGTAATTGGTACTGCTGGATTATGATTTATGAGGGAAATTAGGACTGGATATATAAATTTGAGATTCGTCTGCAGAAAGCTCATCATTGAACCCAAGAGAGCTGTTGAGGTCACTAAGGGAGAGTGAATAGAGAGAGGAGAGAGATCCAAGGATGGAGCCCACACTTAGTGAGAAGGAGAACAATGAGAAGGAATAATCAGAGGTAGAAGAAGCAACAGCAAACAGTGTTACGGAGGTCAAGAGGAGAAGAGGGTATCTAGGAAGAAGGGATGGCTATTAACATCAGGAGCTTCAAAGGTCAGGTAGAATGGGGATTTAGAAAAGACCTGTGCACTTTTCAGTTAAGAGGTCATTGGCAACCTTGGAGAGAACAAAGGTCAAGTGGTCAGGTTGAAAGCTAGATGCCAAGGGATAGAACAGAGTGGGAGGTAAGGATTTGAGGCAGCAAGTATAGGAGATTCTTTTCAGAGTTTGATTATTAAGGGGAAAAGACTGTATTTTAAGAAGTCAAGAGGGCCAAAGGAAGGGTTTTTGTTTTTAAGCATGGTAGCTGGGCAGGTTTCCAGAAAGCAAAGGAGGCTATAGATATTAAAAGACAAAAGATGAGAGAAAGGGAATGATTACATGCCTCTTATTATTTCGTGGTAATCCAAACTTTTATTTTTCCCTAAAAGTTTGTCATGCACTTAGATTCTCATCTCTCACACAAGGGAAATGTTTCAGTAAGTTATTTTGAAAACAAAATACCCCCCCTAATTTGGGTTAATATGGGGAGAACAGTTTTGAGATATATAAAGTTTGAGACATAGGATATTTTTTAAGAAATATATTTTAGTCTTTTATTTTATAATATGAATAAAACAAAAGTTTCATAATAGTAAAAATGAAGTATTTTTTGCAAAAATAAAATTTCAGTACTTAAACTATATTGCAAAAATATATGCCCAGTAGCCAAACATATAGATATTCTTACCTTTTGAGTAAGTGGAGTTTGATAGATTTGTTCTCCTTGACTTCAGGGTTACCATTAAAGGAGCTTTGAATAGGAGTTGCAAAGAGACATTTAAAGTTGATAGAAGGAAAAATTTGATGAAAATTAGAACTATTCCAAATATTAGAGGATCACTACTTAGCTGTATTATAGAGAGAATTCTTGTCCAGGAGTGGGTTAGGCAAGATGGTGTCTAAAGTCCTTTCTAATCCTCTGATTCTGTGAAGTCATAAGAATTGAATTGGTGGAATGGAATATTGAAGGAATATTTAATTTTGTTAGCCTTAATCCTTTGATTTGAGAACACCACTGATTTTAAGCTAGAGAGCTCAGAAATATACAGAAGCAAGAGTTCCAAATTTTTCATCAGAAAGAATCACACATCACACCTGAATTTCCACAGTTTCCAATAGCAGAATCTGAATAAGGTTTTAGAGTAAATTATTTAGTGGATTTAATATAATAAGTAGAGAAAGTATAGGGCTGCTAGGTCACGTAAAGAGTCAGGAATATTTATCTCCCTGTATTCAATTCTGACCTCAAACATTTAGTAGCTATGTGACCCTGGGCAAGTCACTTAACCCTGTTTGCCTCTCTCAGTTTCCTGATCTGTAAAAATGGGCTGGAGAAGGAAATGGCAAATTACTCCAGTATTTTTGTCAAGAAAGTCCCAAATAGGGTCAGACTAGACTGAAACATGACTGAACAGTAAAGAGAAGAACAGCAATACTGAGTGGTTAATTGTGTTGCTTATTCCATACTTTTATTATGTTTATTCCTATTTTAATAACTTTTTCACTTTGATTTTGTAGCTTCTCCATGTGCTAATAAACCAATACAAGATGAAGATGCCCTTCATGTTATCAAAGTGGTAAGGATTGCATTTAACTTATTTTAAATACCTTTTTTCATAGTTCTATTTCGTAAAGAATAGCATTTTGGCATCTTAAGTCCTATCATTGCTTACTTTCGATAAACTTTATTTTATGGAGAATCCTGGATGTCTTTCGGATGACTTGTTATTGATGATACTTTGTTACTCACTGCTTTGGTACCCTTCGTCACCATAATTATCTAATTTTTCCTAAATGCCTACTGCAAAAAGAGTGTGGTTTTAGGTTTTTCTGCATAGGAAGAGTAACTACAATACATCCAATGTTGAAACAAGATTCTTCCAGTGGCCTTCTGGTTAATTTGATGCTTAGAGATTTGTAGTGAAAATGTGTCTGGGGGTCAGTGTTTTATGGAAGATGCATTACCGGTTCAAGTGCTGCAGTATATAATGGGCATTTCTGAACAGTTGAAATATTAAATCCCATTTGGAGAATTATTTTTCTCCTCATCACATTAATCATTCTTTAATTTTGAGAATTTAGAGAATGTCATATTTGCCATGTTTCTTTACAGGAATATCAAGAAAATGGTCCTCTCTTTTCAGAACTGAAATTTTATCAGAGAGCTGCAAAGCAAGACTGTAGTAAGTAACACTAGCCTAGTAAGCCACTTGTACATAAGTGCTTGCTCAAGTGAGTATTTGATATTTGGTTATATCGTCTGTGCTTTGGAAAGAATCTTGTCAAGAGGAGATTTTATCCCAGGAAAAAACTGTTGTATTATATCATATGTCATAGACAGACGGTGGAGGCCAACTCAGTTCTTTACATGTTTTACCTAATGGAATATATATATTTAAAATCAGAGATGTTTTCCCTGCCTTACTAAATACCATGTTGTTGAATCTGGTCCAATTATCGTATGCATGTTAGTAAATGATTAGAATGATGGGCTTATTAATTGTCACACAAGACAGTCTTGGTATGTAGGGCAGAGGAGTAGATAGGAAAGTAGGGAATGTTCCTCAGAAGATGGACTGTTGGATTTGGAATCAGCATAACCTGGGTTCAGATTTTGCCTCCTACTGTTAAACTGTTTGTGTGACCATGCACTTAACCTTTACATACTTTGGGCTTCGCCCTAGTGTATATCTAGTACTTGCAGTCTGAGTCACAGGAATTTATCTGTGACTTCTAATTCACTGTAATTAGGAGGGTGTACCTTCTCTCCATGTGAAAACTGGCAGTAGAGAGGAAAACAAAAGGAATTTTTTTTTTGTTTTGGGGAGTGAGTGCCTTCAAGCAAGGAGTAGAAGCAGGCATGAGATGCAGTGAGGTAAGTCAGTCTTTCAGTCAAGATTCATTAAAGCTGGGAATGTAAAAATCTGGCAAAGACCCTGGCCCTGCCCTCTAAGGGCCCACTTTCTAATGGGAAAGACTAGTCATTGACTATGTACATTCCATAAAAGTACAAAGTAAGTGGAAAGAGGAGGGTGGAGTTGGGGAGAACACTGTGAGAAGCTTCTTGCAGAAAGAGGGCTTTGAGCTGTCTTGAAGGAATCCAGGAAGAGGAGGTTAGAGGAGGGCCCTGCAGGGGAGGTGTGTTTGAGGGTTTTCAAAAGTTTGTGAAAACAATAAGCTTAAACTTGATAGTGATTAAGACAGAAATTTCCTCATCTGGAGTCAGAGGACCTGGGTTCAAATTTGACTTCGACACTTTCTACCTGTGTGAGTTTTATTGGGTTATTTAATCTTGGGGCTCAGTTTCTTCCATTTGTTAAATGAAGGAGGTGGGGCTACATGACATTTGAAACAACTTCTTGCTCTAAATCTGTGAAATGGTGCTTGGCACATAGCAGGTGCTTAATGTTTATTGATTGATTGATGTTGATTTCTGGATACTGTTGGACTTGATGATTTCTAAGGTCCCTTTCAGGGCTAAATGAAGCCAAAATTGTAGGAGTTTGAATGCCAAATTGATATGACTGACTTTGGGAGGACAAAATAATTCCACCAGCCATATATGGTGATAGATCTTAGTGGGGGCAGGACAAGGAAGGTATTAAATGGATGGGTTGACATGACAAACAATTAGCAAAAAGCAAAGTTCCTTGATATATGTTCAGAAAAAAAAGTGATGATTTTCTAAATAAGGATCATTTTCCACTCCTGCACAATCCATAACCCCTTCCTCCAAATATTTAAAATCAATTACAGTTCATTTTGTGTCAGCAGTGCCACCTCATGAGTTAAAAGTAAGGCAAGTGTGGCAGGTATATTGAACAATAAAACTCAAATTGGTTTAAAAAATGAAAAATTTTATCAAACTGGGTGGTTCCCTGGCATCATGGAGCTTAAAGGAATTTGACTAGACTGAATTCACATAGGAGAACAGAAAGTAGAATCTTCTACTTGGAGTGTAGCCTTCATTTCCAAGTAAAGTAATTATCCAACTTGATACTTTGGGGTTCAGAGGGGTCAATACCTTGCCTTTTGGAACTTATGAGGAAGGAAACATTCTCTACACGACTCTTTAAGAGAAGGAAAGCAAATGTTTTTGCTCTCCACATAAAGGACTTTTTTCCTCTTTGTCAATCTTACAGCTCACCCCTAGATAAGCAAATGGTGGTTGTTACTTTTGTGTTCTGACTAGGAGGAAAGCTAATGGATAAGAAGATGCAAGTGCCTTTTTCAAGGGTAGAAAAGAAGTACGTTTATAGGGGACAGATGTATTTGGGGGCTAAGTATGTGTATGAATTGTTTTGTTTGTGTGAAATTCATCATTTAAATGCTAAATATTCTCCACACGCTTTATATTACTAAAATATATTTTCTCTTTGGTGATGAGGTGACCCTGGCTTCCTGAAGGTCCCAACAGGGGAGCACATGCATGTTCAGGAAAGCTGGAAGGACTTCAGATAGTCCTGTAACTGACTGTGTCTCCTGTCTGAGGACCCTCCTACCTTTGTATGAAAAGGTTTTTCAGCAGTTCTTCACCATGCACTGTATGTTTTGTCTGTGGCAACAACAACAAAAACATTAATTTTTTTTTTAAAAATACTTTCCCATTATTATCTTTATTTAATTTGTTATTTTTTTCTATAGTTTAATGGTTTTAAGGAAAATTCTGTTGGATGGCCAGATTGTTGTCAGAAAATTTGCGTATGTGAAATATGCAATGGTTTTATAAATGACATTGACTCTTTATTTTACCTCTTTGCAGTCAAAAGATGGATGGCACGCAAACAACTTGATTTTTTAGGAATTCCTCAGTTCTGGGGGTCAGGTTTGGCTGAAAGCAATGGAAAAAGGTAAAATGGAATCAACCTTTTGTCAGGGAGTTTTCCATGACCCAGATTACATTATTAGCCCAATCAGCCATCTTAACTGAAGTCAGTCCTTGTTTTGAGTTCAGGAAAAGGGAGAATGGACAGTTTTACCACAGTCTCTATTGAGAAATAAATGACTGTACTTGGCCTACTGTAGCAGCAAGCCCCCTGACACATCCAGGATGATCTGCTAGCATAACTTCCTCGATCTGCTCTTCTAAAAGGAAAGCAACTTTTGAAGGGTAAACAATCTTCTTTAATCACATATACCAACAGAGAAAATACATGTAGAGAAATAAAGACCGACAGGCATTCTAATTGTCTGACCATAAGCAATACATACCTTGGAGACCAACTATCTGACAGATCCAACTATCTGACTATTACATATATACATAGTTACCAGAGAGAGAAGCACCAACATCTGGATTTTCAAAGCTGAAGGGCTCCTTAACAGCTGCCCAAAGTCTCATCTAGCCCTTTCTTCCAAAGAGTAAACCCCCAAAGCAAAACCTCACCTCAGAGTGTATATACACTTTTCAAAGCCAGAGGTCACAACCCTCATGACCCGTTGCCTCATTAGCAATTAACAAAAGGTGCAGGCTTTCCTACAAAACCAGCCTGCCCTAATCTGAGACCCATCAATAGGTGGGGAAGATCTTTATATTTTAGTATTCATTCTCTGTGTATACAAATGACTCTAGCATTATATTATTGATTAAATTCAGTATCACACAATAGCACTTATTTACTGTTTTTGCATATGTATATGTACTGAAGTTCCAGGGACCTAATTTCACCATCATTGTTGTCTATGAAGTCAAAAATACTTGCTTTTCAGTTCTTTGAATAGACATTTTCATATATCCCCTCTCTTGGCTCTCTCTTTTGTGTCTTTTCTTACAGCTACAGATTCATGGTTATGGAAAGATTAGGAATGGACTTACAGAAGATCTTTGTCCAGAGAGGCAGGTTTGAAAGGTCAACTGTCCTGCAGTTGGGTGTACGAATGGTGAGTTGGAGCAGCTTTTTTCATGTGCTACTCAGGATATTTACTTGTTACAGAATATAGATCTTTAGTGTTTGCAAAATTATCAGGGAAGGAAATCTTTCGTGCCCTAGAAATGTCAGTCATTGACGTAGAGGCCACTTTGGTGTAATTGATAACAGTGGGCTCTCTAAGTGACAGAATGTGCTGTGTTTGGCACTACAAACTCAATTAGGCATGGGGTCTACAGCCTGATTTTTTTCCTCACAGCTTTGTTTTTGCATGTCAGAACAAGCCTGCATGGCTGTTAGAATGCTCTCCCTTTTGTCAAATGTTTATAACAATGCAAATTACTGCATAAGATAATATTTTATATATTATGCATGTGATGGTATGGGGTTCTATAAAGTTTTTATTGCCATGAATTTGGGATGAAAGCAATAATTAGTTGTGGCAATGAGTTACGCAGACTTTGCCAAACAAGAGGCAATGAAATCTTAATAGCACCCCTGCACACATTTTGTTTATGCCACATATTTGTCTTATCTTGTTTGCTGTTCGTTGGTTCAATTTTTTTTTCCATTTTAAGTAGAATGAGCCTGGTTCTGCTACCCACAGTGGGACAGGAATGGATGCTACAGATGAATACCTTCTGTGACTTTCTACAGGGAAGGGGAGAATGAATGCACTTGGGCAAAGGGTTTTGTTCCTAGCTCCCTGCAGCCTGGTTTGGAGATAGAGCTTTGGCTAGGGAGCTCCTGAGGACCCTGCTGCAAGTGACTGTCACTGATTGCTCTGGCTCCTTTACCATCTACCTCCTTGCTAAATCATCTGACTTTCTAATCCTGCCTCACCCCAAAAAGGAGAATGTTTGAAAAACAAAAACTTACTTTTCTCAGCTGCTGGGCAGTTAGGAGTCATGTATGTTGCTGAACCCAGAAAGGGAGTGAGAAGATTTTCTTCCTTTAGTGCCCCCTCTAAAAAAGAAAGCATATAAGTAAATGCTGGCTGATGGGCAGTCCCTGTTGCTTTGAAAGGGTATGAACTCTAGAAGAGGTTCCCCAAAATATGGGTGATAGACAGATGGCTATGAAATAGGGCACTTTTTGTAGTATTTATAGGAAAAGGAACCCCTTTGTATTAAAAGTTTATTTTCAAAAATGCTAGTTTGTCAAAGTGAATCCTAAATAGATAGCAATATGATGTCACCGTATCTTCTTTATTTCACAGTTGGATGTGTTGGAATATATACATGAAAATGAATATGTGCATGGTGATATTAAAGCAGCCAATCTACTCTTGGGCTACAGAAATTCCCATCAGGTAAATACAATATCAAGTTTGGAACTGTATTGGCAGCATAGAGAGCCCTAACTTGAGT
The DNA here is from genome assembly GCA_028658325.1 of Potorous gilbertii. Taxonomy (NCBI): domain Eukaryota; kingdom Metazoa; phylum Chordata; class Mammalia; order Diprotodontia; family Potoroidae; genus Potorous; species Potorous gilbertii. The sequence goes on from CM053769.1 coordinate 173,536,453, forward strand.
CCCTTCAAATTAAACTCTAATTCCTAAGAGTTTACAATGTTAAAATAAAGGTAGGCATATAATGACAAGATATGATACTCTTTATCATCATGGAATAGGGGAAAACTGGGAGTGTGATGAGGAATTAGGCATTAGCATAGTGAAAACTCACTACCTTGGACAGATTTGTCATATGATTGTAATTAGAATACCAATTTATGTATGTTTAAAGGAATGAGTGTTTTTGTGCTGCTCAGATATTCAGTAGTGTCATGGTTGTATTCCATTTCACTAAATTTACATTCATTTGGGTGTTTTAAAAATGGTTTGTGAATTGAATCCTTTTTTTAGTCTTATTTCCTGGGACTAGCTCTTGAAGGAGAGTGCATCAGTAATCTTAAGTAGTTGTGAAGGTGATTTACTTATAATTTACTGTACTCTCAGGGGCTCATTCTATAATCAGGGATTGGTGGCAATTCAAAAGAGAGGCTCTGTTTCATATACAAATGTACATGGTTAGGGGAAAGTCTGATTTAGTGAAGAGTCTGGATTACAGAATGTTTTAAAACCAATCCAGTTTTATTACTTTCAAGTACATAGTTAACTGTGTTGAGGCTAACCAAGTTTGTGTTAAGTTTTCCTTAGGGAGTCTACTTTAATGAGTAGATCAGAATAGTTTGTGTTTCTCTAATGTTTAAAGATTCTTGAAAACAGTTGGTTTTCTTAGAAATTTCCTCAGGAATTTTGTATGTGTTTTTAATTTTTCACTTTCTATGAAAAGAAAGTCACCAGTAAACAAAGGTAAAGTTAAGTCTACCTCTATCTGGGTTATAGAACTGTGGCATCCTGCTTCCAGCCAGCAGTGTTACCGTGTATTTGTGGAATTAACTTGCTTAGACTTATTACCCATTATCATGAATTCCTGGAAGTTAGCCATGAGTCTTGATATGTTTATTTTCATATCTGCCTTTGCTCATATTTTTCTCCCCAGTTGGAAAAATCTTTCTTTCTCCTCTTTGTCTATCCAGATCTGCCCCATCCTTTAAGGGCCAGCTAAAGTCCCCCTCCCTTCTACATATCCTTTCTTGACACCTCTAGGCCATGCTGACCTATCCTTCCTCTAAGTTTATGTGGCATTTATAATCTTGGCTACATACTTTGGGTACAGTGCTGTCGTATTGTTTTCCTGATGCTTACATCGCTACTCAGAGACCAGGTCTTCTTGTGGACTTAGAGTATGTAACATCAGAAACACTTAGTAAATACTTGTTGTTTTATTGATAAATTTGACTTGGGAAAAACTACAAGTAATTAAATGGTGTTGAGTACATTGTTTTCTTTCTGAAGTAATGCATCCTTCCTATAGGTGGCAATGTGGTAGAGTGGGAAGGAAGGGAATAAGTCCATGTGCCAGGCACTATGCTAAGCACATGGCAAAGGTTATCTCATCTGATGCTCACAGCAACCCTTCTAGGCAGGCGCTATTATTGCCGCTATGTTATAGTTGAGAAAACTGAAGCAAGCAGAAGTTCATTGATTTACTCAGGGTCACACAGCTCGTGTCTCAGGCCAGATTTGAACTCAGCTTCTCTTGACTTCAGGCCCAGAGCTCTATCCACTGCCCCCCTTAGCTGCCTTATACCTGATGCAAATTTTATTTTTTATGATTATCCATAAGTAACTGAGACTTTATTATCTACGGCCTGCCTTCATAGTGGTAGGAAAGTTAAGGACCTTAAAGTTAGGAAGTTCTTAGTGATTTGGGAAAGGCAGTTGTAACACCTGATCTGTATTTGGTGACAACCCCTTAGCTTTAAGATTCCCTGGGATATCAGTGAGGTAGGGTCATAAGTCTCATTAAAGCTGCTTGTTCACCATATGCAAGAGGGAATTCCAACATAATCCATGTATCAATCACAGTGGCTCGTAAGGCAGAGAGTGGCTGCATGTTTGCAGGACTTTTACATGGTATATGCACTTAAGCCTTATTTTATGAGTAAGCATTTTACCTCCATGCTTTCTTTATTGAGGACCTGTAAAACTAAGTGTCTGGGTAGCAGACGGAGCCCCACTTGCATTGGAAAACTCTGAGGCAATTTGTCATAGAGAATAGCATGTTGGTACAATATTATTTGTATGGGGGACATAGGAGAAAACCTTATCATAAAGTACTTTGGTATTGCACAAATTTGATTTTGTTACAGGTCGAATGATGCCCCCTGTATACACAGTGGTACATAGTACATCATAGCACGTAACCTGAGAGTCCCATACAGGGATCTCTAATCTTTGTCCTTCAACCAGCATTTTAACAAGGTTCTGCTGTATATCTTAAATTGAGAAAAGAAGATGCTAGATATGTTTCTTTTAAATGATATTATTTAGATATTTTAATCAATTTTCTTACTGGGTTTGAATTAATCAAGACTGCCTTTATTGGATTTCCCCTTCTAACCAGTATGCTTATTTGCAGTATCTTAGTAATATATTCACTTTGAAAGAGAATAATTTGATGTACATGTGATAGCCCCCTCTAGTATCCACCAGAGACATTTTTTTTTGTTATTGTGTCCTGATGTGTCAACTTTATTCGTCAGTAAAGTTGGTATGAAATTTCATAATGACCTAATGTTCCACAAGGCCTCAGTCATACTCTGTTTTGCTAAAATAATTTGGAAGAGTCAATTGATTAGAATTGATTGAGAGATCTAATTCATAATATAGGAAGATAGATTTTTAGAATCATAAGGGTTCTCTTATGGTCTATCCTGTACAAATGTTTCATGGTATAGTTGAGGGACCCAAAGCCTCAGCTGGTAAAGTGTCTTGCCCAAAGTCACACAGTGAGTGATAGAACTGGCTTTTTTGAACACTGGTTCTCTTAGTCTGAATACAGTGTTCTTCTATGTGACATTGCCTCCAAAGAACATTTTATCTTGTTTTCCATGACTAGTTTCTCAGTGATTGTGTTTCAGTGGTCATGGTGATGAAGTTTTGCTTATCACTGAACTGTGTTATATTTTTAGCTCTATGACTCAGTAGCTAGAGCATAGAACTTAGAGTCAGGAAAGTCTGAATTCAAATCTGGCTTTAGGTACTTACAAGCTGTGTGACCCTGGATATGTTATTTAACTTTTGGCTGCCTCAGTTTCCTCATCTGTAAATCTATAAAAACAATAGCACCTACTTCAGAGTTATTATGAGGATCAAATGAGAACGTGGAAATTGTTCTGTAAACTTAAATGCTCGCTATTGTTATTTCCATGTGTTGGTTTGTGGTAATTTGATGTGCGGGGGTGCTAATTTCATTTTTAAAAAGCAGCCAACTTAAACTGCTGAGCACTTTTTTTTTGGAAGGGAAAAGTAAGAATCATAGGACATAGCACAGGAATTATAAAAGTTTAAGAGTTACTATCTCTGTTTTAAAAATTATACTTTTGTGAATCATATATTAAACTTCAGAATCTTGGCCTAGTGTAAGACTGTCAGGATTGTTAAATGCATAACATGGATTCCAAGAAGAAAACTTTTTTGGATTTATCTTTTCCGGGTTTTCCTCTCCCCTCCTGATCCTAATACAGAGGAGTTGAATTTCTTTTTTTCTGTCCTGCCTCTGTCCCACACTCCCTCCAAGCTATTGTTCTTAATAACAGTTTTTTTCTGTTGTGCTAGATTGAATTTTTTTCAGTGAAATTTTTTCTTTTAAGTATTAAAAAGTTAATTTTTTTTTTCATGAAACTTGAACATCTCCAGAATTCTGGGCATAGGAACTAAAATAAGAGAGAAACAGACCCCACTCTTAAATGGTAGAATCAATTATATATAGTAAATTTTTTATGATTAATTATTTTGTATTAGAATTTTCTCAACATAGATTTCAGGAGAGAGCATGATGCAGTTACATAGAGGACTAGCCTTAAGGTAAGAAAGTCCTGGGTTCACTCTTGAGGCAAAATGCCTTCCACATCCAGACAAAGAACTATGGAATTGGATCGCAAAATGAAGCAGACCGTCTTCTCTTGTGTTCTATTTTGTTTGGTTTTATGGTTTCTCCTATTCATTTTAATTTTTCTATGCAACATGACTAAGGTGAAAATGTATTTAATAAGAATGTATGTATAGAACCTATATAAGACCGTCTCTGGGAGGGAGGAAAAATCTAAGATATATGGAAGTGATTGTAGAAAACTGAAAACAAATAAAATAATAAAATAAAATCAGAAAAAAAAAGAAAGTCCTGGGTTCAAATCTCATCTGACACATACTGTGATCCTGGATAAATTACTCAGCTTCTCAGTTCTCTATGACAAGAGGTAGAGAAGGTTCTAGTCTGCCTTGGTAGCCCATCTATCACAATTCCTGACACATGATAACACTTGATAGAAGTTAGTATGATCCAGCCTTTCACTACACCCATGAAATTACAGGTCCAGTCCATTTTCCCCTCCCTATTGCCAAATTTGAAGGATTCTATCTTTATCCCTATAGTTATGCTTCATAGTGCCTAGATTGAGCCATGATAGATCTATATTTGTCTAATGAATCAGATTATAATTTGGTTAGCTTTTAGTAAGTAAAATATGAAAATACAGGAAACATATACCTTCTCTGGTAGAGCATCATCTATCCCATTTGAGAAATTGTACAAAGTAACCAGAATTCTACAGCAATATGAATTAGTGGCTTTGAGGCTCATTTCTTTTATTCACTATTTTGGGAATATAGTACTAGGTTAGTATAAGGTCCCTATTTATCTCTAAAGGCATGGGACTTTTGAATGGTATTGGTTAGTAGTTACAAGTTAGTTATTTCCGAAGGTTACCTGGTATTGATCTCTTGAGCAGTTTTAGAGTGATGTCATCCACTATTATAGAACTCAAAACAGCATTTTCTAGATATTCTCTTTATTAACTGGGAAGACAACAAAGTGGGAGGTAACACCTAAGTTAATTCAGTTCAGTTAAACAAACATTCATTTAACACGTCCTCTGAGCCAGTTACTGTATGAGTTGATGGGGATACATAAACAGACAAAAATGGAACAATCCCTGCCCTTAAGAAACTTAAATTCTGTTGCAGGGATACAGCATGAACTGAGAGGCAGTGAGCACAAGATGTTTTGAAGAGAGTGAGAGAGAGGAATAACACCTTTGAGGAATCTGGAAAGTGTCTGTCATAGGAGGTAGAGCCTGAACTGAGTGCTGAAGAAAGCCAGGAATCCATTCTTAAGAGGCAGAAGTGAAAAAGGGGTGTGTTTCAAGTAGAAGAGATAGTCTGTGCTGTGAAGTGCAGAGATGGAAAGAGAAATCTGAGGAGCAACTATGAGATCAGTTTCAATGGCATATAGAGAGTCTGAAGGGAAAGAATATGAAATGTCTGAGAAGTGGGAGCAAGATTGAGGAGGGCTTTAAATGTTAGATTGAAGAGTTTTATATTTTTTCCTGGGGGAAATAGGGAACCATGGAATATTTTGAACACGAGTGACCTGATCAGATCTGTCTGTGTAAGTTCATATTTTAAGTCTAAAGCTATGTTTGTAAGTTCCAGAAAATCTTACAGGAAGACAACACAGGTTGCTCAGCTTCCTTAATTACTTAATCACCTGTCTCAATATCTTGTAACCAAGAGCTGAGACATTATCTTTAAAATGTTATGGGAGCTAGAGTTGACTAAGATTCAGAGGTTATTATGTTGTCTGATTTAAAGAAAATAAGCACTTCTTCTACCCAAAAAGATTTCTTCCACCATTGCCTATAATTCATTTCTTTGTTCTAAGACTTTTATTCTAAAATGCGAACTTACCTAATGAACACTTTGTCTTCAACACCTAATTATCAGTAAGTTTACTAGATGTATTCCCAGATGACCAGAAAGACCTAGCTTATTTAGAATACCTGAGGGCAGAGGAATGGGAGCAGAGAGGGACAGAAGAAGTCCTGCAAGGAGAGAGAAGGATACACTCACAAAGGAAAGGGGAGTTTGCTTTGTAGCTTTGCTTAGGGTGGGGACTAATGAGGTGGGAGTTGGAAAGTTATTTGTTCTTTTGCATAAGGCTTCAGTGTAATTAGGTCTCTATCATTTGCACTGCACCTTTCTTCATAAAATCAACTTGATTGTTTTGAAACCAATTATCCAGTTTATGCCTTACTCAGGACCAGAAGAAAGAAATAAAAGATAATTTCTGTAAAAGTCTTTATAAAAGACTTATGGGCTAAATAAAGTTGGTACTATTTTCTGAAATAAAGTTTTGGATAATTTGTAGATTTCAGCTATGCCTTTTTCAATCATCAAATTTGGATGGTTGATTTCCTCCAATTCTAGTATTACAGTAATAGAAAGTGAGCTGTTGGCCATGGCATCTTTAGAAATCTGTAATAACAAATTGAAGATCTGTAGCACTTGACAGCTTTGAAATGGGCAAAGTAAGTGTCCACCTTGGAAGCTTTAAGTAGACCCTTGACCATTAGGAAGAAAACTGGAATGTTAGTTATTTTTGGCTTCCAGGTACATGCAACACAGATCTATACTTCTTCAAATCTGTAGAATTTTTTTAAAAAACTGATTCACCCCCTTTTTTATGTCTTAACGTTTCCTTACCACTCACCTTAATCTCCTTAATCTTCCTGTTCCTGGGCTCTTACTCCCTGTTTACTGGTTCACCAAGAGTCACTGCACTGAAACTGCAGAGAGAGTGATTCAAGGGCAGAGACTTCAAAAGCATGGACCTGCCTGAAGAATCAGCTAAGTGACGTAGTTCATTGAGCACTAGACTTGAAGTCTTGAAGAGTGGAGTTCAAATCCTGTCTCAGATACTTATTAGGCTTATAATCCTGGACAAGTCACTTAAGGGGAAGGTGTAGGAGGGAGGAAGCATAGTACCTGCTGTGTGCCAGGCATTGTGTTAAGGGCTTTTTACAAATCCCTTTTGATCCCTTCAACAATCCCGTGAGTTATTGCTGTTGTGATCCCCATTTTACACTTGAGGAAACTGAGATTAAATGATTTGCCGAGGGTCCCACAGCTGAGGCTAGATTTGAATTCAGGTCTGTATGATTTCAGGCTCAGCACTCAGTCCATTGTACCATTAGCTGCCTCTTTCAACATCAGTTTAATCATCTAAAACAGTGATAACGATAGCACCTATTTCACAGCATTGTTGGAAGGATCAAATGAAATAACAAGTGTAAAAGTACCCGGCAAACAGTAAACTTCTTTAGCAATGCTAGCTGTTATGTGATGCATACCACTTTTAGGTTTAGAAAACAGAAATAAATACCTAAGAATAGTTGATAGGTTGAAAACTTGACATAAAGATAATTTAAAATGTCTGATCCTACCTATGGTATTAGAGAAAATGGTCTTTTTAGTAAATTATCTACCTCAAATAACAACAAAAACTAGCTCTCCAAATTATATTGTATTATCAGTTTTACAAAATGCTTTCTTTCTAAGCAAAAGAAAAGGTATTTTAGTTACCCACCAGTGCCAGTATTTTGTAAGAAATGATTTTCTCTTCATTCAGTCCACAGTTATTTCTTGAGTGCCCATTACATTCCACTGACAAATATTTCTTCTAACACCTTTAAGGCTGAATACTCACATTTGACTGAAAGATTAGCCCAGTCCAAACCGTAGAAAGCTTGTAGACAGTGTCTTGTTTGGTAGTGAATCCACAATCACAGCCTAGGCCAATGCGATTGAATTAAATTAACGCAAGAGTAGAGAGCATTAGAAAGGATATAGAACTTTGAAAACTGAATTTAGTGTGAATATTGTATCTGCTACATATTAATTGTGTGGGTCAGTCACTTGAATTTTCTCAGGCTTCACTTTTGTCATCCACATATTGAGAGTTGGATTAGATGACCTATAAGTTCTCTTCCAGCCAGCCTCTTATGATCCTAAGAATTTTGGAGGAGGTGTTAAAGAAACTTGAATAGACCTCTGGAAGAGGGACATTACACTTTTTTTGTATGAATCCCTTTTGCAATCTGATGAAGCCTATAACCCCTTCTAGAATAATGGTTTTTTAATGGACAAAATAATATATCCAGGATTACAAACTATTGAAATACAGTTATCAAAACATTTTTTTAAAAATAACAACAAAAGAAAAAAAACTAAGGCCACAGATACCAGGTTAAGAAACTCCTTTAAGGAGTCCAGGTCATATGAACTATAGAGTGGTGGCTGGTAACAGCTGCCTGAGAGAAATCTTGGCTTCATGAGCATCAGGAGGCAGTCCATAAAGAGCTCAGGAGATATTTCCAGGATAAAGCAATGAATATCCCCATAAACAGCTCAGATGCTAATAACTGCATGTTGGTTAAACCCAGCCATATATTTTGTAAACTCTTAAAAAATATATATTTTTACACAACATATTCCTAAAGTCAGATTGAATCAGCAGATTTCACCTTCTCTGTTTAAGTTACGGTGGTAGGTACTTACAATGGCAATAGACACATCCTGTATACAAGTGATTCCCCAGTAAAATTCAGATTTTCTTTAGACAGAAAGACCAAAGGTTGATGTAAACCAGATTATCCTTCTTGCTGATTTATTCCCATTAAAATCCCAGCACCCATTGTGTCTTTTTAAAATCCAAGTGGAATTTAAGGGAGATGAGATATTAGGAATATTCTCAGTCCCATAAAAACTATTTAAAATGGGGAGGGGAAACGAGACAAGTATTTATTAGATACCTACTCTAGGTAGCTAGGTGGCACAGTGAGTAGAGAACCCAACCTGGAGTCAAGAAGACCTGAGTTCAAATCCAGCCTCAGATATTTAGAAACTTTGTGAGTCTGGGCAAGACTCTTAACTCTGTTGGCCTCAGTGTTGTCATCTGTAAAATGAGCTGGAGAAGGAAATGACAAACCACTTCAGTATCTTTGCCAAGAAAATCCATGAGAGGGTCACCAAGAGTCAGACATGCCTGAACAACAATATACGTTGTGTTAATCCCCATGCAAATATTATTTCATTTGATCCTCCCAACGCCAATGGAAGGTAGGTAATGTTGTTGTCCATATTTTACTATTGAGATGTTTGAGGCAGATGGAGATTAAGTGAATTGCCCAGAGTCAAACAGTTCAATAAGTGTTTGAGGCCAGATTTGAATTCAAGTCTTCTGACTTCTGGCCCAGTGCTGTGTCCATTGAGCCACCAGCTATCTAGGTGGATTTGCCTAATGTCAAATTAGAAATAAAGAATGATCCCCAAAATTTTCTTTAGTAAATGAAGTCATCTTTGGGAAAGAAGCTCCCCAAATCCTGGGGCTTATAGTGCTTAAAATCACATTAGGGTTTCATCTTTGGCAAGGTTGGGGAACTGAAAGCATATTATGGAACCAAATGCAAACAGTATCAGGGAAACTCTAAGACTCCCACAGTTCTGATTCAAGGACTTAATTCATTAGATTGAAGTATGCTATAGAGTCGAAGGAACTGTGTACTCTTGGTGAATGGTCTAGAAGTGGATTAATCAGTGAACTGATTAAAAAGTTCATGTCTTATTCATGAGAAAATAGTGCATTGTGTGGGAATGTGTGTGTGTGTGTGTTTGTTTTTTTAGGTCCTAATTATCAGTGAATCTAATATCAAGTCAACAAGGATTAAGTGCCTACTACGTGCATAGAAACTGTACTGGGGATACAAAAACCTGGCAAAAACAGTCTCTGCTTTCAAGAAACTCACCACCTAATGAGGGAAACAGCATGCAAACACCTATGTACACACAAGATATACGAAGGAACCATGATTTGGAGAAGAGGAGGGAGAGAATTCCACATGTGAGAGACAGCCATGAAAATACCTGGAGCTGGGAGATGAAGCACGGAACAGCAGGGAGACCAGTGTCATCTGATTGCAGAGCAAATGGGAAGGGGTGGCGTGGACCAAAAAGTAGTAAGATAGAAAAGTAGAAAGGGGTTGGATTATGAAGGACGTTAAAACCAGAGGATTTTTTATTTGATCCTGGAGGCGGTAGGGAGTCATGGATTTATTCAGTGGTGCAGGGTTGGAAGTGACATGATCAGACCTGCCCTCGAGGAAGATCAATTTGACAGCTAAGTGAAGTGTCACTAGAATGGGGAGATGGAGAGGAGGGAGAGGCTTGAGGCAGGGAGATCAACCACCAGCCTCTTACAGTGATCCAGGAATGAGTTAATGAGGGTCTTCAGCAGGGTGGTGATCCAGTGATCAGGATGGAGAAGGGGAATATATATAAAAGATGTTATGAATAGATTAGTTACTTATGAGATCAGAAAACAAATACAGAAAAAACCACTTTTGTTGGTGTTAGAACAAGTCATCTTTAGAGTAAACAAGTTATGGATTTACTGCAGTTCATTGAAAGATAACTAAGTGATTGAACAACAAAAATACTCTACCTCTGTGGTCATATAAAGGAAAACTGAAGTTGAAGAGCAAGTTAACACTTTATGATGCACTTCCTTTGACCAGCAATTTGGGGAATAAAGTACATTTGTATTCCATTTTTGCTACTTTGATCACTGGCCAGCCAATTGGAGCAGTAAGTAAATTCTGAGGCTACTGTTAAATAATGACTAGAATAGCACAAGTTAATGGTGAATCTGTCCATGAGAGTGCACATAGCAGGTAACAGGTGTGAATGGCTTTTGGGAACATAACATTGCTCCTTATTCATTCTGTGCTTCATTCCCTTTCTGCTGTATAGTGATTTTCATTAATAAGTTAGCATTTAGTTTATTGTGATGATTTTCATATTGCAATATCTCATTGAAGGAATAGGAAAATATTATGACCTACTCCAATAATATAATTATTGTAACAAGATAAACGTTAGCTTTTTAATGAAAACCACTGGAGTTGCTGAATAAGATGATCTTCCCTTTCTAAAGTTTTTAAAGTGTTTTCTAAATTGCCTGTTTTAAAAGAAATTCATGAATAGTGAATATCTCTTTCCACTGGCCCAATTCCCATCAGTCTCTGATAATCAGGATGAGAGCTTAACTGGTGCACTTCTGTTTCTAGCAGGGTGTGCTAATTAAGAGGATTTGACTGTAGAAAAAAGTCTAGATTAAGATGAGATATTAGCTGATATGATCTTACCATGTTCATGGGTGACACCTTGGTGGAGAATTTTTAAGGCTGCAATTTGCTCTACAGAGTCAAATGCTTTTTTGTAACCAATAAACGACAGAGTAAAGCAAGTCTCACGTTATAAGTCTTATGTTCTTTATACCTTTAGCATTTGTCCTCTCATTTTCCTCAGAGATTGCTTGAGAGTTGTAATCAGAAATGATTTTGTGTAATAATCCTCTGATGATAAATATCAAATGAGACATATAGCAGGGTTTCATATGATCACCAAAGCATTGACTGTTGTCATCACTGATGTCCACCTCATAGTACAAATGAAGGAAGGATTCCCTGAATCCCTATAGGTGAATTTTCTAAATGTGCCTATTTTGGGATAATATTGTGGCAATTGCATCAAACTTTAAAGTACTGCAGTGATTCCATGGCTACTTAGTATCAGTATATGAATCTATACCAAGTAATGCCTAGAGTTAGCTGGTGGATGAGGAGGATGGATTAGACTTCCTTAAAGTCCCTACCTCCTAAAGAAAGCTTTCCAAATCCCTCTTAATTCCAATACTTTCTTTCCATTATTTCCTATTTATTCTGTATATATCTAGCATTTATATATATGTATATATATATACATATATATATATATGTATATATATATACATATATATTTGTTTGCATATTGTTTCCCCTATTAGATTGTAAGTTCCATGAGGACCAGAACTCTATTTTGTCTCTTTTTTGTATCCCAAATGACCAAGCGCAGCTCGTGGCTCATTGGTTGCTTGTTGTCCTTCATTCTTTAAGGGAACCAAAATGACATCACTCTAGATAGTCTGTGTGTGTGTGTGTGTGTGTGTGTGTGTGTGTGTGTGTGTGTGTGAGACCGTCCTTTGTTGCCAAAGAAGACCATACCATCAGAGAAATGATGACACGACTTGCACTTGACTTTGTTTTGAGTGAGGGAGGGCTGTGCAGGTCACCAGCCTCACTTCTGCTGCAGAGCCATCTGAATTCAGTGACCAGATATTCATCAGGATGACTGGAGATGACCCAGGATGAGGCAAGTGGGGTTAAGTGACTTGCCCAAGGTCCCATAACAACTAGTGAGTGTCAAGTGTTGAGGTGAGATTTGAACTCAGGTCCTCCTGACTCCTGCACTGGTGCTGTATCCACTGCACCACCTAGCTTCCCCTAGTCCATGTGAACATTTGGATAGGAGATGTCTCTAAATATCTAAATATCCTCACATTTCTTTTGAGTGACTGCAATTCTACTTTGCTTATAGAGCACAGTGCCTTCTTTGATGTGGGCACACTGTGCTAGATGGTCTTGTGCCAGTGTCTCCTACGTCTTACAATCAGTTTCAGAGTTTTTGAGAGAGACCTTGAGAATGTCTTTGTTTTGCTTCTTCAGACCTCCATATGAGATTTGCATGAATTTTATATAAAAATAATCTTTTAGGCAGATGTGCACCTGACATTTGAACAACATGGTCACCCCATCAGAGTTGTACTTTCTGTAATATATTCTTGGCAGTTCAGGTAAAGAAAGGACCTTGGTTGGACCAGAAGATATTCACAACTAGGACAATTGAAATGGAAGTTACTCAGTTTCCTGGCATGGTGCTGGTACACTGTCCAGGTTTCACAGGCATACAACAATGAGGTTAGTACAACAGTTCTGTAGACCTTCAGTTTGGTAGGCAGCTTATATCTCTTCTTTCCTATACTTCCCTTTGGTGCTGCCAAACGCTGAAGTAGCTCTTACAATGCATGCGTTAATAACCTCATGTGTACATCCCCTAGAAAGTATACTTCCAAAGTAAGTGAACTAATCCACAGTATTAGTATCTCCATTTGCTCTAACCAGTGGTTCCATGTATGGATGGTGGAGAAACCTGTGTTTTCTTGGGGTTAAGTGTTCGACCAGAATTAGCACAAGCAACAGAGAATCAATCAATACTTTGTTGCATTTCAGCCTCAGAGGCTGTGTTGAGTGTGTAGTCATCTGTTAACAAAAATCATGCACCAACTCTCCCTCCTTACAGTGGGTGTTTATTAAATTACTGAATGATCCTAATTGTAAACCCATTCAGGAGGGCTAGTAAAAATGAATTCTCTTTGAGCCTAACCTTGCAACTAATTCCAACTCCCCATTGTATGATATTCTAAGCCACATCTCTCCATATTTTCCTCAGGAATGATGTGAGATGCTTTACTGAAAACTTTGCACATACCCTTCTGTAAATCATTTATGTGACCCACCCACTAATAGCTAGTTTCTTTGCTATCATTTGGGTACTAGTAGAACATGAATTCCATCTATTGCTTTATCCCTCATTCTTATCACATGCCTGGTTCACTTGCTTTCTTTCCTCAAATCCCTCTCTGGTAACATCCTTTACACTACTTCTGTTGGAAAATTACTGCTGCCTATTTTTACCTGCTATGTGATAAGGGCTTCCAGAGTAAGGAACAGTGTAGAATTGAATTGGTTAAACATAAGATAGAGATTAGAAAGGGAGGCAGGTAAAATCAGAACAAGGGTTAATGCCTGTGGGTTCTAGGGGATTATATGTCTCAATAAAGTTTGGTTTGGAGTGCAGTAGTTTTGGAGAGGGGTGAGCTATATATAAAGATGGAACGATAGTTGGTAATGGTCTGATAGAGGAATATGAGATTTTGTTAAAGGAAGTGGAACACTTGTGGGTAATGGTAACATCCAGAGTGTGATAATAATATATTCCTTTTCTATTTCTCAGTGATTTCATGAGGGCAAAATTATATGTCTACATGTATGTATACACATGTACATATATGTATGCATTTGTGGATGTGTGTGGTGCGTAAATACTTAGTAAGTGCTTGGGGCCTGGCTGACTCACTGGATCTTTGATTTTATCAGTGGAGGAGCTCTCTTTTTGGGAACTTAGTACAGATTATTAACTGTACCAATTAACTAAGCATCTTCAGGAGGTGATTTACTTACAAGTAAAATGACTTACCCTGGGTTACCTAGCTAAATTACATCAGAAGCAAGATGTGGCCCTCTATCCACTATGCCAAACTGACTCTTGAATGTCTATATGTGAGTATGTCTACATATTTATACAAATATTGTAAATATTGTTTTTAGACACACCTTCAAATAAATGATAAATTAATGCAAAAGTATTCAAATAATTTAAAGAAAAGATAAGTAAAGACAGAAGCCCACATGGATACCACCTTAGTGCCTCCACAGGGAGGGAGCTGCTGCCTACGTAATATTTACTTAAACAGTTTTATAGAGTGCTCACCTTTATTATTTTAACATTGGCCTTTGTCTTCCCTCTTGTATAACTCCTGTCCCCAAAAGGGGACCTTTTTATATAAAATCCTATGGATGAAATTCTAAAGGCACAAGAAGAAAAGATTCCAACTCGGTAAGAAAAGGAGAATTTCCTGAAAAGACCAATGTGGATACACAGAGAACTCACCAAACAACTTAGATTTATTTTTTTTTAAGATATGTATAGACGGAGCAATAAAAGTCAAAGGGGATGAATACAGAAGCCTGACGCTATCCTGTGAAAACAGCGTCTGGACTGGGTGCCAAAGCTCAGAATGAGCCAGTGCTTGAGAAGAAGGCTAAGGACCACACAAAGGGGGGATGTTGTTATTGTGTTTAGCTATACTGGGAAAAAGGGGGGGAAATCGTCTGATAGGATACTAGGACTGCTGTTTGGGTTGCATGGGATGCGGATGGCTGACAACATAGAATGGCGCAATCCTGCTTAAACCTTAATGATTTTTGGAAAGGGTAGGAAAATAATGGTTAGTAGAGCATTGATTCATGATACAAAAAGAAGAGGATTTAGTTCTCCCTCCTCCCACCCCATAAATTCAAATCAGCTGGTCCAAGGAAATCTCTCCCGGAATGGACTGTTGGATGTGATTGCTGGGATACTCTCGGTAATACCTAAGAGAGAAAGAGAAGATTGAGGCAGTAGTACTGGAGTAATACCTGAGAGAGAAAGAGAAGATTGGGACAGTAGTACTGGAGAAAGGGTTATTTTTTTCCTTCAAGGGAAGAGTTTCCAAATTATTGGTAAGTGAGCTTTGCCTCAATTCCTGGCAAAATTCTAGAACAGATTATTGAGTGAATGGTTTGTGAAAAATTTAGAAAAGTTATGTTTGGTCAGAGAGCCTGTATAGTTTCATCAAGAATTGGTCATGCAGTGCCTAATTAAACTAGTTTTTATGGGTTACTGAATGGGTAGAAGCGGGCGATCTTTTACATGTAGTTTGTCTATATTTTAGCAAAGTGCTTCAAGTATTTCATGCTGTTATCGCGAGAGAGAAGAATGTGTGGCATAGGCTGTCCTACAGTTAGATTCTGAACTGGTGAAAGGTGGGAAGAAGGGCTCCCTGGAGTGTCCCAAGGCATCTGTTTAGATACAGTGCCTTAGATAAAACTGCTTACAAAATTTGTAGCTCCCATAAAGCCAGAAGGGATAGTCGACACATTGATGACAGTCAGTATCCAAAATCATCTGGTCAGCATACAACATTGAGTTGAACATAATATAATGAAATTTACTAGGGATAAATGTAAAGTCATATACTTTGGTTTAAAACTCAATTTCACAATAAGAAAAGGAAGGCGGTATTGGCCAATTTTTCTGAAAAGGGCTAGACACGGTCAGTTAGTATGAATCAAGAGCGTTACATAACAGGTAAAAAGCCAGTGCCATCTTGGACTCATTATGAGGAGGCATAATTTCTAGAAATAAGAAAACTACAGTTAATCCTACTTCTGGGTCAGACCACATCAACATTATTATGTTCAGTTCCAGGCATTTTAGGCAAAACGTCAGTAATTAAAATGGAGAGAATCTACAGCAAGGCATCTGTGATGATGGAAGGGCCTTGAGGCCATGCTATATGAGGATCACTTTGAAGGATCCAGAAATGTGATTGAAAAGAAGACTTCACAGGGCCAAGAGAATGGAGGAATGATCTCTTCAAGTGTCTGAAGAGCTATCATGTGGAATTAAACTTGTACTGTTGGCTGCAAAGGGCAAAATCAGGACTGAGGGATCATAGCTGCAAAAATGAAAATTTAGGACAGATAGAGCTTTCCAAAAGTGGAATGAGCTACTTCAGATAGTAGTAGGTTCCCCCTCATTCTTCATGCCAAAACTGAATGACCACATAATAGCTGTGTGACAGTGGGGATTGTTTTGGGCTCTGTGTTAGATTAGACTAGATGGCTGATGAGATTGCTGCCAATTCGGAAATGTGATTCTGTATTTTTGATAGCTGGACTTCTTACTTGGAATCTTGAAGGCTTTGGTAGTAGAATGTGCCCCTGTGAGATTCTACCATGCTTGAAAGATATTGACAGCAGAGCCATCCCTGTGTAGAGAAGCTCATTAGATGATAAATTTTTTTTGGTCCTTGCAGCTCAGATTTAACAGGGGATTTTGTCCACATCTAATGGAATATGTTAAGTCTCAGACAAACCTTCTTCAGATGCAGAACGAGGATGAGTCTGTAGAAGTAGCAGAGAAGAAAATTTTTGCCCCAATTTAGGAGAAACTTCCTAAGAGTTGTCACCATCCCAAAGAGCATTGGATTACTTTAAGAGAGTGGAATCTGCCTTACTAAAGTTCTCCAAGCAAAAACTGAATGACCACTTTTTCGGTATGTCTTTGGGGGTACTTGTTCAGGAATGAGTATGAGGCAGCCACTTGGTGTCAGGCAGACCAAAATTCAAATCCTGCCACAAGTACGTATTAACATTGTGACCTCTAAGCAAGTCACCTGATCTCTGCTTCAGGTTCCTCATCTGTAAAATAGAGACGTTAATGCTGTTATGTAGTTTTTCAGTTATCTATGACCCTGTGTGATTCCTTTGGGGTTTTCCTGACAAAGATCCTGGAATGATTTGCCATTTCCTTCTCCAGTTCATTTTACAGATGAGGAAACTGTGGCAAATAGGGTTAAGGGATTTGCCCAGGGTCACATAGCTAGTAAGCATCTGAGGTTAGATTTAAACTCAGGGAGAGAAGGCTTACTGAATTCAGACCTGGCACTCTATCTACTTTGCCCAGCCACCCTGTTGGAGACATTCATAACAATTACCCTGTTGTGAGGCTCCAATAAGAAAGCATATTACAGTGTTTTTCTAACCTTAAGCACTAGATTAGATGGTCACTAAGGTTGCATCTGGTATTAAGATTCCATGATTCTGTCAAGTGTAAAGAGAACTGAAATGGGAATAAAAGAGACCTGGGTTCCAATTCGATTCCTTGTAACTAGCTAGCTCTGTCCTTGAGTGAATCACTGAACCTCTCTTGACTTCGGTTCCCATAATTAGGGGTAGGAGGGAGAAGAGACATAGGTTGATCAAATGATCTTCAATATCTTTAGTTGTAACATTCTCTAATTATACAGTTTATTCACAATCCTACTAAAAAGTCAGATTTATTTTAATTTATCCAGAAGACTTTTAACATAATGGCGAAAGAGTTGGAAGAAGTTTGGGAGGAACATAGCAGTAGGGAAGCAATGAAGTTTGTGGAAAGAAAGTATTTCAAGAGAGAAGTTAAGACTAGGCATGTAGATTTGGGAGGTATCTTTGTAAGAGAAATAATTTGATGTATGGAAGCCAATAAGATTACCTGTAGAAGTTTACAAAGAGAAAAGAATGCCCTAGTCAGACTTATAGTCTTACCCCCTTCTACTTTCTCCATTTCTGGTGTATATAAATAGACTTAGGTCTTTCTCTATCCTAAAAACAAACCAACAAAAGCATCTCCCCATGGCCATTGACTTCTCCAGTCTGTTTCTCTGCTGCCCTTTGCTCCTAATGTTCTAAAATGTAATTTAAACTAGTTCCATCAACTATGTCAGCACCCTACTCCTCAACCTTCTGCAGCGTGGCTCTAAACCATTAGAATGTAAGTATTCCCAGTGCTTAGCACAGGGTCTGACACTCAGTAGGTGTTTAATTAATGTGTGTTGATTGATTGCTTCATGACCTTTCTTTGTAGGCTTTGATATAATTGACTTCTTTAAATCCTTCCTCCCTTGACTCTTGTAACATGTTCTCCCTTAGTTTTCATCCATGCCTCTGCTTGTTCCTACATGTTCTCCTTCCTATGCCCTTCTGTGAGGGTGTCCCCTAAAGGTCTGTTTTGGTCTTCTTTCTTTATACTCTCTCTCTTGGCATTTCCATGTACTTTCATAGTTTAAATTATTCCTGTTAGCCCAGTGGGCATCATTATCACTCAGATATTCTACTGGAACTGCAAGCTTAACATGTCTAAAAACTGAACTTCACATCAAAATTTTGCCTCCCTGCCCTGCACAACAGCAACAAAAATTGATAAAATCTGTTCATCCTCTCACCTTTTCTGTGGCTCTTCCAAGTCACCAAAGCTCAAAACTTACACATTTTCTGGGATTCTTCCTTTTCCTTCACCTCATCTGTTGAGTTGGATGCTAAGACTTATTGATTCCACCTTGGTAAAATCTTGCATCCATCATCTCCTTTCCAATTATACTGCCTTTAATTTAAATCCTCATTAACATTTTCCTGGGATGTTGTAATTGTCTCCTTTTTGTTCTCCTAGTCTATTTGTACAGGTCTACATACCATCTACTGTTCAAAATACTTCAGTGGTTCCCTTTTGCCTATAGGTTAAATGTGAAGCCTCTTAGAGTATCATTTATTGTCCTTGACAATCAGACTCCAATCTATCTTTTCAAGCTTTCTACCACTCTCCTCCCTTCCAGACACATAAACGTATATTAAGCACCTACCAAGTGCCTTGTGCTAAAGGATAAAAAGACAACCAAAAATGTCTTTGTCTTCCATGAGTTAACGTTCTGTTGGGCACAGCATATATGAGGTAAAGTTCATTCTCCCACTAAGAATTCACTCAGACCATTCCTGCCTTACCACATCTGATGGGCCTTTGTAGTCCTCATCCTTCTCCCATTCTTCTTCACACTGAAGACCATCCTCTGTCTTCTCTCAGTGCTCTCTCCTCACTGGACTTCCATGGCGTTATCCTGCTTCATCTCTCTAATGGCTCCTCAGTCTCTTTTGCAGGTTATCATTCATATTCTGCTCCTTAATTGTGAAGGTTCCCCAAGGTTCTCTTTAGCTTTTAAAGCTCTTTATAACCCAGGCCCAATCTAGCTTTCCATCCCCATTATTTATTATTCCTTATCCTATGCTCTTGAATATAGCAGAACCGGCATCCTTTTCATTCATCACAGAAAGCATCCCATGACCTGTGTCCATACTTGTGCTTTGGTTGGCCCCTAAGCCTGGGCTATATGCCCTCCTCACCTGTGTCTCGATGGATGTCTGTCTGCTTTCAAGTCACTGCTCAAGCACCATATTCTCCATGAACCACATACTGATACTTAACTGCCAAGTGCTTATTACCCTCCCAAATTCACTTGTATTTAACTCTCATTTATTTTTATCTATTCTTTATCTATTTTATATATGTTTTCTTCCTCATTAGAATGTTAGCTCCTTGAGAACAGGATTGGTTTCTTTTTCTTTGCATCCCTAGCACTTAGCAGTGTCTTGGTCACGGGAGGCTCTTCATAAATACTTGTTGTGCTGGGTGGTGCAGCAGATAGTGCAGCCAGTTAGACCTGAGTTCAGACCCAGCCTTCGACATTTACTGGCTGTGTGATCCTGGCACATTGCTTAACCTCTGTTTGCCTTAGTCTCTTTATCTACCTCAGTAAAATCTTGTAGCCATCGTTTCCTTTCCAATTATATTTCCTCTACCTTAATTTAAATCCTTGTTAATGCAGGTTCCTCATTGAATATTTTTTAAACATTTTGCATAGTGCCTGGCAGGTGCTTTATAGGTGCTTATTCCCTTCTTCTCTTCCTTTTCCATCTGTAAAATGGGAATGATGATACCTATCTCTGAGTGTTGTGAGGATCAGTTGAGATGTTGGTAAAATGTTTGGCACAGTGCCTGGAACAGAGGAGGTGATTAATGATTGGATGATTAATTAATTAATTCCACATATGTGTCCATTGAAGTACTTCTCCTTTCCCAGGTAAGGTGATTATCCTTTCTGCCAAGATATTCTTGAGCTGCCCTTCCCCCCTCACCAAAGACTGAACGTGAACCCTCCCCCCCTCAGATTAGTGGGAGCACTTTGTCTAGACCTTTGCTTTGCTTCTTGACTTTCTACCTGGCTTGCGCCTTGATTGGAATAATTATATTCCCCCGTCAGATTGTAAGCTCCTTAAAGACAGGGCATCTGTTGCTTTTCATTTTTCTTTAGTGGTTAATATTTCAAATGCTTTTAATCAGAGAAGCTCCCAGAGTACCTTTAAAATGATTGTTTTATTTTTTTAAGTATGCATGTTTTCATATAACTGCTTTTATGAAACTTAGCTAACTAGGATCTAATTATAAAGGTAATACGTTCAGAGGATATCTGTACAGCAGTTGTGCAAAGAAATGTACCTCTGTACTGTTACAGTGCCTAGTTCTGTGCTCTTTGGTACTTTGCTAAAATCATGACTTCATTGATGTATGTACTCCTTTCACACCTACCCTGATAATTGTAATCCTCCTGCTATTTCTTATTCTGTGTAATTCCTTTCTGTATTTTGCCATTTGTTTGATCTATTGGGTGACATTTAGGCTTTCCTTCCCTTATTGTATCTTAGGGGTACCATTACAATCAGACCACAGATGACTATCCATCTGTTATCTCTTATTTTTATTTCATGACCAACCTTCCTCCTTTTCTGGTCATGCATGTCCCCAGTGATGCCTTTTGAGGTCACTTCTCATTGTTGGTGACATGCTGTCGTCAGCATGACTCTTTCCATTGTCCTTTGAATTATTTGTACCTTTAACTCTTCTAAAATGTGGGTATTCCATGTAGAGAATGTGACTTCACAGCCTTTTTTGGCCACAAACTTTTGAGGGGTTGTTCAGTCTTGGAAATAAATAACCACACAACAGCAGCAATTAATTCAAGTGACCAACTATTTAAGCAGTTTATATTTCCTTGAGGCAGAAAGAACAGTGATTTTTAGGACTTCAATACAGAATAGTATTAGACTGAAAAAGGAACTTCAAACCTCATTTTCTGTTGTATCCTGTGTAGCTAACTAAGCATGCTAATGGCCTGGTCTTTTTCTTTGTAGATGAAAATTTCAGCTAATATGATGTTAGTTTTTTCATAGCTCGATTAAAATTAAAGTAAGAAAACTATGTTTTCTTTTTATAGATATTAATTGTAAAATGCAGGTTCCACTGCCTTAATTCTGTCCTCAGGCAGCTGCCTCATTAAACTTCAATTCCACCAGTAAAACTTAAAGAAATAGTAATGTAGCATTTAAGGGAGGAAAAAAAAAGTTGATTGGTTTCTTTTTTTTTGGACAGCCTTCACATACGTGCCTTGGAAAATACCATTTTCTGACCATGGATCGGAATAATTGTCTAGTCAAAACAGCTCTTCATTCAGTGATGCTGTAGTTATAAAACCAGCTCCATTTTTTTCTTCCTCCAATGTAATCTGAGAAAAATTCACTTGGATTGCTTTCTGACTTCTAACAATCTATATTACGTTTGGAGATTCTGCTCACAATTCTGACTTACTTGCAAAGATAACAGTGATGATATAGATTGGTCTGCAAGGCCAGAAGTCCTGCATTGATGTTCCATTCTTACCCATAGACAGCTTGATGGTGTTTTTTGAAGAGTCATTGCCTTTTACAATGTGTCCACTGTTTTTATGTTTCTTGTTAATAGGATCTCATATAACATTATGTTTAAGTTAAAAAAAAAAACCTTTGCAGTCTGTCCCCCCCCCCCTTTTTTGTCACATGTATATGTTGCAGGGAGGGGGTCTGGGGAGAGATGTGGTTCTCTAGTATAAGGACAGATAAAAGACAACATTGCATTTTATGATGTCTGGATGCCCACCTGGAGGGAAAAGAGCTTAAGAATAAAATAAAAAAGCAAAAAAATCTAACTCAGCCCAGAAATAAGATATGACTACAGTGAAGGAAGGATTTAAATGGGGAGGTTAGTTGTTATAGCCCCCAGTTGTATGTATTTTATCCTAAGGCACCATTTGGCTTAATAAAATGGAGATCTAAGGCTGTCTTTAACCTATCAGTTTCTTAAGACTTAATTATAAAGGTTATACTTTCAGAGGACGAAAGCATTATTCATTTGTCTGTTCATGTCTTCCAGGTTTATCTTGCAGATTATGGACTTTCCTACAGATATTGTCCCAATGGGAACCACAAACAGTATCAGGAAAATCCTAGAAAGGGCCATAATGGGACAGTAGAGTTTACCAGCTTAGATGCCCACAAGGGAGTAGGTAGGTTTCTTTTATTATTTTATTTCAGTAGTGTGATTACAGAATGAGTGATCAGGCTACATAGTACGTTCAAGAGGGGCGAGACTGTGAGCTTGGGTGAGACTGTATCAGAAGGTGTGAGCTATTGTTACTGCAGTGAATATCATTTTTGACAGTGGAAAGAGCTAGAGACTGTGATAACTTTTGTTTACGTAAATGAGAACGGGCTAGAGCTGTGCATTACCGAGCAAAACTTAATGTGCATTTAGGCTAGGAGTTCATTGGCTTGCACTAGTAAACCTACAGGGCAGGAACTTTGTTCTTTCTATATACTGTCAGAAATTTTACAGGTGTGGTAAAAAGTGAATGTGTACAGAACTGTTCTCATTTTTTTTTTTTTTTTGGTAATCTCCATGTCAGAGTATTTGAAGATATCATCTCTCAGTGGGAGCGGGGGGAACTTACCCTTTTTCCAAAACTATAAAGTGTTAACTTTTGAAAATCTGTTCCAGTCGCCTTTCATATATCTTACTTATTTAAACTCACTTTGATGGTATCGGAAACACATTTGCAGGTAAATTACATACATAGTCCTTTTATTGGATATTGATTATACTGCCTTGCATTCCAAGGCAGACTTAATTCAACAATTCCCTAATTAGTTAAAGTCATAACCTATGTCTTGTATTCATTTACCATTAATTAAACCTTAGCTGTTTATTACACTGCAGTCCAAATCCAATAGCAGACCCATAGAGCCATGGAAAAGGGAGTGGGAGGTCAATATTGAAAATATATGGCACCAAGTTCCACTGAAGGCTGCCTTGTTCACAATCAATGTGGTCAATGCAACACAACTTTCTTAGTTGCTATGTCAGCAAGACAAAAAGTCAATTCGAATGTTATGCTAGTGGAAAAAATGGCAATTATTGAAAAACTTTGGCTTGCAAAAAATATTGTCTTTATAAAGTTTTATTTTTTAAAAAAATGTTTTCAAATATACTAACCCAATTGAAGTGGTATTTTGTTACCCTTTTGGAATGGACTACAGCGTCACTAATTACAATTAGAAACTTGCACTTGTTAATAGCTGCTGAACTGTTGTTACCTTAAACTAATACTTTCTAACGAGTTTTAGTTGGCACAAACAACTGTGTATTATTGCCTTTTCTATTAAAAGGACCATTGACCATGTAATGTAGAGGGTCTTGATAATTTGCCAGAGCTATTAAAACCCATGGTAGTTTAAGGTAGGCCAATGGAAAAATGAAATAAGATTGTTAGCTGTATTTTCTTCCACCAAGGAAGTGTTTTCAGCGTAATTTTTTTTCTTTGTGGAAAGATTGAGTCTCCCAGTGTAGCCCAGGCTGTGGAAGTACAGAGGCCACTCATGGGCTTGGTCCCACTCTTATTGGCACAGCAGTTTTCATGTACTCTATTTTCTAACCTGAAGTAGTTCATCTTCCCACTCCCCAGTCTCCAAACCTGGTGGTCCCCCTTTCCCTGGAGCTCACTATATTCGTGCTAGATTTATGGAGAACACTCAGTCAGCTTAATGCACTGCAGCGCAGAAATCCTGAACTAAACCACCAGCCTTAGTCTCCCTACCCTGTGCCAGGGATTACAAGTGTGTGTCACCATGCCCAGCCCAGGGTAAATTTTCAAAGATAGGAAACCATCTCTTTCCTCTGAGTATAGAGTAAAGCAAGCTACTGTTTTTCACTCAGGTGGGATTCAATTTGAAAAGTAATAATTATTTATATATTTGCCTCCATTTACCATCTCTCTGGTGATCGATAAATGTATTCTCATTTAGATTTGTCATATGTAATGAAAACCACTTACCTAAATAAGTTTTAATCCAATTTATATTCATATTTTAAAATATTTACTGATAGTTTTTTAGGTTAAAACTTTTTTCTGCCTAAATTAGTTACAGATTGTATTTCTTTTATCTTTTGCCAGATTATTGGCAGAGTGAGGATTTTGGGAGGGATTTAAGAGGTTTATCTCACATCACTGTAACTGGAAACTTTGCATCCCTTGAGCTGGCATTGTTTTGGTAATTATTTGGTCATACTACAATATGATTGACCCAAGTATTTCACCTATCTTCACTGAAACAACTACAACACTGAGTTAATTGTGACTTTTGAGCTGTTTTCTCTTTATTACCCTTCTCCTTCCTCTTAAAACTCTAGTATGCCATAGAATTTTCTGGCACCTATAATTACCTAATTTTGTACCCAAAGCAAGAATATAAAATTGTGCCACCTTATCCCAGCGGCTTGGCACTTTGGAGGTAGTAAATGCACACTTTACCTTTTTTTTGCACTCTCCACCTTCGCACACTGAGATGTTTCCTGTTTCCAGCTGGCAGTTTCCATTGCTGAAACTGCTACCCTAGTAGTATTCCCTAGGTTTGTGCCATGCCAGCTCTAATTGTGTCATTCTTTTCCTCTAATGCATGGGATTATGACCTGAATGGGTTATCTTTTATAAGGAAAAAGATAGGTTTTTTTTCCATTACCCAGTAAACTTTTGGGGTCATTATTTTTCCTGGAAAATAATAAGTTTTGACAAATGGATTTTTGCATTTAGGTTCTTGATTTGCCAAAGAATGAAATCAGGACCACCATTTATTTAGCAAACTGATCAACTTCCTAATTTATTTCCTTCTTTATTAAGCTTAACCCATAGATATGATTTGCTTTAAACAAACACAACCTATAGAACATTAATATTTATTGGAAAGATAGATTAATCAAAAGGTAGTTTGCAAAAGGATTCACCATAAGATTCAAAGTGCAAAGCTTCAGTAATCCATTTAAAATAGGATTTGATTTTTACAAGACTTTTATGAATCCGTACGTTGCACACAGTGTAGGTGTAATATACTTTCTTCCTTCTTTTTCCATTTTTACTTTTTGTGCACAGTTTCCATAAAACTATGACTTCTGCTCACTCAGGCACACTGGAGACAATATGGAAGAATTCCTAAGGTTTTGTCAAGGAATCAATTTTTTCTGAGCTTATGTCGTCATCCAGCTCTTTTTTGAATTCTAGGCTTTATTCCTTAGGCAGATCATAGCATAACCCAATCCATAATGCTTTCCCAAGAACAAACAGCACAAAAATACAAACATACAAGAAAAGCCATGCAAGTAGTCCCTGATGATGAATTGTTCTTCCAGGAAGAGGTGTCTTCAGGCTCTCATGCCTTTCTTCCTGCCAGTATACTCTGCAACCATAATACCAAGGTCACCTTGGGGTTGCTAGTCTGTGGGTCTGAGTTCTCACTGATTTTATATACTACCTACAGCTAGCTTGTGAATAGAAGACAGGCTTACACTCCCTCTTTAGGATTACTGAGATGAGTTTTTGCCTTTCCCTTTTAATAGCTTAGCCACCTGCCTCCTTGATTTCACTACAAACTGGATCAAGTCAGATCTTCAGTTAAGACATTTTTCATAGCACATGGTTGGTAGATACCAGCTACATAGAGAAAACCAGCAGTTGTTTTCATTTCATTTGAGGCAATTATATGGCATAGTAGATAGAGCACATTTGAACACTGCCTCACATATTTACTAGCTGTGTGACCCTGAAAAAGGCACTTAACTTCTCAGTCTCAGATTGATAATCTGGAAAATAGAGATAATAATGGAGCCTACCTCATGGTTTTTGTGAGAATCAAGTGAAATAATATATGTAAAACGCTATTTATATGTTAGCTAATATTGTCTCTTAACCAATTGTTATAGCAAAAAAGACCCCGCTGTAGAAAATGGCAAAGAAAAATTACATTTTTGATCTACATTTAATTAAAGTATTGAAATTTTTTAAGCCATACAGAATATTAAAAAATAAAAATATTTGCCTCAGACACTTGACATTTACTAGCTGTATGACCCTGGGCAAGTCACCTAATTCCCATTGCCTCAAAACAAAAATAAAACAAACAAGAAAAAATTTTGTTTTTGTTTTGTTTTTTTGGTCTGAAATTTCATTGATTTATCTTGTGTTTGTGCCTGAAGGTCAGACAAAAGAGATCCCTAAATTTTTGTGTCTGTGAATTGAATAGAGTTAGTGTGGTTTCAGTGCTGGATTCAGAAAGATTCAAATCCTGCTTTAGACTGGTAGCTTTTTTATCCTAGGAAAGTCATATAAAATCTGTGTTTCTCAAGCAACTCCCACTCCCTAGGTCCTCTCTATTATGTCATAGATGGTTCAGCATAGTCCCCAAATGGGGAAATCCTTAATTACTTTGGCTCACATCCCTTAAAAATTCACTTATCAGCTTTTATTACACTATATAGCTTAATCTGAAAATAACCTCCCCCCTACTCTGAAAACAAAGAAATACCATAAAAACTTAATACATGTAAACAAAGAAAATTGTTAGAATATTTGATGTGTACCCAATTCAAAAATTCAGAAATGTTGACATTGCTATGTTTGGTCAGACTCAATGAAATAATTCCACTTTGACTTAAGAATTAACTTAGGAGTTGAGTATTTATGGTGATCTGACTAGAATGTCTAGTTTTTGCTGCTGTTTGTAATTGTGGTCTGGGAATTGAAACTCTAAACTTCATTTTTGTTCAGAATAATGGGGTCTTTATAATGAGGTAGCTTGTAAGAGGTGATTTTTGCCAATCAGCTTTTCCATCTGAGTGTCTTATCATTGAGTTAAAAAAGACTTCTTGGCTATAAGCTTGTTTTGGTATTATGGAGTTAAAAAAAAAAAAAGGATCTTGCTGAAGCAAGTCATATATTTTTAATTGTGGATTGTCCCAAACTTAATTCTTTCATGTGACCCAAAGGTGTTTAGTGAGGGTCTAAGGTTCTTTGTTTAGTGTAAAATTAAAAGAAAACACATTGGACTGAAATTTTTCCTAGTTGGTTTTGTTATTTTTTATGAAGCCCAAAATGTATAAACCATGCACTACTTCAGGCTTGTTGCTTGATAATTAAAAAGAATTATATGTGCGTCAAATGCACCTTTTTAAAATTTGTTACATTGTTAGTAGTGTTAAAAAGTAATATTTAGATCAATACATAGTATGGATTTTTGTAGATTTTCTACTCACTGAGGCATGCAGTCAATACCTAATTTCTCTGGAGATATACTGCACTTAACATATTGAGCTTCTCTAAATACTCCAGACCTGTGCATTGAGTATGTAAGACCCATTTTAATTTGCCCTCATTGATGACCATAAGAAGAGTGTAAGCTGTCTATTACATTCTTCTTAAAATATGTTGGTGTGTGCATGGAATTTCAGGATAATTTTCCTTTTTACAGTCGAAGGCAATGTTACATACCATATTATTGTTGTTTTTAGTCACTTGCTGCATATGCGGGAAATCTAAGTCTTAAAAGTGTTATTTCTTGCATGACTTCTCTTCACTCATAATCAAACCCTCAGATTTACAGAATATGTGAAATAAATTGAAAATGTATTTATGTTTCAAAACCTGGAAAAATGACATGGCTTATGCTCTCTACTAGTTTTCTTAAATGGCAATTGACAAAAAAATTAACCCCTTTCTTAGTGAGGTACCATGCACAGTTCAAGCAGTGGCTAGTCAAATAGCATGAAAGTGGGTGGTTATGTCTACATGTAGATAAAATTGGCTGTTTTCCATAGTCTGTGTATCAGTTCTAATAAAACCAAAAGTATGGTGTCATAGATCATCCAAGAAGCAGCATTTGTTGTGGACACAGTTTTTCACTTTCCCTGTGCCTTCCTTCTTCCCCTCTCTCAGATTTGGCATTTGGGGTTGACTTTTCAGTGTTGGCATACATATATCTTAACCACATTTCTTTGTATCCTTACAGAACTCTTTAATTGGGTGATATATTCATTCTTGCAGATAAACCAGTGTAAAGAGAACCAGATGCCCTTAGTTAGGCATAGAGTCACTGTTATTTCTGTGGCGAATACTATTTATTACTATTACCGATAGTAAGTAATACCTGCACTTCATTTGCAAGGCAGTTTACAAGTTGATCCTCACAGTACACCTGTGAGGTAAGTGCATTATTAACTTTATTTTACAAGTGATGAAACAGAAGCTTAGACGTAGCATTGGACCTGGAGTTTGGAAGACCTGAGTTCAAATCTAGCTTGAAACACTTGTTTAGCTTTAGGACTCTGGGCAAGTTTTATCTGATTCACTTTCCCTATCTGCATGATAAGGTAATACTAACCTATTTCTTTGGGGTTTTGTGAAGATAAAATGAAATAATATTTGCTAAGTATTTTTCAAGGTTTAAAACACTATATAAATACTAGAGATGATGATGGAGTATAAGTAAGCCAAGGCGCTGAGTTCATTTTGAGCCCAATTCTTGACTCTACATCCGGTATACTCTTTACCACTCCATGCAATTTATATTCTTAGAGAGGTTAAGTAACTTGATCAGCATTACACAGGCATAAGGTCAGAGGCATGACTGAAAACTCAGGTGTTCCCGACTCAGAGGCCACTATTCTTCTGCCTGGATGTTACTGTAGTTTCTGAAAGGGAGAGCCGTACGTTATATTTCAAATAAAGCATTAAACACTAACCTCTAAGAATATAAGTTGCAACATTACAGTTCTTTATCAGTGGAGGAGGAAGTGTTCGCACTAGGGATGAAATCACAGATCTAGACTCCAAAAGTCTTTATAAAAACATTCAGCTTTTTACCATTTTAGATAGAACTTCACGAGTTTTGATTTCTATTTGTTGCTTTTAGAAAAACAAGAAATTCCTTGCTCTTTTGATTTTCCTCGTGTTCCTTATCAGCCTCTTGGAGAAGGATTTCCTTGCTTTGGTTCTCTTACTATCCTTGTTCTCCGTATAGCAGTCATAGAGCAAGGACAGGAGTACACATTCACATAGAATCTATACTTGAGGCACTCTGCTACCACTTTACAAATATCATGTTATTTGATCCTCAAGCTGGGTGCTATTATGATCCCCATTTTACAGTTGAAGAAACTGAGACAGAGGTTACATGATTTGTCCACAGTCCCACAGCTAGTAAGTGTGTTTGTCTGGATTTGAACTCAGGTCTTCCTGCCTCCAGGCACAGTGCTGTATCCACTGCACAGCATCGCTGCCTGAAGCAGAAGCTTTCTAACTCATACTGTCTGTTAAATGATTTTTTCATATGTCATAGTGTTATACATAGTGTAAGCAACAAAACCAGAGAGGGGTAGATAACAGCCACACTCTCTAGTCAGCACCCTCATTCACGCTTCCAGCCATTATGGATGGAGATATGTACTCTGACTCTGTCCCACTTAAATCTAATTCATGTGCAAGTTATCACCTCGTGATGCCATTGGTCCTCTTCAAAAAGCACAGGGTGAACAGCAGAGATCCTAACCCTAAACAATTCATTTTCTTGAATTGACCACGTTTTCTGAAATTGGGACTAGTGTCTTGTAATAATTTAATTGCACATTCAGGTTCAAGGCATGACTTTCAGATAGGAGTTGTATGACAGCCTTTGGAGTCCTATCCAATACTGATGATTCTGTGAAAGTAACTCTTCAAAGAAAGAAATTTGGGGGTACAAGAAGACTTTTTTATTGGTGATCCCATGGGCACTTTGCCCATGTTCTTTGTCATGAGCTCATTTATCTTTGGACGGACAGGATCTCACTGGATCATAGATCTAAGGCTATAAAGGACTCCTTGTCATCTTACTACTTAGTTGAACAAGGCCTCCAGAACTTAGAGTGATTTAGCCAAGCTGGAATTTAACCTAGGTAGAATTTGAGCCAAGGTCCATCTCTGAATCTAGAGCCAGTATTCTTTTCCACTGAATTTCTGTCTTCATATGCTTGAATGGAACTACCAGTTTTTAGATTTCATAAGCTCAAATAATAGAAGTTTTGTCTTTGGTTTTGTGTATACAAGTGTCATTTCCCTCTCCATCATCCCAAAGGAAATGGCTAGGCCATTTAATTGGCATAACATGAAAAATAGTAATAAAGTATCCCTCTTGTAAACCTGGGGTACAGCCTTCTATAACTATACAGTTTCAGTGAGAAGAGTAGTTGTGCATACAGTATAGAGAGTATGAAATGTACATCTGCCATAAAATTATCCTAGAATTACATTCTGAAGTAGAATTAATACTCACCCTCCCCTCTCTGCCAACTGGTGTCCATGAATTATGTAATTATATTTTCAGGAACTATTTGTCACTTGTATAGATATTTTAAAGAGTTAAACTATCAAGACTTTTGAGAAACACAAAAGTTTGCAAACTGAAATTGTTTCATATTAATAGGCTAAATATTAATGATATATACCCAGCTTTTAAAAAAATCTATTCTTTTAGAGGGGTGTTATTACCTGTTTTGATTGAAGCTATTAAGCAAATCTGCCTCAGTATTGAAAATTTACCACATTTCTTTGAGAGAATGCCACAGATTCCAAGTTTGATCTTCAGATTTCTTTTTTTACTAAACTGTCACATAAGTACAAGTGATTCAATTAATTATAAGCACAAGTTGAAAAATCGATGCATTTTATGGCAAAGCATTTGCATTTAGGTCTTATTCTCCTGTTAGATCATGAAGTCACTGAATTTAGGCATTGTGTATTATTGACTCTTCTATACCTACCATAGAACTCTGCACAAAGTGGGTGCTTAATAAATGTTTCTAGAAGTTAAAGTTGAAAATTGCTGTGTGTCCCAAGGGGCATTAAAGGGTAGGAGATGGCAGATACCTGCAAAGTGTGAAAAGTATATGAAAGAGAAAAGTATAACTTATGATCTCTACAATTTCTTTGAAAATAGTTCTCTAAAAAGCAATGGAACCATTTATAAATTCTTCAAAACAACTATATTTTAAAAATTAAACTTTAGAACATTTCAGCTATGATAATTCATTTTCAGGTTACCTATGTACTTGTAGCTATGGGGATGTTGAGTCATAAGTAAGATTTTTTTACTTGTAATTTGTCAGGGATTAAAACCAGCCTTGCTTTTGTGAATAATATTCTTGCCAGCAAAAATCTTGATTGCAGAGGAATGCCTTTCTGAGGCATTTCTGAGCATTTAACAACTCTTAAAAAAGATATAAAGTTTGAAGAGAAGAAGAAAAGAAATAATCATTGTTAGAATGTCTAGGGGCTCAACCTCACAAAAACTCGTAACTTTTAAATTTCTGCCATTATCTGTAGGTAGCAACTGTTTTTCTAATTCATTAATTCCCTCTTCAGTGGTGATAGTGAGAGACTGTGCGGTATTCTTTGTTTAAATGAAGGTTTATTTTTTCCTTTTAAAATTCAGTGGCCATGATAAGTAAAAACACTAGCTCTGAAGGTAATGTTAGTATATGGGTACAGGAGATCAGAAAATGAGCAAAAGACTGAAAATGTGAATGAGAATTTATTTTAATTAGGTAAAGCCAAACTATAATAGTGAACTAAAGTTAACTTTCCAAGGACTATTTAAGATGAGCAGTTATGATAGATTGGTTTCAGAAATATAAAAGACTTGTGATTCCTTAAGAAGGGGGAGAAATGGGGGCACAGGGGATGCCCATCCTATTTTCATATTGAGGACTTCTGCAAGGGTCCTCTTGCATGTAGCTTGTGTCATCCAAACAGGTGACAGAAGATCATTTTGTGGAATTTGGAGGATCTGAAATCAAAAGTATTGGTTTGTATGGTGGTAATCTGGATTGGCCATAATGGAAGAAAGACTTTGTGAAAACATCTGTATGAATGGAACCATTCCACTATTAATGGGAGATTTATTACTGAAGAAATCACTACAGAACAGCAAGTGGTAGAGATTGTGTTTTTATTTTAATATGAGAGCCAAGTCTTGCATTAGGACATTGTTGAATCTGGTGCAGAAAATAAATGATACCCGAGGGATCATGTAGCATTCTGCTAGATTGAAGGGCCTTTAATAATCCAATACTCTAATAGCAGTTAAGATAGAGTATGTGTAAGAGCTAATCTTGTCTTTTGCTTTTATGATAACTTATGTATGGTAACAAGAAACAGTTATGATGTGTTGGCACCATTGCTCTTTAGTAGATGACTTTTTAAATTAAAAAATAAGTTTGCTAAGTGACTTTTCAGAATTTATTTAATGAAACCCCATAAAATATGATACCTGTTTACAGCAAGTTTAATTCATTGTGTTACGTACAGCTCTCTGAGCTTATATGTTCTTGCCCAGATTAATTCTTATACATAGCTTTAAATACAAGCCCATTGTTCAAACCAACTTCAGAATAACTGGAAAAATAGTTGATGCTCTTGAGGATTTGTTCATTCATTAATGAGGACTTGTCAGTCAAGTACCAAATAATTCTGCTATTGGTTTTGTCCCACTTCTCTAGATTGTGTCATCCCTCTCTGGGGTAGCAAAAGTACTCTTGAATTCACGTGTATAATTTTGCTGAATCCACTCAGCTTGTGTGGGGTACTTATAATAGCCTGGAAATATTCATTTCTCCTTTTAATAAGGTGGTTTTTTGGTTTGTTTTTAGGAAAAGATAACTCAATTTCAAAACTCCATATGTTGTAGCTGTAGTTTCTCACATTAAGAAATACTTGGTTGTCCTTACTCTCCATTCCCTTCACAATATACCACTAGTATGTCAGCTCTCCTTTTACCTAGAAATAAAACTTACAAGATTTCAGAGCACCATATTTCCATTCCATGCACTCCATTGCAGTTTAGGCCCAGGCAAGTGTTTGGAAAAAGGTTCTGAGGAGCCTAGGGTCCTCAGCTGTACACTAGATGGCAGTTTTGCCATTCCTTCTCTAGCTTCCACTGCTGCTTGTGTAGCAGTAAAGGAAAGGCCATCAATGTTTAGTCTGCACTCAGAGGGTCTCTGCATGACCAATGCAGACCCCATGGACTTCCTGGAACATGTGTTAGTAATTTAGTTGCAGACATTTATTTCTTTGTTTTACTGCTTGGCTCTTTGAGAAAGTGTTGGTGCCGGGTTATGGGCTGTCTGGATCATGTCAGAGGCCATGGGGATCAAGTTCATGTGACAGGCCAGACTAAGGAAGGATGAAGTTGGAGGAGGTGAGGAAACTGACCCTTACTTTCAACAGCAACAAGTCACTGCCTGTCTGTGGACTGGGGCCAAGAGCCTGGGCGTTTTACTTCTGCTCCAGCTGAACAAACAAAACACTTTTGCCCATTTGGCTTTTTCATATTTCATCCACAGTAGTTCAGTCTGAGCCCCTTCTATTTCTCAAGAAGAAGTCCTTATCCTTCATCCTTCTTTCTCTCTTGATGCTTACTCCTTTAGCCCCGTCTAGAAGAGGCGACCTTGAAATCCTCGGCTACTGCATGCTGCAATGGCTATGTGGGAAACTGCCCTGGGAACAGAACCTGAAAGATCCTGTGGCCGTCCAGACTGCTAAAACAAAGTACACACTTTTTAAGTATTATATCATTTACAAAAGCAGGTCTGGAAGGAAACATCAGAGAAATCTGACATCCTGGAGAAGATCACCTTTCACCCTACATGGAAGCTAGAGCAAATTTTTTAATTAAAAAAATGTTGTAAGAAGCACTGGAAAGATATAAACTCTGAGAAGCCACCCATAAATATACATGTAGATGAGCTCTAGACATAAAGCAGTTTATTTGTTCCCTTTTTAGGAATTGCCAAAGTTTAGATTCTCGATGGTGTTATTTTCAAGGAATAACATCTTCATATTAATATATACACAGTTAAATGATATTGAGAATTGGATGTGGGTGACATTAACTGTGCCAAGAACTGGTGTTAACATGGGGTCAGAAGGAACCATTTATTGTTTTTCGACTGAGAATGTCTGTCTTGTTCTTGTGACTTAAAGGAGATGGGTTTTCTTTTATAGGAAAACCTTTTAGTTAAAGTTGCACACAGGAGGCAGATGATCTTACAGCCACATAAGCATTATTAGAATTCCAAATCCAACTTTTTATCAGCCAGAATCTGTGTTAGAACAAGAATTAGGTCAGAATAAGAACACAGCACTTCCTGCTCTTCCATGCTACTACTGATCAGGCTTGAGAAAGTCAATTGCGCTCAGCACAAAGTAACCAGTTTTTCATTATAGACCAAGATGTGCTTGGCAGTAGTTATCCATAGATGTAATATCACAATTGGAAAAGGCAGCAAAGTTTTAAGTAGGGCAAGTCACAACAGAAGTGCACAATAGGGATAACTGATCCACAGAAATCAATCTGCAAATTGTGTGGCATGAACTCTCAGCAGAGAGAAAGGTTAGCTTGCAGACTCTGGATAATACAGACTACATTTGTAAATGTTGACATACGTTATATTTAATATTTCTCCTTTGGAAGTTTGGATTGCGATAGCCTTTTTGCTCCTCCTCCCCACCCCAAACTAACACATAGCCACAATTCAATGTTCCATCAATCACTCATGCTCTCCAGTGATCCATGTGTCTAAATTAACCCTTCGACACCTGGCATTCCTCAGAATGTGAGCCACATAAGTATTCAGAAAGACAGATGTTTACATGCAATGCTCTGGTCCAGTTAGAATCAAGAAATTCAAGGTATTACACTCTGTTTTGCTGAGTGGGAAAAATAAACTTAAGTTCATATAATATTGTTAGGATAATTGGAATTAGATATATTTTATTTTAATAAAATACTACCAAATACTTTAACTTTTTTTTTCATTAGTCTATATGTAGTTTGGTGTTAATCTAATACATGTGAAATAGTACAGGTTCTCACCACCCCCAACTACCACATCATAGGTCTTTGGCTAATTTGTGGTATTTTCTGTTATTCTGCATGACAATAGAAGCCTAGCATATATGTAATATGTGTGTATACACACACATCTATACACAATCTGTCCCAGTTATGTTTACTGTGGGGAGATATAACGCTGAATATCCTCATTTTGGTGTGTTTGTAAACTCTTCCTTTATGCCGCTTATTTTCCTAGGCCACGGTGACATTACAAATTGAAATGAGCACACGATGTGTTTGTTGTCGTGGTTTTGCATATGTCTGGGTTTGTGCCGTGAAGTGCGTACCACAAGAATGTTAAGTTGCATTTTTAGTATTTGTAGTGCACACAGCTGAGTGCAATAGAAGGAATTGTTTATGTCCAGCCTAATGCACAAGATATATGTGGAAATCTAGATTGGGGAAAAAAGCATCATTTTTTTAGACCGTTGCTTGTCAACCTGTTTATTATAGCTTAGTCACAGCCATTTCTTATTGAGGAGACAAATTATCAATGCAATTTGAATTTTTCAAATGGAACTGCCTAAGTAAGAAGGTTTAAAAATCAATTTCAGGTGTCCTAAAAATTCATCTCTTCTCCCCTCCCCATTTTCATGTTTTGTATCAAATGAAATAGTGTACATAAGAAGCTTTGCAAACCTTAAAATACCATATAAATGAACTACCATTATTATTTTAAAAGGACAAAACACTGACATTTAATCTAATTTTCCCTTAAAATGTTTCTATGGAGAATAATTATGACAGATTTCATTTCCAAAGTTAACTTAGACATCCCATTCACATGGACTTACTATAAATCAGAACATTGTGCTTCTTATTCCAGTATCCAGACGCTGGTTAAAAATTAGGACTGGTCAGAAGGAATTCTGGCCATTCCCGCCCCACCCCCACCCCCCCAGTATGATGAGAATAGTTAGCCCTCTCAGAGATCCTTCCCTGCAGAAGCCGAATTTTATTGTTGGCTAATTTTTCAAATGAATCACCTGCTATAAAACAAATTAAATGTGGACTTTGCTCTGTTTTAGTCTTCTGGACGAGCTCCCCAATTCAGTGATGAAGTGGAATACTTCTGAAAACAGCTGCCGTAAGTCTGATTATCTCCTTGATAGTACATTTTACAGCTCCCTGCCTTTGTCTGTCTCCCTGCTTCACTACCCTTCCCCTTTCTAACCATACCCTACCCCACCACCTCCACACCACTACCATCATCACCCCTGCACCCCCAGAAAAAGAAAAAGAAAATTCATCATAGATAAGTTGCTCTCTGGGAGGAGGAAAACAAAGGTATTGATAATTTAATGTATTTTTTACCAAAGAATATGAACCTACAACAGAAAATAAGCAGATTTCTAGTAGTGGTAGGATTACTCTGCTAATTGGTTATTCTTTAGGGGCTAAAGTTTTGAGAATCCTTGAAGGACTTATCATCCAAGTGTACCTCATTTCAGGTGTATGTGTTAACACATTTTTTCCTTGCTTATTTATAATTTAAAGAAATGCGTTGATGGAAGAGGAAAAAGTTATAGAAACTGTTGTTCCAGAAAAAGATGACTGCTTGCTATTAAGCATGTGTGGTGATTTTGGTGCTTAATGAAGACTAAATACAGCAAATAAGTACTTTATTTTTACACTGAACAGGTAACAGGAACTTCTAGTCTGTCCAAGACACAGGAGCTTTGTGTGTAGAAATGAATTAAGTTGTTTTCTCTCTGAAGCTATCACCCAAGCTCTTGTCATTTGTGTATGCATCCATGACCCATTGCTGAACTCTGATTTAACTACTGAGTCAGACCATCATGTAGAAGCCCAGAAAAGGGTCAGCCTGGCTTATATTGTCAGACTTTCTTTCACCACAGAGGGTGATAAGCAGAGGGGATTCTTGCTCTCTCTATTGTTGTATGGCTGAGTCCCCAGATGAACAGTCAGGTAACTCTTAGGGACCTGCGTACCTTGCATGTTGGCCTGATGTAAAGCAGTTCCACCATGACTTCTAGCCAAGAATTGAAAAGTACAGTTAGTCATTGTTGATATTTCTAGTCATTTGTTTATCTAAATTTTTTTTTTTTAAAGCTTCCAAAGGCATAGTAGAAAGAGCACTGGCTTTGGAAAGAGATGACTTGGGTTCCAGTTTCTCTGTTCCTTTCTTCTTTTCTTTCTTTCTTTTCTTCACTTCTGAAGTGACTCAGAGCAAGTCACATAATCAACTTACCCACTCAGTGCCTCACAAAGCCCAACAAAATTTTGGACAATGTGACCTCTTTGAGCACACACACCTCTTTGAGGCCTCTTTGAGCTTTAAATTTTCAGTCCTCTAATAGCTAGTGTTTATATTTTGCTTTAAAGGCAGCTAGGTGGCGTAGTAGATGGAGTACTGATCTTACTCATCTTGAGTTCAAATGTGGCCTTAGACACTAACTGTATGATTCAGGGCGCAAGTCACTTAACTCTATTTGCCTCAGTTTCCTCATCTGTAAAAAAAAAAAAAGAGCTGAAGAAGGTTTGTAAAGTGATTTACATAATGGCATCTCATTTGAGAGATAACATAGTGCACAGTGGATAGAGTTCTGGGCCTGGAGTGAGGAAGACTCATCTTCCTGAGTTCAAATCTGGCCTCAGACACTTGCCAGCTGTGTGACTCAGGGCAAGTAACTTTATTCTGTCTCCATTTCCTCATTCATAAAATGAGCTTGGGAAGGAAATAGCAAACCACTCCAGTATTTTTTCCAAGAAAACCCCAAATGGGCTCATGAAGAGTAGAATCCAACTGAAATGACTGGACACATCCCATTTGATCCTCGTGATAAGCCTGTGCGGTAGGTGCGGTTATTATTTTCATTTTACGGATGAGGAAACAAATTGAGAGAAGCTGATTTGCCCAGGGTCAGTCGGTGTCAGGTCTTTCTGACTTATTCATTATACCATCTAACCTGCCTAATCAGGCCCTGTGAGATAAAGGTGGCACTTCACATGTCTACCAACTTTGAACAAGTTCTGTTTACAGTAAGAACTTGCCCTAGTCATAGCCTTAATATCACCAATCTCTTCTCGTCAGTCATTTAATAATTATTAGATGCTTTCCATGAGCCCAACATTCCGCTTAGCACTGGGAATATAAACAAAAGTAGAAAGAAAGACAGTTAGTTCCTGCCCTCAAGGAGCTTCTGTAGTAATGGGGGAGGAGTGTGCATGAATGTTTTACCTTTTGAGTATCACTGTGTCCTTGGCATCTTATGTCAGCAGTCTTCATTTTCTTTTTCTTTTTTTTCTAGAGTGAGAGCTAGGAATGAAAGGCTGATTTAAAAAATAAGTTAAAAAATTACCTGGTGGTTAGAATACCATGAAAAAAAAATCCAGACTGACTACATTTATGTGTTACTTGGTGTAATACTGGAGGATCATTTCTGATGTGACATTTAAGGTCCTTAAGAGCAGGGACTTGGTCCTAATTTCATCTTTATATTCCAGCAACCTAGCATAAGGTATTGCCTCTAAAAGATATTTAATAAAGGTTTGAATTAAATTGTTATACCTCTTTTTTGCCCTGTTCCCCCAAAAGAATTATAAATGCAGTTTTTGAGGTTTTTTTTTTAACATTCAGCCAAGTTGTACCATGCAGGGATTTATTTCAGTTAAGCAAGAGGAATGCTTCCATGATGGTAAAGACTGATGCTCTTGCTATTTTTACTTACAGGTACTATATTAGAAATCATTTGGAACCATAGCAGGACTCCTGAAGGGATGATTGGACAATGTATTTCCTGGGTCCTAACATTTCCCTTATTGACTGATAAAAGTTTTATTGCTACTGTCAGAATTATGTAACTTTAAACAAGCCACACAGAAAAGCAGCATGGTTAGGCAACTGGCCTTGAAGTTAGGAAAGATCTGGGTTCACCTCACACCTCTGACAAAGAGTTGCTCTGCTACCCTTGCAAAGTCCCTCAGGCAGCCTCTCTATGACAGTTAATTGCAGAGCTGGTATAGATTTTCCTTGGTAGAGGAAGTTTCCTTATTCAGAGTTCTACATACCAATAAAATCATGAGTCTGCATCAAAAAACAAATCAGACACTTTATTCTTAAATTAGGAAATAGTTTATGTGAAGGAGACTGGCTGCTAGCATCATAGAGATGGAAGCTTTGTTAATTTTTTGACTTTAAACATGTACAACATGCACTTTAATAATATTTTTCATTTTTATAGCACTTTGATAGCACTTTAAAGTTTACAAAGCACTTTACATATATTAATCCTCATTTGAGCTCTAGGATAAGTCTATCAGATAGGTTCTCTTATACCATTTCCGCTTGAAGGAAACAATATAGTTTAGAAAGTTAAGGCTTTTCATACTTTAGAAAGGTTTGCTTCTTTAAGTAACAGTGTTCGTATTCAAATAGCATTCTCTAGCATCAAGGACAGATCATCCACCATTAATGTTCCCTACATCTTAGCCAGTCTTTTAACTAGCATTAAGTATCTTTTATACATCAAGCACTATACTAAATACTGGGAATACAAAGAAAAATACTCCCTGTGTTCAAGCTGCCCAGAGTTTCATTCTGTAATCCTAAAACTAAATACCTCTTCTAAGATGCAAGATTTTCTTTTGTTACCTCCGAAGTTAAAGTGCCAACATCTTAATGCTTCAGGTTGACAGTAATTCACCATTTCGGAGTCAGGTTGCTGTGTTTTTTCCCTATCTACCTTCTTCTGTGTTTCTCCTCAAATTCCAGGCCCTGGAAGATTCCTTCCATCCCATAGGAACAGCTGGTCCAGTGGGATGGTCCTAAGATTTCTGTCAGCTACCACCTTTTGGAATTTCCCTTTCTTCCCTGCTTGGCACAAAACACCTGATTTTTGCTAGTGAATCAGTCAACAAACATTCATTAAGGATTTATCATTTGTCAGGCACTGTGTTTGAAAGTACTAAGCCAAGAAAGGCAGTAGATACTTAGTTCTTGCCCTCAAGGAGCTCACATTCAAATAGGGGAGAGAATATGCAAACAATTCCATACTTATAAGATCTACACCATGTACACAGAAGGTACCTTAGGGAGGCCACCAGCAATAAGGAGGTGGAGAGGAGGGGCTGTACAGTATGGAGGGGAAGGGGAAAAGAGAGAAATACTGATTGGAAAGTAGCATATTGTGATGAGGGTGAGGGAGGCCAGTAACTAATTTTTAATGCTCAAAGAAAAAAATTAGGAGTATTATATTGATCCATTAAGTATGGAGATGTGTCCAAAAGGTATTGATAGGGAGTTCAAAGCCCCTGTTTCATCCCTCTTTATGGGAGTTACTTTGACATGAGGGAGGAAGACGCAGAGACTCTACTCCTCAGCAGTTTTTGGGTTGTGGCAGGGGCTGTCCAGGACTTTGGCTTAGGAGAGGTGTGTTATGGACATTCCAAGTTGGAACTCCCCATATATCTCCACAGACACACTGTTATTCATAAATAGTCGTTAGTTTCTGGTAGTACCATTAATGAATATAAGCAGTCTGTGATTTATGTACTCTTGACTTGTATTCCTTGCAGACATCTGGCAAGAGCAGTAACTCGTTCCCTTCCCTCTTTGCTGTTCCTTCCTGGGAATGCCTTCAACTCAACCAAAGTCTTGCTTTCAACTTGACCTCAGGACAGGTTGTGCTTAAAGCCTGCCCATGGCTTGATCAGAGGTGATAAGAAGAAAGGATATGGGAGAAGAGGAAGGCAAAACACTCCTTTACTATCCTCACCATTTTCTCTAGTTCTCTAATGAGTACCTACAGATCTTGTTCATAGCCTCCTTGGTTTATCCTGTCTCTTCATCTGCATTCCAGAGGTTCTGTCCTTATTCAAATCAAAATATTTAAGCAACTAATACTTGCTACAAAGGGGATCCAAAAAAATAAAGCCCTGGCATATACAAAGGGAAAATAACAAAGTAATTTAAGCAGGGAGAGAGTACTAACAAATGGAGGGAAAGTTTCATGTAGGATGCCAATCTGAACTGTGCTTAGAATGAAACTAGGGAGAGACAGGTGAGGAGAAAGTCTATTCCAGGCACATAGGAGCTCTTGTGTGAAGGCACTGACAGGAAATGGAATGTTGTTTATGAAGGCTAACTAGTTTGATTAGAAAAGAAAGTGAATGGGGAGGGGCTTTGGGAATGGAAATAATACTGGAAAGATAAATGGGAGGGAACCTTATTGTGAAGTGGAGGACTTCAGGTGCCTAACAGGTTTTGTATTTCATCCTAGAAGCAATAGGAAGTCATTGATATTTGGGTTGAAGTTAACAAGGTGGTGTGTTTTAGGAATCTCCATTTAGCAATTATATGGAGGATAAATTGGAGAGGGGTGTGATTAGCATTAGGGAGACCAATTAGGAGGCTGTTAAAATAGTCTAGGTGAGAGCTAACGAGTGTCTTAAACTAGATAGGGGGAATAGAGACAGTGGAGAGGAGACAGATGCAAGAGATATTGTGGAGGTGGGATCAATAAAACTTGGCATCTGATTGGATGTGGGGATGATGGAGAGAGAAAAGTCAAGGGTGAGTCCAAGGCTGCAAACTTTGGCAAGTGGAAGGGTAGTTGGTGATGTAGTCAACAAAAAGAAGGCAGTGTGGAGCAGGAATGAGTTTGAGGAAAGTACAGTAATTTCTATATTGATATGTTGAATTTAAGCTGTCTACAGGACACATCCAGATGTGCACATTCAGTTGGCTGTTCTTTATCCCAGAATTTTGTTCTTATAATGGAATGTCTGGGATAGACTGAGTGACTTTTCCCCCTTCTGAAATAGGGATGTTTTCAGTTCTTCTTGTGGAACAAGAGACCTTCCTCTCTTATGTATGTCTTTGATTTTCCTTGCAGAGTCTAGTCTAAGTGGAAAGTGGGGGCAGAGGGAGAGGTCAGCATAAACTGGAGCCATTTTACTCTTTTTACTAAGCAGTAAAAACCCTCAGAAAACCTTACAAAGGTTCTATGCAAGAATAGACTTTATTCCTAGTGGGGCAGGGAAAGAGGAAATCCTGACTGGAAATAACAGGTGGTGGTAGTGGAAAAGGAAGGAAGAAGGGAGGTCAATTCTTCGCATTGTGGAATAGAAAAGAATGACTCACAAGCAAGCTGTGATTGATGACAAAATTTATGCAGAATTATTTATCCTGTAAATAGGCCCCATATCACCATACCTCCTCACCTGTTTGAATATACTAGGGACATTATGTCATATTATTCATTGTCACTTCAATAGAATGCATGATCCTTGAAGGCAAGAATGCTGTTTTTATTTCAAAATAAATGCTTCCTGATTGATGGTCTCTACCCTGTTAAAATAGCTTAAAATGCTGATCGATAACAGTTCTTGTTGACAGAGGGCAAGATAACATCATAACTTGTAAACTGATCTAGGGGGAAAAAACAACCCTTGCCCTGTTATGTCACTTAAAAATTGGGCCAAAAACTTAAGTGGATGAGGGAGTTAGGGGGGCAATAGCATTGCCAAGGATAGGCCAAACAATTTGATTTTTCAATAGCAAAGTCAGGGGAGGGTGCATTTTTGGCACTTTTTCCAGCAACTAGCTGCTGCCCTACTGGCCAGGGTAGTTCAGAAAGACCACACTGCTGTCAGCTGTAGTTTCCACAGTTCTTGATGCAACTGCACTGCCACCAAGGGCACTAATTTAAGCCACAGGATCTCAGGGAGTAGCCCTGAGCTGTATGCTTTCAAAGAGTCACTGACTGGGCTATAATGGGGGAATTGGCATATGGGAGCTCCCTGCTGCCATTTCTGCCAGGAGGGATCGGGGAGAGTGCCAAGGACCCTGTAGTTCCCACACCACCACCACCACCATCACCGCCTCTACCTTCATGGTGGGGGTTATGTAGGGGGTAGGAAACCCCTTTCTGCCAACACCTGCAGTTTTCCTGAATGCTCTTGCCACAGAATGAAAACATCTAAGTAGGGAATGAAGAGCACATATGTTTGTGTAAAGAATCATTAAAGGGAACAAAAACAAAACTCTGGATTTCTGGGATCCATTGAAAATGGACAACAGTCACTCGTTTTCATGCTGATTTTTAAAAGCTCCTGTGCTAGTACTTACTTAGAGCATCTTATGCCCTAAATTTCAGATCTCAATCCTTTGAAACAAGAATGAAAAATAGTGTGTTCACTTGAATCACAGCTGTGGTTGCACCTCATTTCTTGGGTACCAGCTGACTTTCAGTGCACCTCACATCTGCCTGTGCATTTTTTATGATACTTCCCAATACAGAAC
This sequence comes from Potorous gilbertii, assembly GCA_028658325.1. NCBI lineage: Eukaryota > Metazoa > Chordata > Mammalia > Diprotodontia > Potoroidae > Potorous > Potorous gilbertii. The sequence continues at coordinate 173,579,902 of CM053769.1, forward strand.
CAATGCATGCAAGATTGCACCAGCTGAGAAACTCCTCCCTTGCTTCAGCTCCATTAGTCAGGAAGATTGTACGGTGAATGGAAAGGTCTCATCAGATGTACAGAACTTCAGGGTGTCAAGCATGGATGAGAACCTGGAACACAAGGCCATTCCTTAATATACTATTGTAGCCACTAAGTAGGAACCTCAGTTGATATCTGCTGAGATTCTTTTCCCTAGGAATGCTGTCAGTCTATTGGCCAAATAACCTTGAGTAGAGAAGTTACTTTTTTAAAAAAGCAACGTTTTTGTCTAACTACTGAATACATCTACTTCATTATCGCTTTATAATAGTTACATTTTTAAAAAATTATAGTCATCAAATTCAGATTGTTAATTTTTCCTTCTGTCTGTGAGAACAGTATATAAACAACTAAAAAGCAGTTCATTTTTACTTTGAACCTATGCTTCATCCCACTCCATTAATATATAGATCACTTTATTTCAGTACTTTTGAGAGCCTGGAAAACATTTGTCTTTGGGCATTTGGGTTTTCTGATAAGTGACAAAGAATTTGAAGCTATAAAAGAAATTTAACATTTTTTTGCAGAAAGAAATGACATTTTAAAAAAATGCCTTTCAGGTGAAATTGCCCAGTTTTTGGCATGTGCCAATGGTTTAGCATATGATGAAAAGCCCAACTATCAAATGCTAAAGAAAATCCTGTTGGATGGATTGGAATCAAGTGGAATACTCCATAAAGGGCTCCTGGAATTTTCCGCTGCTGGATATTCCAGGACTCCAAGTGCTTCCTCCAGAGATCAAAAAGTAAGTAATGTGGTCCTTAGGAGTCGGTGATTACATTTTTATGAAACTTTTGTGCCAAAGGAAACTGATTTAGGTCCCCAAATGAGTCTGGTCCTGAAATTTCTTGGTCATTAGGTTTGTTGATTCCTGTTTCCCCTCATTTGGCCCAAACTCCAGGATGTCATGTCTCAAGGAAGAAAACTGCCACAAGTAGTTTTGATAAACCCATAGTTTCTCAAGTGAAAGCAGTAGGAATAGGAAAAAAATAACCTGTAGATTATTAGTATCCTGAAGAAAAATCTGACCTCCCATCGTCAGATTAAAGGCAAAGTTGCCTATATTGGTCAAAGCATTGAATTCACTTTCTTTCAACTATTTCTTGCCTCTGTTTTCCTCCAACAATTTGGTCAGTTTTGAGGTGATGATACTCTACATTATTTGTATGCAGTGCTGCATGACGATTTTTCTAGAATGACATATTGAAAACAAAACAGACATCATTTTTATGGTTCTACCTTCCTACCCTCTGTCTCTCCCACTTTTTTTTTTTCAGTCTTGAAACCTTGGGTAGACAGGTTTGAAAAATAAAAAAAAAAAGCGACCAAGATTCTGCTCCTTCAGGGAAACTACTTTTATGCAAAAGACCTGTTTCTTCTCTGATGCGTATGCAATAAGGCAGGGTCAGGGTGCCATTCATTTTTAATATTTCTTGTGAACTTTGGATCATCACAAGTGTACACGAGCCAAGAATGCAAGATGCAAACTAATGTGACTGATAGGCTGCTAGATGAATGGTGAGTCAAGTATCAGCGCACAGATGGTTCTGATTTGCTGAGTTTTGTAGCTGCTGCAACTGAAGACATAAAATATCCTTCTAGTCATAAATTAGCTCTTTGGAAGCAAAACCTTGGCACCAGAGCTTTACAACCTTCAATTAGGAGGGAAAGAAGTATTTGAATGACTGTGGTATTGACATCTGTAGGCCTGCATAGTAATCATTCCTAATAGAAGAGAATATCTGTTTGAGGAGGTTTTGCATGGCTAATTAACTACCAGTGAGAAGATGTAATTTTTTCATGATCTCCTGATTGTCACCTTTCTCTCATGATACAATTATGTTTTATTGTAGCAAGTGGCTCACAAACCAATTGTCAGCACTATTTACGTATTGTAGAAGGCAGAACCAAAGTTCATGTTTAATAAAAAGCCACTGGATTTTGATCTTGGTAATTACTGAGACTTATTTTAACAGTTTTATTGACTTTTGTGTTTTTATCACTTTTGCAACCAAACAGAAAAGCCGTTTCACTGACACACATCTCCCTTACAATAACGGTCACCACTTAATCTGCACTAAGTTAAGCAGCATTTTCTCATTTTTGTAGTTTTTCAGCTTAGTAAACTTAATTGAAATATAAAAGACGCTAATATAAAAAGTGATTATCTATATCCTCCTTTGATATAAAAATTTAGATTATACCACCATAATCTTTATTTTTATCAAGAAAGTCCAAAGGATTTTTTTTATATTTTATGAAATCCCTTTTATTGTCAGGTGCCTCAACCTGAAATAATATTTTGCCTCTTAATTCTTTCAGCTCAGGGCATTTAGTAGGTGTGAGAGGCAAAAACAAAACACTGACTCATGAGAATATCGGAAAATTAACCAATATCTTAAATAATAGACATTAAAAACAAAATTTACCGTCATGTTAGCCTGGATATAGCTTTTAAAAGTATCTGTCATATAGATGTATATAGTCAGTGGTTGACTAAGTATTTTTTAAATTAAAGAGTATTTCTTAAGGGTTTTTCCTAAATAAAAATTTATATCAAAGATTTATAGCATAAAATATTATATATATATATATATGTGTGCTCATATAAGTAATTTAGGTTAAATAAGTTAATATGTAATAGGTATACAACTAGCAGCATTTTCATCAAGCAACTAAGCATTCTTTTAATATTTTAAACTTTTTAATTTTCATTTTTCCTGAAGACTTGTTGGGTGCAAATTCTCTCCCCTGAGGCAGCTCACAATTTTCTCTAAATGAGCTTAAAGTGCTATCTGTGGCATTGAGAGAAATGTGCCCTGCCACATAAGAAGGTCACATGATCTCATGGATAAAGTGTCAGGCTTGGAGTCAGAAAAATCCAGGTTCAGATCCTGCTTCTGATGTTGGCCATCTAACAATAGGTATATCACTTTATCATTCTGAAGCTGTTTCCACATCTCTAAAATGAAGAAAATAATATGGTATCACTCAGGTCTGATTAGTTGGGAATCTTAAATGATCTAGTGCACATAATACTTTGTGATATACATATGTGTATGATATATATATATATATATATATATATATATATATATATATATCACTTCATATTGTATATATATGCAATATAAAGCACCATGTATATGTCAGAGGCAGAACTTCCAAGGCAAGAAGGAATCTATTTTCATACTATTCCAGAAAATATATTAGAAAATTTCCATAAAAATATGACAGCATAAGAGACTGAGGTAAACTGAATACAGGAAAACTTTCAATGATGGAAAGTATAACAAAAAAATCTAAAAATCTAAGACTTTCTCCTTGTGCTTTACATGGTACCACTTTTGTTTTCTACACGGAGTATATTTCAAACTCTTACCTTCATTGTTCTTAGGTTTTTTTTGTTTGTTTGTTTTTTTGCTCATAGGGTGTAATATAGAAAGTAAACAAAAGGTTTCCCATGACTCAATTTTCAGGAAAAAAAAATTGACAAAAAGGTCTGTGGATCTGTCTGTTATAAAAAGTTATTTTCTTCCAAGTATATATGGAAGAGTTACTGGTCTTTAAAAATTGTTTCTTTAATGACACATTTTAATTAGCGGTTAGAAAATAGCCCATCACAAGGAGTATCTCCGGGAAAAAATGCATCCAGTTCCTGAAAGGGAAAAGTGAAGAAGTCTGTTCTCAGTTATCCAGAATTAATAACACACCTGGAAATTCCAAATAGTGCTGCATATTTTGAGTAAAGGCACCAACTGGTCAGAAGTGGATAGAGAGGCTTTGCTGATTGCACATGGTAGACCACAACTACTCAACTGACCTAAGGGGGGGGGAGAATGCAAGACCCCACGCTATTTGTTTTTTGATTATCAAAATGCATTAAATTTTATAGTAAAATGCAGTCTTCGTAGCTGTCCTTCAGCAAAGTATGTATCCCATGTTAAAGTCATGCAAGATTTTTTGCTGGATTCGGATAAAGAAGTGTTTGGTCACTATCAAGTAAAGCATGAACAAGTAAGCATTTGCTCAGCAAATGTATTTACTGTTGCCTTGTAGGCTCTCTGGTCAGGTGCCTAAATGAAAGAGGGATCCATATACAGCGAAGCAGTCCAGGAGATCCTGTTTGTCTTTTGTCAATGACTTTGTGTAGATTACATCAATTTCTTGATTATAATGTGACCTCCTTAACAGAGGCAGCTAGGTGGCGCAGTGCATAGAGCGCTGGACCTGGAATCAAGACCTGACTTCATACAGCTTCAGACACTCACTAGCTGTGTGACCCTGAACAAGGCTTTAACCTCTACCTGCCTAAGTTCTGTTACCTGTAAAAAGATAAGATATTTGTAAAGCATTTGCAAATTTTAAAGCACTATATAAATGCCAGTTTTATTATTGAGTCCATAGCCACTCAAGATCAGGCTTATAATCCACACAAGGAAAAAAAAATGGGTAATAATTGCTCTGATTATATCATGCAGTTATATATTATGCAGTCCATTCATTAGTTTTAACATATATCCTGGATAGCCCCTGTAGATGGACAGTGAGTAAGTCTAAAAATTGAGCAAGAGTGAAGATTAGATTGAATTTGAGAAATTGTATAGTGTTTTCAAGAGAACAAACTGTTCTGATACTAAAAAAAAAAAAACCAAAACCCCAAACCCCCCTGACCTAGAGGAAGATATCCATCTTTTAGTTAGGCTCTGTGAGGAATTAATGAGAGGATACAGATAAATCACACAGGTGAAGAATGACAAAAATCTCAGGTGTAACATCTCTTAGAGGTTATCTACTCCAACTGGTACCTACTAGTCTCATCAGGGCAGCTAGGTGGTGCAGTGGACAGAGTAGGAGTCGGGTGGATCTGAGTTCAAATCTCACCTCAGACACTTGACACTCACTTAGCTATGTGACCTTGGGCAAGTCATTTAACCCCAAGTGCCTCATCCTGGGTCATCTCTGGTCATCCTGATCATCATCTGGTCACTGGATTCAGATGGCTCTGGAGGAGAAGTGAGACTGGTGACCTACACAGCCCTCTCTCACTCAAAACAAAGTCAAGAGCAAGTGATGTCATCATTTCTCTGATGGCATGGTCTTCAGCGATGAAGGATGAACACATGCTAGTCCCTGATGGGTAGCCATCCAGTCTTTTCTTTAAAACCTCTATGGAGGAGGCTATTCACAACCTTTCAAGGCAGCCCACATCACTTTTGGACAGCTTTAAGTATCTGGAACTTTTCCTTCACATTTATTTGAAATCTGCATCTCTATAGATTTCTTTCATTGGTCTTAGTTCTGCTCTCCGAGAGCAAACCAATAGTCTTTTTATTTGAAAGCATACACTGCATTCCCCATCAGTCTTTTCTTCTCTAGGTCACATGTCCACAATTCCTTCAGTGTTTGTGTCAAGTGACCTGAGGCTACTTCAACATTCTAGTCTTCTCTGGATGCTATGTAGTTTATCAATGACTCCCTTCTGGTACTTTCTTTGTAGCCAGTTTACCCATGTTCTTTTTTAGACTCTATTTAGGACCAGCTGGATTATCCCCCTCTGTTGCCCCTCACTCCCCACCCTGATCCACCTGCAGAAACAGATTTCAGCTAAACCATAGGGAAATATTCCTACCAATGGAGAGTTATCTTGAAGTGGGGTGGTTCCTCTTAGGTAGCTGTCCATTCTCTGATAGTCTTCTCCCAGCCCCTGCCCCCTCACTAAGAAGGTCTTAAAAAAAGAGACTAGGTGACCACTTACCAGAGATAATTGTCGATGGGACTTGTAGGTACCACTTGAAGGTAGTAACTACCATCTGAGATTATCACAGGGTAAAGGACTCAGTAAATGGAGGGGGAAGGAACCCTACTCCCATACACTAGGCTGGCATCATCCTCCCTTTTCCTAAAATTCCTTTAAAACATACACTTTGTGATCTAAAGGACTACAAAGTAGAATATTTGGGGAAGCAACATAAATGACAAGTACAAGGTTAATTTGATGAGCAAGGTGGTAGTAAATATGATTCTAAACCCCACATTATAAAGTCATCTTTTTGAACTATCATTCCCCAACAGTTTTAAGAATGTAGTCAAGCCCTCTTGTATTTTTAGTGGCTGGTCTCTTAAACAAGATTTTAACTGGGAAATGGAAAAGTATCCACATTTGAACTATATTTGAATATAGAACTGCTAACACTTCCGTGTTTTAGTGGTTTACAGAGCGCTTTGGGTACAGTATCTCCCATGATCATATGGAAGTTTCATGTGAGGATTTTTAACTAGCCATTTATTCTTTAGGCATGTAGCTTTTGGGAAAAACTTACACTGTTTTCAGTTTCAACTTTGTGGGTCCTTTCATATTCATTCCCCTCCCCCTTCCTGTCTGCTTGGCTTTATAAAGGAGATCTCTATCAAGGTTACACCCTTTACTGGTGGTGCCCAAAATCCCAGTACTGGTGCCCAGGGTGTCCCCTTTCACAAGAGAATGTAAGCCCACATTTAAACGTCTGAGGTCATTTCAGGAGAGCCAGGTGTGGGAACAATAATGAAAACCTGGAGTTTTGGTCTGGTGATGCTATATGTATTTGTTTAGCACATGTGTTTTCCTGGAAGTAGAACACTTTTTTTTTAATTGTATGAAAGGGTGCAGTGGTATTGATAAATAGCCCTTGAGTAATTAGGAAATGCGTTTCCAAAGTGCAAGTAGTAAAAGGCTTGGGGATGCCATCCCTGTGATAAGCTGGGTCCTGCTTAAAAAAAAAAAAAGATACAAGATGTTGTTGTGACAGCTTAGACCTATACACAATATGCCAGCATATTTTAAAGGGGAGGAAGGGGCGAACACCAAGCACTTGGCAAAAGAGGCTAAACTGTGACTACAAATTGAAGCTTTGCTTGCTTAGCCATTGTAGTTCATTCTCTGTTTTGGCACTGGTGCCTCCATTATTTCCTCTTTGTGATGTTCTCATCTCTTGCCCCTTATTTAATCCCTGCTCTCTCAGCTGTTTGAGGTCTAAAGCTGCTGCTCTGCCTTATACCAATGCTTCTACTTTCCTTTTCTCTGTGTATTTCAGGGGGCACCACCTCCATTTTAATACCTGCTTGAAGGATGTTGAGTATCAAACACCCCCAAAACATAGCATTCTCTGTGGGATGAAAAAAGAAACACCCTTGCATTAGTCAGTTTGTAGGGCATAACCCCTGGTATTCAAGATCAGAGAATATAAACTATTATTTATATTGCTAAAAGGTCAAATCACCTGTGTGAAAGGGAGTAGTCATCATCTCACTTTAGACTTTCACATTAATTAGGCTCACTGCAAAGGTAGAAAACTAAGATGTAGTTAATTAATAAGAATTTAAATTTCAAAGACTTAACTGGATTTACTCCCAGCAAAGGTTAATAATGAATTCATGTGCAGCTTTAAAATATGACAAATAGTTTTCTGTAAAAATGCTTTTTTCAATATGCAAGTTATCTTTAGAGATGACTTTTGAAGAGAGCGTATAGCAACACTAATTTTAATTGGTCTTGTGTTACTGATGAGGAATAGAGAGGATTCTGCCTGATACAACAGTTTCTCCTTACTGTCCATTTGATGTTCTCCTTTTAATTTTTTCTCCTTGAAATTTACCAGGCCTATATACATACCCTTTGACCTAGCAATACCATTACTAGGTCTACATCCCAAGAAAAAACAAAAAGGAAAAGGACTCATATGTACAAAAATATTTATGGTAGCTCTTTTCTGTGGATAAAGAATTAGAAATTCAAGGGATGCTCATCAATTGGGGAATGGCTGAACAAGTTGTGGAATGTGATTATGACGGAATACTATTTTACTGTAAGAAATGATGAGTAGGATGCTCTCAGCAAAACCTGAATGACTTGAATGCTGATGCAAAGTGAAATGTACTGTGTAGAAAGTAACAGCAATATTGTAAGATGTTTAGTTGTGAATGACTTAGCTATTCTCAGCAATACAACGATCCAAGATAGCTCTGAAGGACTTATGATGAAAAATGCTATCCCAGAGAAAGAACTGATTTATGGTTTCTCAATACAGATTGAAGCATACTTTTTAAACTTTTTTTTCTTGAGGTTTTTTCTTTGTCTTTGTTTTCTTTCACAACATGACTTATGAAAATGTTTTGCATGACTACACATGTATAACCTATATTGAACAGCTTGCCTTCCTCAATGGAGATGTGTGGTGGGGTGGGAGGAAGGGAGAGAATTTGGGACTCAGAGTTTTAAAAATCAATGTTAAAAATTGTTTTTACATCTAGCTGGGGAAAAATAAAATGCTAAACGTTAAAAAAAAGGGGGGGGGAGAAATTTACCATTTAGACTTTTCAGGGCTCTAGAATACATTTTTTCTTGCATGTGACAATATTTTTCATTGTACTTGTTACATACTTTATAGCAACAGGTTAATGCACCAAAGCCTATCACAAAACCAGTCAACCAAGTTCAAAGCAAGTCAAAAGATGAGAGAAGTGCTGAGTCTCATGTAACCCGGAGACAGGTACAAAAAGAGGAGAAGCTGGCTGGATTGATTAAAAGTGAAACAGCCCAGGTAAGAGGTTTTTGTTTTGTTTTTCCCTTAATGTTTCATTAGAATATGCCTTTTAGGAATAAAGACATTTTATTTTCTCCCAAGAGCTGAGGTTGTGTGGCTTTGTTAAATAAGAGACAGAAAAATATCCAGCTGATCTAATCAAAGCATCTGACACTGGTTATCATAGAGGCAAGATCAGAGTGAGTACATATTCTTTCCAAGTGCTGTTTTCTTTCATTATCCCAAGAACATAATGAAGTGCACTTTATTTTTTTAGGTTACGAACTGTTAGAAATACCCTGACGTAGGCTGTACTTTGGAATTAGCATCTCCCAGAACTGACCCTTGTAATCACATGCAGCTAGGTTGTAGCCTTGTCAACAGAGCTGCATTTTGCACTGATGAATGACTTACAGACTTACCATGCTGGTGGGTATTTGACTTATCACCCTTCAGCAGGTGACTGGTTCAGACTCATAACGTCTATTAGTAACCCTTCTGGACAGTAAGAAAAGGCAAAATGAAAATGAGGTCTTTATGAACTTGTTCACACAGGTGGGTGTCTGTACTGAACAAAATGGTAATTCCCTCAAACTCTTCTTAGTGTGTGGCTGTTGATTCTGAGCTGTGACTCTGCTTTATATGTAAGAAAAGATAACTCACTGAAAGCAGGCGCATCTGATGATTTCTAGTTACTGCTGTTCTGTTCCCCTACCTTACCCTCCCAGTGCATTTTTGGCATGTCAAATCACTGCTTTTATTGTTTTTGCCTTTAACCAGCATGGCAGAGAATGGCCCTGGTGTTCACAGACGCAGCTCTCAAGTGTGTGTTTTCCTAACCATCCCTGGATTGTGCTTGGTGTGATTTTGCTGCCTTTCAGACACTGCACTCTAGTGTTGCTAAAGAATTTATTTTGATTCTAGAGTTTTCGGTAGGGAAGCCAACCAAGTTATGAGAATCCAGGACCCCTTCTTTAGGGTCTTCCTGTTGCTATTTACAATTGATACAGTAATACAGGAATCCAGTAAAAATAATGGACAGAGAGCTGGGCCTGAAGTGACACAGAGTTAGAATACAGCCTCAGTCTTTACTAGCTGTATGACCCAGCCCTGGGCAAGTCACTTAAAAACCTGCCTCAGTTTTCCCAACTGTAAAATGGGTTGTTGTGAGGAACGAATGAGACGATATTTGTGTGCCTAGCCCAGTTACCTGGTACGTAGTAGGTACTATATAAACACTATTGTTATTATTGCTATTAAGGTGAATTTGTTTTTGGCATTTCTCATTTTGCTCTTTACTATGAATAAAATTATTGAGTGGTACTGCACACCCGAGAAGGTAACAGTGCTCACTGTTTTAGTGAAATGTGAACACTGGAAGAAATTGAAGGAGTAGGTCTGGTGGTTTGATCTTTACTTCTAAGTTGCATGATGACTGGTAGGCCAGGGCAGAAAAGTGAAGAAGAAAACTTGGTTTTTAGGGTCATTGTCAAAAGGAAGTTGGCTTTAAATGCATCTCCGTATCTATTATTAAATTTCCCATTGTGATTGTAAAGTTACTTCGTATTATTCAATGCAGATGCACACCTATATCAAGTTCAAAAAGAGAACTTTTAATTATGCTTTTATCTTATTGTCAAGCACTATCAGATGTTAGCTGTTATCTTATTATTAGATATGTTGGCTTTGAAAAATCTTAAGTGTAAAAGCAAAAGGTAGCAATGAGATGTATTTTAAAATAAAATTATTAAGTGAATCAAAATGGCAATTTCCTTACTTTGTTGATATGGTATTACTGAATGCAAAATTTAGTATAAATGCAGGTGAAGGTAATAGACAGGTATGTAGATACATTATATGCTTCTTAATTAGAAGTAGTTTCCCCACTTTGGGGAGGAACACAGAATTTCAGCCCTTCAGAGTGACTTTTCCCCCACCTATTATTATCTTTACCCAAATAAGAATGAAAATATTTTAAGTATCCATTAGTGTGATCATGAATTCCTATTCTGATATAAATCACAACCTCTTTAAAATATATTAGTTATATTCATAGAGTTGGAAGTAACAGTTCTTGGAGAACTGCTGTATCTGATCTGATGAACAGCCTCTTAGAACTTAAACTAGACTGGTCCTTGGCTTGAAAAATCTATTAGGAAAATTAGTATAAGTTTAGTGGTCAGGCGATAGTGGGTTGACTATGACTCCAATGGTGAGAAAATGTGCAGCTAAGCCTTTTTAATAACAACCCAAAACATCTGAATTATAACCTAAACTAGGAAATGTAAGTAAAAGATAATGGCTTAAATGTTTTTTTAAAGATCAAAATTTTAGAGGCTTTTATGTATGATTAAGGGTAAATCATTCCAATATAAAAATTAAACTATACAGAATGGTATCTGGTATTGATGTTCACAAAATACCTACATGTATTAATTTTAAGTTCTGTGTTAAGTATATTCCTCATGTTGAAACCTTTAACAGAAAAATTTAGGATATAAAAAAAAGCCAGAAAACACTTTTTCCCCTTCTAAATTCTTTATAGCCAGTATCTTTATTCAGAGAGTTTTGGGCAAAAATTTTAAACGTCATCAAAATAAGAACTTCCTGTATAATTATTTGTTTAGTATTAATTAGTATAAACATATAACTAAATATGTATTTACTCTTCCATAGGAAAGCACAATGAGAAAAGAGAAACATCAGCATCATCAAGAATTTCTATCAGGAGTAAAAAGGCTCCCCAATAAAACCAGCTATGAGCATTTTTCAAACTCATTTCATGGACTAAATCAAGATTTTCCTAGTCCGGGTGTATCCAGGCAGCTTCCATCTCCTTATACACATGAAATGCACACGCACCTCAGTGCTGAGGCTGTGGACATAAAAAAATATGAGAGTACAGGGTTTTGGGCCACTGTTTCCCAGCTTACATTCAGTGAAGAGACCAAGGCAGATGTGTATCATTACAGCTTAACCATATTTTTTCTTTTAATTTTAGTAGTTCTTTCTTTGTATTTTCTTTGAAGACATCCACTAAATTCCTTCTGGTTATCTTCTTAATTTTGTCTTCTTTACTAAAGAAATGTTTCAAGTTCTTGTTTTAGGGTTTCCTTCCAGACATTTTCAATGTAATTGGCTTGGAAGAGAGAGAATACTTTTTAAATACACAGAACTTACAAAAATAAAACCTCTGAATCATAGAAATGGTGTAATGTGATATTTTGAAAAGAAAATTCACATTTGCAAAATGTTTTACAGGTTATAAAGCACTTTCTTCCCAGCAACCATGGGAGAAGATAAGGTGTATTATTGTACCTCATTTTATAGATGAGGAAACTGAGGCTCACAAAAATTAAATAGCTAGCATCATTTAATAGCTATTAGGTATCTCAGTCATGATCCCATGACTAAAGCTCTGCAAACTACTGCGGGCCTGAGTTTTATTGATGAAAACTGTAATTAAAGTTGTTATAATTTCTCAAAGTACCATTATGTAAATTTAAAACTGATGATAGGTAATTCATTTTACAGAAAAGTCAACTTGGAAAACATTTTAAAAGTGGTTACAGTGTTCTTTAACTGACATTATTTTAATGTTTTATTCAGTTAGCTACAGTTAAGAATATTTACACTTACCTTACTACAGTATGGGCATTCACCAAAGATGATGTTAAAACTCTGTCTGCTCGTCAGCAGACCTCTCAACCACTGTAAAGATGGGGTGGGAGAAAGAGAGAGAGAGATTATAGATTATAATCAATTCTAGAGCAACAAGGCCAATATTCAAAATAGCCAAAAATAAAATTTTTCTTCCCTTTTGCAAGGAATTGAGATATTCTATTTCAGCATATGAACATTTTCAGTTGTAATAATTTACTTTGGAAAGGAAACACATCAGGAGCATATTTTTAATAGTCTTCTCATATGGTCTGGAGATCGAAGGTTCATGCTGTGTCATTCTATACTTATTTTGGTAAAGGAATGACACGTTTCAGAATCACTTTTGTACACTATGTAATACTTAGTAAATTGGTTTAAGAACAGTGGTCTTGCTGGAGTTACAGAAATGCCAACACCTCAGCATAGGTTCCCGGTATAAAACAAAAAATATTCTTGGTTATTAGCTATTCCCTAAACTGGATGTGCCATCTCTTATGTCCCTGCCTTTTCATAGGCTGTATCCCACATCTGGACACCTTCCCTTTTCACCTCAGCCTTTTGGAATCCTTAGATTTCCTTAAAGTCCAGGTTTGGTTTTGACTTTTTCTGGGAGCCATTTGATTCCCTCAAGTTAAAGGTTTTTCCCCTCCTTAAATTACTTGACACTTCCTTTACCATGCATCTGCCAATTTTCCTTAGCAGATTTTAAGCTCCTCAAGGGCAGGAACTGCTTTGTTTTTATATCGGAAGCCACTGCATGTAGCAGAGCACCTGGCGTTGAGTAAGCATTTAATGTCTGCTGAACTGAAACGGACTTAGTCCAAAAGTAACACTGACTTGCACATAGGAAGGACTGATCAATATTTCCCAATGAGTTCTTTACAACAGTAGGCTGTGTTATTGAAGCAAGTCTTCAATGTGCCACTGACTCAACTCCTTGGGATTCAAATATCTTCTTTAATTATCTAGTTTCTCACTCAATCAACAAGTCAACAATTTGAAGTGACTATTATGTGCCAAGCACTATGCTCAGTGGTGGGAATACAAAGACAAAATGAAAGTCTTTATTCTTAAGGACCTTACATTAAGTTTGGAGAAACAAAACAGATATATGTCTATCTGTATCTGTACTTATAAAACAAATACGAGGTAATGGGAGGGAAAGAAAAGTAAAGTTCATATGGAAAGATGTATTTGAAGAAAATGAGAGAATCTACAAAATGTAGGTGAGAAGGGAGTGCAGTGTAGAAGTGGGGTGCAGAGATGGGGAAATAGAAGGCCATGTGTGAGGAAAAAGAAGTCAGTCTGGCCTATGAATCCAAAAGGAGCCAGGGTATGAAGGGGCCTAAAGGCCAGAGGAAGCTAGTGAGATTTATTGAGTTAGGAGAGTGATTTGATTAGATCTGTGCTTTAGGAAAGGAAAGTCTGGGAGAAGGACTCACTAGAGTGGGAGAGGGACTTGAGGCGGGGAGCTCAAAAGATACAGAGGCAGAAGTGACAAGATTTGGCAAATGACTGAACGTGAGATGAGGGACAATAAGGAGTCCAGGATAAAGAATTTGTAAGCAGCTAGAAACAACTAGCTGATATAATGACTGGAGAGCTAGACTTTGAGTCAGGAACAAGTGAATGTGACTCCTGCCTATGACACTTACAAGCTATGTGATCTTAATTTCTTCATCTATGAAATGGGGATAACAGTAACTACTGTCAGGGTTGTGAGAATGAAAGAAGATGATATACACAGGAATAATATATGATATACATATGATATATAAAAATAGTTATGTAGCACTTTATAGTTTCATAGACACATAGGACTTTGCAAACTATAAAGATGTATACATCCATATTTATACACACACATCTACGTATATAACTAAACCATAAAGTGCTAGGCTAGCTATTATTACGAGAATAATGAATATAATGAGTTTCATTTTGGACATGCTTAAGTTTGAGGTTCTCATGGGACATCTATTTTGAAATGTTAACTAGGCAGCTGGACAAGGGTCAGACATACAGAACTGGAAGTCTTCTGGTTGGAGATAATTAAACCCATGAGAGCTGATGAGGTCACCAAGTGAGAAAATATAAAGATAAGAGGATCCAGTGTATTTGGGTCCTTGGGTGTGCCCCCTTAGTTGGGGCATGATTTGGATAGTTAGCCATCACAAGAGCCTGAGAAGCAATGGACAGGTAAAAGAGGAACCAAGAGGGAATTCAGAAAGGAGAGAGTATCCAGGGAGAGTGGCCAGTGGTATCAAAGGCTGCATGCCTTTGAAGGCAAAGGTTGAGAAAAGGCCATTGGATTTGGCAATTAAGAAATTATGGATAACTTTAAGTCTAGTGGGTCTAAAGCTAACAAGAGTTCGTGAGAGGAGAAGAACTGGACACAATGATAGTTTGCTCTAGGAGCTGAAAAATAATGGATGATGTCTCAGGAGAATATTCTCTAGAAAGGGTTTCCTAAAATGAATTTTTACATGGAATTACTAATTACTATTTATGTTCCCAAAGAGAACAAAAATGAAATAAAAGCAAATACATTTTCCACTCATCAAGTAATTGAGTGTCCACTGTATCCAAAACCAGGACAGTATAAAGTAGCTCACTTTCCTGCCCTATAAGCAATTACAGTCTAATACAGGAAATAAGGCTTGCAGGTAGAAAACAAATTCTAATGCAACATAGTGAGAAAGTACAATAGATAGAAAGCACCATGAAGCTTTACAAGGGGAAGAGATGATCACACACCTTGTGCTCATCAGTGGGTTTGGTAAAAGGGCAGATGGAAGGTGGAAGATGCCATGACTTGAGATTTTGGATGACCTACAGAATTGCTTCCTCATATTATCCATGTGCCTTAAAGATGAACTCTAAGCATCAGTTTACCTCATATAAGCAGGTCTGATGGAAAGGCTGTCCACACTGGGAATTATCACACACTTGATCTGGAATGGCACCTTCCAGGCGATAAGCATAACAAATTCCACAATCCATTGTGAAATCCTTGAAATAAAAACTGTGATTTAATTTCCATACTTCCTTGTTTAAAATAGAAAAATGATGTGGAGCAGTTTAAAATAATGCTTAGTAATTTTTAAGGTAAATAAGCATCCTTTACAGATGATATTATCATTCCTATGTATATTCCAACAATATCTGTTAGGGAATATTTCCTTATTCAATTAATAACACTGGCACAATAAACATTCTTTAGAGCATCCTTTAGAGGATTATTTTCTTGGTTAGCATGAAGCTTGGACCTTTGAGTTATTTTCCCATATTATATTGAAAAAGAACAGCCACTATGTCACCGTGATACGTAAAGGCTGGAGCTTGGAATTAGTAGTTCTAGAATTTTGTAATTATATAACTAACATAAAAAAATAACAACTTTGTCCAAAATCAGGGTCAGCTAAGATTGAAACAGCTGTACCACTCCCATCATAAGCAATTCTGCTACTAATTAGAACTTTATTTCAGCCATCCACATGGGAATAGTGCAGGAACAACAAACATCTCGTTAGCTCCTCTGAACCTTCCGCCCCCCCCTTTAATAATAATGTCTGTCACTAATCTCCTTACTGCTATGAGGACCATGAAAAACGTACACTTGGAACCACCCATCAAAGGTTAACAAGTTCATGGATGCAACTGTTGCTTGCAGTTCAGAAATCTTTGTTATAATATTCTGCCAATTACTTCCCTTTTCAGCTTCTTTCTGTTAGATATCAGGAGATCATTTGACTTCCATTAGGTCACTCTCTTTAGGTCAGTGTATTATTTCTGAATAACTTACAGATTTTTCCAGGATAGTGCGTTCTGGAAATTCAATTTCTAAAACATTTTTCAAATTTTGTAATAGGCTATTTTCTGAATCCCTAAAAATAAAAAGTAAAAATATTTTATTCAATAACTATCAATTCAATAATCTTTTAAAAAATGCATTTAGAAGATCAGGCCTTGAATACAGAAAAAGAATTAAAATTGTTTTCTCCCAAACTTACCACATATGTATATTCTTGCTCAGCTTAATTCCCAGGGGTTTTACCACTTGAGGGAGAAAAAATTCAACATATCAGTTTTTTTTTCTTTTTCACACATTTGAGTGCTTGCTTTTAAACTTATGGTTAGAAAGTCCAAAACCATTATTTTCATTGATAATCATTAGTATTAGATATAATTCATATTGCTGAGATGTATACAGAAAACAAAGGAGAAATGTATTACTATATATTACTTTAAAATGAATACAATTAACTATAATGCTATTTGAAGCAAAAAGCATTTTTAATAGTGGCAAAGGCTACAAAGATTTAGTCGATTTTAAACAACAATTAGTTAAAATTAAAAAATACAACTGTCATACCATGATCAGCACCAAGAAAGAAACATTCAGGAAGCATTGTGGGATGCCTGGGGTCTACATCTATATTTATTGAAACATTATTTCCTACAATGTAAAAAGAAGATATCAGTTAAAGATCATGGAAATAATATAAAAAAAATTATAGCTCTGGGAGAAGAGAGAAAAGGGAGGAGGGGGAAAGAGAGAATTTCAGTTTCTTAAATGGGGTTAAGGAAATCAAAATTATTATTCAAAGTGGAATTCCAATTTATTGAACAGTGCTGAGAAGACTCTAATAAAAGGAACAGGCATATTACTGTTCTAAAGATGATGTTTGCACAAATAAAATGTCTTTGAATTACGACAAAATCTTCAAGATATATATAGATATATCTATATATATCTACCACAAATCAGCTAACAATGAGAAAGTTAAGAAATGACAGCATTGAGTTTTTAGTGCCCTTTTAAGTAAGTTTCTGTTTCGTAAAACCACATGGATCAGATGCCAGAGGAATTGATGTGAAGTAAATGGTGACCACTGCCCTCTGCACATTTTAAAAGTCCTTATGATATTTAGCATATGGCCAAGCTCTGAGTGGTTTGTGAAAATACCGACTGAACTGTCCTAGATGGGAGGCAGTTCCTTTTAAGTGAAAAGAGATTCACCAAAGGCAAGATTCTATTCATAAAAATGAAGCCCATTTAAAGAGAAATGATCTACACTGGAAGAAACAACAAAAACATAATCTATTGTCCAAGTTTCCCTACGACAACTTTAGTAACGTATTAGCCACTGATTTTTCTAGTCATTATCAATACTGTAGTTCAAAAATGTCATTAATTTAACAGTTGTTTGGCGGGAACTGTGTAAGTTGTTTACTCTGTTCAGGGGCAATTTTACTTTCAGCTTATATCAACATGGAAATACAATTTTATATCTTATAAAAGTTTCTTGTTGAGGTTATTCTGAAAATAATATTTAAAACATGATAAAAGGAAGCAATCAGCGCTGATAGAGAAAAATGAGAACTCTTGATTTAAAGAAAAAAACCCATTAAAATCCAAATAGACATTTAAAAAAAAACCCATGTGTTTAAGAAATTAATTTATTTCAAAATCTGAATAAAAGAGGTGTTTGTGAACTGATCAGTCCCTTTTAGAGGGATCCTCAATGCCTTAACCTGCATAGGGAGGAGCCAAGGTAACTTGGTTTTCAGTCAACTGGCTGAATACTTGGCCCTTGGAAGACGGGTGGCAGTGGATTATAGTTAGGTGTATTACAAAGGAAGATCAATCGGTACCTAAAGCATGAAAGGAGGTAAAGGGAAAATGTAGAAAGGATGTATTTGTATAACTTGCCTATTTATATCTCTTGCCTTCTCAAAGATGGGGTGGAGACTGGAGGGAGAGAAACTAGAACTCAAAATTTTTTAAAGTGAATGTTAAAGTATAACTCTAAAAAAAAAAAGGAAAGGATGTATTAATCTAATAAATTATGGAGAAGTGAAAAACCAATCCATATCTACTTGTACAATCACTGGAAGCAAAAGAAATAAAATAAGATAGGGAAATGAGAAGAAAATAAAATATAAGGACAGCTACTTATTGAATACCTCTGAAGAAAATCCTTTCATTATTAATATCTGACAATTGTCCCAATATATCTTAGTTTGGTTTATTATTTCATATTTAGACACCTTTAGGCTTTTTGAAGCTATAAAACCAGAAATATTATGTGCAGAATAGCCCTGGGAAATAGCATTCTCTACCCAAGCATAGTGGAATATTTAGCTGTTTTGTATATAATCCACAATGCCTTGGTAGAAACTACTGTAATCCTTGGGCACTTTAGAAATGATTCACAGCTCAAAATCATCCCCATTGTGTTGTGAATCATCACTAGAAAGAAAAAGACACAATTGCCCTGTGTGAACTGTAGTCCAAAACACAGATTGTCAAGTCAACAAGCACTTATTAAGTGTTTACCATGTTACTCATCAAAACCAAAATTACCCTCTCCTCTAAAATAAAATGGTGGGGCAAGTATATATTCAGTATTTCATAAAAGAACATCTAAGTATAAAGCGAGCTATTTATTGGTCTCAATCATTACCTAGAAATAACAAATTACATGACATATCTTTGTACAAGTTGCCCTAGAAGGGATAGGAGATGGGGAACAGAACGGAAGTAAAGCTCTGGTACACATGGTATCATG
Organism: Potorous gilbertii; assembly: GCA_028658325.1. NCBI lineage: Eukaryota > Metazoa > Chordata > Mammalia > Diprotodontia > Potoroidae > Potorous > Potorous gilbertii. The sequence goes on from CM053769.1 coordinate 173,598,763, forward strand.
GTACACACCTGAAGCTATGATGAGACATTTGCTTAGCTACCAGTGGCTTGATTTCACAAACACACACACACACACACACACACACACAGAGTGCCCCCCAGCTCCCTGAATATGGCATTCTGTTGCCATGGGTCTCCCCGCAGCCAACTCTAGAGTCACTGCATACTTACTCTCCATTTTCAACAAGAGCTAAGCTACAATGGGTGGAGCAAATAAATAATGTGGAAACTTGGCAGGAAGTAGGAAGGGTGGCCATATCTAGGTGTGAGTTGCTTTGTACTATAAATGCATATCACTACTAATTTTCATTGTAAATAAATCATTTTAGGTGAAATGGGGAATCTTAATAAAAGAATTATATAGTGAAGCCTTTCCAAAGTAGAATATTTATCTACTAACTGAACTTCTGAACTTCACTGCAAATCTAATAAATCTAGATTTTCATATTTCACTCAACTAGCAAGCATTTATTAAGCACTTAAGTATTTCAACATTAATGATAAAAATTTTGTTTCTAAGTGACAGTGTAAATACAAAAGTTTCTTCAAACTCTGAGGCTTTACACAATTTAGTACAGTTTTTCTAGTATTTTGGGGCGGAGCCAAGATGGCGGAGTAGAAAGACTCACATTTGCTAGCTCCGAACCCACAGGCCATGGATTCCCTCTAAAAAGAACTCCTGACAAATTCTGGAACAGTGGAAGCTGCGCAGAAACAGTGAAGGAGATTTCCGTTGCAGAGAGCCCTTAAAAACCCACCACAAAGGTACCCCAGACAGGAGCGGAGCCCTGCCCAGCTGAGTCCTCCTCTCCCTGGCCCCAGCCACACGGCACTGAGAGGACCGAGCAGACCCAAGCAGGCGTCAGGGACCTAAATCTCCAGCAGCTGCGAAGGTCCCTCCACCCACAGACGCACAGGTCAGTGAGAGAGACGGGCTGAGAGGGGAGCGAGGTATCTCCGGGACTCGGACCCCCCGCGGCCACGGCAGAGGCAAGGCGGAGGCAGCTCCGCCAGAGACTCCCGGAGCGGGCAGGGGCTCCGCAGTGTCTCCATTGCAAGAGATCTCTGCATAAACCCCCTGAGGGAACTGAGCCTGAGAGGCGGCCCTGCCCCCACCTGAGAACAAGCAGATAAGCTCCCATTGAAGAGCAGTCAGGCCTGCCACCAAAAGCCCTGAGGCTGGGGAGCAGCATTTGAATCTCAGACCCCAAGCACTAGCTGCACGGACCTAGGCTGGGGTGGAGAGGACTCTCAGAAGTCAAGTAACTGGCTGGGAAAATGCTGAGAAAAGGGAAAAAAACTAAGACCATAGAAGG